>CM037457.1:22234236-22972569 GCA_021014325.1 Plazaster borealis | reverse complement strand
CTCTTTCGCCCATCTATCCCATTAAAGGTGCTGTATCGTCATAATCAAAGCATCCAGGTTCCAATTTCATAGAGCTGCTTACGCAGAAAACAGTGCTTAAAAATTTTCTGCTAAGACAAAAAAAGGCCGGATACCAGTCACAGATTGTACATGTGACATAGTATTTTGGCCGGTAACCACATTCTGGAAAGCATGATTTTTGTTGTGATTAGCTACGTTTTGTGCTTAAGCAGCTCTATGAAATTGAACCCAGAGTGGTCCCAAAATGTTCGAATCCGCGCGAGACTCGCACGGTCTATAGACCCCTTGCATAACGCATTACTTCAAAGTGAAACGTTTCTCAAAAAATATACTACCAGAAGCTGCTGTACTTCTTACCAAGTAAGTTTATTATTGCCATTAATTTTATGAGTAATTACCAAACGTATGCAGTAGTCCACAGTAGTATCGTATGTTTTTGTGGTGGTTCAAATAAGCTTTAAAAATCGGCAATAATACTTTTATTTCAGTGTAATTACATGGGAAAAAAACATATGTTTGTATTTATTATATTGATATCAATGCTTCATGTAATTATTTTGCGTCATGCATTTAAAAAAGATAACCATTTAATTTTAACAAATCCACTCGCACAGCATTCAAACTCGCAGCAGCTTTTCTCTGAATCTTTAGTTGCGCCTACCCTGCTAACTTGAATGCAGTCTCCTCATGGCAGCAAACCAAGGCCTTACAAGTTGAATTAAATAATAATGCTATATAAATTCACATGCCTCGAAGTGAAGTGACGGTTTCAACTGAAGAGACAAAATCGCTTTAGTGCAAAATGTATGAGAGTAAAAATAGGCTTGTTTTTTTTTACTTTGCCAAAATGACCGAGAAAACCTATAATATTAATGAATCAGCTGAAAGTATACCTGCTACTATCCCTTTAATTATATTTTAAACCATTTATTTCATTACAGCAAGCACCCTTGTTTACAGGTTTCCTCAGGCTTACGAGCTACAGTGATTAAGTTCACTTATGAGGCATCCTTGGTTTCATTACCAGAAATATGTAATAATAATAATACAACAAATGCTTTCTGAGGACACCCGCAAAAACAGGCCTTGCTCATAATGTGACGTCACTGGTGGAACAAGAAATGTCCAGAATCGCTTGTGCAACAACATCAGTGCGTGCCTGCATGGTAACAACGAATTGCAGACGTTTGGCTTTACGTTTCTTGTTCCACCAGTGACGTCGCATCATCAGCAAGGCCTGTCTTTGTGTGTGTTCCTAAGAAAGCATTATTTTAAATGAAAATATACTGTACACAAAAATACATAATGGGATAGTAGGTATATGTTCAGATAATTTATTATTTATTAATTATAATAAAGACAAGGTAGAACGGAATAGAAAGGGACTAATTTTTTGGGGGGTAAGAATGGAACATACTTCCCTTTAACCTTGTTTTTCTCCAGAAATGCGAGGGGGATTTCAAGCGAGCTTACCTCCGTCTCTGTACTGGCTGCAGACGCGTTGCCCTTGGGGTGCAGCTGGCTAGCTAAGTCGGCATTCTCCCCAGTCACCGAGAGACGAACTTTCGCTCTCATAGCCGCAGCTAGGCTCGTCTGCAATCACACACAGATGAGTGACATTGAAACATTTTACAAAATATTGATTAATCAAAAAATACCTCAAGCATTTCCGAATATTATGTTTCAATTTTTTTTTAAATTTAATAATCGTAAGTGTTAATATCGTGGGTCGTGGCCGAGCGGTCTACCGCATCGGACTCAAGTTATGATGATTGAATCATCAGGGTGTGGGTTCGAATCCCGGTTATGACACTTGTGTCCTTGAGCGAGGCACTCAACCATGATTGCTTCTCTTAACCCAGGTGTATAAACGGGAACCTGAGAGGGCTGAGACCGTACTGTGTTGGATTAACCTTTAAGCACTAATTCAAGCAGCTTCGGGTTGTGTGCTCCCCGGGGAGTTGAGAAAGTTAGAGGAGTGGTCTAAAAAATATGCCCGATGAACAGGGATATTAATACTGTAAAGTGCCCTGATCCAACCTCGTCCCCATGGTGTGTCGAGCAGTACGAGGTTCACCGCTCTCTCACCCTGGTATTGGATCATTTGCATATCCAAAATTGTTGGATACGTATGCAAATTAGAATAGTCTGGCTGTGAACATGGTGAATACTGAATGAGTACAACTTAACATGTTTACGTTAGACTTTTGTACACCAGTCGTTGTCCAATCAGGGTCCAAGTAAAGAGTTTCCCTCCCAGGGTTTACTATTGTAAACATGGTTGGAAATAAAGTAAACCATGGGGACGAGGTTGGCCCTGATCTTGTTACTAGGATATGTGCACTTTTATAGGAACCAATTATTATTATTATTATTATAATCTGAAAAACATGGATAGATTACCGGTAAGTCATGTTCGAACCTTTTGCTTTCGAGATTGTGATCTGGATTTCCAGTAGAATTCTATAATGGCTGAGAACAGCGCCATGGAGAGTCCGCCGACTAGGATGTAGAACACACCAGCTACGTTACTCAAGCTGAGTGCATTAGAGCTTGCATCCTTCGGGAAAACAAACAATAAAACAAACCATATAAACAAAGAAATATTGTACAGTTTTCTTCACAAGGTGGTTTGATCGGCGTTCCCTTAAATCTTCAGGGTAACATTAATAGCTGCCAGTAGCGCAACCACCGACTCAGATTTTGCCAGGGGTTTCAATATTGTGAATTCGTGTATTGTAAGCTGGATTGTCTATAAGCATTATTGCTGTGCTTAGCAGCTTAAATCTAAATTCTCCTGGGTCAAATTGACCTAGTTCCGGGTCCAAGGGGGGCCTGACCTATTTCTGGGTCAATGGGACCCGGAATATGTGTCAATTTGACCCATAAATGGGTCGAACTGACGCGCAGAATATTCGCTAAAATCCCACCCTTTTAATCGGTTTCGGGGTCAGCCTGACCCAGAAGTGGGGCCCCTGGGACCCGGTATCTGGGTCAATTCTGACCCAGGAGTTTTTAGAGTGTTTAGAAAAAGGTTCGAAATGAGAGAGTGAGACATAATGGTTCCACGCAGAGTGCTCTCACTTTCAGTACCTTTCGAGACCAAGGAAAAAAAAAGGGAAAATAAAAGGACTCCATATGACAATTCTCACAAGGAAATGTGTGTACAAAGTCTTAGGGAAACTGTTAAGTGCAGGGACAAAGGAAAGAACAAAAGAATGCTCCACAAGGATGCATTTTTCAAGATTTTTGTGCAAGCATTACGTACCAAATGTGGACCGTAGAACACATGAAGTCGATACAAGAGGTCTTGTGACTAACTGACGTCACACAATGTTTTCACAAAAGTAATAGATGTTCATTTTTCATCGGGGATAAAGAGTATAATTTGTGGGTTCGAATATCACCGAGAAAACCATCCTTGTTGCATAGAATTATGTGCTTTCAGATGCCTGAGAAAGGCTTCATGCCAAAAGCCTTTCTCAGATTCAAATGTTTGGCTGAAAATTACCTCTTTCTCTAAAACTACATTATTTCAAAGGAGGTCGTTCCTAACAATGTTTTGCAATATCAACAGCTCTCCATTGCTTTTATTCTTGAGTTTGCATCTTTGTTGCATCTTCTGTAGGCGCTTTGTAACCTTAGGAAAAAGGCGCATGATAAAATGCTTATATGTATGTGTATTGCCATTAACTTGTGGGGTAATTACCAGAAGTACACCCTGCCTTTAACAGATAAAATAAAAAGTTTAAAATCCATGTGTAAAAGACAAGGAGATTGTGCTAAAGACAAAAAAATCAAAGGAAAAAACCCCTCATAGCAACATTGCAACAAAGTAAAGGGCAGGTGAAAGGGTGGGAGGAGAAGGGGAAAAGGTTAAGAATAGATAGGCACAGGAGGAGGCTGGGGAAGGAACATGATGATGACGATAACGACCACGGAGAATTGTACCTTATGGACACATTCCCGCATACTACTTGTGTACCATCACCCCTCCCATAAGATTAGCAAATTATAGTTTTCCGACCGAAGGAATCGATTTATAGGTAGATTGAAAGATTGAAATCGTTTTAAGAAATGAGAGAAAGCAAAAAAATTGCGGAAACATTAACATGTTTTCCCTCTAATGACTTCCATGCTTGTATGTAATGAGGCAAATCAAGTCAACCTAGAGAGCCATTTGATGGCATGATGGTACGGAAGACCATAAAAATTCAATCAATCACCACAGATCCATGACAAGTGGAAATCGCTTAAAAGAAATGGGTCCTTAGTTTTTATCATACTGTGTGTTACCGATAGCAATTACATGGCAATTTGTGCCAATTTATGACATTTCCCTCTTAAGGGGCAGATTTTATGGACTGTTTTAGCAGAAAGTTTTGTTTTTTTAGCAAACGTCACCAAAAGTCACCTGACAACACTTGCTGTCAGTTAAAGGTATAGTGCACGTTTGGTAATGACTCAAAACAAATATTAGCATAAAATCTTACTTGGTAACAAGCAACGGAGAGCTGTTGATAGTATAAAACATTGTAGGAAACGACTCCCTCTAAAGTAACGTAGTTTTTGAGAAAGAGGTAATTTCTCACTAAAATAATAACAACTTCTTGCAAGAAGTTTTTATTCCTATCTGAAAGCACACAAATTTGTACAACAAGGGTGTTTTTTCTTTCATCATTTTCTTGCAACTTCGATGAGCAATCGAGCCCAAATTTTCACGGGCTTGTTATTTTATGCATATGTTGGGATACACCAAGTGAGAACACTGTTCTTTGACAATTTCCAAACGTGTTCAGTGCCTTTAAAGTCTTTATTTATTCAAATTGTTCATTCTTTCTTTGAAAAGCTTGTTGTTTGTTCTTACTCATGATTTTTAATCGTGCTTTTTTGTGATGATTTCTTTTTAATGTGCGGTAGGCTAATATGGGGTGTAACTTACACTTCAAAAACTCCCGGGTCATGAATTGACCCGAATTCCGGGTCCCAGGGGGGCGGACTCATTTATGGGTCAGCTGACCCGGAAACTGGTTAAACAAAGCTTTGTTTCAGTTTGATCCATTTCTGGGCCATTTTGACACAGATTCCGGGTCACAATGACCTAATTATGAACCAGGCCCCATGGGACCAGGAAACCGGGTCAATTCTAACCCTAGGGTTTAGTTAGTGTACTCCATCTGCTCTAGTAAGTTAATTGTCCATTGAGACTGGTTGCTTATTCATTTATGTTGTGCCCCCTTTCTGCCCAAGTCGTGTCGGTTGTAAATCCTCTTTGGTGTATTTTGTACATTTTGTATAAGAGCCCCAAGTGATCAGCTGTGCTGGATGGGTCACCCTCGTTGAAATCAATTTTCCAGCAAATTCGTCTATCACGGACAACACGTAGTCATGATCTTATTACAGACTGTAGCTTCATTTGGAAACCATAACAATTATAAAAGAAAGGGAAACTTTGCAATTCAAAACGGGGAGGGGAGTGGTTACGGGCGTCAAGGGGGGGCATGTGCCCTCCCCCGTGTCGCCACCCCCACCCCCCCCCCCCCGACTCAACCCAGCTCCCCAGGTTCGTCTCTGGACAAGGGTGACAAAAACATAAATAATGGATAATGGAAACTGTCCCTTTTCAATATTCAGAGATTGTTTGAAGAGAGGAGCAAACTAAAATTTCACCACCGGCTGCTCAATATGCATAATCATGTTGGCCTTCAAACAGACCATGGCTTTAACAGACTTCGTATGTTTAAGTAGTCATGACTTTAAAGGCACTGAACAAGTTTGGTAATTGTCAAAGACCAGTGTTCTCACTTGGTGTATCCCAACATATGCATAAAATAACAAGCCTGTGAAAATTTGGGCTCAATTGGTCATCGAAGTTGCAAGAAAATGATGAAAGAAAAAACACCCTTGTTGCATAGAATTGTGTGCTTTCAGTTGCTTGAGAAAGGCTTCATACCTGTACAAATTTGTGTGCTTTCAGATAAGAATAAAAGGCTTCAGTATTTTATTATTTTAGTGAGAAATTATCTCTTTCTCAAAACTACATTACTTCAGAGGGAGCCGTTTCTCACAATGTTTTATACTATCAACAGCTCTCTGTTGCTCGTTACCAAGTCAGTTTTTATGCTAATATATATTTTGAGTCATTACCAAACGTGTACGATGCCTGTGGTCATGACTTTAAAATAAATTTTCGTAAATATGTGTACACTCTTAATCTCCCTTATCCGCAAAGCAGCCATCTTCTAACGTTCAAAACAGTGTTACCAGAGCGAGGCTGGACGGAAAAATGATCCGGTCCCATATTTGTATGATGAGAAACATTATTGGTGATTGTAAGTGCTGAAACAGGGACTGTGCAACAGATAGAAGCAATATTAAAGGTATCGTGACTCAAAACAAATATTAGCATAAAAACTTACTTGGTAACAAGCAACGGAGAGCTGTTGATAGTATAAAACATTGTAGGAAACGACTCCCTCTGAAGTAACGTAGTTTTTGAGAAAGAGGTAATTTCTCACTAAAATAATAACAACTTCTTGCAAGAAGTTTTTATTCCTATCTGAAAGCACCCAAATTTGTATAACAAGGGTGTTTTTTTCTGTTATCATTTTCTTGCAACTTCGATGAGCAATTGAGCCCAAATTTTCACAGGCTTGTTATTTTATGCATATGTTGAGATGCACTAAGTGAGAACACTGGTCTTTGACAATTTCCAAACGTGTTCAGTGCCTTTAAATGATAAGTGTTTATTGGATATTGTGTTGCGTGGAGCTCACCGAGTTCGCGAGGTGACATTCGCCCTTGTCGAACCACCATCTCTTCTGCAGTGCGTCGAGTACTCCTTCCTCCCGTAACTGCAGAATGGCTAGCGTCAAATCGTCACTGAAATAAAATAAATATACAAAAACAAAAATTACAAACAGCCAACACACCATAATCAAGAACAAATAACTTCTAAAAGGAGATAATTTTTATATGGTTGAATTGTTTAGAAAGCACACCATAAGTATATGGTGTGTATAAACACAAGCCCCTATTAGTATATCACAGATTATGATCAATACAAGATCTCAACTGAGACAACTCCAATCATCTTCTACTTGTTCCCTTTTTGTTGAGCAAAGAACTCATTGTTCTACTTTTGCAGAGAGATCATTCTCAATAACCCCAAGATGTGGACTTTGTCCATAGAGGGTGCTCAAAAAATAGTGTCGGTCAGTCAATTTTTTCATATATTTAAATATTTTTTATATGGATATTGTATTTGGGAAAACAACATCTTTGGTATTAAAATATTTTTTTAGATTCTCATGAAAATGTTGAAGAAAACAAAAATCAGGCGCGATTCAATTGACGGTCTTTTTTTTTGGGGGGGGGGGCTCAGCTTCCTTCATATATCAGAGATGCCAGTTCATTCAACACATTCCAGAAACTCCTCAAACTCTAACCTGTTTCAGACATAACCATTCTTTTTATGCCTAAAGCGCCAAAGAGCAAACTTTGGTTGAAGCTAGCCATAGTTGTATTTATTTTGAGTACACCATATCAATTAAAGGAAAAACTGGTGGCTTAGAAGGTTCGGCTCTTTTGTTCCAAACGTTTCGACATCAGTGTCATCGAGGAAACTGTCTCCTGGTGTCTCACGATGACGGCTAGTCAAAAATAATGAGAACAAACCAAATTGACTCTTTTCAGAGCCACTATTTCCCCTCCCATAATATTATTAGTTTTATAGGGCGAAATTTTAATAACCTTTTTACGCAAATATGATACTATAGTTTATAGGATCATTTCAATTATGGATTTATTGCACTGACGTCATTAGCCGCCATCTTAGAGGCAGACCGATGATGAAACAATGAAAAACGAACATTTTTGTACGCGCAGCTCACGTAATTTTTCCCCAGGACAGATTTATATGAGGCCACTCTAAATAAATGGGCGTGTTTTACCTACTTTCGCACTAGTTACGGTAGGGGGAAGGATGTACAGTACGAGCACGTGGAACAGTGTACAGCACGTGTACATGTACATGCACAGTACATGTACATGCACATAAGCCTTATACTGCATGCAATGGCTACATTGACGAAGCGTTGGCAACATTTTGTTCAAATTAAAACGTAAAGGTAGAATATCCAAGCTAACAACAGGAGCAGAAACTCCACAACAGTGGACCAGGGCCACCTTTAGACTGCAATACATATTCTTTGGAATGACTGATTTTTGCCAAATTGTCCAATCCGTAAAAAAATGTAACCTTGGAAACTGGCACACTGGACGGGGATATTTGATATTTGAGTCACTGTCTTACTTCTTGCATTTCCTTGCGTCCTGACACTATTCGATCATATTATCTGAAGTGAGTTCCCCCAGCTTGCAGTGTAATTTCCTACTTATTCAAGAGGTTAATTTTTGTCTATAGGTTAGACCATGGAGGTAGAATTAGCCCTCCATGACTAGACCTACATGCCCTTTAGCCAGAATTAATGTTAAGTTAATTAATGTAAGCTAGAGTTTTGAGCTACAGATATGTTCTAGTCGGATCTTCAGAAAAACACTAAATAGCCTTACATATTTTATAAACCCATTTTCACAGTCCTGCCAAATTCCCCTGTCAACCCAGACCACACATTCCATTCACGCGGGTTCCCGCAACTACAGTGACCAAAATAATGATAACATGTCCCCTCAGCCTGAGTTGCTCTCTTTACATGTACACATGTACATGTGCTTCATCCATAAAGCATGCAAGGAACAGAACTGAAGCGCAGCGAAAAGTGCAGAGTGCGCACGCGCGAAGCTGATTCTGGTAGAAAACACGCCCATTTATGCTAAGTGGCCTCATTTGTCCTGGGAAAAAAATTACGCGCGCGCCTCATAGGATCGGCCATTGAGCTACCTTCTTTCGACCCCCTGGCAGAGGGCGCCCTACTCAAATGACGCCATGTGCATTTTAGGTGTATTCAATCTTAGTAAATGCTTCATGGAAATAACCTGAATTTAGTCAAATTCCTGGAGACACCAATCCCGTAGCTCTTGGAGTCCAGGTTCTGTCCCACCTTCATGGTGTCGCATGGCTTCTGCTGACTGAAGTATTCGTTGATCGTTGACTCGATCAGGAAAGCGAACTTGCCGTTCATGTGACGCACCCTCTCCACACCCTGCTCGTTACTGGTCATTAAGACTGACCTCTCGGAGTTATTCATGTACGTCCACATGTCCATGTACAGGGGGATTTTCGATTGCTGTGAAAAACAAAATTGCAGTGTTAGTTTCAACTGAATTATGTTTGTAAATTTCTTTAAAAAAAAACGAAGAACCCTGAAGAATGTCTTGTATTTTACAACCCATGTCTGAATAAACTCGTGAAGAGAAGATGTTGAAGAAACATCAGTTTTAGGTGTGGGGGAAAACCCCAACTGGGAAGCCACCGCTTCTAATTTCGTGTGACAATTAACCCTGCGCTGCAGTATCAAGGTCACGACCTTTGGTCCCCTTATAGGACAGTCGCTGACTGCACCGTTACGCATTCGTGGAAGTGTTTTTTTTAGCTCCTCACAAAATCTTCTAAAATGGTTTCAATAGACTCAGAAAGGTTCACTGAATCCCCAGAACCCCTCAAAAAAGGAAGAAAAAATTCCATGTGTGGATTGCAGTCGAAAAACCACAAAAAAACCAATGTTACCCAAATCCAACTTTTTACATGGTCCCCTCATCGCGCAGTCGCTGACTGCACCATTAGACGTTCGTGGAAGTTTTTTTTTAGCTCCTCACAAAATCTTCTAAAATGGTTTCAATAGACTCAGAAAGGATCTCTGAATCCCCAGAACCCCTCAAAAAAGGCAAAAAAAAATTCCATGTGTGGATTGCAGTCGAAAAACAAAAAAAACCCAATGTTACCCAAATCCAACTTTTTTTCGTTTTTTTTTTGCACTGCTTACCAGTATGCTGAGAAACAAGGTATCTCTTATTTGGCCTACCCTGGCCTTTTTATAGTAAACATCTGGTCCTCTTGTGTCGGCCTGAGGTCTCCAACCACAAAGCCAGAGTGACAGGATGATTGATTGCCTGATAGTAGAGGCACAAGATCAATGACCTTGTAAGGTGTATCGTATGTCAACGGTACACAATTCCCATGGGGCTTCTATAGGGCTTCGAAGTTAAAGGTGACTGTATAAGTCGATGACTCACCCCAAGCTAAATAGTCTTTTACAGCGTTGTAGGTTGGGGGGGGGGGAGTCAAGGATTGTCAAAAATTTCAAATTTTTTGACCGCACCGTTAATGACTAAACACAATTTGTTTACGACGGTACAGTCAAATACTGCGCGATGCCACGTCGTAGGGTTAAAGATAGATTATTACCATGACAAATATTGAATGTATGTGAATGCATTGTCGTGAGAATAATTATAATCACGAAGTGAAATCTGGACCATTCCATTTCACGAGGCGAAGCCGACCGAGTAATAGCCGATGTGACCTCTGACGTCACTCGAGAACCATAATATGATACGCGCGCATGTCCCCGGGAAAAACCTTTGTGTACTTGACAGCCAGCGACGAAAGTACACACAATCTTTCCATGAGTACGCGTCTTCTTGCCCGGCAGAACATGACTTTGACAGTGTTTTGTCAACAGAGGGTGCGCCCGGGCGGTTTGAATGTAAACAGAGGTCACATCGTCTATATTATGGAAAAGCCCGAGTGAGTATTTTCTGCAAACAATACCGTAAACAATAGATACTTGTCATTTGATTGGTGGAACCTGCGTCAACGTGTCATACTGTATTTCGCCATGTAGTTACTGCTGCGACGCGTGACGCTCCAAATTTAATATAGATAAATATAGGACGCTTGGGACACTTCGCAACGACACTTCGCAGTGTAAGATAATCGTCCCAACGAAATGAGGTCGTGTGGCAGAGAAGGTCGGTATCTACATGGAGTCATCATCGTTGTTTAGACTTGGGTTTTGGTTTTGGGGGGATATGGATGACTTTTTGTGTATTTCTTTTTTTTTAGTTTAATTTTTTTTGACAAGGATCTTTGTGTGTGTTATATACAAGAAATATTGAATGCATTGTTCGTTCATTGTCGCAAAATCACTCGGTGAAATCTAGCTTTTCCATTTCACAGTAAACACAAAATAAACATGGAAACTCGTTCACCCCACCACACTTTATCTTGTGTTTTCATGTTAATCGTAGCAATTCAAATGTTCTTTATCAAACAACCTCCCCTGACTTTGTTTACCTTGAAGAACTCTAGCGTCGATCCCTGCTTCAGCATACCGTAAGAAACGTCTTTGCTCCGGACGAGATCTTGGGCTGATTTGATGTTAGTTACCATACGCTCGACAGTCAAGAAAGCGGCAAGGTTGGCCGTGTAAGACGAAATAATGATGAGGGTGAAAAACCACCAGACACCCCCTACGATGCGACCGGACAACGACCTTAAAGGAAAAAAACAAGAGGAAGTCAAGAATTGTAACTTTGTTCCCCCCTAAAGTGTTCTCGGAAATATTGAGAAAGTTTGGAAATTTTCAAAGACCAGTATTCTCACTTGGTGTATCCCAACATATGCATAAAATAACAAGGTACAAATTTGGGCTCAATTGGTCATCGAAGTTGAAAGAAAATGATGAAAGAAAAAACACCCTTGTTGTACAAATTTGTGTGCTTTCAGATAGGAATAAAAACTTCTTGCAAGAAGTTTTTATTATTTTAGTGAGAAATTACCTCTTTCTCAAAAACTACGTTACTTCAGAGGGAGTCGTTTCCTACAATATCAACAGCTCTCCGTTGCTTGTTACCAAGTAAGTTGTTATGCTAATATTTGTTTTGAGTCATTACCAAACGTGGACGATACCTTTAAGAGGAGAGAAATAAAAGCTTAAAATGATGACGAAGTTGTTATACCTTGGGGATATATCACAGCCTTGCTGCATAAGAGCTCCGAACGAGAACCATAGACTGTTGGTGATGCCGAAATCATTGGTAGTCTTATCGATGAGCTGACCGGCACTGTTTGGCTGGTCGTCTGTCGGTACCCTGGTGTACTCAATTGGGTACCACTCCTTGGGACTGAAGCGACTCACAAGAAACAGCACTACACTCACTCCTGTCCATCAAGCGAAATTAATCTTCATGTCATTCTTTTAAAACAATTACAATTTTTTTTTCGATCACGCGATCAGGTATTAATAATAATAATAATAACTAGTTCTTACATAGCGCATTTTACAATAACGTATCAATGCGCTTTACATTTGTGCCCTGGTCATTGGGCCGATAACATTCCTTTTATCTTTCTCAGCTCCCTGGGGAGTACACAGCCCCGAGCTGCCGTAGCACTCCGAACGCTTTTTCAAACACAATATCAACCTCTACCCTCGCAGGTACCCATTTATACCCCTTGCTCAAGGATACAAGTGTCATGACCAGGATTCGAACCCACACCCCGATGACTTAACCACCAGAACTTGAATTCGATGCTCTAAACCACTCGGCCACAAGACACCCACATTTAATAGCAACCGAAATTATGACTGGACAGTGGCGGTTTACAATCGGTCTTTGATTTCTGCGTTTTTGCTGTAAATATAAATTTAACTCAAATTGTACTAACATCGTGTGCACAGTCAGTTTGGTTAGGAATTTAAACGACATGGAACAGCGGTGATTTGACTTATTTGTTTAGTTACCTTGTAATTGTTGTTATTTGATTATTAGCATAACTATTTTTCTACCTGCGTAGGCGAGCACAATACACATCCAGATCTCATAGGACAGAGGGTGCATAAAGGAGAACACATCCGGTTTGGTGGTCTGAGGTTTCTTAATCATAATGCTGATGCCTAAACTCATGAAGGGCTTGGTAAAGTCTATTACTCTCTCCCGGTCCGATGTGATCGTAAGCGGCGCTACAGCGATGTCTGCTTTCTGTGAAAATATATGAAATGATACATAATTGTAGGCTCGCATTCTCAACAGTGGGACAAAACACCTTTGTATTATGCAGTGTAATGTATAGATGCAACTCGGTGTCGATA
This sequence comes from Plazaster borealis, assembly GCA_021014325.1. Classification (NCBI taxonomy): domain Eukaryota; kingdom Metazoa; phylum Echinodermata; class Asteroidea; order Forcipulatida; family Labidiasteridae; genus Plazaster; species Plazaster borealis. Next base: position 22,959,493 of record CM037457.1, on the reverse strand, counting down.
CGATCGAAGACCTAAAACAACTCAGTCATCTTTAAAGGGTTTGTACGTTTATTCGTAGTCTTTGTTGTTGTTATTGTTGTTGTTGTTGATGTTGATGTTGATGTTGATGTTGTTGTTGATCTTGATGTTGATGTTGATGTTGATGTTGATGTTGATGTTGTTGTTGATGTTGATGTTGATGTTGATGTTGATGTTGATGTTGATGTTGATGTTGATGTTGATGTTGATGTTGATGTTGATGTTGATGTTGATGTTGTTGTTGTTGTTGTTGTTGTTGTTGTTGTTGTTGTTGTTGTTGTTGTTGTTGTTGTTGTTGTTGTTGTTGTTGTTGTTGTTGTTGTTGTTGTTGTTGTTGATGTTGATGTTGTTGATGTTGTTGTTGCTGCTGCTGCTGCTGCGTCGTTGTTGTTATTGTTGTTGTGTTGTTGCTGCTGCTGCTTTTGTTGCTGCTGCTTTTGTTGTTGTTTTTGTTTTTGTCGTCGTCGTCGTTGTTGTTGTTGTCGTCGTTGTTGTTGTTGTTGTTTTTCTTCGTTTTTGTCGTTTTTGTAGGTTTTTGTTCAGGATTCGTGAGAAGGAAGTCTTGTGGTTTTATGTTTTATGCTCTTGATTTACATGAATAGATAACGAAGACAGTTCCACAGCTCCTTATTTCATAATCACCATTCATATCCACGTGAATAATGAACAACCAGTTCCTGATCCCCCCCTCCATGCGTGTGAATATTTACAAGGAACTGGACAAGTGATCAACGACCGTCACTCACTCACCACTAATGTGTCTTATGCAATTAAACCTAACCCCTCTAAACGTAACTGAGCAAAACGAACAGTAAAGATGAAACAGGAACTGGTTAATTATTTATGTAGAAATGAAACGAAGTGTACAAAGCAACAAGGATTGCCCTTTGTTGTCATATTTATAAAATGCCCTTTTGATCAAAATGCTCCTGACGATTGTTGGTTTAGATCTGTTTTTAAAACTTAAGCTTTGTGGCTGATTAAAACCCTGCACAACAACAGCCCTACTTTAGTTGGCAGTAAAATAGTTGTAATTAGTTAAACTAATTACAATTAAATTATTTCATTATAGGTATTATTGTCCATCCTAATATCAACGCAAACTAACAGGACAAATCCCAGTTGTCTGAGAAACTTCGTTGTGCCTGTTCAGCCGTGTGAAAACTTCATCACCCCAATGCTTTCGTTTGCACACTGAAAAAACTGGTGTGTTAAAATGACAAGGTGGGTGTTATCATATATATACCAAAAAAAGAATAACAATTTACATCATGGTGTTAAAATAACACCCTTATTCTCCCATCACGCTTACATTGGTGTTATTTTAACACCATATGGTGTTAATTTTGATTATTTTTTGGTATCTATTTGTGTCAATTTTAACACCCCATTTTTTGCAGTGAAGGTCTCTGGATGTCATATTATACTTTAAACTAAACAGTTGGCCTCCCGAGATAAATTGAATTTAAAAAAAAATCACAAAGATGTAAAGAAAAAGTTTGTTAGTGCAAAGCGCGCGTTTTCCTTTGGAATTATTGACTACTGTACCCCAGGTATGAAAACAGGTTGGCATGCAAAACAGCCAACTGGACTCCAAGAAACCGAACAACAAAAAGAGGGAGACAAAACAGAAGATGGAGAGATGAACTAAGTACATATAGGGGCATTTTTTGGCAACAGACAGCGCAGGATAGAGTGAAATGGAGAATTTGTGAAACTACTTTCCTCCTGCAGTGGAGTGAAATAGGCTAGAAAGAAGAAGTACCCCATGATATGAATGGTGTAATTTGATATCATTATCTTCGCAGTTTTTTTTATCAATCTCATCACAAACCTCGTCACAAACTCTCTCTTCATTTCTTCAAGACACCCCTAATATATTTAGCCAACTTACCCCCATCTACGAGCTCAGCCAACTTACCCCATCTACAAGCTCACCAACCATTCCATTCCAAGTGCCGTTGATTGGGATACCGTAGGCTTTATCATGTGCCAGTTGGATCTTGTATTTGAACCGGGTCTTTTTGACGATCTCCTCCAGAAGGTCGATGGCGTAGCCCTGGTACCTATCGTTACCAAAATATAGATGTCGGGGCTCCTTCAACATCAAGTAAGGGGGTTCCTGTTTCGAAAAAAAGGGTTTAGAAAGAGGGCTTAGTTTTAGGGTGGATGGTTTATTCTGATAAACATCGTATAGCCTGCCCGATATGGGACAGAGGGTGCCCCCCCTAAATGTTCCCATACTATAACACACTATTTTCCTCTTGTATAGAACTCCCCCCCCCCTAAAATCCCCAAAAGAATTCCTGAGATTCCAAGCACACAATGAAGACACAATAGGGGGTACACCATGCCCAATATCGAGCACCAATTGTAACATCTCGACAAAATTACAGCAAACAGTACAAGAATATAAGAAAAGACCAATGTCATATTCATCCAAGGGTAAACAAAGAAAGCCAATAACTGTGTGAGGTTCATTTACATTGGGATGCTGTTGGGGTTCCTGTTTTAAATGGCTGGGGTGTTTCAAAAGGAGGGATGCAAATTTTCAGACTCACTCAAACATTTTTGAAAAGTTTATCTGAAAGTAGCAGTGCATGCCTTTGTGTTTTAAAGGCATCGTACACGTTTGATAATTGGAGCCTATTGTTTGTTTCAAACCTATATAGTTGTAGATAATATACCATAAAACTAACCTGTGAAAATTTCATTTCAAAAGGTGGTAGCGTTTTTGAGATATTGCCGACAATCTGGAGCAGTTATGTCCACGCAGGAAGAATAATCTACATTGGAATACACTCTGAGAAGCGTTACGTGTAACACTTATCAGATTCAAATGTTTTGGGGGGATAAAAAGTGATATATTTTTCCATAACCGCAGAACTTCGAAGTGAAATATTTCTCAAAATGCATTATACTATCCAAAGCTGCTGTACTTCTTACCAAGTAAGTTTGTATTGCCATTAATTATCAGAGTCATTACCAAACGTGTACGATGCCTTTAAATGAGTACATTCTTTCAACATGTCATCTAGTAAGGTTTGTTGTAACACCGTGTACGTTAAAATTATCTTTTATGTGTTTCGGTGGTTCTGAAAAGAACCGGTAGTGTAAAGCAACTTAACAAAGAACAGGTGTTGTGACAAGGTTTGTTCAGGAAAATATCTACGGAGGGTACCCTAGCACCACCACTCTACCAAACAAACTTTTTAAATAGCTTCCTGTTATGGTCCTATAACACAGTTTGTGATGTTGACCAATGAAATTTCCCGGCACTCTGGCGATTTCAAGATGGCGTCCAAAATGGCCGCAAAAAAAATGGTAAAATCAACTTTAAAATGTTACCAGTTGGACAAATAATCAGTGGGATTTGGTTTGACGTCATTAGTAACTAATTTAAGATAATCGGGTTGAGGGATAACAATTGGGATTTTTTTAAACTGAACAATATGTAACACCAAAGGAAACTATAATATGTAACAGCCAAAAACTGTGACAAAATTGTAAATTGAGAAAATAGAATTAGCTTTTGCATACGGCTTACCAACCAAAAGGACTTAGGCCTATGGTATAAAAGAAACAAGAAAAAAATAGTAGCCTGACGTTTCGACCCAAGAGGAATATTTCGCGAAGGCTAACGATTAACTAATACCTGATGATTGCATTGTTTATAAAATTAGGTTGGTATAGTCCGTAGACTCTTGGTAGACTTGTGTAGAACCACTACAACTCGTAAACAAGATTGTTCATGTACATGTTGGTACTCAAAAAACCTTACTAGTATCTATCGCCTCCACCATGCAAAGTTTCAAAACCTACTCAACATGTCTTGTTGTTTGGAGTGACTGTCGTCTAAAATCTTACCTGAAAAACCTGTCACTGAAATTGTGTGTACTCATTGTAAAACAGTGTATCAAATATTTTCATGTGTGCATGATACACCTTGATTCATGTAGGGACAACAACTAGCCCAGGTTGGACTGGCATTTATACCATGCACTAGCAAAATTGGCACTTCAGTAGGACTCGAACCCAAGACCTTTCTGTTGTTAGCATAAACTGCTTATAATCATTCAGTGACGTAAGGCAAACGGATCCCTGTTTTTTTTCCAAGAAGTTCATCATTTGTGAAAGCGTTCACTCGGTTCATGGAGTTCTTTCACATTGGTATTTATTCCAAGGTAGCTTTTTAAAAGCGCTGTTGAAATTCTTTGATTAACCGCAAATTGCTTCCTTTGTATCATGTTATAGTCAGACCCATGTCACTGGGGAAACTGTTGGAAACCTGAGTACAACACTACATTGTGTTGATCATTCGATCCACAAATTTGTTTTCAATAATTCACCACACGTCTAGTCACCAATAATACAAAATGTATTTGGACGCTGTTTTCATTAAAGGCAGGCTATGCTTTTGGTAATTGTCAAAGACCAGTATCCTCACTTGGTGTATCCCAACATATGCATAGAAAATAACAAACCTGTGAAAATTTGGGCTCAGTTGGTCATCAAAGTTGCAAGGTAATAATGAAAGAAAAAACATCCTTGTTGCATAGAATTGTGTGCTTTCAGATACCTGAGAAAGGCTTCATACCTAAAGCCTTTCCAAGACTCAAATGTTTTGGTGAAAAACCACCTCTTTCTCTAAAACTACATTACTTCAAAGTGAGTCGTTTCTAACAATGTTTTATTATGCCAACAGCTCTCCTGTGCTCTTTACCAAGTGTTTATGGTCATCAAGTTTTGGAGTAATTACCAAAAGTGTACCCTCCCTTCAAAGGTATCGTACACGTTTGGTAATGACTTAAAACAAAACAAATATTAGCATAAAAACCTAGTTGGTAAAGAGCAACGGAGAGCTGTTGATAGTATAAAACATTGTAGGAAACGACTCTCTCTGAAGTAACGTAGTTTTTGAGAAAGAGGTAATTTCTCACTAAAACAATAAAAACTTCTTGCAAGAAGTTTTTATTCTATCTAAAAGCACACAAATTTGTACAACAAGGGTGTTTTTTCTTTCATCATTTTCTTGCAACTTCGATGACCAATTGAGCCCAAATTTTCACAGGCTTGTTATTTTATGCATATGTTGGGATACACCAAGTGAGAACACTGGTCTTTGACAATTTCCAAACGTGTCCAGTGCCTTTAATACGAACACCCCCTTTTTGCTAATAATGTACTAGTCTGCATGATAATGCAAGTGAGTGAGTCTGTGTCCGAACTTGTCAGCTCCGGCAGTGACTACGGCACGATCGCAGAAAAGGTCTTATTCTTCAACGTCGCCGTATAAACAGCCATAGCCGCAGCCGAAGGGACTTCATGCATGCTAATCACAACTGAAGAAAAATGGTGCAAGTTGGATTTCCATTAAGTCCATAAAAACGACATTTGAAAAACGAAGTTAAATTTAAAACCTGAAAAATAAAAAGGCAGGTCTTACCACCGATATATTTACTGCTTTTAAGTGCTATTTATTAAAGTCAATGGACAAGTCGTAAGGTATCTTAGGGAAGTTTTCCGCTATAACAGACTTTATAGAATGTATCTGTAAACTTGTGAATATTTTCAATCTAACTAACGCTGTGAACACACCCTTTAATATTTTAGGGAAGAAAAAGACAGGGGATTCATTTGGGGGAAATTTGTAGAATGTTTTCGTCAAACGATCCTTTAAGACAAACAAATGAGTTATATTACTTACAATTACAGATGTTACTAAGTAAGTTTTATTTTTGGAGTTGCCGGGACCATTGCCGTTAACGTAGGCACCATTGTCAAACTTTAGGTGGTTCCTCATTTTGGCGTCCCAAATTCCAATCTGTGAAAACAAAATAAAATAAGTCGTCTAAAAACTTAGAGATCAATCATATTGTTTGTTAAAAAACAGACTAACCCCCAGAAGAAATACATAAGCATAAAATTAAAATAAAAAATTAAAAAATTAAAATTAAAATTAAATAATCTCTCAAAGGGCCCTACCAATTTAAAATTTTACAATTGCAGTCGAAAGCATGCTTGGACATCGGTTGTTTGAAACAGTCGTAAGAGACTATATTTATTGAAACAAATCACAAACACTTTTTTTCAAGGTTTCTTAAAAAGGTTTTTCATAAAAGATCATAATATCCCAGTCTCCTTTTCACTTGTTGAATGATCGGGAGAACTGAATAATGAAGCATGCCATTGCAGTTATTATAACATCCATTTCCAAATATTTGATCTCAACATGAGATACAGCCTGTTTTTTTCATTGCCTCAACAAGAAATTAGATTTGACATGTGTGTCATATTCTTATAGGTTTTAGAGCATTTTTGATTTCTGTAAGCGGACGAAGATCTCACACTTTGTCTATACCTTTTGCATACCGTCATAGAATAGACTCAGTATGTTGACAATGTAGTTTGACCTCTCCCCAAAGTTGTTGAAGGATATTGGACCAGTAGCGCCTGCAAAGGACACCTGCAACGAAATAAACACTTGCATCATTTCACTACTGTGATGTACAAACTATACTCTCAAATATAATTCAATTATGGCTGAGATAAGTTGCAGCACGTCGTTCGTCGGTACAGCATTCACTCAAACTTAACGAATTTATTTCAATACTCAAAAATTATAATTTACAAACACTAACACAATGTATTTGTAATGTTTTTACCTGTGAAATAAACATTTAAAAAACCAACAACAACAACAAAAACCAAGATCGACACACGTAAGATTTTGTATACTTCATTATTTTGGGCAGAATTTTTTTTTATGCACGGTGAAGAATGTGAAAAACGTCTTTGAAATGTTGCCCGACACTGGCCAACAACTCCACTGGTTATGTATTTTATTTTGTTGAAAACTTTTAAGGACACCATGTGAAATATTTTTACGACGGGGCGTAAGCGGAAGGTGTTTTATGTTACGGGTAAATAACTGTGTTTGGGGGACACAAGTCTTTTTCTAATGGTCTGAACAGATGACCCACACATCAAAGATTGAAGCATTCTGGCAATTTACACATTAGTTCATCACTGATTTACAAAGAATAATACATGTTAAAATTGGCTTTTCTGTGCACGTTTCAATGGGGCTTGGGCGAACCCGATTTTCCCACGGTCCCTTGCGTAAACCCACCCCATGTATCATTTAACCATCTCAAATTGGGGTGGGAAGGGGGGTTCATTGAAGTTCAAAACAAATCAGCGGAATTGACCTACGGATGTTGTAGTAATTACGAAAAAGTATAAGAAACTTGTGTCCTTTGGCCCGCGCCCCTTGGCTTTTAAAGGTAAAACAAAATATATTTCCATATTATTTAAACCATTGTGGTAAATACTGAACATTTATTAAGTGGACAAATTAACTCATCAACCTCCTTCCCTGTTGCATTATTCGCCCAGACATTAAGCAAACCAACACAAACGGAATCAATCATTACGGATTGGGTTAGCTTTACCCTCTTTAAGAACCGAAGAACGTTCTTGTCGAACTCCCACGGTCTGAAGGGATCATCATCGCAGCTCCTCTGACCCCGATTATCAAACTGATCAAGTTTCTTCTCCTGTTTTAAGATTTTCACCGTCTTGTCCATAACATCGACGAGGTCCATCATCAGTGCTGATCTATGCTGTAAGAGTATACATCGAGTATGTTAATTGTGGACGAGTTTGTACTTTTATAGACGTCTGACTTTTACCAACTCTTCCAAACTCTAAAACTCCCTGGTCAGAATGGACCCGAAGTCCGGGTCCCGTATGGCTTGACCAACTTCTTGGTCAATGTGACCCGGAATCTGTGTCAAATTGACCCCAAAATAGGTCAAACTGACGTAGAATTCAAGTAAAAATCCCCATATTTGTAACCACTTTCCGGGTCAGCCTGACTCGGAAACAGGTAATTAAGGCCCCACGGGATCCGGGATCCTGGTCAACAAATAACGAGTCCATTCCTTGAAACTCTATCACAAGTTTCATTCTCCGGAACTCTGAAAAACTTAGATACGGAGGAACTTCAATTCAATTCAATTCAGATACACATTTATTTCCATACTTTTATGAAAAATAACGACAAATAAATGTAATTATACAAAAATAATAAACCCCCCAATAATTAGCAATAAGCAGGATGAATGTTATAAATGAGTATGGGGCTGTTTTGATAAGCAGAAGCTTGTAGACATATACAAACAAACAAACAACAAACAAACAGACAGACACGCGAACAAAAGGACAGACAAACTTGACATGAATACACTGACACAAGATACATAGTATAGATGGGAGATAATGCAATGAATTCATAATTAGCATTGTCTCTGCATAATTTGTGTGAAAGGATGTTGACGACGCCCTTGATCCCTTTACCATGCAACCAGAGTTACGCGAGGTCAGAGAGTCTGTTATGGTTATACTAACATTGTACATAGCTGCCATAGGAAGTAACGTGGCAAAGTTAGGGTCTGTTAAATTTTGTTTTAGTTTGAAGAAAGTGAGCATAATAGGTAAGATACACACAGGGTGAACTCCAGGCACAACGCAATGATGTCGTTGGGTACAGCTATACTGGTTGACTTTGCAGTGACTGAAGTGTTTAATATACCAGGATACATTGTAGAATATTTTAAGGACAATGCATGCAACTATCAACTTAGTGTTGGGTCTACACTATAAAAACTCCTGGGTCAGAATTGACCAATATCCCGAGTCCCAAGGGGCCTGGCCATGTCGGGGTCAGGCTATCACAGAAACTGGTTTTCAAAAATTCGATTTTAGATCCAATTCTGCATCGGTCTGACCCATTTCTGGGTCCTTTTGAGACAGATTCCGGGTCACAGTGACCTAGAAATGGGTGTCAGATCCCCCTGGTGCCCGGAACCAGGGCATATACTGACCCTGGAGTTTTGTTTTAGTGTGTACTTACAGTCAAGAATTTCTGCTTCCTGCTGATGGACGATGTGTTCTGCTTCTTGATGAAATCCCACGCTCTTTTCATCAGAATGAAGCTTGTGGACGTTTCGTTCAAGATGTTGAATCCAGTGACGTTCATCCCGCCATACTGAAATTTCTCCATGTTGATTTTATCAATATCCTAAAGGAATTTTAATGAAATTTGATTGAAAAAATTACCAACAGAAGGGTAAATCCGTAGTATAATGAAAAGAAATTTGTGAAACTGATGATTAAACAGAGGGTATACCTTTGGAAATTACTCTCAAACTTAATGACCATGGAAGCTTACTCGATAGAGCACTGGAACTGCTGATTATAAAACATTGTTAGATACAACCCCCTTTGAAATTATGTAGTTTTAGAGAAAGAGGTAATTTTTCACACACAAAAGAAAGGTCTCAAGCATGAAGCCTTTCTCAGGCATTTGAAAGCACACAAATGCAACAAGGGTGTTTTTTCTTTCATTATTTTCTTGAAACTTCGAAGACCATTTGAGCCATAATGTTCACAGTTTATTTATTTTATGCATATGTTGGGAAACACCAAGTGAGGATACAAGTATTTGACAATTACCAAACGTATACCCTGCCTTTAAACATGACCAGATAATAACGTTATTGAGTTGTTATGAAGTAATCATTGTATTTATACTCACAAGATCCATAAATATGTAGTGATACGATGCAGTCACCATGCCAAGCAGCGGTATCTGTGGTAAGTTTTAATATCAGAGATACAATTAATAAGTTTGTATCCATCACACATTTCATCCAAAAGTGGGCTTGTAAGATAATTCTTGGTCGCAACTTAAATTCCTATACTGATGAACTTAAACTTTGTAGTCTGAACACACTTGTAGAAAGAAGACTGGCAAATTGTAATAAATTCGCAGAAAACCTCGGTAGAAATGCCCGCACTAGTTCTCTGTTGCCCCCTACTAGGCTTGAAAGCCAAGGTAGGTTTCTCAGAAATTGTAAAAAAATCTCACAAATTCCTACCAGAACTACTCGCTTCAAAAACAGCCCCATCCCTTTTTTTTATTGATATTTTAAACGAATGAATTTCTCTTTATAGTCAATTTTAGATGTTTTTTAATTAATAACATTTTATGTGCATTTTGTGTGTGTGTTTTTTTTCAAATGCTTTTATTAATTTCTTTTAATTCTTGCTGTTATATTATTGTATTGTCCTTTTTAATTGTAACATACATGTAATTTGGCTTTTTGGCTACCAGATGTATGAATAAATAATCAATCAATCAATCAATCAATTTGCCTTAAAATGTCTGTGCTTTGTGAATTAAATGGAATTAATGGTACATTATTGAACCTTGTGAATGGTGGAACGTTCTTTGAGAGAACATGGGCTGTTCGGTGCGTTGATTTGGCGTTCGAGATAGTCACAAGCAAATGGATTGTCACATTTTTGCATATAGGGAATGAAGTAGGAATAATGGCCTATTCTCATTGGGAATAAGTCATAATAACCGGGGAAAATGTCAAAAATGGAAAAACTGGAACTTTGCCAGTTTTTAAAAGCTCCAAAACCCATGCAGACTCAGAACCGATTTGTACAAATAAAAAAAACCCAGTATTTAAAAACCTGTTCCATTAGTAACTTCGTGTTCCTGTAGCTTGTATCGCAAATGATCTGCTGGCGTTTGGTATCTCGGAACTCCCGGAGTGACTGGATTATTGAGGTTCTGTTGTTGATTTTCCGGAACGCTACATCATAGCTACTGAGTGAAAGCCTCTCCACGAGGGCATGCAGCCGGAGCAGTCCTATAGGGGCGGAACATTTCTTATGATTACACTCTGGGTTGTCATCTACATATTTAATTTGTTGTTATACAACTTATGCATTTCAAAAGCAGTTATCTTACCTTCTTAAAAATAAGAATAACTGCTCCCGGGAAAAAAATAGCTGCTCTTTAAAATAATAAAAAATAGTTGCTCTTTAAAATAATAAAAAATAGTTGCTCTTTGAAAATAACAATAAATAAATGCTCTCGAACAAACAAATAAAAGTAGCTGCTCTTGAACAAAAACTGCTCTCGAAAAAAAAACTACTCTACACCGAAAGCTACTTAAAATAGACCACGCGTTCTGTGATCTTTAGGAATTGTGGCCATGTCGAGCCCCCGCGCCCAACAAGGCAAGGGTCGCCTTGGGGCTCACTGGTAATCGACCACCTGAGCTGCTCTTTAAAATTAAAATAACTGCTCTCGAAAATAAAAATAAATGATCTTGAAAATATAAATAACTGCTACTGAAATACAAATAAATGCTCTCGAAAAAAAATTATCTTTAAAATAAAAATAACTGCTCTCGAAAAAGAAAGAAAAAAATGATCTTGAATATATAAATAACTGCTACTGAAAATACAAATAACTACTCTCGAAATAAATAACAGCTGCTCTTGAAAAAAAAAATGATTTTCGAAAATCAAAATAACTGCTCTTGAAATTAAAATAACTGCTCTTAAAAATAATACAGCGATGGCACTATTACGGGCTACCCGGCAAACATTTTAAACAAAGTTGTGCTGTGACCGTGGTTTTCGTTAGAACATGGGACCAGTTAAAATATGACACCTTAAATCATGGTTTCAGTTATAATTGGTTACCGTAATAAGCAACCTCGTCCCCATGGTTTACTTTATTTCCAACCATGTTTACAATAGTAAAACCTGGGAGGGAAACTCCTTACTTGGACCCAGATTGGACAACGATTGGTGTACAAAGTTCTAACGTAAACATGTTAAGATGTACTCATTCAGTATTCACCATGTTCACAGCCAGACTATTCTAATTTGCACACGTATCCAAAAATGTTGGATATGCAAATGATCCAATACCAGGGTGAGAGAGCGGTCAACATCGTACTGCTCGACACACCTTGGGGACGAGGTTGCGTACTAAGAGTAATCACCTGTATCACCATCATAAATATATGCAAATCGTTTCCACTGGTGAAACTGTATCAAGTCAACCATGACGGGCACCAGCGATGGCATCATGGATACCAGGTAGTCTCTGCTCCCTGTGGTATTGAGTCCCATATCCCGCTTGGAGAGAGACGTGATAATGATGGGTATGTGGAAGGTACTACTGTAGGACAGTGCCGTGGAGATCAATGGCGGCTCGATATCGGCTCCGATCAGCAGAATACCGTTTGTGAATAGATCACATACTGCGCATGTGCGTGTGGGAAAAGAAAAAAACGAAGTGGAGGTATAATAGATGTTAACTTTGCATAGGGGATAAAGAATATCATTTGTTTTTGACCTTACCCCGATGTGTGTGCTTAAAAGCACTTTATACTCAGTACTTTCCTGAGTTCTGTGAACAAAATCCACCGGCAAATCACTCGGATTCGAACCCAAAACCTTTGCATTGCTAGAGCAGATGTCGTATCGCTACAGACCACCGAGCTAGCCCGATGGCTATAGGCAGTTCGCATCATATGCGTTAGCAGCAGGTACCGCAACGATTTACTAGATGTTAACTTTTCATCGAGGATAAATAATATAATTTGTTTTTACCCTTACACGAATGTGTATTAAGCACTGTATAAACAATACTTTCCCGAGCTCTGTGAAAAAAACCGTAGTTTTATTACTTAATGCGTATAACTAATTAGGCCGTGAATTTCTTCTTTGAGAGGGCAGGGCCATTTTCTTTTTCAAGAAGCAACTGAGCGTGGTCCACGGTCTCCGTAAACTTGTATTTCCAGGTCTGGTACCCATTTTAACCAGAAGTATTTGAAGACATGGACTTCATTGTGCGATTTGATGTAAAAAAAAGGAAAAAAAAGAATTGATAGTCTATAATACTGAAGTATATCTTCATCGAAAAGAAGTATCCACTATCAAGAACTATAATTATTAGAAAATCACCTTTCTAAAGACATTTGAAGTATTTATAGACATGGATTATATTCTGCGGTTTTATGTTTAATACAATTATTCTATTCGTTATATCGAAGTAATATTTACATAAAAAAAGAAGAGTCAACTATCACTATAAGTTGTCCGTGTTAATTTTCATGAAGCTGAGTGGATATCATAACTACACTTACAAGTCACTTTTCAAGTCAGTGTTTATGTAAAGAAGAGTATCGTGCACCGTTGTATGTGAAACCTTGCTCATCAAAACCTGCCCTCTTCTGTGAAACCTAACAGAATGTATACACACTGTAATGACCATGCATCACGTTGACACTTTACACAGTTTGATAAGAGCAATGATGGGACCATCTTCACACCTTAATCCCCACAGCTTAGATGCTGACGATAATAGGAGCACGTAGACGTGACTCATTCCCCAGACTACTTGCCGTAGGTATCCACTTACTAGCTTCTAAATTACCTTATTAGTGATCGAGACTTGAGGATAAAGACTACGTTTGACCTCGTTTGGCGAAGTTTGTGATCAACATAGAGGTCATTGATGTACTTCGTGTTTAACAGTGGATGTCTAGTTTGGTTGACATTTGTAGGTCACGTCGTTACTTATAAATGAAGTAATTAATTACAATGTATCATTGTGGAACTAAGTCGTGTTGTTCTCGTATTACGTTGTTTCTTTGCAAGAAAGTGGCGTTGGTTTTCAAGTGGCGTTGGTGGTATAGCGGTGAGAATAGTTGCCTTCCAAGCAATGGACCCGGGTTCGACTCCCGGCCAACGCAATATTTTAATTAGCTGATGATTTCATATTAAAGCAAAATAAATATGAAAGCAAAAATGATATTATGTCAAGTGGCGTTGGTGGTATAGCGGTGAGAATAGTTGCCTTCCAAGCAATTGACCCGGGTTCGACTCCCGGCCAACGCAACATTTTAATTAGTTTTTTGATTTCATATTAAAGCAAAATAAAATATGAAAGCAAAATGACATTATTTCAAGTGGCGTTGGTGGTATAGCGGTGAGAATAGTTGCCTTCCAAGCAATTGAACCGGGTTCGACTCCCGGCCAACGCAATATTTTAATTAGCTGATGATTTCATATTAAAGCAAAATAAATAAGAAAGCAAAAATGATATTATTTCAAGTGGCGTTGGTGGTATAGCGGTGAGAATAGTTGCCTTCCAAGCAATTGACCCGGGTCCGACTCCCGGCCAACGCAATATTTTATTTAGTTTATGGTTAATTTTAAAGCAAAATATAATGACAGCAAAAGGACATTATTTCAAAAGGCGTTGGTGGTATAGCGGTGAGAATAGTTGCCTTCCAAGCAATTGACCCAGGTTCGACTCCCGGCCAACGCAATATTTTAATTAGCTGATGATTTCATATTAAAGCAAAATAAAATATGAAAGCAAAATGATATTATTTCAAGTGGCGTTGGTGGTATAGCGGTGAGAATAGTTGCCTTCCAAGCAATTGAACCGGGTTCGACTCCCGGCCAAAGCAACATTTTAATTAGATTTCTGATTTCATATTAAAGCAAACTAAAATATGAAACAAAATTATATTATTTCAAATGGCGTTGGTGGTATAGCGGTGAGAATAGTTGCCTTCCAAGCAATTGACCCGGTTCGACTTCCGGCCAACGCAATATTTTAATTTTCTGATTTCATATCAAAGCAAAATAAACTATAAAAGCAAAATGATATTATTTCAAGTGGCGTTGGTGGTATAGCGGTGAGAATAGTTGCCTTCCAAGCAATTGACCCGGGTTCGACTCCCGGCCAACGCAACATTTTAATTTTCTGATTTCATATTAAAGCAAAATAAACTATAAAAGCAAAATGATATTATTTCCAGTGGCGTTGGTGGTATAGCGGTGAGAATAGTTGCCTTCCAAGCAATTGACCCGGGTTCGACTCCCCGCCAACGCAATATTTTAATTAGCTGATGATTTCATATTAAAGCAAAATAAACTTTAAAAGCAAAATGATATTATTTCAAGTGGCGTTGGTGGTATAGCGGTGAGAATAGTTGCCTTCCAAGCAATTGACCCGGGTTCGACTCCCGGCCAACGGAATATTTAAATTTTCTGATTTCATATTAAAGCAAAATAAATATGAAAGCAAAATGATATTATTTCAAGTGGCGTTGGTGGTATAGCGGTGAGAATAGTTGCCTTCCAAGCAATTGACCCGGGTTCGACTCCCGGCCAACGCAATATTTTATTTAGTTTTCTGATTTCATATTAAAGCAAAACAAAATATAAAAGCAAAATGGTATTATTTCTAGTGGCGTTGGTGGTATAGCGGTGAGAATAGTTGCCTTCCAAGCACTTGACCCGGGTTCGACTCCCGGCCAACGCAATATTTTATTTAGTTTATGGTTAATTTTAAAGCAAAAAAAAATGACAGCAAAAGAACATTATTTCAAGCGGCGTTGGTGGTATAACGGTGAGAATAGTTGCCTTCCAAGCATTTGAACCGGGTTCGACTCCCGGCAAATGCAACATTTTAATTAGTTTTCTGATTTCATATAAAAGCAAAATAAAATATGAAACAAAATGATATTATTTCAAATGGCGTTGGTGGTATTGCGGTGAGAATAGTTGCCTTCCAAGCAATTGACCCGGGTTCTACTCCCGGCAAATACAATATTTAAATTTTCTGATTTCATATTAAAGCAAGATAAAATATGAGAGCAAAATGATATTATTTCAAGTGGCGTTGGTGGTATAGCGGTGAGAATAGTTGCCTTCCAAGCAATTGACCCGGGTTCGACTCCCCGCCAACGCAATATTTTAATTAGCTGATGATTTCATATTAAAGCAAAATAAACTTTAAAAGCAAAATGATATTATTTCAAGTGGCGTTGGTGGTATAGCGGTGAGAATAGTTGCCTTCCAAGCAATTGACCCGGGTTCGACTCCCGGCCAACGGAATATTTAAATTTTCTGATTTCATATTAAAGCAAAATAAATATGAAAGCAAAATGATATTATTTCAAGTGGCGTTGGTGGTATAGCGGTGAGAATAGTTGCCTTCCAAGCAATTGACCCGGGTTCGACTCCCGGCCAACGCAATATTTTATTTAGTTTTTTGATTTCATATTAAAGCAAAACAAAATATAAAAGCAAAATGGTATTATTTCTAGTGGCGTTGGTGGTATAGCGGTGAGAATAGTTGCCTTCCAAGCACTTGACCCGGGTTCGACTCCCGGCCAACGCAATATTTTATTTAGTTTATGGTTAATTTTAAAGCAAAAAAAAAATGACAGCAAAAGAACATTATTTCAAGCGGCGTTGGTGGTATAACGGTGAGAATAGTTGCCTTCCAAGCATTTGAACCGGGTTCGACTCCCGGCAAATGCAACATTTTAATTAGTTTTCTGATTTCATGTAAAAGCAAAATAAAATATGAAACAAAATGATATTATTTCAAATGGCGTTGGTGGTATTGCGGTGAGAATAGTTGCCTTCCAAGCAATTGACCCGGGTTCTACTCCCGGCAAATACAATATTTAAATTTTCTGATTTCATATTAAAGCAAGATAAAATATGAGAGCAAAATGATATTATTTCAAGTGGCGTTGGTGGTATAGCGGTGAGAATAGTTGCCTTCCAAGCAATTGACCCGGGTTCGACTCCCCGCCAACGCAATATTTTAATTAGCTGATGATTTCATATTAAAGCAAAATAAACTTTAAAAGCAAAATGATATTATTTCAAGTGGCGTTGGTGGTATAGCGGTGAGAATAGTTGCCTTCCAAGCAATTGACCCGGGTTCGACTCCCGGCCAACGGAATATTTAAATTTTCTGATTTCATATTAAAGCAAAATAAATATGAAAGCAAAATGATATTATTTCAAGTGGCGTTGGTGGTATAGCGGTGAGAATAGTTGCCTTCCAAGCAATTGACCCGGGTTCGACTCCCGGCCAACGCAATATTTTATTTAGTTTTCTGATTTCATATTAAAGCAAAACAAAATATAAAAGCAAAATGGTATTATTTCTAGTGGCGTTGGTGGTATAGCGGTGAGAATAGTTGCCTTCCAAGAAATTGACCCGGGTTCGACTCCCGGCCAACGCAATATTTTATTTAGTTTATGGTTAATTTTAAAGCAAAAAAAAAATGACAGCAAAAAGACATTATTTCAAGCGGCGTTGGTGGTATAACGGTGAGAATAGTTGCCTTCCAAGCATTTGAACCGGGTTCGACTCCCGGCAAATGCAACATTTTAATTAGTTTTCTGATTTCATATAAAAGCAAAATAAAATATGAAACAAAATGATATTATTTCAAATGGCGTTGGTGGTATTGCGGTGAGAATAGTTGCCTTCCAAGCAATTGACCCGGGTTCTACTCCCGGCAAATACAATATTTAAATTTTCTGATTTCATATTAAAGCAAGATAAAATATGAGAGCAAAATGATATTATTTCAAGTGGCGTTGGTGGTATAGCGGTGAGAATAGTTGCCTTCCAAGCAATTGACCCGGGTTCGACTCCCGGCCAACGAAATATTGTTTTTAGTTAATAATTCCAGTTTCAAGCATAAACTATAAAAGCAAAATGATGTTATTTCAAGTGGCGTTGGTGGTATAGCGGTGAGAATAGTTGCCTTCCAAGCAATTGACCCGGGTTCGACTCCCGGCCAACGCAATATTTTAATTTTCTGATTTCATATTAAAGCAAAATAAACTATAAAAGCAAAATGATATTATTTCCAGTGGCGTTGGTGGTATAGCGGTTAGAATAGTTGCGCTCAAGCAATTGACCCGGTTCGACTTCCGGCCAGAGCAATATTTTAATTACTTAATAAATTCATATTAAAGCAAAATAAAATATGAAAGCAAAATGATATTATTTCAAGTGGCGTTGGTGGTATAGCGGTGAGAATAGTTGCCTTCCAAGCAATTGACCCGGGTTCTACTCCCGGCAAATACAATATTTAAATTTTCTGATTTCATATTAAAGCAAGATAAAATATGAGAGCAAAATGATATTATTTCAAGTGGCGTTGGTGGTATAGCGGTGAGAATAGTTGCCTTCCAAGCAATTGACCCGGGTTCGACTCCCCGCCAACGCAATATTTTAATTAGCTGATGATTTCATATTAAAGCAAAATAAACTTTAAAAGCAAAATGATATTATTTCAAGTGGCGTTGGTGGTATAGCGGTGAGAATAGTTGCCTTCCAAGCAATTGACCCGGGTTCGACTCCCGGCCAACGGAATATTTAAATTTTCTGATTTCATATTAAAGCAAAATAAATATGAAAGCAAAATGATATTATTTCAAGTGGCGTTGGTGGTATAGCGGTGAGAATAGTTGCCTTCCAAGCAATTGACCCGGGTTCGACTCCCGGCCAACGCAATATTTTATTTAGTTTTCTGATTTCATATTAAAGCAAAACAAAATATAAAAGCAAAATGGTATTATTTCTAGTGGCGTTGGTGGTATAGCGGTGAGAATAGTTGCCTTCCAAGAAATTGACCCGGGTTCGACTCCCGGCCAACGCAATATTTTATTTAGTTTATGGTTAATTTTAAAGCAAAAAAAAAATGACAGCAAAAGGACATTATTTCAAGCGGCGTTGGTGGTATAACGGTGAGAATAGTTGCCTTCCAAGCATTTGAACCGGGTTCGACTCCCGGCAAATGCAACATTTTAATTAGTTTTCTGATTTCATATAAAAGCAAAATAAAATATGAAACAAAATGATATTATTTCAAATGGCGTTGGTGGTATTGCGGTGAGAATAGTTGCCTTCCAAGCAATTGACCCGGGTTCTACTCCCGGCAAATACAATATTTAAATTTTCTGATTTCATATTAAAGCAAGATAAAACATGAGAGCAAAATGATATTATTTCAAGTGGCGTTGGTGGTATAGCGGTGAGAATAGTTGCCTTCCAAGCAATTGACCCGGGTTCGACTCCCGGCCAACGAAATATTGTTTTTAGTTAATAATTCCAGTTTCAAGCATAAACTATAAAAGCAAAATGATATTATTTCAAGTGGCGTTGGTGGTATAGCGGTGAGAATAGTTGCCTTCCAAGCAATTGACCCGGGTTCGACTCCCGGCCAACGCAATATTTTAATTTTCTGATTTCATATTAAAGCAAAATAAACTATAAAAGCAAAATGATATTATTTCCTGTGGCGTTGGTGGTATAGCGGTTAGAATAGTTGCGCTCAAGCAATTGACCCGGTTCGACTTCCGGCCAGAGCAATATTTTAATTACTTAATAAATTCATATTAAAGCAAAATAAAATATGAAAGCAAAATGATATTATTTCAAGTGGCGTTGGTGGTATAGCGGTGAGAATAGTTGCCTTCCAAGCAATTGACCCGGTTCGACTTCCGGCCAACGCAATATTTTAATTTTCTGATTTCATATCAAAGCAAAATAAACTATAAAAGCAAAATGATATTATTTCAAGTGGCGTTGGTGGTATAGCGGTGAGAATAGTTGCCTTCCAAGCAATTGACCCGGGTTCGACTCCCGGCCAACGCAACATTTTAATTTTCTGATTTCATATTAAAGCAAAATAAACTATAAAAGCAAAATGATATTATTTCCAGTGGCGTTGGTGGTATAGCGGTGAGAATAGTTGCCTTCCAAGCAATTGACCCGGGTTCGACTCCCCGCCAACGCAATATTTTAATTAGCTGATGATTTCATATTAAAGCAAAATAAACTTTAAAAGCAAAATGATATTATTTCAAATGGCGTTGGTGGTATAGCGGTGAGAATAGTTGCCTTCCAAGCAATTGACCCGGGTTCGACTCCCGGCCAACGGAATATTTAAATTTTCTGATTTCATATTAAAGCAAAATAAATATGAAAGCAAAATGATATTATTTCAAGTGGCGTTGGTGGTATAGCGGTGAGAATAGTTGCCTTCCAAGCAATTGACCCGGGTTCGACTCCCGGCCAACGCAATATTTTATTTAGTTTTCTGATTTCATATTAAAGCAAAACAAAATATAAAAGCAAAATGGTATTATTTCTAGTGGCGTTGGTGGTATAGCGGTGAGAATAGTTGCCTTCCAAGCACTTGACCCGGGTTCGACTCCCGGCCAACGCAATATTTTATTTAGTTTATGGTTAATTTTAAAGCAAAAAAAAAATGACAGCAAAAGAACATTATTTCAAGCGGCGTTGGTGGTATAACGGTGAGAATAGTTGCCTTCCAAGCATTTGAACCGGGTTCGACTCCGGCAAATGCAACATTTTAATTAGTTTTCTGATTTCATATAAAAGCAAAATAAAATATGAAACAAAATGATATTATTTCAAATGGCGTTGGTGGTATTGCGGTGAGAATAGTTGCCTTCCAAGCAATTGACCCGGGTTCTACTCCCGGCAAATACAATATTTAAATTTTCTGATTTCATATTAAAGCAAGATAAAATATGAGAGCAAAATGATATTATTTCAAGTGGCGTTGGTGGTATAGCGGTGAGAATAGTTGCCTTCCAAGCAATTGACCCGGGTTCGACTCCCCGCCAACGCAATATTTTAATTAGCTGATGATTTCATATTAAAGCAAAATAAACTTTAAAAGCAAAATGATATTATTTCAAGTGGCGTTGGTGGTATAGCGGTGAGAATAGTTGCCTTCCAAGCAATTGACCCGGGTTCGACTCCCGGCCAACGGAATATTTAAATTTTCTGATTTCATATTAAAGCAAAATAAATATGAAAGCAAAATGATATTATTTCAAGTGGCGTTGGTGGTATAGCGGTGAGAATAGTTGCCTTCCAAGCAATTGACCTGGTTCGACTCGGCCAACGCAATATTTTATTTAGTTTTCTGATTTCATATTAAAGCAAAACAAAATATAAAAGCAAAATGGTATTATTTCTAGTGGCGTTGGTGGTAGAGCGGTGAGAATAGTTGCCTTCCAAGAAATTGACCCGGGTTCGACTCCCGGCCAACGCAATATTTTATTTAGTTTATGGTTAATTTTAAAGCAAAAAAAAAAATGACAGCAAAAAGACATTATTTCAAGCGGCGTTGGTGGTATAACGGTGAGAATAGTTGCCTTCCAAGCAATTGACCCGGGTTCGACTCCGGGCAAATACAATATTTAAATTTTCTGATTTCATATTAAAGCAAGATAAAATATGAGAGCAAAATGATATTATTTCAAGTGGCGTTGGTGGTATAGCGGTGAGAATAGTTGCCTTCCAAGCAATTGACCCGGGTTCGACTCCCGGCCAACGAAATATTGTTTTTAGTTAATAATTCCAGTTTCAAGCATAAACTATAAAAGCAAAATGATATTATTTCAAGTGGCGTTGGTGGTATAGCGGTGAGAATAGTTGCCTTCCAAGCAATTGACCCGGGTTCGACTCCCGGCCAACGCAATATTTTAATTTTCTGATTTCATATTAAAGCAAAAAAAAACTATAAAAGCAAAATGATATTATTTCCAGTGGCGTTGGTGGTATAGCGGTTAGAATAGTTGCGCTCAAGCAATTGACCCGGTTCGACTTCCGGCCAGAGCAATATTTTAATTACTTAATAAATTCATATTAAAGCAAAATAAAATATGAAAGCAAAATGATATTATTTCAAGTGGCGTTGGTGGTATAGCGGTGAGAATAGTTGCCTTCCAAGCAATTGACCCGGGTTCGACTCCCGGCCAACGCAATATTTTTTTTAGTTTATAATTTCAGTTTAAAGCAAAATGTAAATATTTCAAGTGGCGTTGGTGGTATAGCGGTGAGAATAGTTGCCTTCCAAGCAATTGACCCGGGTTCGACTCCCGGCCAACGCAACATTTTAATTAGTTTTCTGATTTCATTTTAAAGCAAAATAAATATGAAAGCAAAATGATATTATTTCAAGTGGCGTTGGTGGTATAGCGGTGAGAATAGTTGCCTTTCAAGCAATTGACCCGGGTTCGACTCCCGGCAAATGCAATATTTAAATTTTCTGATTTCATATTAAAGCAAAATAAAATATGAGAGCAAAATAATATTATTTCAAGTGGCGTTGGTGGTATAGCGGTGAGAATAGTTGCCTTCCAAGCAATTGACCCGGGTTCGACTCCCGGCCAACGCAATATTTTAATGAGTTTATGATTTCATATTAAAGCAAAATAAATACGAAAGCAAAATGATATTATTTCAAGTGGCGTTGGTGGTATAGCGGTGAGAATAGTTGCCTTCCAAGCAATTGACCCGGGTTCGACTCCCGGCCAACGGAATATTTAAATTTTCTGATTTCATATTAAAGCAAAATAAAATATGAAAGCAAAATGATGTTATTTCAAGTGGCGTTGGTGGTATAGCGGTGAGAATAGTTGCCTTCCAAGCAATTGACCCGGGTTCGACTCCCGGCCAACGCAATATTTTAATTAGTTTATGATTTCATATTAAAGCAAAATAAATACGAAAGCAAAATGATATTATTTCAAGTGGCGTTGGTGGTATAGCGGTGAGAATAGTTGCCTTCCAAGCAATTGACCCGGGTTCGACTCCCGGCCAACGCAATATTTTAATTAGGTGATGATTTCATATTAAAGCAAAATAAATATGAAAGCAAAATGATGTTATTTCAAGGCGTTGGTGGTATAGCGGTGAGAATAGTTGCCTTCCAAGCAATTGACCCGGGTTCGACTCCCAGCAAATGCAATATTTAAATTTTCTGATTTCATATTAAAGCAAAACAAAATATAAAAGCAAAATGGTATTATTTCTAGTGGCGTTGGTGGTATAGCGGTGAGAATAGTTGCCTTCCAAGAAATTGATCGACTCCCGGCCAACGCAATATTTTATTTAGTTTATGTTTTATTTTATATCAAAAAAAAAAATGACAGCAAAAGGACATTATTTCAAGCGGCGTTGGTGGTATAACGGTGAGAATAGTTGCCTTCCAAGCATTTGAACCGGGTTCGACTCCCGGCAAATGCAACATTTTAATTAGTTTTCTGATTTCATATAAAAGCAAAATAAAATATGAAACAAAATGATATTATTTCAAATGGCGTTGGTGGTATTGCGGTGAGAATAGTTGCCTTCAAGCAATTGACCCGGGTTCTACTCCCGGCAAATACAATATTTAAATTTTCTGATTTCATATTAAAGCAAGATAAAATATGAGAGCAAAATGATATTATTTCAAGTGGCGTTGGTGGTATAGCGGTGAGAATGGTTCGACTCCCCGCCAACGAAATATTGTTTTTAGTTAATAATTCCAGTTTCAAGCATAAACTATAAAAGCAAAATGATATTATTTCAAGTGGCGTTGGTGGTATAGCGGTGAGAATAGTTGCCTTCCAAGCAATTGACCCGGGTTCGACTCCCGGCCAACGCAATATTTTAATTTTCTGATTTCATATTAAAGCAAAATAAACTATAAAAGCAAAATGATATTATTTCCAGTGGCGTTGGTGGTATAGCGGTTAGAATAGTTGCGCTCAAGCAATTGACCCGGTTCGACTTCCGGCCAGAGCAATATTTTAATTACTTAATAAATTCATATTAAAGCAAAATAAAATATGAGAGCAAAATGATATTATTTCAAGTGGCGTTGGTGGTATAGCGGTGAGAATAGTTGCCTTCCAGGCAATTGACCCGGGTTCGACTCCCAGCAAATGCAATATTTAAATTTTCTGATTTCATATTAAAGCAAAATAAAATATGAGAGCAAAATGATATTATTTCAAGTGGCGTTGGTGGTATAGCGGTGAGAATAGTTGCCTTCCAAGCAATTGACCCGGTTTGACTCCCGGCCAACGCAATATTTTAATTAGCTGATGATTTCATATTAAAGCAAAATAAATATGAAAGTAAAATGATATTATTTCAAGTGGCGTTGGTGGTATAGCGGTGAGAATAGTTGCCTTCCAAGCAATTGACCCGGGTTCGACTCCCGGCCAACGCAACATTTTAATTAGTTTATGGTTAATTTTAAAGCAAAATAAAATGTCAGCAAAAGGACATTATTTCAAGTGGCGTTGGTGGTATAGCGGTGAGATTAGTTGCCTTCCAAGCAATTGACCCAGGTTCGACTCCCGGCAAACGCAACATTTTAATTAGTTTTCTGATTTCATATTAAAGCAAAATAAAATATGAAACAAAATTATATTATTTCAAATGGCGTTGGTGGTATAGCGGTGAGAATAGTTGCCTTCCAAGCAATTGACCCGGTTCGACTTCCGGCCAAAGCAATGTTTTAATTTATTAAAATTTCATATTAAAGCGAAACAAAATATGAAAGCAAAATGATATTATTTCAAGTGGCGTTGGTGGTATAGCGGTGGAAATAGTTGCCTTCCAAGCAATTGACCCGGGTTCGACTCCCGGCCAACGCAATATTTTAATTTTCTGATTTCATATTAAAGCAAAATAAAATATGAAAGCAAAATGATATTATTTCAAGTGGCGTTGGTGGTATAGCGGTGGAAATAGTTGCCTTCCAAGCAATTGACCCGGGTTCGACTCCCGGCCAACGCAATATTTTAATTTTCTGATTTCATTATTAAAGCAAAATAAAATATGAGAGCAAAATGATATTATTTCAAGTGGCGTTGGTGGTATAGCGGTGAGAATAGTTGCCTTCCAAGCAATTGACCCGGGTTCGACTCCCGGCAAATGCAATATTTAAATTTTCTGATTTCATATTAAAGCAAAATAAAATATGACAGCAAAATGATATTATTTCAAGTGGCGTTGGTGGTATAGCGGTGAGAATAGTTGCCTTCCAAGCAATTGACCCGGGTTCGACTCCCGGCCAACGCAATACTTTAATTAGCTGATGATTTCATATTAAAGCGAAATAAATATGAAAGCAAAATGATGTTATTTCAAGTGGCGTTGGTGGTATACTTTAGCGGTGAGAATAGTTGCCTTCCAAGCAATTGACCCGGGTTCGACTCCCGGCCAAAGCAATGTTTTAATTAGTTTTGGACTTGATAGTAAAACAAAATAAATGACAACAAACTCATATAAGAGTATAAGTGGCGTTGGTGGTATAGCGGTGAGAATAGTTGCCTTCCAAGCAATTGACCCGGGTTCGACTCCCGGCCAACGCAATATTTTAATTAGTTTATGGTTAATTTTAAAGCAAAATAAAACGACAGCAAAAGGACATTATTTCAAGTGGCGTTGGTGGTATAGCGGTGAGAATAGTTGCCTTCCAAGCAATTGACCCAGGTTCGACTCCCGGCAAACGCAATATTTAAATTTTCTGATTTCTTATTTAAGCAAAATAAATTATGAAACAAAATAATATTATTTCAAGTGGCGTTGGTGGTATAGCGGTGAGAATAGTTGCCTTCCAAGCAATTGACCCGGGTTCGACTCCCGGCCAACGCAATATTTTATGTAGTTTATGGTTAATTCTAAAGCAAAATAAAATATGAAAGCAAAATGATATTATTTCAAGTGGCGTTGGTGGTATAGCGGTGAGAATAGTTGCCTTCCAAGCAATTGACCCGGGTTCGACTCCCGGCCAACGCAAAGTTTTATTTAGTTTATAATTTAAGTTTAAAGCAAATAAAAACAGCAAAATGATATTATTTCAAGTGACGTTGGTGGTATAGCAGTGAGAATATACTGCGCTAATAAAGTATCTAAACACTTACAAATGGTCAGATATATCGGAACCTCAAATATTATGCAAAAAATTAACTAATATATCCGATGCACAGTTATCTTCTGCGCATTTTGATACCTCTTTTGTTGCGCTACGATGTTGTATGGCGGATTTATGGGTACTTGAGTGGCTTAAGGTCGAATTTCAAAAGTTGCAAAAGCCCCTATTCAAGCAAGAGCGTTGTACTGTGACGAATAAGATCAGCATTATTTTTGCCCGCCTTTTATTCCCTTCTGGAATTGGGGTGAATAGGGGCTTTTGCAACTTTTAAAATTCGACCTTAAGCCACTCAAGTGCCCATAAATCCGCCAAAACAACATCGCAGCGCAACAAAAGAGGTGTCAAAATCCGCAGAAGATAACTGTGAATCGAATTATTTAATTATTTTTTTGCATACTATTTCAGGTTTCGATAAATCTGACCATTTGTAAGTGTTTTGATACTTTATTGGTGCAGTTTAGTTGCCTTCCAAGCAATTGACCCGGGTTCGACTCCCGGCCAACGCAATATTTTAATTAGCTGATGATTTCATATTAAAGCAAAATAAATATGAAAGCAAAATGGTATTATTTCAAGTGGCGTTGGTGGTATAGCGGTGAGAATAGTTGCCTTCCAAGCAATTGACCCGGTTTGACTCCCGGCCAACGCAATATTTTATTTAGTTTATGGTTAATTTTAAAGCAAAATAAAATATGAAACAAAATTATATTATTTCAAACGGCGTTGGTGGTATTGCGGTGAGAATAGTTGCTCTTCCAAGCAATTGACCCGGGTTCGACTCCCGGCCAACGCAATATTTTAATAAGTTTATGATTTCATATTAAAGCAAAATAAATATAAAAGCAAAATGGTATTATTTTAAGTGGCGTTGGTGGTATAGCGGTGAGAACAGTTGCCTTTCAAGCAATTGACCCGGGTTCGACTCCTGGCCAAAGCAATGTTTTAATTAGTTTATGACTTGATAGTAAAACAAAATAAATGACAACAAAATGATATTATTTCAAGTGGCGTTGGTGGTATAGCGGTGAGAATAGTTGCCTTCCAAGCAATTGACCGGGGTTCGACTCCTGGCGAAAGCAATGTTTTAATTAGTTTATGACTTGATAGTAAAACAAAATAAATGACAACAAAATGATATTATTTCAAGTGGCGTTGGTGGTATAGCGGTGAGAATAGTTGCTCTTCCAAGCATTTGACCCGGGTTCGATTCCCGGCAAACGCAATATTTAATTAGTTTTCTGATTTCTTATTAAAGCAAAATAAAATATGAAAGCAAAATGTTATTATTTCAAGTGGCGTTGGTGGTATGGCGGTGAGAATAGTTCCTTCCAAGCAATTGACCCGGGTTCGACTCCCGGCCAAAGCAATATTTTAATAAGTTTATGATTTCATATTAAAGCAAAATAAAATATGAAAGCAAAATTATATTATTTCAAGTGGCGTTGGTGGTATAGCGGTGAGAATAGTTGGCTTCCAAGCAATTGTACCGGGTTCGACTCCCGGCCAGCGCATCTTTTTAATTAGTTTTCTGATTTCATATTAAAGCAAAATAAAATATGAAAGCAAAATGATATTATTTCAAGTGGCGTTGGTGGTATAGCGGTGAGAATAGTTGCCTTCCAAGCAATTGACCCGGGTTCAAAATAAAATATGAAACAAAATTATATTATTTCAAATGGCGTTGGGGTGTATAGCGTGAGAATAGTTGAAAATAAATATGAAAGCAAAATGATATTATTTCAAGTGGCGTTGGTGGTATAGCGGTGAGAATAGTTGCCTTCCAAGCAATTGACCCGGGTTCGACTCCCGGCCAACGCAATATTTTATTTACTTTATGGTTAATTTTAAAGCAAAATAAGAAAACAGCAAAAAGACATTATTTCAAGTGGCGTTGGTGGTATAGCGTTGAAAAATGGTTGCCTTCCAAGCAATTGACCCTTGTCAACGCAACATTTTAAATAGTTTAACAATATTAAAACAAAATAAATGAACGCTAAATAGTAGCAATCCAAGTGGCGTTGGTGGTATAGTGGTGAGACTAGTGGTCTACCAAAGATTTTACCCGGGTTCGAAATGTGTAAATCTGTGCGCATTTATATTTCCATTCTTACCAATGTTGTACACACCCTATAATGGGTTTGGTGTTTTTTGTGTTGTTGGGTGGTTTTTTTTTTTTCAATGTCAACGAGCAGTTTTTGTAAATAAATGGAACCGAAATAGTTCCAATTCATAAAAAAATATTTAAAAATATAGATATATTTATATATTCATTTGTAGATAACCTATCCAGGTTCTCTTTGTTTCTTGCTAGCATATCTTCCGAGGCACACTGCGAACGCAGAATATAAAGTTGTTTTAGTTCTCACAAGTAAACTCCAGGGCACCATCTGGAACGCTTGCAACAAAATTCAACTTAACAGTCAGAATAGACCACCAGACATTCTCGTTGAATTCAAAACAAGCAAGTCTGACCAGTGGCGTAACTAAGGGGGTGCACGGGGGGCACGTGCCCCCCCCCCCCCGGGTGCCCCCCCGCCATTTGAAATCTGGACTTTTGTGATTGGAAATTTCAGGAGTAAAATGTTACATTTTATACGCTTTGATGAGATAATTTCGATGTTTTTAAAACTATTTTTCATTTACATGCTGAAAATATATATATATTTTTTACACTCACGCCAGATTATCTTATGAAAAAATAGTAAAACATAATAAAAGGCGATGAAAAAGGGGCTTGTTCAGGCCCGTAACCAGGATTTTATTTTTTATTTTTTTTTTTTGGGGGGGGAGGCGAATATGAAAGAAAATGTACATCGGCGCGTTAGTGCCGCCCGTCACGTAGCGACGCAGGGGGAGTTGGAGGAGGATGTGCCCCCCCCGCCTCAGAAGTTTTGTAAAAAAGAATGCCCAATTCAAGCCATTTGGTGCACCATTTTTGCGCTATGATATTGGTTACAGCAATTACAGCTTTGTATCAATAATATTTCTGCATATTTAATGCTCAGACGCGCGTATGCCACCCATTGCGTCCTCTATTTACATCTGTGTATATTATGTTATGTTATGTCATAATTTAACGATAATAACTCACAGTTACGATGCAGACTATTTTGATTAAGTATTTTTTGCAGACTTTTTTATTCTTTTTTTTTAATAGTTTATTATATTTATATTTCATTTTTTTAGGGGGGCCGTCCGACCCCCTCCCCCGATTACGGGCATCGGCTTGTTTTAAAGAAAAAGGCAATCGGAAATTTGTCCAGAAGTGCCCCCTTAGAAAAAATGGTGCACCCATTGTGCCCCCCTGAAATTTTACCCCAGTTACGCCGCTGAGTCTGACAAAGATGTATTGCGTTAGAATAAAGTCGACTCTCTGAAAACAACTTTGTTGAAAAATACACTAAAAACAAGGCCTTGTGTTGAGGTTGTTGCCTGTTTGCTTCCATTCAAATTTTAAAGTCTTCTTTATATAAGTGTTCTGTTATTTTTATAATTTGATGTGTTAGTTTTGTTTCACTCCAGTTTTCATGTTGTATTAGTAGTTACTGACTTTCAATGTGTGTGTGTGTGCAGTGTTTTGCTAATAAATGGAACCAAAATGGTTCCAATAAAAATATATATTAAAAGTGTGTTCATTTCCATGCTTAACATTAAAGGCACGTTACAGAACTGGTAATTAAAATTTTCTTTAAGATCACAGATTTACATAAAACTTACACGGTCTAATGATGATGATAGTAGAAAACATCCCTAGAAATATTTATGTCTGAAATGCCATATTTGATGAGAAATAAATACAACTAATTTCCGATTGGAGTTTATCGCTCATGAGCGTTTGATTCATGCATTGTATAACACATGCAAAATGTGTAATCGGTTTTTCACTATTTTCTCGTGACCCAGATGGCCGATCGATCTCAAACTTCTACAGGTTTGTCAGTTTATGTTTATGGTGGATTATATAAAGTGTTGAACTGTTTTGTTAGCAAAAACCAATTCTGTAATGTTCCTTTAAGGTAAAAAGTCATCGCATCGAAAGCAATCATGGTTACATTGCATCAACTGAAGTCTGGCCCTGCAAGTGTTGAACCATTTTTGATCCCGCGGGCATTGGCTTCTGCTTTTCCAGCGCAAGGAATCATTGCGTAGTAATTAGTATATCAATATTTCATGAGTAGTGAAGGGTTATAAAAAGTGATTAAAACTACAATCAACATTATACGGCGGGGTTAACCCAAGCATGCACGATCGTGCTTCAGCAAAATGACAAGCTGAGTATATGATTTTTATTATCTCCACAGCGAGTGGAACAATATTGCACAGTCTGATGACGGAAGAGTGCTATTTGCCAGTCACTTCGTGCATGACGTAAATCCTGGTTTGCCGATTTCGTCATTATGATCAGTTTATCATCTTCGTCGCGGTCTTCATGTAATAAGGTCTGGGGATTGAAGGTGCTAATGATTAAAATGTTTACGGGTTTTGAGCCATTGCGTGGTGAGGTATCATGGTAACACTGTGTGTACACTGCACACACTGTGGTGTTAAAATTGACACCAGGGCAGTGTCACATATAGATACCCAAAATGAATCAAAATTAACATTACAGGGTGTGTTAAAATAACACCAATGTAATTGTGTTGGCAGAAATTAGTGTTATTCTAACACCCTTTGATGTAAAGTTTGATTCTTTTTGACACCCTGGTGTCAATGTTAAGACCTTAGTTTTTGCAGTGTTTCTATCTACTTTGCTGTGTGGATTTGTTCTTGAGAACCTGTCTTGCCATTTTACTGCCGCGGAGTAGATTTCGGAATTCGGGAGACTGTTCTAAAAAGAACTGCCCTATACTTCAACAAAAAATAAGTACCTGTGGAAGTAGGAAAGCGACCGGGACTACTACTTCCGCTTAGTGGATCGAGGGGACTTCTCGTTATTAATTTATCTTGTGGCTCTGCTTAACGCACAATTCTGCGCTTACGGTCATCATTCTCTTGTTACAGAGGTCAAAATTTACCTGGATTCCGGATTCCAGGGAGTCCTGACCCATTTCTGGGTCAGGCTGACCCGGAAAGTGGTTAAAGGGGAATTTTTAACACGGGTTAGGCGTCAGTTTGACCCATTTCTGGGTAATTTTGACACTGATTCCGAGTCATACTGACCCAGAAATGGGTCATGCCCCACGGGATCCGGATCCGGGTTATTTCAGACCCGGAAGTTTTTAGAGAGTCGCTGTGTAAGCGAAGAGTGTTAATAGTAACGTGATGAACGCATGCGCTTACGTCAAGTGCATATTTGTTCTGCTTTTTATATACATAAGCACCAATTTGTTGCTTACGGTAAGCAAAGACATGAAACTGTGCCCTCATGTGGGTTGCATTTTCCTACAAAACATTATTAACCACATTGCATTGTTATTGAAGTACCCGGCTCTCAGGCACAGCCTTGTTTCAACCTCTGATACCTGGTTCTGCTTCTTTCCATCATACATTTCTTTTTTTTTTGGTCTTTGATATCTTGGGAATTTCTTGAAACGTGTCTTTTCGATCAGGCTCATGTGCACCGTATAATTCCCATGGAGGACAAAATGTCATGCCATGATAATATAATCGGTCGTCTTTAAAAAATGTAAACATGCCTTGCTTTAAAGGAGAAAATAAAGATTACGCCATGGACAATAACACTGTTAAAAACTTATTTTTAAAAATGTGTATAACTCCATATTCATGTTGAAAGAATAGATTCTAGTTTGTAATTTGTTTAATGCTTCATTCTTGTTCCAGCAAATAGAAGATTTTGCAATAAATGGAACCTATGGTTCAAATTAACATAAAAATAACATAAACAAACAAACAAACAAACAATAAATATGCAATATGTGCAACAATATCCAAAGAGCAAAAAAATGTTGTGTGGAATTAACCGTAAACTCTTAATTAGACCTATATCGGAGCCAAGCATATCGTTTCCCCAATTGGCAAAACCCAGACTGTCAGAGAACGGAACACTTACATTTTTGCCCCAATTCGAAGCTGTTTGCCTCGGTGACATACTTCTCAAATCCCACAAACTGGACGGAGTCAGTACCGTTGTTTGCCACATTGTGAAGGATGGCACCTCGTCGGAAGCCGAAGAAAGAAGTGGTCAATTTGTCGGTGAAAACCGCACCTGTGGGGAATCGGAAACGCCGAAGACACAATTTTAAGGTGACGATTTGGAGACATTGGATAAACTGGTGTATACGTTCACCTTAAAGGTGCTGTATATGTTTGGTAACTTGAACCCACTGTTTGTTTCAATCCTATATAGTTGTAGATATATACCATTAAACTAACCTGTGCGAATTTCATTTCAAAAGGTGGTATAGCGATTTTGATATTTTGCCGAAAATCTGGAGCGGTTATGTCCACGCAGGAATTGATTTGCATTGGAATACATACTCTGAGAAGCGTTATGGCCGTAACGCTTCTCAGATTCAACTTGTTGTGAGTAAAACGTGACATCTTTTTCCACTTCGAAGTTAAAATTAATTACCAAACGTGTACGACACCTTTAAGGGTCTGTATACGTTTAATAATTACTCATAAGGTAATGGCAGTAAAAAATTACTTGGTAAAAAGTACCGGTACAGCAGCTTCTGAAAGTATAAAGCAATTTGAGAAACATTTCACTTTGAAGTAATGTGGTTATGGAAAAAGATACCAGTTTTAATTCAGACAAATTTGAATCTGAGAAGAGATTCTGTCAGAAACGTTTCTCAGATTGTGTATTCCAAATGCAGATTATTCTTCCGGCGTGGACATAACCGCTCCAGATTTTCGGCAACACCTGAAAAATGCTACCACCTATTGAAATGAAATTTTCACAGGTTAGTTTTATGGTATATATCTACAACTATTTAAAATTTAAGCAAACAGTGGGTTCCAATTACCAAACATATACAATCCCTTTAATGCAGCCCGAGACCAAAATGTAGCCCAAACACGTTGCCTTGGATTTGGCACTTTGGGCTATAAATAGCATTTGAAAGTGTTCATTATGAAATGAATATGGTTGGTAAGATGTTTTGAAAGTAGAATATAATGATTCACACAAATATGGCTCAAAAATGTGTGGTTTTTCCTTTTACTTCGTGAACTTACATGGTCCGCCATTTTGTAGAACCACATTTTTTATTCCACAAAATGGCGGACCGTGTTAGTTCACGCAGTAAAAGGAAAACCACACAATTTTTAAGCAAATTTAATGTGTGGACCACTATATTCTACTTTTAAAACATCTTTCGAACCATACTCATTTCAATTCATTTCGTAACAAATGCTTTTTATAGTCCGAATCCCTAAATCTAAGGCAACGTGTCCGGGTTCTAAAATGAAGCCCAATGCAGTACCTAAGAGTAGTCCCAAAATAAACGAAACCTAAACCATGTAACAAATTGTTGCATGGGCTACATTTAGGCACATGACTTGGGCTAAATTCGAACCCGGGCTACTTTGTGGTGTTACACGGTATCCCCTGGTTCCTCATGATTATACATTTTTACACTGCAAAGGGTGGTTTTTGTGCATTAGTATTACTTTTTCATAATGTAAACAATTTTTAGGACGAGGTTGCTTATTTTTAGAAAGCCATTTGCCAATCACGCCCGAATTTGAGTGACCATTTTGTAGGTTAAATGATAACATGAACATATCATATATAGGATTTGAGGCATTGCATGGTGAGGTATCAATATATTTGGTTTGCGGTAACACCATGTGTGTATCTACTTGCCAGGTAGAGTTTGTTCTTAGAGAACAGTCTCCTGACGATGACTAGAGCAAGCTAGTCGAAACGTTGAGACCAATTCAAGAACTGACTCCGCGGTAGTACAGTTAATTACGATCCTATAAGCTAAAGTAGTAGTCCCAGCCTATTTCTATACCTTCCGCCCAGGTAATAGTTAATCAACAGGACAGTTCTTTTCAGAACTGAGAAGTCTCCCGAACACCCGAACAATTTACTCCGCGGTAGTAGAATTAAGCAAAACAGTTCTCTAAGAACAAACTCTACCTGGCAAGTAGATACACACATGGTGTTACCGCAAACCAAATATAATGAACATATCAGTTGGGCAAATTGTCAATTGTTTACCAGTATTGTCTACTTAGTTTTTACTTATATTGTAATGGCCAATGGAATCCAAATTTCTGTATTTTTTATGATGCGGACAAATAAAACATATTATCTTAACTTATCTTATCTTACTGTTATCTGTCATTTGACGACAACTAAATTTGATTGACTCCGTATGTTAGCCAACAACAAAAATATAATAGACTGTTTGTGTCTTTCACGTATCAAAAACGAGAAGACAACTCAAACGACTAGGTATGTTTTTCTATAAAAATAAAATCTTCTTTTTAAATTATGTTTCTACAAAATGCTTAAAGGCACTGAACACGTTTGGTAATTGTCAAAGACCAGTGTTCTCACTTGGTGTATCCCAACATATGCATGAAATAACAAGCCTGTGAATATTTGGGCTCAATTGGTCGTCGAAGTTGCAAGAAAATGATGAAAGAAAAAACACCCTTGTTGTACAAATTTGCGTGCTTTCAGATAGGAATAAAAGGCTTCTTGCAAGAAGTCTTTTGTTATTTTAGTGAGAAATTACCTCTTTCTCAAAAACTACGTTACTTCAGAGGGAGTCGTTTCTCACAATGTTTTATACTATCAACAGCTCTCCGTTGCTCGTTACCAAGTCAGTTTTTATGTTAATATATATTTTGAGTAAATACCAAACGTGCCTTTAACAATAAAAAAAATACCCATATAGCAATTTGTATAAAAACAACCTCAATTTGTATATAATATTATTATTTTTTTTTTTTCAATGACATTGAAAAGAAAAATTAAAACTTAGGACTAGGTTGCTAATTTGTTTGAAACCCATTTGCCAATCACGCCCAAATGTGTGCGACCATAATGTAGGTTTAATGATAACATGGACATCAGTTGGGCAGATTCTTAAATGTTTACCAGTAACCGGATACGGAGGTCAAGTCTTAAACTCGAGTTTTCATTTTTTATTTGTAAAATTTATTTTACTTTCATATATTTTCATGGCTTAGTTTTACTTTCCCAGCAATATGATAAATTTGTTTAGCCATCACACTGCAAAAACTGGGGTGTTGAAATTGGCACAATGGGTGTAGTCATATAGATACCAAATAGAGAATCAAAGTTAACACCAATGTAAATGTGTTGGCAAAAATTAGTGTTATTTTAATACACCCTATTTTGTAAATGTGGACCTATTTTTGGTATTCATATGTGACAACAGCCATGGTGTCAATTTTAACACCCCAGTTTTTGCAGTGCACAAAAGTACTGTATCTGAAAAAAAACAGAATTGGGCACACGTACAACTCAATGTGGTTGAGACCAACTTAGTCCCGGAAGTTCGAGTACGCGTGAGACTTGCACAGTCTATAAATAAATACACACAAATTGTGCAGCCTCCCGTCAAGTACTTTGCATTCTGCAATAAAGCTGCACAATGAAAAACAATGCAAACACCTTTTTAAATATAAAGTAAATATTACAATTGTAAATATATCGGGTACCGGTACTATAAACGCTCGAATACCTTTGGGTGAACCCAATTTCGGATGGAGTATTTCATTTCAAACGTAGAATAATAAAAGTAAACATTGTGAAACACGTTTGAATATTTAGATTTCATCATGGTCTTAAAAAATTAGGTATCAATTGGGTATCAATAATTATCAGCCTCCCGATAAGATTATGTTCCTGACATTCTGCAATCAAGTTGCACTGTCAAAAGAAAACCAATGCAAACACCTTTTTAAATATAAAGTTAGGCCTACTACAATTGTAATTATATCGGGTACTATTCATCTTTGGGTGAACCCAATTTCGGATGGAGTATTTCATTTTAAAGGTAGAATAATAAAAGTATACATTGTGAAGCACGTTTGAATATTTATATTTTATTATGGGCTGAACAATTAGGTATCAACCCTTAACCCCCAATTGGGCACTGTTCTACGAAACCGCGTTCCAATTCAGCGTGCATTAACTCACCACAAACCCCATTGACTCGGATGAATTTTCAGATGTGAATTATTTACTGTTTCTTTGGAACGGTGCATGATTTGGCGATGCAGTTCTGAGTCCATCTAATTCCATGGAATCATTCTGCTTGGTTTTGATTAAATCGAAACGTCTAAGGTCTAAATCATGTGGAATTTTGTTACAGCTCAAAAGCTTGCCCCTCAGTATCAATCTTAATTTATATTGGTGTGTGTGAAACTTGTAGAGGACCTGGCACATGAAACAATTTGCAGGTTGAAAACATTCAGATTTCAAAGTTAACATTGGGGGGGGGGCAGGGGGGATAGTAAAACACTTTCGGAAAATATTGCTGTGGTATCCAAGTTTTCCTTTTGCTTACAGTTCAATCGGTTGTCTCCTAAATTGCCTTTAAAGAATTGCCTTGTACTCGTACACAACACGTCCATTTATGTTTTAGGCTACATGAACCCAACAAACCGTTGGAAATCATAACCCCCTAACATGTCTTCATAAAAGTTGCACCTTTCCTCCTGATCAAAATTGCTCAAGTTAGAAAAAAGGGAAGAGAGTCAAGACTCGAGTGCCTTTAAGAGCCAGCGTGATGACTCGCAGATATGGGAGAGGGGCTCCTTTTCTCCGCTCGCATCGCACCTCCCATGATCAATTATTGATGACGGTGCCTAACAGAGCGTCGTAGCGCCGTAAGAAGAGCGACTAACCCTCACGCTTTCCAAACCCCAAACTCTCAAGATAATGCGAGCTAACATATTATATCAACACTTGATATGCCTGTAGTCTTGGCAGAGGATACATGATGTACATGCCAAGATGCCAGAAGGAAAATTTAAAAACCACCAGCTCTTAAAAATGTAGCATTTGTCCGTAAATCAGGAAGGAATGACAGCGACGCGTTCCCACGCTACACCATTAAGCTAAATCAATGGATTCCATTAGACGATGATAAGCACATGATTAATAATAAATCCGGTTTCTCGAATGGCAAATTAATTACCTGTATCATATACTTAACACTCTGTTTATTTATTTACGAACTATTTTTTGTTTGTCCATGTTTTCTGCGGAGAGGTTCGGAAAGTTGAAGTGTAAACTTCATTCCGTATAAAAAGAGAAGTCCTCAAATTTCGTCAGAGATGTTGTTGAAATTTCGTCGGGAATTTTAAGGGAGATTTTAGTGTGTATTTGATGATACAAGCATGGAATTTAGCATGTCAGAGTATGCACTGCGAAAGACAATTGGCTACGAGGCCTTATCGCAGATTTGTCCTTTGACCTTAGATTTGTCCTTTGACCTTAGAATAACAAGCACTGGCTGCCATTTTTAAACTTTTGAAAATTGCGCGTTATTCTAAGTATACAATTTCTTTGTCAAAGAAACAAATCTGCAATGGCCCTACAGCCAAATATCTTTCTCATGATATACTCTGAATATGTGCCAAAGTCAATGGTTATATCATCAAAGGTACAATTCCCCAAATGTTTTCCTTTCTGCACCACTAGTATATTTGTATAAATCTGAGAATAGAAAGAAGAAAAAAATCATCTAGTTTTTTTGTAACTTCAAAGTAGAGCACTATACCATTATAAAGTTAGACTTGCATAAGTCGTCCTGTACCTCTAAATATGCGTGCATTATCATTGTTTCATATAGTGCAGTCACTAAAACCCACAGCACAGTGAGGTCTATTTTTTTTTTTTTAGTACTAAATATTTAAATCCTCTAGTTGCGGAATTTCTATCGAATTCGGCTGTCACATTTTTATGTGTAAAATCAACAGTTTTCGTTTTCATTAAATAGCTGGCAGGGCTTTTAAAAACATAATATATTTCTTATATAGTGCACTTATCTACCAATAAGGTACAAGGCGCTTGAACAGACAGAAACGGGGTTTTTTAGACCGAAGATGATAAGAGCTGGACTGACTAAAAGAGAGCTATGCCAAATAATGGGAGAGGGGAAATCTTAAGAAGAATTTAATCTGCTCACAAATTGCAATTTTCGAATATCTTCACCTTTAAAGTTCTATAAGTGGGCCCATGGAAACTTATTGACATTTGTCAATTACTTTTCGGTATTACTTATGCTGTACTTCTTTAAGTGTCATCAATACACCATGTGCGCCATAACAGACTCAAGACATGCATTTTAGATTAAATTCTACAAAATGTGTTTGAAACGTTTATTTCCCGTCCGAACAGCTGTTGGGCGTTTTTAGAACCTATATCCCAAAATCAAAGTAGAACTTCATTGAGATTTACACGAAAAGAGAGCTTACAAATCAATCAATACCCACCCTATGACCTAAATGAATATATTATTTTTGTAATCGCCCTCTTGTGGTGACTGCCTAATATGCTTCCTTCTTTTCACTCCCTTCTATTTCAGTGCTTCTGTTACGCTAGTATCCTTATGTTATCGCTGCAGCCAGCAGCCATAGCCGTAGCCGTAGCCGAATGGGCTTGATTGCGCCCTTAGCCATTTATGCCAAAACAAAACAGTGCATTCTGGGATAGCAAGAGTGTGAACAAATCTGCATCAGTAACATACTTTTTCTTTTGCAACGTCACAGCCGCGAGTTTTGCCACCCTTAGTTGGCAAAAATACGGGCGGCCTTCACTGCAAACAAATACAACAGTTTCTTATTTGACAAATAGTGCTATCAAATTAATACCCATAATACTGATAAATAAAATTGATTATCCAAAACAAATGGTAAACTTATACTACATAAATAAGTTGTAATGTTTTGCTAAAAAGGGCAAAGTGTTGCCGAGCCAGTTTATACATTTTTAGCTATACTCAAGGCCTTCCATATAAAATGGTGGTTAGTGTTTGTAAACAAAAGAAAGGTCAACTTGAGAAGGAGCGAGATCCCTCGGGAAGGATCCCTCCCCCGGCAGAGAAAACAAAGCGCCACAACCCACGCATAAACTCAACTGATGAGCAATGACTAGCAACCTCCACCCCAGAAAAATTACTTACTCAACATAACAGCTGATTTAAAAGGGTTTTGGTTTTTACATTAAAGTATTGCGTGACTGTAGTCATGTCTAGTTTTATGTGTGGTCAGCTGTAGTCTCCGTCCGCCATTTTGTTTCATTGTGTCATAATTACTCAGCTTTCTGTGGGACGAATCCCTCGCTATTCAAGCCGTAATTGTGCTTCATCCGATAGGCTTTACATGTTAGGTGTTCATAAACGCAGACTGAACACACGGTACAAGCTTCACGGTACCAGT
Source organism: Plazaster borealis (assembly GCA_021014325.1). Lineage (NCBI taxonomy): Eukaryota > Metazoa > Echinodermata > Asteroidea > Forcipulatida > Labidiasteridae > Plazaster > Plazaster borealis. The sequence continues at coordinate 22,920,674 of CM037457.1, read as the reverse complement.
AACATACAGTTCCGAATGGTTGAAAATCAAATAGCTAGCTGACCTGTCTGACCAAAGCGAGGCCCGCTGACCTATAAACTATGACCCCGTCTCTCTCTTTTCAAATCATTAACTGCAAACATGTGATTGTTTGCCTAATACAAACTCACAATAATTTTTAAAAAAAACCTATTCTCTATGAGAGTTATTACTCAAATGCATTGCAGTCATGAGTTTAATTTTACTCGCATGCCAAACGAGGCTTTCGTCAATTTCCCATATTTTTGTTCATCACACGATAAAATACACACCTCAGAATTGGTGCTGAGACAAATATATCTATAGTAAAATAGGTTCTAAATACTGGCAACACTAATATCAATAACATAATTTTGCCAAATGGTTCGAATTTTTAGACATACAAGTTGGAATGTTACGTTAAAGTGAAGATGAAATAGTTTTTCAAAACATTTGGGTACTGAACATCCCGTTTTGTCATCTTCAAACCTATTGTACCTGTGCATCGGCAAAATAGTAACTGTTATCAACATAATAAACACTGCCATTGTCTACACAGACCATAGTAATTGCAACAAAAAAGCACAACGATTAGTTATACAGAAACATCATTACCTATGGACAGTTGTCTCGCACCCTGGCAAAACGCAACTAAACAAGCCATGAGGATGACGAGCAGGGCGGAACCCCTCCGCAGACCTCCAAGGGGAAATATTGGCCTCATCACGGCATCCACTACCCCCAGGGGGATGGCAGACAGAGGGAGAAATTTCTCAGTGGTACACCACAGCGGGTTAAACGCCACAAGCCACTGTGACTCGGTGAATGCTCCTGAACTTCTTGGCCGGTATTCGTCTCACATTGTCCCCCCGTCTGGCAACAAACGAAACTCACGAACGATTCCCGGTGAGGAAAATGGCTGTAGAGAGAGCCACTCAATCGGGTACGGTTGGACGGGTTCACCCGTCATTATATTTCACGTCTCGGGAGAGTTGTGTCACTGCGTTAAAAAAACCAGAGAAATAGCTGGAGTGCTGTTAAACATCGTCAGCAATATCGATGAAGCTATATCGATACTTCTTGAAATACTAGGATTGGTATAGTGATTATTCATTGCTATTGAGTACTGTGTAATGAGACTCCCAGATAGGTGACGCTTGAATTTCAGAAACTGAATTTGTAGACTCTGTTTCGTCTTACTTCAACACATCCACCAACCACTGTATTAAGAAACGATGCACCATTTAGTTGGGTTTAGATTCATCTGATAGACACCTTGCATATGACGTCACAAGTCCAAAACAGTCCCCTCACTAAAGTCAATGAAAAGCTATCATTGGCTGAGAGTAGTGCGCAGCGCGTACCCGTGTGCACGTTTCCATTGTTTGACAACAAAGATGGCGGCAAATGCAAGGAGTCTCTATTTATTGACATAAAATAGAGATCATTGGTCTACAGACCGTGCAAGTCTAGGGCGTATTCGAACTTTTTGGGGGCCACTTTGGTCCAAATTCGATGTTTTATCACATAGGCATAAGGGAAACAAAGTCGCGCACTTAAACGGGTCAAAACGTTCGAATACGCGCGAGACTTGCTCAGTCATCGCAGACCTTGCAAGTCATGCGCGTAGTCTAACACTTTTGAAATTCTAACACTTTTTAAGTTGTCCTGTTATTTCGATAAAGTTGATAGGTTCAAGTTTTGGCCGATTTGACTTGAAAACTAGATTATAATTTTAAATAGCTATATAGTATAGATTTGAGAAAGTTATAAAGCTTTCATTATTGGAAAAAGTCCGCCAATGATAAGTCCATCATCCATGTACAAATAATTGAGTATGTTACATGTATGTCAGTGGCATAACTGCGAAAGTTTGTGTACGTTTCCGTTGCAAAACAGCAACATCTGTAAAAATTCGTTCCGTTCATATGAACAAAATAAAAATAAAATCGGCGAACCTCGGTTCATTCAACTTTAAACGTGTGCAGGAAACAAACTCAGATGAACGCGCCTTGCACAACAATTATTTTGCCAAAGTAATATTTGAAAACAATGCTGGCGAAATTTTAAACAAACATAATAATTAAGTATGAATCCATTGGCCGCATTTCATCTCATTAGTTTCGCTACTTGTTTAGGGGGTAACTTAATCATGCGAATAATTAATTCATGTGTATCTATCACATAGCTTAAGGTGTATCCGACAACCATTTAAAACAAATGCAGTACATACACGGATTGCAACTTAATATTGCCGATTGGAAACAAACAAGAAAGTCAAAGTGCCATCTGACAAATTTGTCCTGTGTGTCATATAAAATCTGCAAGGCTTCCCACATATCAAGTAAAGTAAATAACAATTTACGATTTTTTTTCTTTTGTGGCTTTGTAACTCCCAAAAAATGTCTGTCACAAGCTAATATGGCTCATCAGGCCGGTGTTTATATCCAATTCCATTGGCATTAAACGACTTAGAATATTTGTATTCCCCCTGGACAGAATACCAGTCCATCCCAGGTTTACTCCCCAGCTCTCGCCAGTACCCATTTGTACTCCTGGGTGGGGAGAAGCAATTGTGAAAAAGTGTTATGCTCAAGGGCACAAGTGTCTAAAATGACCAGGCCAGGATTCGAACCCACATTCTGTAAAAGTACAGAACTTGAGTCAACCGCCATAGATCGCTCGTTCATGACACCTCAAAACAGGTAGTTGGTAATTTTCTATTGATTACGTAATATTACGTATGCCGAATTATTTTGAGAATATATTGGCAACATTGCTGCCAACTAAGGGCAATTCGGGCGCCGACCAATCGTCAATTTTCGATTTAAATTACGCATGCGTGGTACGTTTTTCACTGGAATGCGTCTAGTCGAGCCACTAGCCAAAATATAGCAAACTGATGGCGCGCTATTCTCATTTTCATTTTCTATTTTGTTTCTCTACTTTAGTGCATTTATACTAATGTTTTAACTGCAAAGAAAGCATTGTCGTATTGAACAAAACCTAATATACCGTTATAGTTAAACTACCCATTAGTTGTGACGTTAATTGTGGATTGAGTAAAGAAACAGTGCTCCGTGGCTATAAGGTTGATCTAATTGGAATCCCGGCCACATCTCGTTGGGCCCCCGCACAACTCTGCATGCAATGATAGTTCATGTTGTGTGCAGATTCTTAATTTTGTAAAACCATTTTTTGTACGTTGTATTATTTTTCTATATTTTTTTAGGCTGAAAAATGTCAGACAATCACGGCCCTACCTCATTCGGCCCCGCCCCGACCCCCGTTCAATGTTGGCTCTCATTGCGCAGTCTCCGCTCCATCTGGGGTTTAACAACATTGAGCGGGGGCGGGGGGACGGGGAGGGTATTTTTAGTTTCACATTGCCCAAGCATTTTGGCTGGGATTGTAGTCAAACCACACTGCGTTCGAGTAACCTATAGATCGACTATGGTTAAGTCTAGTCGACTCGAGTCACCCACCAGAACTTGCTCCAAAATGTCAAAAACTTCTTCCAGTTTGATCATTTGCTATGTTATCCTTGGTCTCAAGATAATTGAAAAGGAGATGTTTAAGAGAGAGTTAAGTTATACAAATTAAATAAATACAATATACAAAAACATCTGTGTGCTCACAGAGTGCTATTTAATTAACATTGTACAAACTACCATACAGCCAAACTAAATATACAAAATAAAAATAGAAACACAACAATTACGGACCACAAAATGTAGAGACTACATTTTCTTCTCAAAAATGTTTGTGTGGTTTGGACTTTTATTGGATTCTATACCGGATGTTCACGAGCACTACAGACTGCTCGGAACGACGTTACAAAAAAAATCACCTTTAAAGTTATGTCACAACTATCCACTTAAATCGATAACCCTCACCCCTTCACTCAGCACTCATTTCCACCTGAAGGATTCATATCTCACACTTCAAGCTATGGAAATATCATGGCCCCCCTCTTCCCTCGGTCTTTTCTCACCCTGGCGTGGAGGCAAGCACGCCGGCTGTTCGGCTTGGCCGATCCTGGCACCCGAGATCTATTCGCTCTGCCCACAGTCTTGATTGATCATATGTCCCCCTTTAAAGGGATGTGTTTTACGCGAAGGAAACTGAGTCCAGCAGTCTGCTGAAGACGATCAGAGCACACTGATCGAAACGTTGAGTCGTTAACCACCGATTCTTTTCAGAACCAACTCTACTCAAAAGAGATATTCACACGGTGTTACCGCAAACCCCTCTTAGTTATACCTCCACCATGCAAAGTTTTAAATCCTACGAAGGAAACTGAACAAACCATTCCCTCGTGGGGTAAATGGGATGGGAAGAATGCAATACGAGGTTGACGTCATGCAAGATGTAAAAACAAACTTCAGCATTTTGGCTGACTCTAGTTGTCACTAAAATATTGAAGATGATACGTAAAGATGCCATAGTAAGGGGATGCCTTCATCTGTCTGGACACATCGGTCGAACCGTCACCAATTTGTTCACCCACCTTGTTTCCACGAACAGTAAACATAAAGTGACAAACCGAGTCTTGTGTTTTTTTGTGCGCATCTTAAGTACATGTATAGTCCGTTATGATGAAGTGCAACGATTAAGGCAAAGTTAAGTGTGCGGTTCTACCCGCCGCGGGTTTGAGGTAAGAAGTAAAACAAACAACTCGGCGTTAATGATAATGCCGGGCGATCGAACAATATTAACAATTTGATCTTAACAGTACCCATTGGGCTATTATAATTATACTCCCTCCACAACTAGCAAAATATTCGGTGGCGTGCCAGTGTGGCAGGAGATTCTGTCCCCCGGAGATTCTGAATCTTCCTCCTCCAGCCCATGTTTATTTCCCGTATGGGGACAGAATCTCCGGGGGACAGATTTCCCTGTGACACCGGCTTGCACTCAATGCAGCCATGTCGAGCAGCGGACGAGGAGACAATGCCGGTAAGCCCACGCGTGTTTTGGCCGGGTTGTGAATGTTCATTAGCGCTGATGTGCGTGTCCAGTTCAGTACCAATAAGGAACCTATTTAGTTTTTGACAGAATTGTTATCTTTAATTTCTAGATTACACAATGACTGTGAATAATAATGTGAATGTTCATTAGCGCTGATGTGCATGTACTGTTCACTACCAATAAGGAACCTATTTACTTGTTGACAGAATTTGTATCGTTAATTTCTAGTTTGTACACAATGACTGTGATTAATAATGTGAATGTTCATTAGCGCCGATTTGCGTGTACTGCTCTCTAACCAATAAGGAACCTGTTTACATTTTGACAGAATTGGTATCGTTAATTTCTAGATTGTACACAATGACTGTGAATAATAATGTGAATGTTCATTAGCGCCGACTTGCGTGTACTGCTCTCTAACCAATAAGGAACCTGGTTACGTTTTGACAGAATTGGTATCGTTAATTTCTAGCTTGTACACATGACTTTGAATAATGATGAGGGGGTTTCTTATTATTGTTGTACACGGGGGATGATGATTAGACTGGTATCAGACAAGGAGACCCACTGGGTCAAACCAGCCCAATAGGGATCTGTTTGTTAAGTATAATCAAGATTTTTTTTTATATAACTCCCAATATTTAGCTTGGATGACGAAGTATCGAAAGATGAATCCCTAAACAAAAGATGATTAGACGAAATAGGAGACAGAGACTGTAGCCGACGTCCTCTGGTGACGTAACGTTGCCGCGAAGCTCTGTTTATAAATTCATGACTGGCCTATTAGACCGTGCAAGTCTCGCGTGTATTAGAACCTTTTTTTTTTTTTTTGCTGTTGGTTGCCCTTTGATCACCCTTGCAGGATCTGATCCTCCTATGATCGCCCTTGTCGGATCTGATCCTCCTTTGGTCGCCCTTGCCAGATCAAGTGTACACGCGGTGTTTGGTCCCACGTACATTGCTTTAACGCGCGTGAAGTTAGATAAACTTGCGCACTTTTAGTGGGTCCCAATGTTCGAATAGGCGCGAAACTTGCACAGTCTTTTGACCATGTAATTCTCAAGTTTTAACTGTCACGGGATTCCTGGATTCCCCAAGGTGTTCAAATTCTGTTATTTAATTTACATGAACGTGAAGGGTATACGCACGTGACTTGTAGGTCACCAGAGTCATGAATATTCATTAACTTGTTTTTCTGATTGGCCGGCAAGAAGGAACCCCGTTTAAAAAAAGGTTTTACCTATACAGTTCCCGACGTCGGGAATCTAAATGTTTACAATTTGCTTTACACAGACATGTGACCTTTCTAAACCTATACACATAGTCATTCGATCATACTCGAGTAAGTAAACGATCAGAGTACAGTGGTCGAAACGTCGAAACTATATTGCCAAAAACAACTCAAACAAGATAAAACAACGTGGTTTCACCACATACCTTACTCGTATTTTACCTGATCATTCAGGGTTGGATTGCTTCAAGATTTAAACAACTATTCAATTCAAGTTTTTGGGGGGTTTTGGGGTTTTTTGTTTTGGTTTTTTGGTTTTGTTTTGTTTTGGGGTTTTTTGTTTTTTTTGGGGGGTGTGTTGTTTGTTTGTTTGTTTGTTTGTTTGCTTGTTTATGCTTTGATTTGTTTTGTTTTAGTTTTGTTTTGGTTGTTGTTGTTGAAGGGGGGTTGGGGGTTTAGGGGGGGTTAAAGATTTTAACCTTTATAATGTCAACAGCCTGTCTTTGAAATTGCTTTTTGATGACTGAATCCCGGATGTTAACACCTTGGACTTTAAATAAAACAAACATCGAGACAAGACAAGACGAGAGAAAAAACCCATTCCCAAACGGGATCGTGCTGTCAACGATTTTCTCAAAATAAGTCAGCATCATCGATAGTAAAAAAAATTGCCCAAAGGAGAACATGGTTTCCGGATGAGAGCATCTGGGGCAATGAGGTATTTAAAAAAACCATGAATAATTTAAGAGTGAATATAATCAAAACAATAAGAATAACGAAACCAGATCTGTTCATGATCAATGCCGTGATGGCTCCTACATGGCTTCTTTATTTATTTATTTTTAAACAAATCGATCGATATGATATTGTTTCATTTCGATTTGGTAACAAAACCAAACATCCATAACAAGGGACTAGCCCTGTGACACATAGATGTGAAGAGACATGTTTAGATGAGAAGATGAAGGTATGCTGTCATTTTAGATGTGGGAGGAACAACCTATTTCCAATCAGATAGGGCTGTCTAGATTTGCTGCGTACGTTAATTTTTCTGTTATACAGAAACCATTGGATATGGTAGGTTTGAAAAAATACATTTGAAAAACCGCAGAAAAACCATAATGTTGATGCATGTGACTCCTTAAATTTTTGATTGGAATTTTTTGTTTCTTGAGTATACTATTCCTTTCATTTCAAATCATCAAGAGTGATATAAAAAACAACAACAAGTAAACAAATTTACTTCAAGGAATTGGTCATGTCCTTAAATGCGGAGAGACTCGTATGAACTAAATGAAACTATTTTTTAATTAAATTAAGAATATTATGTACAAATTAAAGTGGCATTTGATACCTAAACAAAGGAACAACTGATTTAAAGTGGCATTAAGTAATCTAATGCAAAACTAAAAAGTCCCAGCTTGCTTGACTTCTTATTACATAACATTATTGTGTTTATTTACATCATCGATCTGGTAATGAAACCAATAAACCATAAAAAGGGACTAGCACTGTGACCCGTAGGTGTGACGAGACATCTTAGAGAAGAAGATGAAGTATGCTGTCATGGAGTTTTAGACGTTGGAGGAACAACCTATTGGTGAAAAACTCCACGTAATCAGATAGGGAGTGAAAACCCCAAATCCACACGCAAGGCTCCGATACAAGGAAGGATTCGAACCTGACACCATGGAGAATCCAGCTGGGCATAGACACCACCACTAAGCGGACCTGATCTTATCTTTCCTACCCGAATACGCATATAGGTGAGAAGAGGATCACAACTTGCACAAATTAAAACATTTAGAGTCTGCCCTCTTGTGCTTCGTTTTAACCAATCTCATGAATTCAAGGAAATTTACAGACAATTTTAACAAAGCTCCTCTTCAATCACATCCGCAGAAACAGTGAATTGTTTAAGAACGTGTTTGGAAAAGAATGGCATGGGAGTAGGATGACACAGGAGGGTGAAGTAAATAATTCACTGTATCTTGCTGTTTATTAATATTATGTGGGCTGGTGGTTAGTTTTTATGATGATGGGTAGTTACAATAGTGTCAGATGTAGACGAAACGGCCTGGTTTGGTAATAAAACATGAACATGGCCCATAACAAGCTGATTATGAATTATTCTGACCATCTTTTGTCACCTTCGGTGACCACACACTGAGAGCAGTCATCCTAGATTCTTCGCCTGCCGCTTTTTTTATGACGTGAATGTCAATTGGAACAGAGCACGGAGAGGACGACGAAGCTCTACAAAACTTAGAGTTATAGACCCCGCCATGTCATGGGAGACAACGGTTGGTGGCGCTATTCCTAAAATAAAGGCACCCAAACTGTAATAACTCTTTTATCGTATTCTCCATCCCGGAGCTGTGTATTGAGAGAGTTGCGACATGGAGGGACCAGTTTACTTTGGTCACGTAATTGCTGGACGCCCTTTTCGGTCAAAATGGAGCTCAGTACAACCCAATGTGCAGTCTAGTCTGGCACCATATGTGCTTTTTTTTTTACCGAAAATGGCGTCTAATCGTAAGTTATTGCAACTCTGTCAATACCCAGCTCTGCCCCATCCAAGAGCTGTGTATTCAGGGTGCACCCTCCTAAATCAACTCCCATAGTATACCGTGCAAAATGCTAAATATTCAAAAATACACGAACAATACTGAAAAGTCTCACAGCTTTTTACAGTAAAGGGAAAATTATTAATTGACTCTTGAACTTTTATTTTCTGCTCAATTTGCTATGGGGAGTCCCTGGGCCCGTCGAGTTATTCCCCTCCAAATAAAAACACACCGACACCAGTGTAATTTTCCAAACGTCCGAGCATCAATCTTGAAAAATATCCCTACACCTCTCGGCAAATAGGACCATTTGTTTTAGGGCCTATGTCATCCAAAATACATCCAATTGGAAGTCAACAACCCCCAGGTCACAATTTGAGCAACATTTTTACACTGAAACCTTTTTTTGGGACTCTCAAATCTGTCTAATATAGAATATTTTGAGGGCCTACAAAAAATTAATGAGCTCGACGCTCTGTTTTCTCCTTGTTTAGTGGGGTGCACCCTTGAGAGATTTGCGACATAGAGGGACCATTTTTCTTCGGTCACGTGGCTGGACGCCATTTTCGGTCCAAATGCAGCAGAACCCAATAGGCAGACTAGTCTGGCACTCTGTATTCGCCTATACATTTATTTGACAAGAAATGGCTTCTAATCGTAAGTTATCGCAAGTCTGTTAACCCAGCTCTGCCCAATCACCACTGATACCGCCCTCTTTGTTCATTTTCCTCCCTTACGATGCTGTTCACTGATTGACGATTTCATAGTTCGTAACGGCGTACTCCTTCCCAACATCTTGAAAAAGGTAATAATGTGTAACAAATGCAAGTATTATTGCACTGGGATGAAGAAAACTAATGCCGAACGCTAATGTGTGATTAAACAATTTTCACTCAATGTTTTCCCGAGACATAAGGACACCAAATCCAATGGCACCCCAGGGCCCAATTTCATAGAGCTGCTTAAGCCGAAAATGTTCTGAACAATTGTTTTGCCAAGCAGAAATGAGCAGGATACCAGTCAAAAATTGTACTTGTAGCATGGTAGTTGGGCTGGTATACTTATTCTGGTAAGCATAATTTTGTTGTGCTTAGCTACTTTGTGTGCTTAAGCATCTCTATGAAATTGGGCCCAGGTGGAAAAAAACCCCACAAAAAAGCAATGCAAATGTTGTAGTTTCACATGACTTCAAAGTGATAATAATATAATTATGACGTTCTTATGCAGCGCATCACTAGGAGGTCCCGAAGTACTAGAGAAAGAAAACGATCAATGATAAGAGTTAATTTAGTGATAACATAATTGTCCTTTGATGTATAGTCAATTCTCATAATCAACGTAAACAAACAGGAAAATGTTTTCCTTTTGACTGTTGGCAACAGCTACACCCTGCAGCTGAGTAGTGTAAATTGATAACATTCAGCCTAAAGCCAAATTAGTTGAATGTGCATGTTTTGACCGATATTTTGAATTGGTCAGTAGTTTTAGCAAAATTAACATGTTGGTAAGTCATTCCAGGGCACAATTTCATAGGGCTTCAAAATCATGTTTTCCAGAATAAGATTACCAGCCAAACTATACCAAGTATGTCACAGGAACCATTTGTGGCTGATATCCTGCAAATTGTTAAGCAATATTTTCTGTTTAAATAACTCCAGAAATTGGGCTCAGAGCTTCACAGCAGAAGATTTAAAAGAGCGAGAACCATACGATGACGTGGCGATCACTGGCGGAGACAATGGAAGTGGTTAATGGCTGATAAAGTGAATGATATTTGGATTTCGGGAGCTATCGAAATATATTCCAGTATTTTAGATTTTAAAGAATCATATTTGAACTAATCTGTAAAATGTTATTAAATGGCAACAAACAAACTAAATATGCCCGGCCAAGCAAAATCAGAGCGGATCCAAACGAGCTTTACTCAAAAAGTTCATCGCAGATTATTAAAATGAGGGGGAAAAAATCATTAAAATTATTTGAACAAACCCACTTGATAATTTATTTATTGCATAGTTTGTTCCTTATTTGTTAATTTTATTTTACTTACATTTTGAATTTAATTTGTTTTTTGGTACATAATGATCATGTTTACCGTTATATGACTATCATCATGGAGGAGTTACGTTCTTGGCTCAAAAAGAAATAAACTCAAACTTTAAACCCTACAATTTGATAAATTTTCTCTCCCAAATCAATCAATCAATCATCAGGCATTTGTAGAGCGCCATCATTCTAGTTGTCTATTCCTAGGCGCTTAGCAAAGTGAAGGACAAATTTAGGACCAAAGAGTTTACATAATTTCATGTGGAGATGACAAGTGCAATGGACTAAATGTAAGCAGATTCAAAGAGATGTGTCTTTTGAAGATCTGTAACGAGTCAAGTGTACGGAGTTGATATAGGGGAGATCATTCCATAGCTTTGGTGCACAGAAACAAAGCTTCTATCTCCTGATGAAGAATGAGATCTAGGAATGTTCACAGTAGTTTGTTTAATGATCTCAGATTGGGTCGAGGATGGTATGTACACAACATGTCTCTTATATACACAGGGGCTAGACCATGAAGTGCTTCCCAAGTCAACAGTAGGATTTTGTAATTATTTCTTTGTTTTATTGGGTAACCAATGCAATGCTATAAGTGTTGGAATAATATGTTTAAACTTCCTTCCCCTGGAAAAAAACACGTGAAGCTGCATTCTGGGCAGCCCCCTCCCCCCCCCTGTCTTGAAGCTACCACCGTGGCTCCTTTGCCAGCAAGCTATACCATCCATTAAAAGCGAAGACGCACAGCTGAAAGCAATGCCCAATTTTCAGGTTTCGTCGACAACGAACAACCCAAAGTGTCACTGTTCGCAGAAAACGAAACCTGCAGACTGAGCAGTGAAATTATGAGGTCTCCTGGTGTTCCTGATCCACGAATAAGACACAAGGCTGCCTATCTGTGTTGAAACAAAAAATAATCAATTTTTGTTCCATAGCAGTTAGGTCATAAGCTAAAAGAATGTAATTGAGATGGTTTTGAAGCTTCTGTTAACGATGAAATGCTTCAGAAAGGTTCACTTGCATAAAATGTGAGTTCAACAATTTCAATTCGTATGTTCACTCTGGACGTACGAGAAGGATATTGTGGAGTGATTTTTAGGTAGGGACTTTACTGGTGGGGTGTTTTTACATTGTGGGGGGTGCACCCCACAATGTTTTTAACAGAAAAGATTAAAGAAAAGGGATCATAGACACACCCTGGGGAAACCCCACAATGTCGCTCTGGTAAAGATATCTGTCTGTCTGTCTGCTGCCTGTGCAAACAAACATAGCTGTCGGTCTGTTTGTCTGTCTCGCTCTCTCTATGATCAAGAACATTTATGCTAACCAGAAGACGTTACGAGCATAATGATCGAAACATTTGCAAAAGTGACATTTAATTATCCACAGAACAAAATAGTTATGAGAACTTACTTAAACAAAGAAGTAACAACAAATTTACCCCCTTTATAAGCAGCAAAACAGCTTTCTGATACTAAAAGTAAAACAACGAAACATCTCATCTTGCCGCTGGAACCACCTGATTACTGGCTACTACAAACTAGTTTGCTGCTTTCTGAGTTTCACAATCATTTCCACCAAATTTTGAATAATCCACATGATAATATTTGTGGCTTAAAATAATTTTGTTGTTGGACAACTGCACTGCAGGAATGAATGAACGCAGTCAAAGACCATTACCAGTAATATACCTTCCGAAAACAACGATAAACCATGGGTTGTTAATGCTGATAAACTTACCTAGAATTCATCGAATTTGACAATACAGAAGTAAAGAAGAACATGTATAAGCTCTTGAAGAGACACCAGTGCTCATCAGAAAATGCTCCCAACAGCAGCTATGATCGCCAGAGAGGACCAACCGCTGCTTTTATCTCTTTCTAGAAACAATAGATTCCCCTACCAAGGCGAAGCAACGGCGACCGGGCCCTCGCTGCCGGTGTCACCCAAGGACACCTTGGCATTGTAACGGAGGGCCCACGGTCGGCTTACAGTCAGCTCATCCTCCGTCCCCAATGCAACCACCACCGCCACGGTATTGTTAGACACACGAATTACTGACGCTTGGATTGTGTTTTAATTACGTGTTAATGAGACAGTGTAATGAGAATGGGATGTGTTGACGGCACTTGCATATACAAGACAGCGGGTTGACATTAATTTACGGTGGTATTACGCCCCCCCCCCCCATTCCTTCCACGAACACGGACCCCATAGAAATAAAGATGTAATTAATAGCGGTGTTTCATTAACATCGCTAGCTTGTCATATTTGCTTTGTCTCCACACCGGTCAATGAATAACAATCGTGGAAGATAAACAACTGTATAAAGAGGTGTATATTTAATATCATTAAGTGGTATTTTTACTATCTGTTATTGAAAATGGGAGACAATTAAAACAAAGGAATGTGCAATAACCGAGTGTGTAATGGACGGATTGTTATTATTTGTTTTTTAAATGACTCATAGGTAAAAGGAAGATTTTAAACTCTCAGCCTTATTTTCAAAAAGGAACAAATTGTGAGTGTTACCTGTATATTTTGTTACATATATATCCAAATGAAGATCAAACATCTGATTGATTTTGGGAAAATAATAATTTGTTCTCAGTATCGTAGAAAATAAAAATAACTGAGTCTTCATTTTGACTATATTTATAAAAAATATTCACAACAAAATGAAGACATTTATGAATCTTTGAATCTAATGTCCGTTAGTTGACGTGTTTAGCTGCCATGAAGAGACGATCGATTGTAAAAGAAATACTTGGTTTGTATGTAGTGCAACATCCTTGTAACTAGATCAAAGCGCTTCACAACATTATTTATCCCTGTTCACAGGCATACTTCAGACCATTCCTACAACTTTCTCAACTACATGGGGAGCCTACAATCTCAAGCTGCTTGAATAAGCACTATAAGGGGTTACTCCAACACAATACTGTCTCAGCCCTCTCAGGTTCCCATTTATACACCTGGGTTAAGAGAAGCATTTTGTGGTTGATATTACAAACTATAGCAGTAGATTTGCGGGTACATTGTATGCAATTCTTTGGGGAGAAGGGTTGGCTCTGAGAAGAACCGGTGTGGTATCGACGTTTCGAACAGTATACTCTGCTCGTCTTCAGGAGAATGCTGGACTGCATTTTGGTTAGGTGCCTTCCTCAAGGACATACGCGTCATGACCGGGAATCGAACCCACACTGATGATTCAGCCCTTCAGAAGAAAGAAAAAGGTAACACGCAACAATACACCCAACATGCCCCAAATCTTGGAAACAAATAACTTCTCAGGAAACAGTTCAGCTGCCCTGGTAAAAAAAAACTTCAGTACGTCAATGAATTTTGGAATGGGCACAACAAACACGTTCTGTACATTTGGTGCTCGATATTGGGAATAGTGTACCCTCCTATTGTGTTTTCATTGTGTGCTTGGAATCGCAGGAATGCCTTAGACGATTTTTTTTTTTTTTGGGGGGGGGGTTGGGGGGTTGGGGTGGGGGTGGGGGTACTTCTGTACAAGAGGAAAATGGTCTGTTAACGTATGGGAACAATGTGGTGTGGATACCCTCTGCCCCATATCGGGCATGATGGTATAATTCTGGACGCGTGAAGCAATCATCGAATGGATTTACTTTGCTTGTTACCTCCCGTCGTCTTCATGGAAGAGAGATTGGATTGGAAAGCAAATGGATTACAAACTAAACTGGCTGATGTTTTGTATAACAGCTAAAGTACATCAAGGTAAGCAAACCAGCCCCGTACATTGTAAGTAAATAATGTAAGTTTAATTTCTTCTTAAACGATAAAGGTATGAAAGTAACACAGCATTAAAGGAACATTACAGAATTGGTTTTTGACAACAAAACAGTGTATGCACTCTATATAATCCACCATATACATAAACTGACAAACCTGTAGAAGTTTGAGATCGATCGGCCATCTGGGTCACGAGAAAATAGTGAAAAACCGATTACACATTTGCATGTGTTATACAATGCATCAATAAAACGCTCATGAGCGATAAACTCCAATCGGAAATTAGTTTTATTTATTTCTCATCAAAATATGGCATTTCAGACATAAATATTTCTAGGGATGTTTTCTACTATCATCATCATTAGACCGTGTAAGTTTTATGTAAATCTGTGATGTTAAAGAAAATTTTAATTACCAGTTCTGTAACGTTCCTTTAAGTGTGTTCCCTCAGAAATGTCTGGACCTGCAGAGTGTCTCAAATTAATAGACCACGTGATATTCGATCATGTGCATCATTAAAAAACGTACAGCAACATGCAGACGACCTTGGGTAAACATAATCATTAAGTACGACAGTCACGGCATTGTTAATAACATTAAAGGGTCTGTATACGTTTGGTAATGACTCTTTACATTAATGGTAATAAAAACTTACTTGGTAAGCAGTACAGCAGCTTTGGATATAATGCATTGTGAGAAAATTTTTATCCCAAAAAATTTGAATCTGAGAAGCGTTACTGCAGTAAACGTTTCTCAGATTGTGTATTCCAATTGCAGATTATTCGCCCTGCGTGGACATAACCGCTCAAGGATTTTTGCAATATCTCAAAAACGCTGCCACCTTTTGAAATGAAATTTTCACAGGTTAGTTTTATGGTATAATTCTACAACTATGTAGGATTGAAACAAACAGTGGGTTCCAATTACCAAACGTATACAACAGTGTCTCAGCCAGGAATTTAGAAAGTGGGAGTGCAAACTGAAAAACTGGGAGTGCAACTTAAAAATACAAAAATTGTGTGCGAAGCACACAACACGAGCGCGCAGCGCGAAGTCTGTCTCGGCCGGGGTCCAGGGCCCGCTTAAGGGCCCTGGAAGCTCTGGCTACTGTAGATGCTCTCTGGTGGTTTCTGATGCATTTCTGGCACCTATTTCTCCGGTACAAGAGAACTATTTTGATTTGAATTTTTGCTTTTTTGAACTGAAAAAGAGAGGCTTTACAGCAAAAAAAGATTTTAAAGATAAAAGACGTCCACTATTTTTGCTCCGTGATTGCAATTATGATTAAACATTTTAACAAAGAAGACGCAAACAATTACACATGAATTATTCCAAACAGGTTTTTACAAAGTCTGTTTTATTTTTGTTTTTCAATGAAGACTTACACAGTTAAATGTACATCAACACTGATGTACATTAAGTCAATCATTGGTTTTTGTGTTGCAACTCACTTAGTCACTGCCTGTATGACGATGTTTGAATGAACTTAACAAAAAATACACATAAATATGATATATTAAACTCTATAAAATGTTTTCAACATAATGTTAAAGGCCAGATGAAGTATATCTTGACATGGAAAGACAAGGTGAATTATTTTGAAATAATGATAAATAAGCACTAAAGCTTAGTTTACAGACAGTGGCCACCCTTTGGTTCAGATGCTCGATGATCCAAAACAGACGATCGGCCTTTAACAATCGGCTGTCTTGCTGGAGAGCTCACAAGGGGAAAATAATGAATAATTAAACAAAAACGTTTGCCTTCTGAAAAATGTCAAGATGAACATCTCAAACTGTTATTCCCACGATGGTCAATCGTCACTTAGGCAAAATTAGGGCGAAATCCCGATGCATATCATGGATCGGCTCGGCTAGCATTTTTCTCCATGGGCTAGCATGGGCTCGCCTACAACTTTATTAGAATAAATTAGACCCCGATCCCGATGTAGGCCTACTTCAATACAATCCCTTAAAAGGTAAAATATCATGTTCTGTAAGCCACGCCCACATCACACAAACTGGCTCCACTGATTACCAGAAGCCCATAGGAGCTGCATTGAGCTAGTTTTTATTGTTATGATTTAATCGAGACAGGTTAAATAATTGGACCTGGCTTTCACATAAATTCTTCAAAGACTATAATTATCAGAATTAAAAGTTTTTTTCAAAGGAAGTGCTTTTTGAAAAATTGAATGTGTGTTGTTGTCAGTTGTCGTTGTTGTTTTTGTGTGTGTTTGGGCGTGTCTATCCATTGAAACCGAGGACTTGAACCAAAGGGATCCGGATGTTTTACAGAGCGAGGACGTCCTCGCTTCCCTTTCGTGTACAAAACCAATGGGACGTCTCTAAAATACATGGTGGGAATTAAAAACAGGTTTGCGGTAACATCAATAAACTATTTACCTCTTCTTTATAAGACCAACGGAAACGCGAAAATAATAAGGCGTGTGAAATACGTGATTTTTTTTCTGCAGCATACTTTGTCAACGGCAAATTATTTAATTAACCAATCAAATAAGAGTATTTGCGATGACGAAACGTCTGTGACATGTAAATGTATGTTTACTACTAAATCCTTCCTGAGCAGTGTACAGAGACATATGTTCTTATCTGTATTATGATACAGAATATACCAATTTGCACATGGACCACCATCTAAAACTTGAATGGTCTTTTTGCAATACACTCTAAAAATGTCCGGGTATGAATTAACCCGGATCCAGTTTGCATGACACCTGACCCATACCCGGGTCAGATATGACCCAGAATTTGTATCAATATGACCCAGAAACGGGTCGAAATGCTGCAGAATCCGAGTTAAAATCTCTTTGTTCAACTTTTTTCCGGGTCAGCCTGACCCGGAAATGGGTCAAGCCCCTTGGGACTCGGAATCCGGGTTAATTCTGACTCGGGAGTCTTCAGAGTGTGGCAAACCAGGGGTCGATTTCACAAAACTCTTCCTAACTTAGGACTAGTCCTAGGCAATGCTGAGAGATAGGACTAGTCTTAAGTTAAGACCAGTTACTGGTCCTAACTTCAGATAAGACTAGTCTTATCTCTTTGTGAAATCGGCCCCTAGATGGGTTTACCCTTGTCTTTGATAAGGCAAACCTGGATGGGTTTACTCTTGTCTTTGATAAAAATGCAGCCCCAACCTAAAGCCCTTTTCACACTATAGGTATTTCCCGGGATATTCCCGGGAACTTTTGGTCGATCTGTTCACACTACAAAAAAACTCCCGGGAATTTCCCGGGAATTAGCTTATTCCCGGGAAATAATTAACCCTGCTCAGGGGTAGGGTTAAGGGAGTTAACCCCGGGGTAAAACGTTTTTCCCGGGAAAAAGCAGCTAGTGAGAACAGAAGCGGGTTTAACTTACCCCACCTTTTGCGTCCACTGTATTGAGACGTCATTAATCTCGAAAGGGCTGACCTGTTTATTACCACATTTCCTGGGGTTTGATCGAAGTGTGAAACGACCGTGATATTCCTGGGAAATAGTACTCCCGGGAGTTACCAAATTGGGATAGTGAGAACGGTTCCTGGGGTGGCGGTGGGGTTAAAAACTCCCGGGATTTTCCCGGGATTTTATTTCCCGGGAAATGGCTCTGTAGTGTGAAAAGGGCTATAGTGAAGCCCGAAAGACAATGCATGCCAATAGAGCCGCTGTGGCAGGAGATTATGTCTACCCATAAAGCGAACTCTGTAGAAATTTCGTCTGATAGCAAATATTTGACAAAAACAATTAACCGCCCACGTAAAACTCCATATGGTTGGGACCACACTGGTCCCGGACGTTCAAATAAAAATGTGCGAGACTTGCACAGTCTATTCTGCTCAATTATACGTGTCAAAATAAAAACGAGACGACAAAAAAATATCAATGCCACCTCGCGTTCGTATTTCTCTGTAACTCTCTGACACGTCATCAAGAAACATTGCTTTCGTGTACGGGAGAATACGTGCAATAATTAATTTCTTGTCGACCTCACCACAACCGCGATTATAAAAATCTTTTCAAACGTGGCCTTTCAAGAGCGCCATCTGCCGTCACAAAAGCTAGGTGGATGACGTTTATTGGACACCGCTTTTTTCGAGTACGCCCTCTCACAAAGGTCGGGGCGCGGCAAATCTGAAAGTGAATTGGATACAACATGCAATCTCATGTAACTTTGGACAAATCTCTTTATATTTCTCTTTTGAAATACGGGAAAAGCCGTCAAGGTGTATTGTTGCTGGTTGGATGGTGTCAGTCTGCACCAAAGATTGCACAGATTTCCATCAGATCCAACCATGGAGGTAGAATTAATTATCCCTCCATGATCCAACATACCGACGAATTCCGATGTGCACTGAAACATACCAGGAATAATAGTGTGCACTGTCACTGCGTGTGCATTGTCATTGGGTGCCTATATGTCTAAGTCACAAAATCACACTACCAGCCAATATCAAAAAGGATAATACACATTTTTTTAAGGGATAAACTAACTCATAACAAACTTTAAAAAAAAAAAACAGTGAGCAGTCCCCAATTTTGTTTTATTAATATCAAAACATTTAAGCTCCCAAAAATGTAATGTGAAAAATACCACTTTAGAAGGCCTTTAATATTCTGAGCTTTTATTTTTAAGCTTACATGTGTCCTTGCTCTTTATGTTACACGACGAAGAGGGAACTCCTCTAAAAGTGTTCGAACCAGAACAACTTCTCAGTTTTTGGCTAAAGCCTATCACATGAAATAAATACCACATGTAAAACAGGTCTGACCCGCCAGCTCCATAAATTACACCTACTCCAGCGGTTTGGTTAATCTTTAGCCATTAGTGTGATCTATACACCTTTACTCACAACAGGTGCGAACAGAACAAATTAAATGCACCCCAAACCAAACGATAGAACGTAGTCACACACATTATTTAAATTAAAACTGGTCCATTTTGTTTGGTGTGGAGGTTTCTTGCAGCAACTGATCTTTCCTGGGATCTGGCTATATATGCTCTGACGGCGACAAAATAAGCCATGTGCGTGTTATATTTGAATAATGTCTGGTACAATGACTTGCTTGATCACAAATTACCGCTTAAATTTGAATTCCTCAGACTATAGAGACAGTTGCTATGTCACATGATTCAGTGTAAGCTTTTGAGAAGTTACGTAAGAGACGGCGAACACCCATATACAAATTTGAATGCTGAATGTGTATGGTACCAGGGTTTGCTCAACTGGAGGTTGCTATGCAAAAGCTTGCCCCGAACCATTGACATAGCAACTGTCTCTATAGTCTGAGGAATTCAAATTTAGGCATTATGTGTGACTGAAGCAAGTCAATGCAGACTATAATGAAAACTAACTCGCAAATGGCTTATTGAACACTGTGGCCGTGTCTGAACTACCCGACTTTGGCTGCAGCTCCGTAAAGACGACGTTGGATAATAAGACTTGTTGGCGTTCTAGCCGTAGCAACTGCTTTATAAAGCCATCCAATTGAACACGACCTGTAATTTGAGGTGGATTGGAATTCGACGATGCAGTCATTATAGCACCAAATTCCTGGTCTGTAATAACAGTAAGTCTGTACAATACTGAAAAAGTACATAAACATTCCATAGGTGTAGTTTAGTACTAAAGGTAGAATACAACCTAGAAAATGATTTATTTTCAGATAACGGTCCTGCCACTGGCCACAGTCAATGCACAAACCAAAATGGCAAAATATCACTCTGAGTTTCCGACCTTTGGTTGTGTTTCCTTTCACCTTAATTCTGATGAGTTACTGAGAAAAAACCATGAAAACATAGTCTCCATTTCTGATTGCATATGACACTCTAAAAACTCAGAATATTGGATTCCGGGTCACAGGTGGGGTCAAAGGGGGTCAGACCCATTTCTGACCTCGGATAAAAATTTGGGATTTCGACTCGAATTCTGCGTCAGTTTTACTTTAATTTTGATTGACACATTACTCCTGATCACATTTATCCAGAAATAGGTTTGGCCCCTTGCGACCCGGATACCGAATCAATTCTAACCCAAGAGACTTTCGCGTGAAGAAGGACTCAATGTCAATCCATTTGAATTTAGCACACGGTCATCTTACAAGGAAACCTTTCATCATTTTTTTTTCAGTCAAGAAAACAAAAACTAAAACTCCCTTGTCGGCAGATTCAATATGACCACTGCGATCCAACAGACATGTTCAGACGGAGGACTCCCACTAATGTAAGTGTGGCTTGGCCGTGAATGAGGGAAGCTGCGGAACAATTCATTCGTTTTTGCAAGGTGAGCATGTAATACTGTTTTTCTTGCATCTGGTGGTTATTTAGGAAGAAATTAACGTGTCGCTCCTGCGAGACGCATAGCCGTCCCCCACACGGCATCTGATTAAGATTGAATCGAGACTCTTCTCTTCACAATTACAATCAGAATTGTGTTTAAAGAGAAGAAAGGGTTTGTTTGAGAAAAGGGTAGGTCAGGGTTGTGATGTAGCCTAAAATAGAGCAGCCTTTTTTGTTTAGGTATTTTTTAACGGTTTTTCTTTCGAACAAAATACGAAGGTATGTAGTATAAGATCTCAAACGTTTTGCTGACTGCTAACCTTTAATATCAACGAGAAAAATATTGGGCCTCAATTTTTGATACATAAGGCATTTGATATTAATATCACCTTGGAGGATTCGAAAGGCAATAATATTACTCCCCCCTTGTGATCAATATTGTGTGTCCTCCCTCGATCATCCAGCGGTGGGAATTACCCTTGTCCTTTACGCGTAAAAAGAATCGTTCATAACCGTAATAATTGCAAATATGTATTTTCATTTGGTTTTGTTTTCACATGTACCTCACTTTGGACTCATGGTTATTTGACTTTTTGATATCTTAAAAACTGTTATAGTCGTAATTGGATTAGGCTTGTGTGTCTTTCGCTGTCTTCAATTGTTATAATTTGTGACCCTCATACACGAGATTGCAAGGCTTTGCTTTCGGTGTGTTTGCATGAGTCCTGAGCTCAATTTTATAGAGCTGTTTATAAGCTTAAAGACACCTGGAAATAGGTTTGTTTTTTTTATATTAACAATAAAACAATTTTTTGAGTAATTGTTTGTCACGATTTATATGTGAAAAAAATTGACAAAGTTGTTTGAAGGTGACTCCGCCCATCCCTTTTTGTGACGTCAATCGAGGCAGACTTCGCCGCGATCGAACATCGACCCCCCTCGAACTTGCCTGCATTTACGTGCCAGTAGTGAGCTTGTACGTTTCGTTTGGTTATCCCAAACAAGGGATTTTTCGTGCATTTTCCCGGCAATGCCGACCAGGTGTATTGCTGCTGGATGCAGCAAAACGACTAAAGATGGGGTCAGTTAGCATTTGTTTCCTGCAGATCCCTAATATAGGCAGTTACGGGCATCGAAAGTCAGGCTAACGAGGGCAAAGTGGTCCGGTCCGACATCGTTTTCAGCGCTGCAGCGAACATGTTTCTGATGTTCGGATCGACTTGAGCTGTATGCCGCGCCGCGGCGCGCCGATCCGATTTGTCATCACGGGGCCGCTCGAATACCTCGTATTATCCGTGTTCTCGTTATTACCGTGCTCGTATCTTCCGTTTTTTAAGACATAGAAACGCGCATAAGACAGTTCGGGACCGGTGAAA
Organism: Plazaster borealis; assembly: GCA_021014325.1. Taxonomy (NCBI): domain Eukaryota; kingdom Metazoa; phylum Echinodermata; class Asteroidea; order Forcipulatida; family Labidiasteridae; genus Plazaster; species Plazaster borealis. Next base: position 22,898,449 of record CM037457.1, on the reverse strand, counting down.
ACCTCGTATAAACGTCGACTGTACACTCTCCTAGGATTGCATTGGGTGACGTCCGAATACGAAAATGCACCATACTGATCAGGTACCCAGACGTAATGTACAGGGCCAGACTACACATTTTCTCTTCAAATATCCCGCGCCTCGATTGACGTCACGAATAGCGCCATGTAAACGGGGGCCTATTTTTAAATGTTTAATTAAAATAAAAACACAATGTTTGAACCTTAGTTAATTGTTTATTCACATTCCACTCATCAAAATGTATATATTAACGACAAAAGCTTTATTTTGACAAAATACCACTTCCAGGTGCCTTTAAATGTTGCTTAACGGTAGGGTCATCATTCAGTTTTTGTCAAAGTAATGCTAATTTATAGGCACAATTACACAGAAATATAAACCTGTAAAAGTTACTATCACAGTAATTTTCACACGAACATCGAATCCATCCACGTTCTTAATAACGAGATGACAGTGGGTATCAAACCTCACCTCTGGCCGCAGCAATTATGAACTGAGACCAACCCTCAGCAATCTGAAAAACGATTCATTGATTTCTAACCAACGGGGGCATTTTAGACGCAGAATGCTTACTACTATTACCATCTATATATAGCTTTCGGATGGAATTACACAATAGATTTTGTTCGGGGTCATTTACCAAACGATGACCCTATAATGTTCTTATAAGCAAACATTTGCAGGATACCAGTTACAAGTGTAACATGGGACATTGTATTATGGTTGGTAACCGTACTCTAAGCATGATATTGTTGTACTAATCTGTTTTTCGTGCTTACAAGTAGCTCTATGAAATTTAGTCCTGTTTTGTCTTGTTTCGTTACGTCCGATACTTCAATAATCACATTGTGTATTCCATTTTTTGTTTTAATTATTTTCTATTAGTGTGAGTGTAGGCCTATGTCTGCCTCTCTTTGTTCGAAATTGACAAATAGATCAAACAATGGAGTGCATAAGTTACTGTGATTACGTAAACTAATTACTAACTCCTATTGTCCCTCTTTTGTTTGTACTAACTTTTTGGCAACAGCTCATATATTGGTTTTGCCCAACTAGGGACCTTCACCCAACCGGGAACACTATTGTTCCTTTTGTTATAGGTTCCCGGTTTGAATGTGTATTACCTACTCATGCACCCATGTGTGTAAACACCTGCAATTGGGACCTCCTCTTTAGTTCGTACTTCGGTACTACTACTACAAAATTTGGCAACAGATCATGATCAGAGCCGTATATTGAGAGAGTTGCGACAACTTGCGACAACTTGCGACTAGAAGCCATTTTGTCTCAAAAAAATGCATTGGCGAATACAGGGTGCCAGACTAGTCTGCCCATTGGGTTGTGCTGCATTTGGAACAAAATGGCGTCCAGCAACCACGTGACCGGAGAAAGCTGGTCCCTCCATGTCGCAACTCTCTCAATATACGGCTCTGATCATGATCAGAGCCGTATATTGAGAGAGTTGCGACAACTTGCGATTAGAAGCCATTTTGTCTCCAAAAAATGCATTGGCGAATACAGGGTGCCAGACTAGTCTGCCCATTGGGTTGTACTGCATTTTGGAACAAAATGGCGTCCAGCAACCACGTGACCGGAGAAAGCTGGTCCCTCCATGTCGCAACTCTCTCAATACACAGCTCTGATCATGATATATAAACAGCGCCCTCATTAGTTTATGCCAATGTTATCACCGATTTGTCTTTGTTTCCAGGTCTCAGAGTTGGATCACTATGGTTTTTCATGGACAATTCCTTTTATTTCACTCTCAACAATGTTTTTAAAAATAGTCCTTTAAATGAATTACTCCTGGTCAATAGCTATGGACCTCAGGGTCAAATCTCGTATAGTATATTTTTATGATTGGATTACTCATTTCTAAGTTTAAAGGCCCTGTAGTACACGTTTGTTAATTACTCAAAATATATATTAGCATAAAAACTTACTTGGTAAAGAGCAACGGAGAGCTGTTGATAATATAAAACATTGTGAAAAACGACTCCCTCTGAAGTAACGTAATTTTTCACTAAAATAATAAAAGACTTCTGGCCTGAAGCCTTTCTCAGGCAACTGAAAGCACACACATTTGTATAACAAGGGCATTTTTTCTTTCATAATTTTCATGCACCTTCGATGACCAATTAACCCAAATTTTCACAGGCTTGTTATTTTATGCATATGTTGGGATACACAAAGTGAGCATACTGGTCTTTGTCAATTACCAAACGTGTCCAGTGCCTTTAACAATTGCTGAAACCAATAGACAGGGTAAAGTCTCCCTTGTGATCGAACCTTTTTTTTTAACCTCGTTACCATTAAGCTGTGTATCAATCCTTGCTTAGCAAAGTGAGATGTCACAATACAAATCACTATGGTGATTTTATGAACCCAACTCATCTTTAAGAAGAGTCCTAGTGCTTTGTGAAATCGGGGGCTGCTCCACGAATGTCTTATTTTAAGCTTCCCAAGGTCATTGCCGCAATTTATACATTTAAAAGACAATTTTATTTGTTATCTAAATATAAAGCTTTGAACTTTAACCTCGATTTTCCCCGATCCTTGTGAAACAAAATGCCCCAAATCGTTCGTTACAAAACGCGAATTCTAAAGAAGGGTTGTCCCTGTAATTTCTAATTCTGAACAATCGTCTTACGAAACGTTAATAGTAAGTGGGGGCCTTCGTGATAATAAAAGACATTTTTTTTTTCTTTCTTCTTCTAATTCTATTGCGTTGAAGCTATAGCTTCATCTTTTCAACACACCCATCAAATAATGAACACGGTGAAAAAGAATACTTACAATAAACAATTCAAAAGAGAAATCAATACAAATTTCAACGAATGAAAACGAATAATAGTGGAAATTGCAGATAAAATTAACATACAAATGAGAAAATAGAACAATAGTGAAAATAAAGAGCTTAGAATATATTCCTTAATATCACAATGCCTCGAGATAACAGTACAAAATATTCTGTGATACGTTGACTAGTAAACAACCAAAATCAAACATTTATATTAATTTATATATTTATTTATGTATATATTTTTATTTATTTATTTATATATTTATTTACTTATTTATTACTCTTAATTGTCTTTTGTTGAAACAAAAACAAAAGAAAAACCAGTGAAGGCCGAGGTGGAAAAAACCAGCCTCTGATCAGTTTAATTCCATATTACACGGTCAATGCCCATGATAAGCTCGTAACCTTGACGTGGCTTTGCATAAGTCTCTGATGTGCTGTGGTGATTGGAATGGATCTTTTTCCTTATTCTTAAAAAATTGGTTTGTCAAGCGATATTGAGTCTTATTAAATTACGACTTTCGAAAATAGATGGGAAATAGTTCCGTCATTAAACAAATGAGTATTATATATTAAGGGAAATCGCGTCTTGGAAAATTAATGTTATCTACATTGATGGAACACATTTGTCTTCTTCTACTTCTTCTTCTTCTTCTTTTTCTTCGTTTTTCTTTTTTTATTGTCCAGATCTGGTTTATTTTTAAGTTTTGTATAAAAAAAACGTAGTAACAATATTTTATTGAAGGAGACTCTCACTGCAGTATCTAACGTTTCCTGTGTTGAGTTTATGCTATAATTTGCTTTTCAAGACATGAGATGGTTTCGAAATTGGATAATAATTATAAAAATACACAGTTCTTATATGGCGCTTTATACTCCTGATGGGTGTCTCAAAGCGCTCAGTATTTTTCCTAAGTATGATAAATTTCTTTGCATAGCACCATGTAATGGTTTACAAGGTGCCGTGGCGCAATATGCAGCCAATCAAACCAGGAACACCGGGGCGAACCCCTTCTCTTAACGATAAGTGCACTGGGTTCTTTTACGTGCATTACACAACTCACGTGACCTACGGCTTAACGTCCCATCCGAAGGATGAAGCATGTGGTTAAGTGTCTTGCTTAAGGACACAAGTGTCACGACTGGGATTCGAACCCACACTCTGCTAATCAGAAACACCAGAGCTTGAGTTCGGTGTTCTTATCCGCTCTGCCACGACACGCCATGGATTCATGTAGCATTTAGGGATCTTTTTTCCCACGAAATTGTTGGTGGGCGTGTCAAAAGAAATAACTGTAAAACAAAATTCAGTTTAAGATTGAAAAAACTGAAAAAAACATTAAACAAATGTTTAAGGTGAAAATTGCCTAGAAGCCCCTTACGGGTCGTCTGTCATGTCCGTGCTGTCCATTGTTATCGGTCAACCTTGTTTCGATACCTCCGTGCCTGGTAGGAAGATGGCAAATCTGCCTCTTCTGTTTCAACTACAAAGTTGCATGTTGGAAGCCAGGAAAAGCCATTGAAAACTCCTGAGCTGGGAGATCATTGATCTAAAATATCTGCTTCATTTGAGGCACTACTTTTTGTTCTTCGGTGTATAGGGTTGGATTAATAGTCTTTCAATATTATACAAATCTAACTTTGGGGTGAGTTTGTGGGTCAAAACAAATTCGAAAACAGATCAAACATTTGTAGTTGTTTATTACTCTGAACGGCCCTTTAACAAAGATTTGAATATTTCTCTTTCACGACGATTAGTAACACTACCATCATTTTATCGAGTCAGTGTTCAGTGAATGAAATAAAAATTGATAATCACATAAATAAATAATTAATAATAAAAAATATAAAATTAACGAAGCTTGGATATTAATATATTATTTCATATTATTAACCTTGTATACGTAAGCGTGACGTCATCCTTAACATTTGAATGCGTCATATACGGTGCAATGACGAAACAATGATATCATATAATTTTGTTTCTATATTAAAGCAATTATATTGAGAGAATGAAAGGGCATTCTGATATAATTTATTTATTCTCTCAAGTTTGATTTACAATGAGTAATAACATTCATCTCGGAAGAAAACAAGTTACTTTCATTTTATACAACTAGGCCTATTTCGCACATTAAATTATCCGTACACTTTTTCAGTAAAATCTAATTTATAAACATTATCATGTTTCCAGAAATTCCTGTAATTGCTCGACAGAAACTAAGCAAACTCCACAGCCCATCTCAAAGTGGAATTTCAGAAGCGATTCGAAGCGTATAATTATTACACAAGCGGTCAACGTCCAGCGTGGTTCGTAGACCGTGTTCAGCTGAATACAAAACAAAACATATGTTTCCGCGTTGTTTGTTACCCTGAATGGGTAGTTGTTTGTGCATTAAAATTAACAAAATTCTGTCAAAATACAGTCGGATCTTTTATGGTGGATGCGTTTTATACCGTGCCTGCTTCATTAAATGTCAGGGGAATATAACGTGCACCGTTCGGTCAACGGCCGCCCCAAGGTCACCGCATCAATTGATTTTTACTGCGATGAGTGGGACGAGATAATAGTATAAGGGGAGAAAGCTCTACAAATAAGAATTGAGACAAATTACTTAAGGTCCTTCCCCCCGGATAGGTAAGATAATGGCAGGCTGCACTGAGATTAGGCCTTACAGTGCTCGGTCAAGGGCAGAGATCATTTCATTAGTGTAATTAAAATCCGATAATGAGGGTGTACTTGGGTTCACTCGTGCCGCCAGTCTGTGTTAAATTACGGCATCACCGGATGATGTACGTTGACTCAGACATAGTATAGAAGGGGGAGAAAGCTCTACGTTATAGGTCCTTCCCCCGGATAGGTAAGACAATGGCAGCCCTCCCCCCCCCCCCCCCCCCAGTCTACGAAAGGTCACCACTGGCTGTTTAAGGCTTACTCAAGACTTCTCTTTAGAAATTTAAATATATAAATATTTTAAGATAATAATTGAAGAAATTTATATATGAGACTAAACCCGTCTGTTTGAAAGCAGTATCCGTCAGTTGTGTACCGTACCCGATTATGTGGCAGGGGTGTGTGTCCCCCCCCCCCTCAATGTTCCCATATGTTAACTACACACTCTTTTCCTCTCGCACAGAAGTACCCGCCCCATACAATCCTCTTAAGAACTCCTGAGATTTCCAGAATACTATGAAGACACAAGGAGGGGGGCACACCATGTCACATATCGAATGCGTAGTTGGGATGTGAGTCGTGCGCCCCACCACCCACCCCGACCTCCCCAACCACGGCCAGTCTTGTAAACTCGGCTACTTTTTGATTTTCATTCAGTTGAGAGACCGACGGAAACAAGCCCTGACCAGGCACAAAGTTAATCTTCGGGGGGGTTTTATTGTCGAATCTAGGTTTTTTTCAAAACTTTTAGTGATTTGAATGTGGACAAAAGAATGGCTGTGCCTTAAAGATCCGTCAAATTTAGGTTTAAAGAGAGTGTGGCTGGAAGGTGCTGAATGATGCCATGGAAAAGCTACAGTTTCATGTTTCCATTTTGCAGTAATGTTTTTACCACACCGATACTTGATGAATAGGTGTTTTTTAATTCAGCCTTTCGACTCCATTTAAAAAGACAATAATTACCAAAACTGTGTTCGTTTTTTATAAATTTGTTTTAATGGCAACGCAGCGAACACAATGTCATAATGTTAAGCTTTTATGTTACCGTTGAGGGCACTGTTTTCACTCAATCTCTCTGATAATAATAAATTCAAAATGGCCGCCAGCTCGGCCGGGCCTTTTGAATCCCCAACAGGCACAGTGCTGATCACGTGAAATTTTGTTACCAATATAATGACCATACAGAGTAAGAAACTAACAAGTCAATTAATTCTTTTGACCCAACTTCACGGGCAGAAACCCAAAATCAAACCGCCGTCAGTTTCGACGCCCATATTTTTGAATTCCCATAAGTGCATTTTAAATACTTCAGACTCACTTTTTTTATAAAATGAACACAAATTACTATGAATAATAACTCTAAAGTATATAAAACAAATATGAGTATATACATCTCACCGTTGTTATGTATAAAACAAAGTAGGCTACCAGGGTAAAAACAAACGGTTTCCATGGTAACAGTAGACATCCTTTAAATGTTTTACATAAATTGTTATTATTGCTACCGTACTTGATAGTATTTATTAAAATATTTCTGTGATTGGTCGCTCAAAAGTTATAAGCAAAATGTCGGGGGGGGGGCAATCTCCACACGCTCAATGGCGCTGATCTGATGGGTCTTTGTTCAGCTACTTATAAAGGGCGAATTTCGCTGACGGTAAGCACACCCTTTAATGGCATCGTACACGTTTGGTAATTGTCAAAGACCAGTGTTCTCACTTGGTGTATCCCAACATATGCATAAAATAACAAGCCTGTGAAAATTTGGGCTCAATTGGTCATCCAAGTTGCAAGAAAATGATGAAAGAAAAAACACCCTTGTTGTACAATTGTGTGCTTTCAGATAGGAATAAAAACTTCTTGCAAGAAGTTTTTATTATTTTAGTGAGAAATTACCTCTTTCTCAAAAACTACGTTACTTCAGAGGGAGTCGTTTCCTACAATGTTTTATACTATCAACAGCTCTCCGATGCTTGTTGCTTTAACACAAACAATAATGTGGCGAGGTGATTATAATAATCAGAAAATGTTGCTCAAATCAGAAAATTAGTCCTAACAAATTATTTGTTTAGCCTTTCAAAAGGACTCCTGCCAGCTGAGGGTCGAAATGTCAGGATATTAACAAGCAAAACAAATATTTGCTGAGCGACAGTTAGCAGGGACCAGTCATACTGCAGATAGTATCACCTAATTCAGCATCATATCGTTCTGATTTCTGCTTAAACAGCTTCGTCGGGGTTGGCCCCAGCTCTGTAAAACCGGGCCCATATGCCCGCAAACGTGTCGTCCAATTTCGAGCCAATTGCACACCACTCGGCGAAACCTTGAGTGTTCCATATTTTCTGTACGGAGAATCGATCCCCAGCCCTTTGTTCTCGTCAGTTGGTTTTTCATATTTTGTTATTCCACTGTGCCGTTCTAATGATAAACAAGTCATTATTGAGTGGCCTCGATGAAACAAAATGAAGAGATGAGGACGCGTGAAAGATCGAAGGAATATATATTTATGTTCTCTCTACTGATCCACATCAAGGTCTGGTGCATGGTGCCAAGACATGATTTGTATTGGGAATGCGTGAATGCGAGACGAGGAACCGTGCACAGCCATGTGTTGCCATGCTTTTTGAGCGTCATTACAGTGTATTGTGTAAGAGTTTGCTGTAGTAGTAGGCCTATTGGTTGTATTATACACCATGGTTATTATCGAATGTATATATTCATACCTGTTTATGTCTGTTGTGTTGTCATTTAGCCTTCGAAAAAGACTCTGCTAGGGACGAAACGTCAGAGCAATAACTTTTTTTTTTCAAAAAATTACATAGCGAGATAGATTATTTTCTTTTATTACTATTATTATTGTATTATTTTGTATTTATTTTATTTTATTTTTTTTTTTTTGCTCCTAGAAATAATTCGTGAATTTTAAAACAATTGTGCACAAGTTTAGTTGTAATTGTACTTTTTGGTTGCAGGTCTTTTCATTAAAAGGAATCCTTAAAAATGTCCCAGCAATGTCTAGAGGACATCTTCAGCCTAATTCTCAATATTGTTGAAAGTAAATAAACAATAATTACAAAAACACAAACCCATTGCATGTACCTTTCCAAAATGAAATACTTAAATCCATGTTTAGGAGACCTCCACCACTTAATCCCTATTTTGTTCTCCCCAGCACATACACTGCAAAACCTGGGGTGCTAAAATCGACATCATGGGTGCTGTCACATAATTATAGATACCGAAGAGAAAATCAAAGTTAACATCATAGGGTGTTATAATAACACCTATGTAATTGTTTTTGCAGAAATTAGTGTTATTTCAAACACATGGTGTAAATTTTGATTTTTTGGGGGGGTATTGTGACAACACCTATGGTGTCAATTTTAACACCCCAGTTTTTGCAGTGTAATTGCCAAACCAAGCTGTTTGGGTGGAAAATACACAAAGCTTGTGCTCTAAATACACGATGCTATGAATGTTGAAAGGTGGGAAACACTTATTGTAAGACATCGTATCTTATTCAAGACAGCGTCCTTAACTCCATGATCAGTCAAATTGTATTCCTTACGAAACACATCCCAGCCTAGTATTCACCGTGGGAATTCTAGAGCACTCATTGTCACCTATTTGTTTATATTTCTTATTATTGTTTTGTTAATTGTTTATTGTTTTTGTTAGTTGTCTAGGGCTGTTCCCAGAAACCTCGGCTTATTTTGAACAACCTCCTTACTCACAGCTTCTGTTGTTTTATTTTTCATCCTCTTTATCATTTATCATGTATATATACTCTTTGCTTGTATTGTAGTACTGTATTTTTGGTCCAAATGATTCTGTATATTATTGTGAGTATGGAAATAAATTTTACATTGATTTGAATTGAATTATGGCAACCGCAAGCCCCGAACTCCGAGCCAGCCCCCCCTCCCCTATTACCCCGTCACTCCACTCCAAGCACACCACAAAAGGAACGTCTTACCATAATAAAAATTATTTTTTAAGTAATGTTATAAAGTCCCCCTGCAAATTTGATTATACTTCTCTACTATTCAGCTGAAAATGAGTTTGTGAACAAGGTGAATTCTCCACGTTTTCAACAAAATGTAAAACATCAGAAATAATTTACTTCTATTCAGAAAACTCAATACATTCACGGATTGTTTCTGAGCTTCTAAAACAAAACGCATTTTTTGACCGTATAGATTTATCGTCTGTATTATTTTACACGGCTATATATTCGGTTTAATCGACAGCTTTTCAGCAGTTAGATGGGCTGTAGTCAGTACAGGGTTTCTGGTACGGTTTTCACAGCTGTTTGGGATTCAGGGGGGTTTTAAGTCTATCTTGCCCCGTGTCCTCTTCCTATCTGAACCCCACTACGAACCTCAAGCGATGCTCAGTCATCCGATATTATGCGTGAAATTCATTTAAAGTTTATTGCCTTGTCAAACCTCAGGTGGTAAAGAAACACTGATTATATACAAAATAAATAAGTTTGTCGACAAAATATAATTATGAATTCAAAATCATGGCAATTTCTAGAAGCCACATTAATAGGATTATCCACTCAAAACACTTTTCAGCATTTGTTTGTTTTTGCTGGTTATTTTCTGACAGTTAAGCTTCTCTGTTAAGATTGTTTGTACGTCTGTTCCGGGTATGTGCTCGTTGAAGTCAGCCACCTCGCCATAAGTGGCTAAACCCTCCACGTTCAATAATTGTGTCCCCCATTCAACGTATTATTTTTATTTCGTTATCTTCAATTCACACAGTTTGTCCCTTGGGCCGGAGTTATTTTTAACCTTCCGAGCAGCCACGGGGAAAAAAATTACATGCTGAACCCACTGGGTGCGTTCGGAAGGCAGATTGTATTACTGTGTTTGGGGGCACAATTCTTTTTCTAATAATCTGATGAATAGATGTTCCCTGGACCAACACACTAAAGATTGAAGCATTCTGGAAATGTACACATTGGTTCACTACTAATTTTTTAAAACATAGTACATTTTGAAAGGATTAAGTTTTTGTGCACACAATAAGATTTTTGTGTGCACGTTATAATGTGACCCAGCTTTCCCACACTATTTGTCAACCTCTGAGTTCACTCACCCATAAATCACTACAGTATATGAAAGAAGGGTGTTTAAAGGTAGTTCAACAAAAGAAATCAAATTGATTCACTCATTTTTGTAGTTATTAAAAAAAAGTATGAAGCTGGTCCTTCCGCCTGCGCCCCTCAGCTGCTCAGAAGCCTAGTGTACATTGTTCATCGAGCATGAATATAAAAATATGTGGAGTCAATTGAACTGAAATGACTTTAAATATAATTTAATAACTGGTCATGAACTTTAAACGAGCACAATATTTATTACAGAAGAAAGCACTTGCACCAGGATATCGATTATTTTAATTCCAAGCCATACACTCACCCCCATCGCAAAAATAACCCGCGGACTATACCAACTCAATTATGTGCCATTTACTAACGCAGACCAAGTTCTTTTATTAAAATTGTTCACAGTGGTAGAGTGTCATGCATGTCTGACGGGTCTCAATCAATTATGCGTACACGAAACAATTTCCGTCTTTCTAATAATATTTTGTGCATGTCACACAATATTTCAAGTGAGAGTATTCTGTTTCATCCAAAACAGATAATTTTAAAACCTTGTTTATATTTTGTATAAAAGCAACTGCTTAAAACCTTGCCCGATACCATTGCGTTTTCGGTAAAATTCCACATATATAATTATGATATAATACATGCTGCAAGTGCATAATGATATCATCATGATGTCATCATTTGCATAGGACGAAAGGAATAACACAAACACACTTTCACATTCACATTTTATATTGACGCCTAACCAATCAACCTCCTCTTGTCAAACATTAACAAGGGGATCATTTACGATAAAAAACACCACACACTAATGCCAGTGATTGACTCTTCTCGACCAATTACCCACTGCCATTCTCCACACCTCCACGCAGACTCTAGCGTTGATAAAAGTCTGCGCAGCGTCAGCTTGCATATTTTATAGATTTTTTTTTTCTCCACCCGCTATATATTTATAACCGGGCTGCCTATACAGTCTCTGGTAAAATGTATAATCATTGTGCGAGAGTGTCGGCTTCAGTGACTGACAGAAGTATAGCGAAGAACGAAGGAGGTCGGTTGAGGTTAACGCGGCCCGTACCATCAGATTGCGAAAGCACAGTGTAGAAACGGCCTGGCGGTAATAAAGTGTAGACAACACAAGCGACTAGAAGAGGGTGATGTACTTTTTTGCACAATCTCACACAGCTGTGTCTGTAGCAAATTTTATTGAGCAGCGAGTCGACGGCTTTTCTTCCTCAATAACTTTCAATAGCCGGTAGAGGGAGCGCCAGCATTTTTCATTCTGCGTTTATTGTCAGAGTTCTCTCGCGACGTGTGGCGTTATTAAGACAAACATCTCTTCTTTCGTTCTCCGCCAATCGACAAATTAAATGCCATACAACCCAGCCTCCCTCGTAACCCAAGCTCTAGAACTACTCAAGAGGCTGATAATTTTTTGTCCGGTGGACGTCGGGTGCTTTTGCCCTATTCTCCGGAGTCTCCAGCGGGATGATAGGCTCGGGGGGATTGCCAGAGCCGCTACAGTCTAACGGATGGTAACATAGTTTTTTTACGGTTACCTTGCTATCTACTGAAGATAGCTACCGGCGTTGATGAGTTCGGTGACGACATGAGATTGCCGGTTTGAAGGAATCTACTTCTGCGTTGCCGGTGGAGGATCGTTTTAACTTATCCGACCCACTTCCTGAAGTAAAGAGAGAGGTGTGTGGTTGCGTAGAGACACGTGAGTGAGTGACTGCATCATTCTTCACCCGTGATTTTATGTGTAGACGTATACGTGATAGCGAAACGCGTAGTGCAAAGGATTTCTAACGCGTTACCAAAGCATCTGCGGTGGTCAGTCAGTGTGTGTGGATTCATGTCACTGCGTGCATGCGCCGGTTACTAACGGAGTGGAGATGTGGTGTGGTCCAGCTCTGAAACTTGAAATGCAATGGAGACGAAAGTGGTCAAGCTTCTCTGTAGTCTATCTGCTATTGACCCTGACTCGAGCCTTGGTGACCCACGGAGAGATATCCGACCCAATGTACACTCAATCGGACAGTACGGGCGACTGCTGCTACCTAACGACCCCGGCACGCGCGCTGGACGAGAGGTCCACTCACTGTGGAGCAGCCCTGTCACCAACGCGGCAGGGACCCGACGGGGATTATATGGACGACGACTCATCCAAGATCATCTACATCGGTGGACTCTTTCCCCTCACGGGGACCTCGTTCTCACGTAACGGTCGGATCGATCTGCAAGCTGCATGTATGGCTATCGATCATGTCAACAAGCAGAACTTCATCCGAGGGCATAAATTGGTCATGTACTTCAACGACACCCAGGTAATTTAACCGCTTTACTGTAATGTTCATGTTTTTTCTGATCCTGTTAAAGTTTGTCACGAAAGCCAAGTTTGGTGTGTGTCACAAAATAGTATAGGCTTACAAGATGGGACATCAAAAGACATTTGTAGAGTTGCACCATGGTGTGACCATTTCGTCACCTTCTCCTGTATGCAGTAACGATAATGGACACTGATTGTTTCAATCCCACGAAGGAGTCCGACTTTTGGGTCTTCGGGCCTTAGATATATAACGGTTAACGGGTCACACATTGTTTTGAAAAGAGAAAACAATTGCGCCACAATGATAAATCTCTAAATCGTTGTGTGGCCGTCTCTGTCGGGTTCTCTGACTACAAATTGGTATTGCTATCCATTCCACCCAACGGGACCAGACTTGTTTTCCGTTCAGCCTAGATTTTGTCACATTTGGGTGAATGGAAGAAAAGCATGATTATACAGAAGTAGAAGTAAAATCAAGAATTAAAACTTAGCTCCAAATAAACTAAAGGGCCAATTAACACCTTTTACGGAATGCACATATTTCTCAAATGTTTTGATGTGACGGTATCCTCTAAAATTTCAGTGGTGTATGAGGTTTTTGGGGGACAAATAACTGTTTTCTCGAGAATACGATTGCCTCTTTAAAGCAAGCGTATAGCTTCTTGCCGTGTTTCAATCTCTCCTTGTAAACTGCAGCGGTGGCACTAATAATAAACATATACACCTCGTAGCTTATTTCCCGGGACGTTTTGTAGAAGAAAAAACAACAACAACGTATATAATGAGGTCAGGAAACAGTGCTGTACACAGCCTGGATGTGTCGGGAGCCCCCCCCCCCCGCACATAGCCCTTGACCAACCACCCCCCCCCCCGCACATAGCCCTTGACCACCCCCCCCCTTCCCAATTATTGCTTTGCCACGCTCCCTCTTCCTTGAACGTGCCTAGTTACGCCACTCTCAGCAAATCAATTATATCGTCCGACCAAAAAAAAAAAGCTATTCTGGTTTTCCAATTGGACTGATTCCACATTTCAAATGACACTTATATAAAACGCTGCATATATAGTTACGGTACCCCGGCAGTACACTCTAAGAAAACGTAGTACAATAATTGCCTCTTTAAAGGCACTGAACACGTTTGGTAATTGTCAAAGACCAGTGTTCTCACTTGGTGTATCCCAACATATGCATACAATAACAAGCCTGTGCAAATTTGGGCTCAATTGGTCATCGAAGTTGCAAGAAATGATGAAAGAAAAAACACCCTTGTTGTACAAATTTGTGTGCTTTCATTCAGATAGGAATAAAAGGCTTCTTGCAAGAAGTCTTCTATTATTTTAGTGAGAAATTACCTCTTTCTCAAAAACTACGTTACTTCAGAGGGAGTCGTTTCTCACAATGTTTTATACTATCAACGGCTCTCTGTTGCTCGTTACCAAGTCAGTTTTTATGCTAATAATTACCAAACGTGTACAGTGCCTTTAAAGCTAGCATATAGCTTCTCGCCTTGTTTCAATCTCTCTTTGTGAACTGCATCGGTGGCGCTAATAAATAAACATACACGCCTCGTAGCATGTGTGGCTAAAAAATGAGAGAAAACCTGTCACATGATGAGTTAATCCAATAGTTGTATTAGGGGTTTTTTCTTCCTAGTCTGTGTCAGGGGCACAAACTCAGCGTACATGATTGACTGACGTCGTCGAGGCTCAGCCTCGATAATGGGGAATTACTCTTCCTCGTGGCGTTAAGGAAATCACTATCTTCCATCGAGCTACCTTTTCCTTCTTCATATACCACGTCTGATAATGTCCTTCCCTTCAGTGGAGATGATGTAAAACTCATTAGCTGTTGTGCACCTGAGATACGAGCGACAGTTCTGGAACCTCAGTTGGTGTGAAATTTTCATTAGGCGAAAGACATTGCTGTTGTCTTGAAGTAGAAGACTGTGATCGGGTTTTTTGGAAGAATCATCGCTCGTTAGAAAGTAAAGAGAGCTTTGGCAGATTTTGTTTTTGGTCGAAGTTTGTTGAGTCGCCGGTGCCACTAACTTGCTTTTAGATGCGCCGTTTATTATCTGGCATTAGTATTTTGGATTGATAATCAGCGAAATTAATGTTTCTGAAAGCAGGCGTGGATTTAAAGAGACTATAAGTTGACGTTGATCCTGAATTGCAAGAAACAATAGTTGGTTTCTTTGTAGCACAAAGGTTTCGACAAAACTGGAAATTCACTCATCTTGTCCATGAATTATAAAGTGACGCATCAATGTCTCATGTGAGAATTGAGTGCGTCCAAGAAAGATAATTATATCAAATGTCTTTCCCAGCAAGGAATTCGATTTGGAAGATGCTGTCTTCTTCGACAGAATTGTATTTAATTATATATATTTATAAAACTGTTAACGGTGGTCTAGTTTTACACATTTTTTGATGTCGGCATGTTCTTATACTTTTGTATTCCCTTGACAGCCCCCGTTCAACCTTTATTCGTTATAATGTCTAAAGATCTAAAATATATAAATAAATCAATAAACTATTTTAAGCCCTTCGTTCCCGTTCAAATTTCGAACTCGGCCAAAAATACTCCGGGAATTAATTATGTTTCTAATTCTCACATCTTCTGGCGATACTTCAGTGGATGTGGTGTTTCTTTAGGGGGAAAACCTGACCACGCGTCCGGTCCAGGTATAATTAATTCCCTCGACAAATCAACAACGGGTAGTATTTGCTTATCAGATTATCACCATGGAAACGGAGACACAATGTTCATGAATTATGACCAGTTCTATAAAAAAGCAAAGGTGTTTTTTTCCTCCCTATCCTTGAGACAAGTGAAATAGTAAAAATGTCAAAGAAGTATTGGAGTCATTTGTAATCAAAAAATTCCAAGCGAGGGGAAGTTTTTACATGTTATAATTGAAACACCTCGAATCTGAAAGACGAATGTGGGACTCTCATTACACAGACCGGGTTACTACACTCTTAAAACAAAGCTGAGTCAGAATTGACCTGGATTCCGTGTCTTAGGGGACCTGACCTTATTTTAGATTGTTTAATAATGATAATAATAAAGAGCATTTATAATGCGCTAAATCCACCAAATTAAGGTGCTCAAGGCGCACTGGAGGGAATCCTCACACAGTCAAAATCAGATAAAGGACAATCACAGATAAGCCAAATTAAACAAACTAATCTTAAAAGTAACAACACTAGAAATATATCGAATTTGTTGTGGTAAGTCGTTCCAGAGAGTAGGTCCAGCATGTGAAGATGACCGTTCACCCCAATTTGTCCTACTCTTAGAAACATGTAACAAGCTAGTATTAGAAGATCGAAGAGATCGCACAGGAGTGTAAGGTTTTACCAAAGAAACATTATATATAGGAGCGGAACCGTGTATGCATTGAAATATAAGCAACAAAAGTTTGAAAGCAAAACGAGATTCAATGGGTAGCCAGTGAAGTGACTTCAATCTTGATGTATGCGAACCACTAGAAAAATTAAATTAACAAACTACATAACACCCCATGTGTCACAAATTGTTGCAGATTCCTTATTCTCTACCAATGTCACATGGCTCCTGGCTCCATTCTTACCTTGCTAGGCTCATAATCATCAACGTGACAGTAGACTAAGATCAATTCGTGATCCACTTACCTTGAGTACTCCTACCTGCTCCAAATCTGTTGGCCGAGGTGCCTTTGGTTATATTGGCCCCCGCCTTTTGGAACGATCTTCCCTACAACATCCGCTCTTCTACCTCAGCTGCTACTTAAGAAATTGCTCAAAACTGAACTGTATCGATTCTAACTCATGTTCCATCTTCACAGCGCCTTGATCTAGCACCTAGGATTTGTGCGCTATTATAAGAACCTATTACTATTATTACAATGGCATAGTACTCACTAAAAACTCCCGGTTCAGAATTGACCCGAATTGCGGGTCGTAGGGGACTGGGGTCGATTTCACAAAGAGTTAGGACTAGTCCTATCACGAGTTAGGACGAGTAACTCGTCCTAACTCGGGACTCGTCCTAGGAACGATTTCACAAAAGATAGGAAGGGTTGAACGTGTCCTAATTACCTTGGAAACGGCCCCGAACCCGTCCTAACTTAGGATCGGTACGAGGGTCGTCCTAGCGATCGCGAAAAATTGACAAACTCTCCGTTGTTTTTTTCTTGTTATTAAAGCCAAACCTATTGAAAATGAATAAAACAAATCGAACAGGCAAGCGAATTAAACAAGGTATTGTTTATTAAGCCTTTTTATTTATTGGAAAACATCAGAAATCAGACTGCAAAAAGTTACGAGATCGTCACCGTAAAGCCTAAAATGTACATAGCGAATACGACGGACGGAGGACAAAATCATCACATTCACGGCACCTTCTTTACAGTTTTTTTTCGCCCAAATTACATTTTCTCCCTCCTTTTAATCAACAAATATGCACAAACCAGCTTACCTCAGCTCTTTATAATCACACACATTGATTGTTCACTCATAAAGGCCTAAAATCAACCGTAAACTATCAACATTTTGTCACCAAAGCGAAAACAAAATGGCGACAATTTGTTTTTTTCTTGAATCTGTGCTGCAAAAGGTTCAGACGGCCGTTTCATTAACGAAGCAATAAAACGACTAAACAGCCGTGCATACTTTTGGCTGACCACGAAGGTTCAGACGGCCGTTTCATTAACGAAGCAATAAAGCCATCAAAAAGCCGTTGCATTAGCATTTTCAGCCTCGTCCGAGAATTATATTGTGGTTTTATATTATGTACGTCTCGTCCTGCTTAGGACGGGTTTTGTGAAATCGATCCTAGGATCGATCTTAGCTAAGATCGATCTTACGGCTGCGACTCGTCCTAAGTACTAGGATCGATCCTAAGTTAGGATGGGTTTTGTGAAATCCACCCCTGACCCATTTCTGGGTCAGGCTGACCCGGGAACTGATTAAAAATTGAATTATGTTGACTCGGATCCTGCGTCAGTTTGACACAGTTTTGGGTATATTTTGACATGGATTCCGGGTCATGCTGACCTAGAAATGGGTTGGAGCCCCCTGTGATCTAGACTTGATTCAAGTCCCGTTCTCGTGCGAGAGGTCCCCAAGCATTTCGCGCCAACTAGCAAACAAGCCGTACAGTGCGCGCTCGCCGTCAAAATGTGGTCCCCTGTCCCGCGTGCGGAACAGGTTGGGGAATGCAGACCATCACAAAACAATAGTTTTCTGGCGATGGCACGGGATTGGGACTTGGGTCAAGTCTACCTGTGATCCGGAATCCGGGTTAATCCTTGCTAAGAAGAGGATCTGAAGAAAAAAATCCTCGCGGTTTCATTCCACCACCCACAATTATAATGACGCAATCGTCAAAATGGCTCCTTTGGTTACCCTTAATATATTCGCCTACCACCTTCCCCTGTCACAATGACACACACAGCGAATTTAATACGTGGAAATGGACCCTACCCATAAAACCTGTACAATTTATTTTGCAAACCTATGGTTTTCAAATCAACAGTCATAAAGTGTCACTGAATCGGACAGCGCCATCATTTATTTACCAAATGATATGTTTCAGAGTAAAATCTCACTAACAAAAATATCATGCCAGTAACACTTATGTAAGAATTACTTTTGTCTGATCTACTGTCAAAGTCGAGAAAATAGCATTTAAAAAACCCTACTAATCCTCATTGCCTATTTCTATTTCGGCAGTCGAAATAAACCCGAAACAAATCCCTGACAAACGTAAACCGTCTGCAGTTTTTTTGTTTTACTAAAACGTAATTGGTAACCACTGAATTTGATGCAATTTGCGTAGGTTTGTTTCGATGCCGTGTATATTAAAATGGAGAGCATCTCTTTAACAACAAAATGAAATGGTGAAAGAAAGACAAAACAAAAGGTTATACTTTCTCTTTAAGTTAACTCCAATACTCTTTTTTGTGTGTACAAATCAGACTAGTTCTTTACCATTGGTGGTTATTTTCATTTGGGTTCTCATTTTACGCTCACATAGTTAGACAGAACGCCTATAGTGTCGTCGGAAACTGAGATACACGAACCTAAATCCAGTCCAAACAAGTACACAAAATAAAACGGTATCAAGTTCGGTGTGTAGTTTTGAAATAATTTGAAAGCAGATTGTTGTTTGGTTCTGCCTCGATCCAGAGCTGTGAAAAATAATTCCCAATAGACCGTGCAAGTCTCGCGCGTATTCGAACATTTTGGGGACCACTTTGGTCCCACTTTAACGCGTGAAGGAAACAAACTCACGCGCTTTAACGGGTCCCAATATTTGAATACGCGCGAGACTTGCACAGTCTATAGGGCCCGGATGGAGAACGATCGGGGTTATTTCTGATCCAACGAGGAGCGAAGAGCTGAGACGCTCGCATAGTTCGATCTGACTTAATTGATTTGTTTTACCATTGAAACCCAATGTGATCTGTGCATGGGATCTGTGGTTCATGTTACATCTGAAGCCTAAACTTAAAAGCTATACATCCAGCAATTGCGTCTTTAAAAACCGATCAGACTAAGACTGTCCAACCATATTAGGGAATAAGACTTATAACTCTGATCAGTTCAACGAAAAAGAGAGGTTAAAAATAACTCTTTGGCGAATTGAAACTGCCTCCTACGTTAATGTCAACCTAAAAAAAAAAAAAAACAGCCATTAAATACAGACACGCGGCAAGCCAACCTTGTCAGCGTAAAGAGACAGGTTCGTGCAAGAGGGTGTCGTATATGAGTTCCGATCTTTAAAAGACGTACTTCTTTATTATAAGAGTAGGTTCGTGCAAGCTGACAACGATGTAAAAGAATCTCGGGTTGCGAAGAGCTCTCCGTCTGGCCTGAAAGGGTTTCCCATTGTCAGACAGGGGAAAAACTCGGCCGTGCGCTTTACCCGCCTGTATTTGAGCTGAAAGGTGATATCCGACACTACTGACAGCGGCAAACGTGTTATTATTTCGTATGGTTGTGGCTAAACTGATACGGTTTATAGAGGCAGGTGAATCTGACACGCTGGCTTCTGGTTTAATTTCAGGCATTACGTTTTGGACTCCGTCAAGGATTCCTATATTATACACACATATCCTATGGTTGAATCAGGTATGTATTTGATACAATCTGTTAGGCCACCATATGCTGGTGAAATAAAGCATAGATCTCTGATGTCCGTTTAATCACTTTTTCTTTGTGGTTATTTGCTGAGCTGGTTACAAGTGCCTGTAACCAATTACACCCTTTTCTTTCTTTCTGTTTCTTTCCTTCGACTGCCTGACTGGCTAGCCGGTCGCAGCACACCGTCCCATGTAGAAAGATGAAAATTAATTGTCATGGCTGAGGTGGCGTTTATTAATGACTTTTCATCGCGTGTGAATTGATCGAATGCGTTTAATCAAGATGGTCGCAAAATTATGACGTTATGAATGAAATTGCACTTGTATTGCTTGTGTTCAGCTTGAATTACAGCTATCAACACAACCTGCAACCAAGATATCGATTTGATTAAAAAACCTCGCCTGTTCAGGCACGCATAGAAAAAGGTAATAATTTACGGCTTGTTCATATTATTAAATATCATGTGTAATACAAGATCATCCCTGATCCCATGCGTGTCATAAGGTAATGAATGCCTCCATGTTGCTTATCTTTCTTTCAAAGTAATGTTGCTAAATCGAGGCTGAGAGGAAAATGGTATTTACGTCGATGCTTCCTTGAAAACATCCGGTCAGAATTGACCCGAATTCTGTGGGGTCTGTCCCATTTCTGGGTCAGTATGACCCGGAATCGGTGTCCAAATGACCCAGAAATGGGTCAAACTGACGCAGAATCCTAGGTAAAATCCGATTTTTTTTTTAAATCCCTTTTGGGGTCAGCTTGACCCAGAAATGGGTCAGGGCCCTGGGATGCGGAATCCGGGTCAATTATGACCTGGTTGTTTTTAGAGTCTTGTATACGTACCGGTACTGTACCATTGCCATGTGGAATGACAGGGGTGTTTATTGTTGATTCAAAAATATAAAATAAGTGGCGCCATTGACGTATAATTTATGAAACAAATGTTAATCATTTTACATTTCTAAAATAATAATATCGGTATGAAAATTCACTTTCCGGTTAACAGGCGAAGATATCCTCAATCTGCCATGTTTTAGTACTAGATGTAGAATGAAATGCTGTTACCAAAATTCTTTTTGACCAAATCAAAAACACCCTGAGGTTGTCAGTAAAATTTGATGAAACGAAGATGCGTTATTCCGATGTATATCGTAGATGTTGCTCGTCTGTCATCGGTAATGCAAAAAACATGGCATTCTGATGCATTTCTCGAAACACCCTTGTGACTTTCACATGCCCCTTCAATATACAACATGGTAAATCGCCCCAGTTTTCACTCTGTAATCCCCTTGGAGTTGCCAGGAAGAGTTCAAATTTTCTTGCAATGCTAAGAATTAAATTATCCCTCCCTGAAGTTGTTTTCAGCGAGATGGCCCTCCAAAAATAGTTTCTTTCTCACACGTGCCTGCAAAATACAACGACTCTCGCGGGCTTTCAGATTGGCAATCGCTGATTGGCTGAAGGCATTTTTGTTTCTCACCATCAGTTACGTCGATTGCAGTTATGACGTCATAAACGTGTCACCTTATCTGCCGTCCTCTGGAATAGTTTCTGGCACCGTTCCAGCGTAACGGTAAACGTATCATGTCATGCACAAAAAAAACTGTAATTAATATGGCGTTTAGTAAAGGTCTGCTGCATTCAATATTGTATGGATCAAACAATAAGGCTGGACTTCCATCTCTTTTTGCTCAGCAAACAAATTTGTCCTTCACTTTCTCCTTTTATACTTGGTTTTGAGAGAATTACCAACACACAACCTGTTTCCCTGGTATTTTTTTACAAGAAAACTGAGTTCGAAGTCATCATCTTGGTCAGTTGGCACTGAATTGTGCTGCTGTGGCCTTCATTACAGTCCTCCAACCATCTCTGCCATTCGCCATGGTGGTAACTGGCGTCTCTACTGATCCGGTCCACCTCTTTATGTCATCAGTCCATCTCATTGCTGGTCTGCCCCTGCTTCTCTTCCCCTCCATTCTTCCCTGTACTATCGTCTTCTCCATACCATCTCTTCTAACCATATGTCCAAAGAATCTCATCTTCCTCACTGCAATTCCCTTTCTGACTTCCATCTCTTTACACATCTTTTGCAAAACCCATTCGTTTGTTTTCTTGTCTTTCCACGATATCCTCAGTAGCCTCCGGTAGCGCCACATTTCGAATGCGTCCACCCTTTTCTCGTCTCTCTGTGTTCGAAGTAACATTCTTAAATCGTACAGTCTAAAAGCTCCCGGGTCAGAATTGAGCCGGATTCTGGGTCCCATGGGGCCTGACTCGTTTTGGATCAGGCTGACCCGGAAACTGGACAATAAGTTTGACCCATTTCTGGGTCATTTTGAAACAGATTCCGGGTCATACTGACCCAGAAATGGGTCTGGCCCCATGTGACCCGGATGCGGGTCAATTCTGACCCAGAATTTTTTTAGAATGTACTCAGTTTTGTTTCATTCTATGAACTCTCTCTCCAGCCTGCTCTTGCTGTTTCTCTGTCTTCGTCTTTAGGCTAGGCCAATGTTTTGTTATGTTGTCTGTCTTTAGTCTATTTCGTTTGCATCCTGTTGCTGGTTTTTAACGTCGTATGTCTCTTTAAAGGAAACCATAAAAGAAGCTTCGCTTCCCCCATTTCCCTACCTATTGACATACCCTTATCATATAAATTGTAGTTTTCTTTCACTTTCTGATTGTTTCATCTATTTGTTGAACATTCGCAATTAATGAAAGCCGTTTATTAATGTCATTAAGTTTCCATGCCGACATGGAATAAATGTTTCTGTTTTGAATTGAACATTACCCTAAAGTAAAATATAAAAAATTGTGACACCGTAATAAGCCATGTTGTCAATTCAGTGTGTATTCGGCTTAAAGACGGGACAATATCCATAGCGCCATGACCCCTTGCACATGACGTCACAAGCCCAAACAGCGCCCTCACTGAGTTCAGAGGAAGACCTATCATTGGCTGAGAGTTGTACGCGGTGCGTATACACGCTTGCACGTTTCTATTGATTGACCACAGCGATTGGCCGCCATTGTGCCATCGATGAAACGTGTATGCGTGAAGACCTATCATTGGCTGAGAGTCGTGCGCAGCGCGTACACGCGTTCACGCTTCCATTGTTTATCATCAAAGATGGCGGCCAATGAAATGGATCAATATTTAGCCCATTGTAGGAGTCTTCCTCTGTGACTTTATGTAGTATTTGTACGAAAGTGACGGGCCACCAGGGCTGGGTGTCTATTGTATATTTGTTTGCAAGGAACAATTTATTTGTAAATGGGACTATGTGTTCGGCGATCGACTTGTTTGCTTTTCCACTTATTCCGTTTGTTCATGTTTAGTAACGACGATTGCAACCGGAACGTGTTTCAAATGACTTCAATATCACAAGTACGTACAATAAGAGGGTTTGTTGTTAGTAAACATGGCACTGTCCAACTCAGTGACACTTATGTAATTTAAAAACAAACATACAAATTTCACGGGTGGGATCCGTGTCTGTTTAATTATATTCGCAGTTTTTGCCATTTTAACATTGTGAAAAGTAGAAGTGAGACCGCGAGTATATTTTTTTTCATATCCTCTTTATTTAAACATGTCAATTATAATAGCCTATCTGATAATGTTCATAAACCAAAGATAAAACAATAATGGACAGCTGATATCAACGAAATTGCCTTTTCTATTTGACAGATACGGCATTAAACTCAAATCTATTCAAAATTATATCACATATAGAACTAAAATAACTATAGTCGCTGGAAATATTGATATCCTATTTTTACTTCGGATTCAAAGTCAACGGTTTGCTTACCAACCAACGGGTGGTCGACAAAGCGAATGCAAGTTTGGGCTGTGTGTTTTTTGTATAATTATGTATTATTTGACAGAAATGAATTGTGTATTGAATAGTTTAGTTAGATTGGTAATTATTCAGACCGGTTGGCTCCGTTCCAATATTAACGTTCTGAGTAAACTATTTCTACTGCTGGACTTCACCACGTCGTGTTGAAATACACGAAGTGATTAAATACCTCCTGTAACAGCCGCACTGTATTGGGATCCGCTAGGTGAAATGTTGAAACGTATGCTGGTATGTGTGTACGATCGACAAAGGTCCACCTTGCACAGCCTCTTGATGAGGCCATTTTGTGTGAAGTGTGGTAGGCCGTTTGTACATCTGGCTCATTCAAGGGTAGCACTCAAGACTCATTGACAATTTGATGTAGTTATGACTGTTTATTTTAATATTCTTTCTTTATAGTTAAAGTTTTATGCTCATTTATTGCTAAACATGCAAGGCTGTTTAAGGGGTGCGCCATACCTTATCTCGGATGGTCTTTTAAAACCCAACCCCCATCAGTGAGTTATGGGGTAAATGGGATTATAGATCAACAATTAGATTGTGAATTTGCTTTTTATTGGTGTACTTTCGTTTTCTTCGAGTGAGGGATGCATCCAATATAATCATCTCAAAATCGTTTAACTATTGAATCAACCAAGTTGTTTACAATTCGCATATCAAGAAAAAATAGGCCTCAAAAATATATCGAATCAAAAAAATCATCATAAACATATAACTAAATAAAAGATTAACGCACACCAAACAATATTAATTTTTCATTTTTTACAGCAATACGTTCAGGGCAAAATACATGCATAGTCAATCCAGAGAAATCTGTCTGCAGGATCTATAATTAATTTCCAAAACGCACAGTTGCGTATCGGTCCTGTGGAATGAAGTGAAGAAAAACAAAACATAGACGAAGCGGGGGGGAGAAGCCACGAGGAACGCCCCTTGGTAAAGGAAGACTGTATATTGAAAAACAAGCCCTAACGGCTATCTGTTTAGGTTGCGTATAACAACACGCGCCTCATAGCCCCAACAAGGGAATTGATTGTAAGTTCCTATTTGCACAGTTTGTATCCCTGCGGTCTGCTCCGTATCTAATGAGAAAATATTCCGGGGAAGGAGGGAAAATGTTGTAGACTTGGGCCGTGTCTTTGGCCCCCGACGCTCCTGGCGTGCTCGGTGGTGCTAAGTGCTCGGCATAACATGTGAGATACTATTACACCATCAAGGCTAGGGATAAACTTGTCAAGGATCGGGACATAACCGTTTGGATTAGTATTTCTGTAAAAAAAAAATTACTATTAAAATATTAGTTGCAAAACTTATGATAAATGGTTTTTGAGGTTCAAACATAAGACACTTAGAAATAAACACTAAAAAGTACGGGGGGGGTTTAAACATGGAGATTTATTGTAGCTATTATGAATTGATGTTTGGATATTTTTGGATTGTACAATTCACCGGATGAAGCTAATTAATTTAAAATGTCAGTTGTAATATTTAAAGATTAGGAATACTTAAAGAGGCAGTTTATAATATTATATTTGACCACTTTTCACGTACAAGTTAATTGAAGCCCAGTGATGATTAACTTGATGATAATGACACAAGTCTGGACCGTTAACAACTCTGTTTGTTTGGCATGAGACTTAAGAGCTCAGTCTCCTTCCCCAGGGTCGTGAGAATAATCAGCATTCGACCCGTCCCCACCCTCCTCCTCCCTCGCTCCCCCTGAAGGCCACGGCCTACCACCATGTTCGTCTCTCGCATCGATACCGGTAAGGGTATAAGGGGACCGCCCAGGGCGCGACTTGGTGATGAACCCCGCACTCTGTAAGCCTCTCTCTCGTGTAATGTACAAGACATCGGTATAGCTAGACCGTGGCGGTGTTGTTTTTTTGGTGTCGCGTGCGGGTTCGCTCTGTGTGATGAACATTCGCTGTGGCTCGTATTTCTCTTAATGATTATTAGTATTTTTAAAGGAGGATTTACCGTCCACTCATGATTGAGTTATGTAAAGTAATGTTTGTAAGCGTGTTTTAAATACCTGTATCATGACGTCATCTGTTTGTAATAGCAGTCATGTAGACATTTTTTCATTGTACAAAACGGAAACCAGACTATTGTTTTCTTCTTCTCCCAGCTTCGGTTTGATTAATGCACTTGAATTACTCATTAACAAAACAGCTGCTCCGTGGTGATGGTGTAGTCCGATACATAATGAATATGTTTATATCTCAATATGATATATCCATTGATCTCTATTATATTGACAATATAATAGAGATCAATGGATATATCGAACTTTATTATGGTGCGGCCATCTTGGTTTTTCTCGATTCTTGATTTCTTGATTGTAACAAAACAAAGGCTGGAAGAAAAACATAGTCTGGTTCCCTTATTGTGCAATGTTAGCATTCATTACTGCTAATGGATACAGGGAACGAGACCAAGATGGTGGCAGCATGATAATATGTTAATTGTGTACGTTTCTCTTCGCCATTGATTATGGGAGGCTATTGTGTAAACTCATACCAAGGGTGATTGTACTTCACTGCAGTATTTTCATGAACATTTATATGGGAACAAAAAGTTCTCGAGGAAAGTGGCATCATACAATTATCCTTGACATTTTGTAATGTTTTTGTACATTAAGACAGGTGCGAAAGATTTTCTGAACAATCTGTTGTAGATCATAGCGTTTCAGATGCGATATTTCATGGGATGATTTGAACAAAGTACCGTGTAAAAAAGCTTATGACAACTATCATTCTTTTAGAATTGCTACTGGTCTCTCGTTACTACGCAACCTCGGTGCTTACGTGCGGTCTGATGCAGAATGCAAAAGGACCGAGGTTCGATTCCCATATGAGCTGCTTGTATGTAGAGGTTTTCCGTAGGACTCGAAAATCACCTACGCTCTCCTGAAACTCTCGGGTCAGAATTAACCAGGATTGGAGTCAAATCCAAATTATGGGTCAGGATGACCCGGAAACTGGTGCTAAGAATGTGGATTTTGACTCGGATTCTGCGTCAGTTTGACATAGAATCCGGGTCAGCCTGTCCCATGGGTGGGATCCGGAACCAGGTCAATTCTGACCATGGAGTGGGTTCAAAGAAGGGATTTTGACTCGGATTCTGCGTCTGTTTGACACAGATTCCTGTTCAACCTAACCCAGAAATGGGTTGGGGCCCCGGACGCGGAAACCGGGTCCATTCTGACCCTAAAGTTGTTTAAAAATTGGGATTTCAACTCGGAATCTGCGTCAGTTTGACACAGATTCCGGATCAGCCTGACCCAGAAATGGGTCATGCCCCCTGGGACTCGTAATCCGGGTCAATTCTAACCCAGGAGTTTTTAGAGTGAAGTTAAACTCATAACGATAGGGCAAACGAGAATCATAGTTGTCTCTTTAAAGCCAATTCCAATCGCTGACTGTGTTTGACATACTGATGAAATATACCAATGCTTCTGTCCTACATATCATCTCTCAATATATTATTATTGTAACTGATTTAGCGGGGACATATTTAGCGGAGCTTTACACAATTTAACCCCGGGACATTCCTTGTTCAACACAGATCCCAAATGTAAATAAACCGTAATGGAATAGGCTTTATCTTTTTTGGTTCTGATCTTGTCACCAATCAGCGATTTGTTGATACAGGTTTATAAAGAAAGGAATGAAGCCAAATTTATACTTTGTTAGTGGCGCATTCACGTCAAAGACAGTCAAAACACGTCAAGTAACATTCGCTCGAGGATTCGGGTTAAAGATAGGGTACAGCATCCTGTACCAACTCAGATCTAAATTGTGGGGGGAACCCATGAATCAACACCCTGTAAAGAAAGTTATAGTTTAGGTGTTTTCATTATTGGGAGGGAGGGGTGAATTGGGTAAAAACTACCCCTGGTAATTTCAAACAAACTAACCTTACCAGTAAAATCGCTTTTCTAAAATACTTGAGCAACAATTTAGATTTACACATTCCTAAAGGTAATTTTCCACCTACTAAATCTGAAGAACTGAAACGGTGTTTTTTTTGTTTTTGTTTTCTTATTATATAGTGTTATTATTATTATCATCTTCTTCTTTTGTTTTCTTTCTTATTTAATTAGGGTGGGGTTTTTGTTTTGGTTTTTTTTGTTTTGTTTTTTGGGGGGGGTTGTGGGGGTTTTTTTCCCTGTGTCATCCCCTTTATTATGCTTGAATTGGAAGATGATGTCTGGAACCAGATCAACAGTTAAATCGAAAAACCCTAAAATGAAAGTAAAATTTATATTTCACATTTGCCCAATTTAGAGGTGACCAACAAAATTTTAAAAAAAAACTGTCAACGTAATGGATAATTCCCTGATAAAAGAAGAAATGGAGAATGTATTTCAAAGTTGTCTGTCTCGAAGGAAAAAAACTTCTTTCCTCTGCATAAAATAGAAAGTTGATATTGACTGTCTGGTCACCACAAAGGCGTAACTCTAGACGCAATTTTCATGACCGAAGTTGACCTGAGATTATTCGGGTAGGCCTACGCATTTATGTCATTTTCCCATGGGTAAGGATGAAATGTCATTTCATTTATTTTCCCAAACAATGTTTCAAAAATAATTGTGATTCCAGTCAAAGATGGAAATTTTCAAGTTTCAAGTTACGGGGATAAAAAAAAAACCCTTCTCTTTTACCGGATGTCTTGAAACATGGCCGATAGCAAGTCAAATGGATATCGAAAAAACACAGTCTTCAATTTCAATTCTGGTGGGAATCGCACATACACACAGGCGCAAACAAAACAGAAAAACCTATAACAATAATACGCAGTGATACGATTGGATGACATCTGATGCCCTAATCATGTTGCGTACTGTTCTATGTCATAGGCCGTTCAACTTGCCTATCCGAAATGGGTGTATTCAATTTGAGTGCAGCAGTACCCTAAAAAATGTAATTACAATTTGGGGGAAAACTCCGGTAGTGTGCTTTTATTACACCCATGCCGACATCCGCACTTACCGGTTAGTTTAAAGGGTGACTGTATACGTTTGGTAATGACTCTGAAAATGAATGGCAATAAAAACTGACTTGGTGAGAGGTACAGCAGCTTTGGGTAGTAATATGCATGTTTTGAAACTTTTCCCTTCATAGTACTCCGGTTATGGAAAATAAATATCAATTTTTATCCCAATAAATTTGAATATGTGAAGCGTTACTGCAGTAACGTTTCTCAGATAGTGTATTCCAATTGCAGATTATTCTTCCTGCGTGGACATAACCACTCCAGATTTTCGGCAATATCTCAAAAACGCTACCACCTTTTGAAATGAAATTTTCACAGGTTAGTTTTTCTGGTGTATATAACTACAACTATATAGGATTGAAACAAACAGTGGGTTCCAATTACCAAACGTATACAATCCCTTTAAACCCAACTCTGAAATCCTAAGACATTGAGTTATTGTTGCCCAGGCGTTCAAGGTTAAATTAAGTAGACATCGACATGGTTGACACATCTCGGCCACTCTCTTCGACTTCACAGGCCTGCCCTGCGAACCTTTAGATTAAGGATTTGGTTTTTAAGCCGTCCGCATGTAGCTTTAGAAACGATTTATAATGTGTGCCTTTATGCAGAGTTGAAGTCACTCATTCAGCGGAAAGGGTAGAAAGTGCAACTGTTTAAGGATGAAGACTATTTTTGAGACCGGAGGCAAGACTACGGGGCTATGTAGTTAGCTAATGCTTGACGCCTTGTTAGTCGGCTGTCACCTGCCTCTCTACGGTGACCTGACACGAAACAGTCTTTACTGAAGCCACTTATTTGCTTCTTCTCCGGTTCTCACTTCACGAGGTGAGAATTGTCGACATCGATGGTGAAAATCGTTCAATAATATTGAATCGAGTGGACCCATAGCGCAATATAATTATACAAAATTATTAATACCTTTGACTAGGCCCATCGCACAGGATATATTAAGAAATATGAACACCTCAACACTAGCTTTTTTATGACTACATGGGGGTGGGGGTTGAGAAAAAAAATCGACGATTTTCGAAGACACTTTTCAGTGGCGCGTTTTCATATAATGCGCGCATGCAAGCTTTGGGGATATAGAATAGAAAACAACATTTTGGTTCAAATCAAAAGGCAACCAAAGTGAATTTGCATTGTCGTGAGAACGAGGTTGATCAATTCAAGATTGGCCTGAAACATTTACTTATTCATTTGTGTTCATATTTTCAAAGTTACTGAGTCGTGTATAAAAAATAAAGTTGTTGCTTCGAATAGAACCACTTGATCGAAGAATATTTCGACTCTACCATCCCTGTCGATTGTTTCAATGTATATTTTAAAGATGCCTTTTGCAACCTGTCAACACTTTTCTGTCTAGAAAGAGTTTTAATGCTTTAACTCCAAACTGTTGTGAAAGTTTTCCGTCAGGGTTCCTTGTTGGAGAGTGAACTATCCGTCCCAAGTATAACACCCGGGGAAAGCTCAGTACAGATCTATCGACGGTAAAGGTCAGCTTATGCCCAAGGTTAACTTCCACAACTGCAACCCCCTCCCCCATCAATTAAGCTCGAAGTTCCGCCTCTAACTGCCTGGGCTGGTAATTGAAACTCGGGCAAGATGTATATGCAAATTGTAAGGGCTTTTATTGGATTTTGCCGCAGAGTGAGTTGTTTTAGTCCTTGAGATAGGATTTAATACAGTGTGTAAACAGGTCAATAGAAGACAATATATAAACAAAAAATATAAATGCACTCCTTATCAACTTGTGTCAACTGATGTATTTTTATAGGCCATTGTGTACGACTTCGACAAAGAGTGGAACGATAAAATTGGATCATCATGTACGACAGACCATTCTGTCAAAATTATGTTAAACCTACTGTAAAAAACTATCAAGTCCAGCCCTTGTGTCCAACTAACCATCATTTTTATCCGACGCATTGTGTTCGACAAACCTTGCCAGAAAATACGGTTCATGTCAGACAAAACGGTGCGTAACAGACTTGTATTTCTATATAAATTTGATCAGAAACCTTTAATGAATTTCTTCGGCAGTGCGATAGTGCCGTGGCTATTCGATTTTCGAGAGCAGTTAGTTTGATTTTCAAAAGCGGTTATTTTGATTTTCTAGAAAAGTTACTTTTATTTTCGAGAACATTATTTTTTTTTTTAGAGCAGTTATTTTTATTTTCAAGAGAAATTGTTATCAGGAGCAGCTTGAGATTTTTCTTTGTCATCTTCTCTTAATAGGTATCTTCAGGCCTACGGGTCACAGTGCTGAGTCACTTTTGTGGGCCCTTGGTTTCATTACCAGAAAGATATAATAATAATAATAATAATGTTGATCTAAATTTACTCGTAGGAGAACAAATACCAGATTGTTTATTCAATTGTAATGGCATGATACTGAAACTATACAGACGTCAGGAGCAAAACAAATGTAAACAAGGTGCGATTTTTCTCAATGAAACTATAAAAATGATCGATGGTAACCCTGAAAAACAAACGTCTTGGTGTTATTGCAAGGATGCTGCACGTGATCTTCCTCTTGAAAACTAAACTGGAGTGACACTTCCACCAAAACACTTGTAATTGCCGATCAAAAAAGAAGAAGTTGGTAAAAAACTGTACTTTTTTTTTTACAAGAAGGCTTGAGTCTACCTCCCTGTGACGTCACCTCACATTGATTTTACGTGTCTAGCATATGTCGAAGTCTCCCCAATCTTGTGGCCAATTGTTTATAATGTGACAGCGTGACGGCTCCGTAGTATGGATTTGTGCGATCTTCCCGCCATTGAGCAAATCTTCCCGCCATAAAATATTCAGATTTTGCAGAGCGCGAGTTTGTGATGTAAAGCTTTAAGTAATAGAAGTAGGTTTAAAGGCATCACCTGGCAGGTGTAAGATGTGCTGCGGTTGAATAGATCTCAAAAAGGGGGACAGGCGAAGACGATCAAGAGACGGTGAGTGTTAGGGGGAAAAAAGTGTTTCTCTAACTGTTAACAAACTTGTTTACTATTTTTATAAAAAATATTTGCGGCCAGAACGAGGCCGGGAGGCAAAATCGTCGGGCCGCTTTATCTAGAAATGTAGGCTGAGATTACGATGCTATGCCCCTTCGCATTATATCGACAACCAACTTGTTTTCTGCATTACAGCGTAGCCAAAACGAGGCCGGGAGGCAAAGCAAATCTAGCCCCTCTATCGTCAATGTACGCCCAAAACCTCGATCAATGCTCCAACGCATTGATGGAATTAGTTCACAATATTGTTGGGCACTTGTTTCTTTACAAAATGCAGTCTATTACTATTCATATGTTTGATAGTGAAGATGCATGTGTAAAAGTCCATTTTCGCTATCAGCTATTTTTATTTTTATTTTGTACATATACTTGTTGGGGGGTGGGGAATGGGTCCAGGTGTTACCCTTTTCTAATCATCGTAGTCTATTTGAATGACATAAAGAACTGTAAAATATTTACGGTCTTCCGGGGTTCATCCTCCATACGGTCAAAACGACTGCCCGTTAAAATGGATTTATTATGAGTGTGGAGAAGTCAAAATTGCCTGAAGGAGATTTATGTTGCTTTCGGAATCGCTATTTTAAACTATGTGAATCCTTCGTTGTAATGTCGTGCAAATACATTTATGGAAACTTGGAATGTTTTATTAAAGTTCGGGACGAGTTGTTAATCGGTCAGGACGACCTTGAAATGATCCACACGCCTCTACGAATTACGCTGTCGGTGAGGAATGTTTAACCAAAGTTGTTTTCTTCTCAAATTATCGAAGATAAGGACGTATACCTTTATTTTTTGGAACCGTTTGATTGTTTTAATCCTTTATTAAATGTAGATATTTACAAAACAACTAACCTGTGAAAATTTCAGATCCAAATGTTGTAGCGTTTTTTAAAATTTGGCGAAAATGTGGAGCGGATATGTCCACGCAGGAAAAATAATCCGTAATTTGAACACACAATCTGAGAAGAGAAAATTTTCATGGAGAAACGTTTCTCAGATTGAATTTTTTATTGAATCCCTCTCTGTAAAACCATATTCCTTTGAAGGGTATTGTTTCTCAAAATGTTATACATTATCAACAGCTGCAGTGCTTCTTATACCAAGTAAGTTTTTATGGTCATAATTTGGTAAGATTAAAAATGTAAGTGTTCTCAGATTTGCACATTAAAGGCATCGTACACGTTTGGTAATTGTCAAAGACCAGTGTTCTCATTCGGTGTATCCCAACAAATGCATAAAATAACAAGCCTGTGAAAATTTGGGCTCAATTGGTCATCCAAGTTGCAAGAAAATGATGAAAGAAAAAACACCCTTGTTGCACAAATTTGTGTGCTTTCAGATAGGAATGAAAGGCTTCTTGCAAGGAGTATTTTATTATTTTAGTGAGAAATTACCTCTTTCTCAAAAACTACGTTACTTCAGGGAGAGTCGTTTCTCACAATGTTTTATACTATCAACAGCTCTCTGTTGCTCGTTAGCAAGTCAGTTTTTATGCTAATATTTATTTTGAGTAATTACCAAACGTGTACAGTGCCTTTAATGACATAAAGATGGTCATAACGGAAAAGCCTCTTGAAAAATTTGTGTTTCAAATGCTATAGTTTCTGAGAGACGAGTAAAACAATTAGTTTTGATCTCGCGAGTCCAAAACCCAACACAGTGAAAACATAAATTAATGTTTATTTTTTCTTTACTATTTGCTCGTGAATCCAACGACCGATTGAGTTTAAAGGTAGGGTCACACCTTGCGACTTGTTGAATGTTCCGTGGTTGTTCGTTTGAATGCTGTTGCACTTAATAGACTGTGCAAGTCTCGCGAAAACGAAACTTTTTAGAAACCCCTTACGCCAGCCTCGCTACCATGGGCAGCGCGCCGTATCGATACCTCTCTCGTCACAATCGAGCAAGGCATTCTGGGAAAGAAAAACAGAATGGCGTGGCGAGATCGTACACCACTGGGAACGAGGTTGCCCTTACGCGGATTCGCGATGGTCACACGGGCGTAAAATTGACGCATGACGCAGTTTATAGAGGACGCTGATGCCTCAACAACCATAGTCTGCAATAAAAAGACTTCGCGTTGCAATAACAGCATCTGGCGATTATCATCGCGCATCCAAAACAAGCGTTTACATAAGTTTTGTGATCGGAGGTGAGCACAAAATTCTTAATTTTTTGCAGCAACCGGAAATGGAGGTGAAGTGTTATTCTCAGGTTTTCTTCGTTATTTTTTTGAATTGATTTTACTTTCATATTGTTAATCACTTAGTTACATTCCCAACAACATATATAATTTGCATAGCCATAAACTACGTTAAACTAAAATAATTGACAAAACAATATCTTGCCCACGTAAAACTCCTTATGGTTGTGACTTCAATGGTCCCGGAAGTTCGAATGCCTGCGAGACTTGCACCAGTCTATACGGCCCGAGATGCAGGTTTGTTGCCGCTGTCACCTCACTGAACGTGGATAGATGCAACGTTTTGGATGAAAATCATTACAGTTGTTTGCTATGTTCTCATTAAGTTGGCACTGTATCCAACTGAAACTTTCACAGATGGCTTTTGTTGTATCCATTCTTTACTGATAATTTTGCCTGTTAAAATCAGCATTACGTTGATCAAAAAACAAACCATGACACTACCGTTCATGTATGTTTTGGGTCGCACAACGTGGCGACACTGGTCTTTGACAATTACCAATGTTAACCACATTCGGTTTGCAATTTGATTTGTGTATACTCAAGTCCGCCAAGAGTTAAATAAAGACAAACATGACCTCGTCTTTTTTTTAATGGACCTTTTTGACGCAACGTAAATTGACATGATCTGGACAACCTTTTTGTTTCTCAGTCGTCAAGTCTTTAGTAAGTCTATGACGGGGAGAGGTTTGACTTTCAATCAAAACACATGGCGCGTTCTAGATGCATCGTCATTAGCGAACTCGGTGAAATTTGTATTACCTTTATTGGCTTTCCTTTTTAGGTGACTTCAATTTACCAGGATTAATTACTACGGTGATTTACATTGTTTAGACGACGGCAGTACTTTAATTTTTGACCATTTGTATCATTTAATAGCGAGGAGGAAAAAACCTAGCTGGTCAATCTATCCTTACAAAAATAACTGTGTAAATGTAAACAATTTGTAACGGGTAGTTGATGTGGTGAAGCAAATGATGAAGATTAATTGAGTACGGAAGGTAGGTGGTGGAATTGTGCCTTTGATGATACAGGCATGGTATTTGGCACACAGTCAGGGGAAGTCATGGAAAAGATATTTGGCTAAAGGGCCATCGCAGATTTGATTTTCGAAAAAAATACCTATATAGAGATAGATAAAATAAAAAGCAATGGCAGTAATTTAAAAAAAAATCCCCAAAAGTGTAAAATTCTCAAGCTGGTGTCAAAAACACATTTTGTGCTCGATGTGGCATGGTGTCTACCCCGCCCCCCCCCCTCTTCCATTGTGTTTTCATTGTGTTGTGGGAATCTCAGGGAATTCTTTAGAGGATTTTCGGCTGGTGAACTAGATTGGATAGGTATTGTTCATTCAAACCGGGGAACCTGTAACAAAAGAAGACAGGGTCCACGGTTGGGTAATGGTCCCCAGTTGGGAAGTGTGTACAAAACCAATGGGAGCCGTCGCTAAAAGGTAAGATAATAGAAACCAAAAAGGGACAATAGGAGGATCCCGATTACAGGTGTTTACACACTTGAGCCTACGGTAATGCCCTTGTGGGGTCTTTTACACAATGAAACGGTGGAACCCACATTCTTTGTTCAACCTGGAACCCCACAAGGGCACTCTTTTGAAAAATTGAATAATAGAACAACAATAGCAGGACCCCACAAACCGGATCCGTATTAAGGCTGTATGTGTGTAAGGGGAGGGGTGGGGGTGGGGTGGAAGAGTACATCTGCCACAATCGGGCGTGGTGTATGAAACTGTACACCCTACCCCCCACCCCTAGACACTTGTGCCTATTATGTTACCCCCTCCCCCAACCCCCTCCCCACCCACAAACACACACCCCAACCCCACTCGGCCGAATTATGTCCTTTCGCCATGAGCTACACGAAATGAAAATATTGACATGTATGAACGGCCCCTCTAAGTCCATGTATCTTGTTGAGGTGGTTATAACCATACTCTTATGATCAAGTTGTCGTCTACTCAGGTCGATATAATACACATGTTGACAGAGGTGTTATCCCTTCTACACTGTGCCGTCACATCACACTGCTTTTAATGAAATTGCATTTTCCTACGGACCCAGTTTGAGTTAGGGCTGTTTGATGTTTGTGTTGCAAACAAAGCCTTTCAGCTCGAACTGCTGTACCGATGTTGATTTATTGACTTTCGAGTCAACATTTTTATTAATATGGATCGATTGGAGTTGAAGTCACGTTGCTTTCGAAACTTGCAGCTTTGCAATGTTCCACATGCTCCCAAAAAGGAATCGAAAGTTGGTTTAATGTAATGCAATGATCGTCTGATTAATGTGGTTAAAAGGGAAAGTGCATCATTGTTTTCGGAAGAGTTAATAATTTCCCATCCTCTAGTTTTTAATAAACACACAAACTTGCGGGAGGTGTTGTATTTAATCCTCTGTGGCTGTAGTCGAGTACTTTTCGGTCGAGTATCAAGTACTGCCGAGTACAAGGTCGGCCAAGTGGTACTTGAGTATATGAGTATTTGGACCATCAAGTACGAGTACAAGCTATAGTGTCCGAGTAACGGGTATTCTGATATCCGAGATACTGAGTCAAACAGCCGAGTACAAAGTACTTGGATCTCCCCGAGTACGAGTACTTGATAACAGAAATACTGCAAAATGAGTTATATAAACATTTGTTGTTCTTTTGACTAATTTTTTAGACGACAAGTGTACGAATTCCAAAGTGTACTTGTTATCAAAACTTCCTTTTAAATACTAATGCATCAAAGACAACTTTAATTTTACTTTTTCCCGAGCTTTATTCCTCTAAAGTACACATAGGAAAGCGAAACGGAAAGTGGTATTGTGACCACGAGTACTTAAAATTGAGTCTGAGTAAATTTTTCAGTCGAGTATCGAGCACTAGACTTCGAGTAAAGATTGTTTTTCAGCAGGATATGGAGTTATGGACTTCGAGTTTTAGTATTTTGCTGTTCGAGTACGAGTGCGAGTACCATTAAAACGGTACTCGAGCACTACTCGAGTAGGTGAGTACGAGTAAAAAGTACGAGTACCATGGAGTTATGGACTTCGAGTATTAGTATTTTCCTGTTCGAGTACGAGTACCATTAAAACGGTACTCGAGTAGTATTCGAGTAGTACTCGAGTAGTACTCAAGTAGTACCAAGTAGTACTTGAGTACGAGTACCAAGTACGAGTGCTAAAACACTGCTGCGGGGTCTTCGGAACGATTTGTAATCGCTTTCGACAGTATTTCAGATGGAAGTATTTTACCCGAACGTTGTAACCGTACTGGTGTGAACTTCATAAACGTGAGCTTACATATTATTAATATTAATAATACATCAGTTTAATGTATTATTACAAGTTTGAATTAAATAATTACCAATTCTATCTTTTGTGTTAATTATATTAATCTTCGGGTTTGCTGCATTACAATTCCGAAAGGAGATTTTTCCCTTTTGCTCTCTCGTTCATCATTGTCTC
This sequence comes from Plazaster borealis, assembly GCA_021014325.1. Lineage (NCBI taxonomy): Eukaryota > Metazoa > Echinodermata > Asteroidea > Forcipulatida > Labidiasteridae > Plazaster > Plazaster borealis. The sequence goes on along the minus strand of CM037457.1, from coordinate 22,860,821 downwards.
TCGGTAGGGCACTTGACCTATAATTGAGTGCCTTACATTCAGTTCGCGCCAAAAACCATTTTGGCGCGAGTCCATTTGATATTGCTGCTATTGAGTGGTGTCAGGTGAACTCTTATGACCAAGTGCCAAGTCTGACAGAGCTGCTTAGCGGCCGATTTTGTGCTTATTGATTGATTTCCTTTTCATAGCACTGTGGAAAAGGCACGCTAACCTTCCGGTGCTTACTGTTAGCATTAAAGACTGAGGTAACATGCAAATCCATGTGAACGCACAAGCTGGCCGCCTACTTGTCTTTCTAACCTGTGAAATACACTTACGCTTAAGCAATTTCTTCTGCTTAACTAAGCAGAAAAATGTGCTGACCGTTAAGAGCTCTACAAAACTGGCATCGATATAACTCATTCTTCGGATACGATTTAAATGCGCGAAGAAACGCTCCTTTAATATCTTCAATGTTTTAAACTTCTCAAAATCAGTCAGGATTTTCATAAGAAATGCAAATTTATACTTGTCCAGACAGTCTGATATACAAGTTAATCATTCAAGTTTGAACCCATTAAAATCTCCAATAAAATGTGACAGCATTAGGAGGGGAAACCTCCTGGTGTTAATTCATCATGAACACAAACCCACAAAAGGCGCGAACAGGGGAACTTTCAGAATAAGAGGCGCGTTGCTCACTAGACGGGGCAAAGTCCACGACGTGCTGTTACCCCGGGTATAAGGGATTCGTGTAATCACCCCCGTATCTCAAACACTTATTGTAATATTGTGTTCCAGACATTACTTGTTTGTTTTCACTTTCCCCACTATGCACGGACGATCAATAACGATAAGTGAAACAAAGCGAACAGAACTCCTTTGTAAGTTAAATATGCTGATAGATCACTCTGGGAAGCCGGCTATGGGCAGTATCAAAACTTCACTTTGTGGATGAGATGACATTAAGGTCTGGGTGTCTATTTCAGTGCAGGCCATTTGCACTTTGTACGCTACAATTTGGCACGGGTTAATTTATGGTCCCACACTTTGTGGACTTTTTTGTGTTAAGTTTAGGGTTAAATTTCAGGATGATAACCTAATCTATATAAATGTTTGCTCATGAAATTTGAGATAAATTTTATATTTCGGACAAATTTGTTTAAATGCTACTACAGTTCTAATGATACATTAAAAGTACTTTTGCTGGTTTGTGGATAGCACATTCTGTTAATTAATATTTGCAATACATTTATTTTAAATGAAATGTAATTATGATTTCTGTCTTCGGAGACAGCTAACGCCGTGAAGACAAAATCCCTTTATATTAAGGATGGGGCTTCTACGTCAGTCCCAGGAGGGTAACATAAGACATAAGAATTTGGCAAAATAGATTACATTTCACTATATAAGACGTTTGAAGACTTTCCCGCCGGAAATGTAAGGGGGAACTCCAAATTATTATTAGTTTCTTGCCAGTGCTTTTGTATTAGCATCTTTTTTTTGTAACTAGGGGGCAAATGTGTTAATTGTACAGGAAGCCCCGCAACGCATTTACCATTATTGTCATATGATATAGTGCTTACTTATGCCGAGTACCGAGTTGAACTTTTCCGGTTACACCATTATCTATGCCTTGTCTTGTCTTGTGGCTTGGTGGGGAGCATTCACGGGAGCAGACCCTTACATTACAACGGGATGAACCGTCTTAGCCTCGGGTGGGGGAAGGCAGTGCAGACCGGCAGTCTTCATTATAACAGACGTCTCTTCTCCTCGTGTGTTCTTCACTGCAGAAGTAGTGTGGGGACTTAAAAGCGTGTAGTGGTCTTACCTATACGATGATGAGATCTATTTTTTGAATTGGTCTCATTTTGTGATGACAATTTTTGATCCCGGACACAGATTGAATGAAGAGGATTCCGTGTCTATTGCTTGAACACTGTTAGCTAAATTATTGGCGCTCGATATGAGGGGTGGTGTATGGTAACCCCCCCCCCCCCCCCTCGTGTCTTCATTGTGTTCTGGGAATCTCGGTAATTCTTGAGAGGATTTTAGGGGGGTACTTCTGTACAAGAGGAAAGGAGTGTATTAAAGTATGGGAACATTTTGGGGTGGGGGTGACACCCAGCCTCTGCCTTAACGGGTGTGGTATATAGGTAGCTAGGCATGGATTTGCCGTGTCGCAACCACCGCAAGGGAGAGCCACGGAGGGGGGGGGGCAGAGATATAATGTTGAATAGTGAACTATGTTTAGCATTATGGTCGGTCCATTTTCTCCCCAATGTACCTTTCCAAGTAATTCAAGGTCATTTAATAACGACGTGGATGTGAAACTAGCATCGCTTGTATAATTACAAAATTATTATACGTATATATTTGTTTCAGAGAGAAATGTTCATTGTTAAGGTTATGAAATTGATCCAAAAAAGTTTCGGTTTAAAATTTTGAAAAGGTTCCTAGTCCTGCCGTTAGGCGTTATATCTTGACTTACGCACTTTGCCGAGTACAGCGTATAGAAGTGGAGTAAAAGTTAGCAACGCCCTCTTTCCCTGGCTCCCGCGTAAGTACCTTATGCATACAGACTCTGTGATAAAGTCAACAAGAACCAGCGTAAAAATGCCTGACTTTGATGACGTGATACCACGTGCGGTCTCCGGATTATGCGTGTCTTTGGCGTTGTCTGCGATTGAGCCAGAAATAGCGCAAAGATTGCGGATTTGGGGGTCTTTATAGATTTCCGTGCAATTGTGTGATTGGGTCGAGGGGCATGTTCACAGTAAGGCTTTTCCCTTCTTGTCACGTCGAAGAATTACTCATGATTTAGCTCTTTCAAAATGAAATATATTCTGAAATTTATGAAACTAAAAGCATGATTTTGAAGAAAATTTTTACCTATTTCATTTTAACCAGGCACAATGCCACTCCGCAAGAAAGCAACCTAACTAATAAATGCAACAATCCATTAAAGAAACAGTCACACTTCGGTAATAACCCCGAGAACAAACAGTGAAAGTTAATTTGTATCCGAACGCTTACTTGTATGTAATGGTAGCAGACATCCTGTGAAATCATTTCGTCTGAAGTGCCTCCGTTAGTTAGAATTTAAAAAAATTAATAAAGTATGTCGAAAAATTTGAATCTTCAAAGATCACCTGCAGGGAAATTTCCATGAGAAATGCTGCCCTAAATACGACCAGAGATGCGGTTGGTACCCGCTGTCACCCCGCTAAACGTGGATGTATTCAACGCTCTTGATGAAAATTCCATGATAATTTTGTGTTGTTTTCTCAATGAGTAGACACTGCTTTCAACTGTAACTTTTAAAGGTGACTTTATATGAATCTTGATAATTTTGCAAAATAAAAAACAGCATTACGTTGACGAAAACCAAAATTAGGCACTGTATTCAACTGACACTCACATGCGACTTTTATTGTATCTTTCTCAATTGTGCTTATAAATCAGCATTACGTTTTAAAAAAAAAACCATGACTCTACCTTTAAGTCCCTTGAATTAAAAATTTCTTCATCATTTGCTCTTTGATGATTTACTTCCTATTCTCCACCTAAATGGCTGTCGAGTCCGGAACGAGATAAATTGACCTGTCGGACGATTTAATAAAGGCGTATAGTCTACTCTCAGGTCGTGAAATCGTCTGGATACCTCGATGATGATCACTGAAGCATTGTCAAGTGCACCTTTAAGATAAAATAAAAAACCTCCCCGGGTTGAAATCGCCTGACATTGAGATGTATGGGCCGGATATTGCATCTGCACCCCCCCCCCTTTTCCCTCCATCGGCAGCCGTGTCCGCACCTCATTATGTGAGGCTTTAACCGAATGTCCGCAGGCTGTCCGAGATGTCTGGCGCCACTCTGTCCCGTACCGTAACACCGGCTGGAACCAAGTCTAATCAAGGGAAAAAAACACCACTGAATACATATTTTTCTTCCGAGGTATTAGCCAAGTATAACATCCCATATAGCTCGGAGAACTGTGTCACGTGGTCTTGTAGGGCGGGAAGCGGAGGATGAAAAGCTGTGTTTGATGATCCTTTAGAAGCATCCCGATTGTGAATTGATTATTGCATACTGGGCATTGGGAGCGATTACCACAGTCCATTGTGATTCAATGCATATAAGGACTATACCGATGATTATTGTTCAGTTATATCAATCTGAATTATTATACTTCAGAACCAAAAGGCAAAAATGCTTAAAGGCACTGAACACGTTTGGAAATTGTCAAAGACCAGTGTTGCCACTTGGTGTATCCCAACATATGCATAAAATAACAAGCCTGTGAAAATTTGGGCTCAATTGGTCATCGAAGTTGCAAGAAAATGATAAAAGAAAAAACACCCTTGTTGTACAAATTTGTGTGCTTTCAGATAGGAATAAAAACTTCTTGCAAGAAGTTTTTATTATTTTAGTGAGAAATTACCTCTTTCTCAAAACCTACGTTACTTCAGAGGGATAGTCGTTTCCTACAATGTTTTACACTATCAACAGCTCTCCGTTGCTTGTTACCAAGTAAGTTTTTATATTAATATTTGTTTTGAGTCATTACCAAACGTGTACGATACCTTTAAAGCACAGGGACAACATTGGTAAGAGTAAAAATATAAATGCTCACAGATTTGTACATAACGTGCTTGGTATGAAGTTAGTCATGGTGTGGGAAACTCCCTTTGAAATAGTTTTGCTTAAAATGCTATATTTGTTTGAGAAATGAATCAAGCAATTAGTTGTAATATCGTGAGTCCAAAACTTAATGTTTGAAAACAGTGAAAACATTAAGAGATATTTTCCACTTTTTTTCTTGTGACTCCAATGACCGAATGAGCTTAAACTTTCACAGGTTTGTGTATTTTGGGTCACATCAAGTGTGGATACTGGTCTTTGACAGTTACCAACGTGACGCATGTGCTTTAAAGGTGTGATACTTAATTAGTAATGACAAAAGGAAATATTACATTAATGAGTCTCAGTGTGAATTGTACGTTAAATATAATACCAGTACCATAACTGGATTCCAATTGAATTGAATTCAAATAGTAATTTATTAATAAAAACGTACGGTAAATCACAGTTAGACTCAGAGGCCAAATTATATTCTTACAGATAAAGATATGTACAACAGTATTCAAAAATTACATTAAAATTACCATGAAAAGAAACAAATATTTATTACAAAAGGAAATGTATAATGACTATGCTTACAAAACACCAAATAAAATTTAATGAATATGACAATTATCAGGGAATCAAAGTCTATTCAATAAAAAAGTACTATCACTCAATGTCACTACATTGAGAAAACAAGTTATAGGCTAAAACATTACTACAAGACAAAGTAACTTTAAAAATATTGGCTCTCTCATGATCTCTCGTACCAATAAGAAAAAAACATCTCCAAAATAGCAAAATGCACCAAAAATATCCCAAACAATCCGAGCAAAAACAATTGTTACACATTTTCTTGACAGATCCAGTGTTTATTAAACTTAAAACAATTTTCCGACGATAATTACCATTGCTATGCTATGTCTATGTCGGTCAACTATGATATCAATTTTACCAATATTTAAAATAAATTGTAAGACGGGCCTTAACTATCCTTAAAGGGTATGAATATATGTGACTCCGAATTGCTTCGTTTAATTGCATAAATCAGTTCTATAGCAGAATGTGACCCTAGCCTATCGGAAACAGGCTGATCGGAAAGGATGCACTTTTCGAGTTGTAGAAAGCTTTACCGCATATACTCTTACTAACAATGTCAAAGTAGCAATGTCAAACAAATTATCAAGAAATAAAGCTGGGTGAACAATTATATTTTGCAGTTGTATAAAAAAATAATAGGGAGAGAGAACGAAATTGGCCAGGCTCATATATCACAATTTATTTACAACAGTCGATGACGGCATGCTGAGAGTGAGATGTTCCAAAGACACCGAGATGTTCGACTTATTCCTGATTTTCGCCTTATTCTCAACCATCGATGGTCGTTAAATTTAAATGGGGCACTTTAAAAAAAAGCAAGAGCCGAGGACGAGAGGCTTCAGCCGTCACTTTCCGTAGGATCTGGTTACGACGATCACGGCCTGTCCACGACTACTCAACAGGCATGTCCATCTGTCAAATCTCAACAACAGCCTTTCCCAAAAAACGAAAGAAACTGCATCATGAGCTATCATCGCTGGTAGGCCGTAGGCACCATCATGTCTGCCTTGCAGAGGTTTTTAAAGTTGTCTTCGTTGTCACATCTGCTCTACTTAAAAACAACCACATTTGGTGTCTCCCTTTTCCTTGATATCTTCTATTTATAAATGCTTGTAAGAGAAAACCCAAGTATGGGCCTACTTTTTGGTGAGATTATTGTTATTATTTGCTCCAAATTAAGCTAAAAGCCACTCTCTGTATGGGGCTACAAGAATAAAATATTTAAGACGAAAACAACTCATGAGGAAGCTGAAGATAGGATTTGATTTTCCTCTTAAAACAGTCTAGACTGGACCAGGAAACAAATTAGTTGCAAGATAGAATGATACAACAAGTTAATTGCATCTTGAAGATTGGATTGTTATTATTAATTTATTGCAAAAAATAGTTAATGGCCTGACGTTTTGACCCTAGCGGAGTCTTTCTCGAAGGCTAAAAAGAAAAAGACTCTGCTAGGGTCGAAACGTCAGGCCGATAACTATTTTTTTGCATTTATACCATAGGTCCTTCTGATTGGTAAGCAGTTTGCAACAGCTAATTCTATTTTCTTATTAAGTTATTGTTGTAACGACGGATATTATTTAGAAGGTGCCGCAGTAGCACTATTTGGGGGTAGAGTACATTTATTCAAATTGATTTCAAGAAGCGTCGAGAATTCTTAATTGTGTATATATTTAGAAAAATGAAATGAGTTGTTTTCCATGTTGTGCGCAAGCATGTTGCGCATGCTTTTCGATCATGCGTGTACAGTGAGTGAAACAGATTAATTTTAAATGAGGTCATTGTTGTAGATGGAAACATTTGGGGCGGAATTATCTTTTAAAAATACCGACACAAACTTCAAACCAAGCAAATTTGAGATAATATCAAACTAACACATACAACTATTCTTGAACTTACAACCAATACGAGACGAATGGATCGATTAAATAATGTTTCCATCGTGTCTTGTGGTATTTTACCTTTTTCTCATGACGTCATATGAGTAGGGCGCCCTCGCCAAGAGGGAAGATGGCGGTTGTTCAATCGTGTGCGCCGCGCGTATAGAAATCTGTGCATTTCCATTGATTCATCATCGGTTTACCTCTAACATTGTTGATTGATGACGTCAATGCAAAGGTCAATTGTGGCACCAATACACCACAGGAAATGTGGAAAGGGTGTTTAGTTTCAAAACTGAAAGAAAACGAGTGTGTTATGGAAAGCATGATTTTTTAAAAATGCCAGAGTTTGATGTAACTTCACTTTAGTGACACACACTGTAATCTCCCCTGAAGCACGCTATTCAGTCCGACGCACGGTGTCCCAGTTCAGAAAAAAAACTAGAAGAGAAAAGTGCTCGGAGCAATTTTCTTTGAATTAGAAGCAGGATGTCTAAATCTAGGCGAACAGTAAACCATTCCTCCCCAAACTTGAAATTGACAATCTTATAATAAGCCACACACTGCAGGCATTCTTTATCCGTCATTTCCTTCGGACATGGAGAGTTTTATCGCTTGGAAAATGCTAGTAAATCCAACCCTTGTAAAAAAAGACGGAACGGGATTTAGAATTTCTTTGATTTCTTCGCAAGTTTTTATGTAGGTCACTGAGCAAACTCAAATGCCTCAGCTTAACTGTGATCCATGTCATCTTTTTCTATAAGTCTTCGTTTGATAACAAACCGTTAACATTTGCTTTAGAGCGACTAGTTCTCACTTTTGGGTTATACAAAGTAGTTGTAGCTGGACATAAAGTGATGTTAAAGTGATGGGATGGTATAAGAGAGCGCCAGTGCAAGTTGTACTTTATGTAAATTGAAACGGGGCTCGATTTCACAAAACACTAAGATTCATCTTCAGATGATGAGCTTGTCAATATAGCCACGGTGATATGTGTTGTGACATTCCACTTTGCTTTAGTACTGGTAATTATCATGCTCTTTCGAAACCGTGGCTTCGACTTTTCAGCACCGTCTCGGGCTCCATAAGTGATTTTGAAAACGTACACTTTCGCTACGGGAATTTAAACAGGAAGACGGACTCTAAGCCAGAGCCCAAGCCAGAGCCCAAGCCCAATCCGTGGCTTCGAAAATGGCCTCAGATTAAAGAGCAATTTTAGATATTTGTGAAATCGTCGGCCACCTTGACGAAGAGTCTTATTGAGTAAGTTTTAGTACGAACTGGCGAATGCGGCCGTGGCTACGGCTGTTGCTAAGGGTGTTGCTATGATTCAACACTTGTTCACGTTACGATTAAGCCTATAGCCGCAGCCGCTAATTTGGACCCAGGCCTTACTACCGTAATCGTGTAGGACAAAAGAGGTAAAAATTTCAATGCCTTTACTATTCTGAAATATTTCTCCAGTTTAACATCACGTATTCATGAAGTATTGTTTACTGCATTTTATCCACGAATTTCAGAAACCACACTGTTCCTTCAAAATTTAGCTTTCTCCATCACAAGGCTGGGCTTCGACATCAGGACCAATCTTTGGGGAATCGGCAGGGTGGCAATTTCATTTATAACCGGTTCGAATTGAACTAATTGAATAAATAGTTCTCTGATGCAGTTTTGGGGCCATTTTTCGAACAACGGCCGCGACCCTGGGTCTGGCTGTGACCCTACATCTGGCTGCGACCCAGGGTTTGGCTGCGACCCTGGGATTGGCTGCGACTCTGGGTTTGGCTGCAACCCTGGGTTTGGCTGCGACTCTGGGTTTGGCTGCGACCCTGGATATGGCTGTGACCCTGGGTCTGGCGGCAACCCTGGGTTTGGCTGCAACCCTGGGTCTGGCTGCAACCCTGGGTCTGGCTGCGACCCTGAGTTTGGCTGCAATTCTGGGTCTGGCTGCGACTCTGGGTTTGGCTGCAACCCTGGGTTTGGCTGCGACTCTGGGTTTGGCTGCGACCCTGGATATGGCTGTGACCCTTGGTCTGGCGGCAACCCTGGGTTTGGCTGCAACCCTGGGTCTGGCTGCAACCCTGGGTCTGGCTGCAACCCTGGGTTTGGCTGCAACCCTGGGTCTGGCTGCGACCCTGGGTTTGGCTGCAACCCTGGGTCTGGCTGCGACCCTGGGTTTGGCTGTGACCCTGGGTTTGGCTGCGACTCTATGTCTGGCTGCGACCCTGGGTCTGGATGCAACTCTACATCTGGCTGCGACCCTGGGTCTGGCTGCGACCCTGGGTCTGGCTGCGACCCTGGGTCTGGCTGCGACCCTGGGTCTGTTTGAGACCCTAGGTCTGTTTGAGACCCTGGGTCTGGCTGTGACCCTGGGTCCGGTTGCGACCCTAGGTCTGGCTGCGACCATGGGTCTAGCTGCAACCCTGGGTCCGGCTGTGACCCTGGGTCTGGCTGTGACCCTGGGTCTGGATGCGACTCTACATCTGGCTGCGACCCTGGGTCCGGTTGCGACCCTAGGTCTGTTTGCGACCCTGGGTCTGGATGCGACTCTACATCTGGCTGCGACCCTGGGTTCGGTTGCTACCCTAGGTCTGGCTGCAACCCTGGGTCTGGCAGCGACCCTGGGTCTGGCTGTGACCCTGGGTCTGGTTGCGACCCTGGATCTGGCTGCGACCCTGGCTCTGGCTGCTACCCTGGGTCTGGCTGCAACCCTTGGTCTGGCTGCGACGCTGGGTCTAGCTGCGACCCTGGGTCCGGCTGTGACCCTTGGTCTGGCTGTGACCCTGGGTCTGGATGCGACTCTACATCTGGCTGCGACCCTGGGTCCGGTTGCGACTCTAGGTCTGGCTGTGACCCTGGGTCTGGCTGCGACCCTGGGTCTTTTTGCGACCCTGGGTCTGGATGCGACTCTACATCTGGCTGCGACCCTGGGTCTGGTTGCGACCCTGGGTCTGGCTGCGACCCTGGCTCTGGCTGCTACCCTGGGTCTGGCTGCAACCCTTGGTCTGGCTGCGACGCTGGGTCTGGTTGCGACCCTGGGTCTGGCTGAGACCCTTGGTCTGGTTGCAACTCTTGCTGCTACCCTGAGTCTGGCTGCTACCCTGGGTCTGGCTGCGATCCTGGGTCTGGCATGTTTCTGTGTCAGTATGACCCGGAATCTGTGACAAAATTACCCATAAATGGGTCAAACTGACACAGAATCCCAGTTGAAATCCAATTTTAAACCAGTTTTCTGGTCAGCCTGATCCAGAATTGGGTCAGGTTCCCTTCGACCCGGAATCTGGGTAAATTCTATCGCGGGAGTTTTTAGAGTGTAGGCCTAGCTGGTGATTTTGGAATTAGGTTGTTACCAACAATGTACAAATACTTTACTATGATAGAAATAAAAAGGTACGAAGGATTGATTTAGTGTAGAGTTAATTGATAAAACAACCATTGCATAATTGACATTAGCTTTTAGTGAAAAATATTTCCCTGTTTCCTTCTTAACGTTTGGCTTTAGCAATTTGAAGGAATTGCCACACAAACCCGCCAAACATAGACCACTCGACACGGGTCCATCTGAATGAGTAGTTCGACTTTAGCCTTCGAATCAGATTGCAATTATTAGGAATTATTAGGTTGTCGCTAGCAATTATTGCCAGTCATTATTTCACATTCCTTTTTTGTTAAATGTTTTTGCCGAAATTACACAAAGTCACCTGGATATTGGCAAATGTAAACGTATAGGAGGGGACCATGCGGGCTCGTAGCGGCCATTACGGTTCAAGTGGTTGTAATTGGGCGCTGTGGTGTCACGTTGTTTGCTATGATAGCTGGAATTGGCTGGAAAATGTTGTTGAGGGATTTATACACATTTATCCGAATCTTTTCTTCTTTTTTGTTCTTCTTTTGCTGTGCACTATCAATACTTTTTTAAAGCTAACCTGTAATATTTTCATGTTGAAATTTGTGTCCATTGGTAACATTAAAAGACTATCTGCACTGCTGAACAAAACAACAACCACAACAACAACAACAACAGTACAAGCTTGGGGTAAATAGTTAAAACATAATCTGACTATAGTGCAGCATTCCAGACAAGCAAACGTGAATTGTTTACGGAAATAGTAGGCCTACCAGTAAAAATTTGTATATAAGTAAGCTATTTTTTCCTCACCATTATTGTATGCAAATGCAAAATGTGTATGCAGTTTTCTATCTCCATGGTGTAATAGACTTTTTCCATAATTTGTTTTTTCCCATCAGCATGGAAAAAATAACCCCTGTTAAAAGGTATCGTGCGTTTGGTAATGACTCAAAACAAATATTAGCATAAAAACTTACTTGGTAACAAGCAACGGAGAGCTGTTGATAGTATAAAACATTGTAGGAAACGACTCCCTCTGAAGTAATGTAGTTTTTGAGAAAGAGGTAATTTCTCACTAAAATGATAAAAACTTCTTGCAAGAAGTTTTTATTCCTATCTGAAAGCACACATATTTGTACAACAAGGGTGTTTTTCCTTTCACCCTTTTTTGCAACTTCGATGACCAATTGAGCCCAAATTTTCACAGGCTTGTTATTTTATGCATATGTTGGGATACACCAAGTGAGAACACTGGTCTTTGATAATTTCCAAACGTGTTCAGTGCCTTTAAGCGCCAGGAACAATTCGATTATATTGTAATTGTAGAGAATTATTGCCGAGTATTTCAAGAGACCATGGTCATTCTGCACCTTCATATCGTAACAAAATGAAATGATAATCTTGACACTGATCAAGCTAGTATGGTTTATTTTAAGACTTTGTTAACAGCATTTTCCGCGTCTTTTAGAATTACTTGACTAATCACCCGGTGACAGGAACTGTTAGTGAAAACTACATCTGAGAAACGAAAACCAATGTCCCTTCCATTTAACACACGAGCCATCGTTGGTTTGTCCCCTCGTTTCAATCCAGTAACGGTTTACCGTGGCATCCCGACTGTGCCCAAATTCGATTCATTAGCTTTGCTGTACTCCGCGCGACCTGCTCAATTCAGGGGGCAATTTGAGGGTTCTGCGATCGTGGGAGATTTATCATTTCATCAAATTAGATTGGCGTGGTTGGCAAACGGGGGAAAAGGAGAGACCAAGAGGAGCTCAAAAGACAAGATAAAGGACGCAGACAGACGATGTTGGATAAGGAGAGGATAACCGGGGAATATTCAAGGGCTTCATGTTGTAGGTCTCTCGTGAGTGACTGACTGAGAGCGTGGTGGGATGCTACGCGTGGGTGGGGGGTTCGAGACACTCTGCGATTTACGCTAGACGAGGGTTTTTTTTCCTTCTCTCTCCGTACCCTGTAAATCAGTGCGGGTACACCGGTCTGTGTTGTGATATAGCCGGTGATTTTATCATGTCGTGGGGACAGCCACACGGGACCCGACAGAGTCTAGCATTCAATCAATTCGTCATTCACGGCTTGTCAGTCATAATCGCATTTATCAAAAGGCGGATTCTGTTCCCAAAAACCATTTACAAACATGAAAGATGTAAACCTCATAAAGGTATTACGTTTTCTGATGCTGTAAAAAGGTGGGCGCCCGGATATCGCCTTATGTGATTACCAGGGCTCAATCATCTTATTATTTTTTTCGTACATTAAACCTTGGCTTAAAGAAACCAAACCTCGTATTTTTGTTATGAGTTCGAACTCTCACAGCGGAGTGTATAAGGTCTACTGATATCTAACATTAGATGAAAGAGATATCGTATGACCAACTAGGGATGTTTTGCCCCCGCGTTTATTTGTTAAGAAAATCCACCAAACCTCATTAACACGGTAGAGCGCAAATCCCCCGGATATAAATATTTGTATCAAATGTCAATCCCTCTCTGTCTTTTCTCTGACTTGTAGAGATGTTTTTCTTCATAAAGATCATTTTCTATATTTTGACACCAATTCAGTCAACTGGGTGGTCCACCAACCCGTCGTGTCCACTCTTTGTAAACCTCGTCTTGATGTGTGGCATTTTAGTCGGTTGTAATTCGTTCAGCAATAGCAAGCGTTCGTTGGAGGGAAACAAATTGGGGCAACTGACCAAATATTTAAGGGGCATTATTGGAGGTTTCGACCTGGTAGGTAGATTCTTGTACAAGTGCGCTGCTTTATAATATTATGGGTTTTGAGGCATTGCGTGGTGAGGTATCAACGTGCTCCAACCAGCGACGGCACTACTTTCACTTTCACCTGCCAAATCTAACGAAGTTCCCTGGCAAGTTTTTTGTATTTTTGGATCTTTTCTACCTCTTTCGAAGCTACCCTGATATCACCTGGCACAGCTATGTCAATGATATGACACATCTTCTTTGTCTTATCTAAGACTACAACATCTGGACTCCTATTGTTATGTCTGAATGTTAAAGTCCCAGAGGAACTTGACCTGGTCGGTCTCTATACAACTTTCTCCGGAACGTGGTCGTACCATTTCGCAGGCACTTGGACACCATACCTCTTAAATTACACAGATCCCAGTGAATCACCTTATTATTAATATTTTCAACCAAAGTAAATTCTAATGCAATACAAATATGTCTGTCATAACCAGGTTTTACACGCCCTTCTGGCGATCCAAGTGAGGACATTCAGCCCACGAAACATCGCATGTCGTTTGATGAATATTATATAGTATGTATTGATACACATTACTCCCTCTATAACAAGTAAACAAAGGCTTATCTTTAAATATATTTTGCCTTGAGGTGGATAAAAGAGATAATGGTTTCGTCAAAACACACATTAGTTGGATTCTGCTGCTTCAGAAAGGGGTTTCAATGCAGACTTGCATGGTACACACAAGCGCCATGGGACGTATTGAAATTGTCTTTACTTGTGTGATACCTTCGTATTGTTACTTAAAGGGAGTGTAAACCTTTGGTAATTACTCCAACAAATTGTGACCATAAAACCCTATTTGGTAAAGAGCACTGGAGAGTTGTTGATACTATAAAACAATGTTAGAAACGAAACCCTTTATATAGTTTTAGAGAAAAGGGTAATTTTTCACTTCAAGATTTGAATCTGAGAAAGGCTTCTGGCTTCTGAAAGCAGACAAATCTATACAACAAGGGTGTTTTTTCCTTTCATTGTTTTCTTTCAACTACCATGACCAATTCAGCAGACATTTTCACAGGTTTGTTAAAGTATGCATATTTTAGGATACGCCAAGTGAGGATAATAGTCTTTGAAAATTACCAAAAGTATACCCTGCCTTTAAGATTGTTTACGCAAAGTCAGTTATCAAATTTTTCTAATCTCCTTTTGGTATTGAATGTAGTGGATTATACTTACAAACGAACTTCTCGAAATTAGCGATTTGAGGTCATAAGTGATTGCATAAATTTTGTATATGAATGAATGAAAGACATTGCATGTTTTCAGGTTTAAATATCAGACTATAGGGCTACATCTCGAACCTTCTTCAGCTATATTTAAATGCTCAATTAGGTATTTTAGTGTGTTTATTACCATTCGTTTGTTACGGTTTTTTATTTATAATATGAGGTATTTTAGTGCGTTTATTACCATTCGCATTTTGTCCTAAATTCGCCCATTTCACGTAATTATTATTATATTTTAATTTAATGTTTGCATTGTTCTTTTCTTGTTTAATTAATGTTTTTACTGTAAAGCGCTTTGAGGCTTGCATAAGGCGCTCTATAAATCCATTATTATTATTATTGTTACTATTATTAATGACAGGTGATAAATAATGCTTTAATAAAATGCACATAACCTTGCACTAACCAATTAAACAGAGGATACAATGATATACACTTTCATTTACTTTAAAGGGCCCCTGAAGAAGAAAAATTCTGGGGAATATATTTTGAGCAACTTCCTAATCCCATTATGTGTATGAATTGACATCCATAATTTGGTTAATTTCATTGTAAAGTGAATTTCTGTAAAAATTTTAAAATGTTCCTCTCTTATCTGGACAACTGAGGGCGCTATCGCAGTGACGTAATTTCAGGGAGACACTTGTTTTATTGCGGTTGAAAAAATTAAATTGTGAACCCCAAAATTTGCTTGTTAAAATAATTTGTGAGCATAGTTTGCGCTTTTGGATTACTGCCTATGAACTGGCACACTAACAAATCACTAAAGAAATGAAAGTTTACGACAGCGAAATATCCTAGATTCTGTCCACGTTTTGTGCATAAAGTAATTGCAACATTGAGATTTCTGCCTAACATGACATCACACTTTTGCTCATGAACATGGGACACAAAGGTGCATTTTCAAGGATTGCATTTAAAAAGAAATTACATTTCATGGCCCTTTAATATTGACGCGTTCTGCCGGACGTGGTTTTGTGTGCAGTGCGATGGTATGGAAATGAACGTGGATAAATGTGAATAAAATCGGAAAGACTATAAAGCTGTCGGGTTAGCCCAGGTATTGTGCTCGACTCTCAAGTGTTACAATCATGTCATTAATAACATTGCGCTTATTGAGCTTTTATAACGTCAGTTATATAAAAAAAAACACCTGATATATTCAAGCAAAGCTGTTTCAAACGCGGAAGGTACAACGCACTCGATCTGTGATTATATTGGATTAGCAAAGGCCTTTATTGAATTAGATCGCATGAGTGAATCAATTCCTTCTTGAAGATGTTATAAACTACGGACCATCTGGAAAGTGGCATTCGTGTAAGATGAGAAATAATTTCCAGAATTAAATAACAATAATAATATGACGTCAATTTTAGATGCGTTATTGAAGAGGACGGTGTTCTATTGTGTATTGAGGTCGTTGACTCCACGGGGTAACAATTATAAACTGGTTCGTTCAATGCCTATTATTTTTGTATCTAGATACTGTGAAAGGGGTCCATCTCACTTGTAATTTAATTAATTCCATTTGCCACTGTCTCAAATTTTGCCCAAATATTATCGTCGTGGGCCCTGAAGGAGGACATAACGAAAATAATTACCGTAGAAAGGGTGCAAGCAGTTAAATTGGAAAATTGTGTTTTCAAGAAAACTGAGCGTGAAAGTTTGATCGGGTTTCTGCCATTCGTTAGTCATTAAAGGGAGGTTAAATTCTGCATGAGAATTGGAAAACGTGTTTTGGGGTAAATCTAGCAACAAAAATGTAACAGTAATGTCATATTCATTTGGTCAGGAGTCATTGCTTAAAGGATAACAACTTACTTGGTAACAAGCAACGGAGAGCTGTTGATAGTATAAAACATTGTAGGAAACGACTCCCTGTGAAGTAACGTAGTTTTTGAGAAAGAGGTAATTTCTCACTAAAATAATAAAAACTTCTTGCAAGAAGTTTTTATTCCTATCTGAAAGCACACAAATTTGTACAACAAGGGTGTTTTTTCTTTCATCATTTTCTTGCAACTTCGATGACCAATTGAGCCCAAATTTTCACAGGCTTGTTATTTTATGCATGTTGGGATACACCAAGTGAGAACACTGGTTTTGACAATTTCCAAACGTGTTCAGTGCCTTTAAGGCCTTTTGTTACTTGAAATGTAGTACTTTGTGTGCCTGGAGGAATGGCGTAGTGCCGTACGCCCTTCTTCCGTGCACACAACATCGTGCTCTCTCAACCTCTAGCAAGAACATTATTTGTGAAAATAAGGTAAGCCATTGTGGGGGGTTTTAAGTGTGTAATTATTTTTCTTTAAGTGTTGAAATTCACATTTCTTGAGTGAGAACGGTTTTTTAGTATTTTGCATCGGAGTTTGTTCACATCAATACCAGGCTTACCGATTCGGAATGAACCATGTTTCATTTCATTTCATTTATTAATTCTGGTTGCGAAGCCAAGAACTCCCAGAAAAGCAAACTTAATCACTGTACTCGCCAAGAACCCCATGGAGATAACACAATGAAGGAAATTTTAGTTTTAGATGTGGGAGGAAAAAAACCCAGAGAACTATTCCATGGGAAAAACCCACGCAATCAGGTAGGGACTGAAAACCCAATCTACAAAGTGCCCCCGGTGGGATTCGAAGGCAAGGAAAGATACCAACCAAAGCCAACCCGACCCCACCCCCCCCCCGATTGTGATTGTGATAAAACTGTTATTTAGACATCAACACTATTTTGGATGGGAACAAAATAAGCTGGGATGAAATTTGTTATTATTAAATGATATCATTAGGCTTTCAGACTGAACATAGGCCTATTAATCAAAACAATCATGTAGCTAGCATGTACTTTGTATCCAATCATGTTTAAAAATGCATTAGGGTTTCCGAGAAAGCTTTGTATAAATTAGATCAAGTCTATATATTCGAATAGCATTTTTGTTTGTACTGTCTGTAACAAGGGCATAGTCATCGATTTCTTGTAAATCGTTACTTACCACCTGGAAGTGCCGCTTCACAATAATGTCATGATTCCTTGGATACTGTTACGGTCGTAAAAGCTACACACCAGACTCTTTCTTCCTTCTAGCTTTGGGATGGTCAAAAGGTTAAAGGATTGGTAGAGGATTGGTAGAGCTGACAATAGTCGCAGACAGTGTTCATGTTTTGTGTGATCAACCATATACATGAAATAACAAACCTGTGAACATTTGGGCTAAATCCGTTCAGTGAGTTAGGAGAAAATAGTGAAAAACCACGTACAATTTTCAGCAATTAAACACATTGTCCTTAAATTTTGTTGTAACAACCGAAATCAGCTGTTGCATTTTGGGGTTTTCAGATACAGTTTTCTCAAATATCTTCATTTCAGAGGTAAATATTTCACAGAAAAAAATGTTCTGGTATGAACTTCATAATCAGTAAGCTTTCAGACTAAAATCAAAGAATGATGTTGTTTAACCGGTTACCCGTTTAACCTTACCAATCCTTTATAAAACCAAACAATAACACACAAAAAACAGAACAAAAATGTCCGAAGTCTTGAATCCAACAATGCAGGAGTTTTTGAACATTGTGAATTAATTAGCTGGCAAGAGGTTTTCAGTGAATACCAGACCTCGTCTGTCCTTGTGACTTCTAAATTCACCGATCCGGGCGCTCGGGCAGTGTATTCATAACTCTATAAGCATTTATTTCGAAGGGGAAAAAACAGAATAAGATCTCAGTCATACTGTAACCGGTCTTGAAATCAACGAAGCGGAAAGATATTCAATGAATCGTCGCTAAACAAATTTATAGCCGAAAGCCCTGAAGATTTCCATTTTATCGCCTGGTGACATTCGGCTTAATGTTATTATAACTTCATTAAAGTCGACATTGATGAATGGATGGTTCAAATATTATATTGTATATATACATATATATATTTCTACAAGAAAGATCTCCATAGGGAATGGTACAATCACATAGAACACATACTTGTCGAGTTTTTTGTCCTGTGAATTAGCGAAGTAAACGGAATGTTATGTATACTGTTGCCAAGAATATAGAAAAGCAATCACTTGGTTATTCGAGTGCTAATCAAAAAGCACCCAAGCGAAAACTTAGCGGCATGGCTATCTCTTTAAAGGGAGGAGTGGCCGAAATCCTAAGACGCTGATAAATATCCAGATAAGAATGGAATGCACACACCCTTTTGGTCTAAATTTTCACAGGATTGTTTCTTCTTCCCCACGCCCACGCCCTCCCCCCCCCCCACAGTTTATTTAGGGGGGTTTATGAGAGCTTGTTCGTGTATATCCTTACTGTTTTAATAAACAATATGCAATCGGTAACACCTGATGAAATTTCATTAACTTAGCGGGTAGGCCTACCGATTTATCTGGTACACTCTAAAACTCCTGGGTCAGAATCGACCCGGATTCCGTGGTCCCGGGGGCCTGACCCATTTCTGGGTCAGTTTGACCCGGATTCCGGGTCTTCGGGCCTGACCCATTTCTGGGTCAGTTTGACCCGGATTCCGGGTCTTCGGGCCTGACCCATTTCTGGGTCAGTTTGACCCGGATTCCGGGTCTTCGGGCCTGACCCATTTCTGGGTCAGTGTGACCCAGAATCTGTGTCAAAATGACCCAGAAATGGGTCAAACTGAACTAGAATCCGAGCTAAAGTCTTTTTTTGTTTAAACCAGTTTCCGGGTCAGCCTGACCCAGAAATGGGTCCGGAACCCCGGAACCCAGAATCTGGGTCAATTCTTACAAAGGGGGAGGGGGGTTAGAGTGTTTATTCCGTCAGTTATCAACATTGTATTGACAATGTTACTTGAATCCTTAACATTTTCCTTTTAATTGTCGCCTCATAAATTCGTTGCATTGTAAAATGCCGAGAGTGCTTCAATTTTTAATACGAACACTTGTTATTGTGCGCTCTTAAAACAAACACAACGTGTTATTTTATAAATAAAAAATAATTCATTCTTCATATCATTTCCCGTCCTGATGGTAAAAAAAAAAGTTCTTGACAAAAAATATTATTCCTCTCTTCCCGTGGCTGCATCCTCACGCTATTTTTCTGTATTTCCGTTACCGATATATAACCACTTCACTTTGATCGTTCTTGCGGCCAATATCAATCCATTTCACTCTTTCCATATACCCGAAGAAAGACTCCTCTTCCCGGCATCAGTTCTCTCTCCATCCCTGTCAATTTTCTTATCAACTCCGAGTTTTAATTCCTCCAAGGACTTGCCTTCTGTCTCTCTTTTTAATCTGTCAAACCCCCTTCGCTCCAACTGTCTCTCTTCCTCGAATCCTTCATTGATTTAAACACTTAACATGTCCAACCCACTTCCACGTCCTGTTTTTGCTTCTCGTTCGCTGTCTCAACCCTCCATTTTGAAATTGTCCTGATTCTGGGGGGTTTTTTTCTTCTTTCTCCTTTTTTCAACTCTATTTCATCAAACCTTTCGCCTCCACTATCCCCTCGTCTAGCGAGTCCCTTAAGGGTTGGTAATTAGAGACAAGCGGAACATCCGATCTTGTTGCTTGCAACGCAGGGCTGCGAGGATCATGCCAGGCGTCGTATATGCTATAGAGGAAATTTTCTCTTTTATACCGGAATTACTGTTCCTTTTCACCATGGACGCTTATCTTTCAAAAAGAGACAAAAGCCACTCCGTCTTTAGATTATGTTTAAGATGTAAACCACAGGGTTGAAAGTTATGGGATCCATATATTATTACATTTGGCAATTTTGCACTTCATCGTTTACGAACACTCAAGGAAATTGGCGTTTGAATCCGCTTCAAATTTGTTATGAATTTAATTGAAATCGGTTTGATTTCATATGGGTTTTGTTTAATTTCTAGTACTAATTCACCGTTAATTCCACATGTCTGTACTGACCGTTGAATCTCGAAGGCATTAATATTCACGAATTAGTTCGAATGACTGAAAACTCACTTTAAACTGAAATTATTGATTAACCAAACGGACAATTATTACGTGCTGAAAGATAATCCTTGATGAGAGAAACAAATGTAATTTTAAACAAACATATCATAGTTTTGTAATTACATTTTCTGACCCACCAGACAATCCAATTATAAGAGAACCCCGCATTGGATATCGCAGGCAAATGAATGAGTGGGTGGTGTTTTTTTCCCGGGGCGATATATCTGGTAAAACACTTAATTAGAAACCGGACATCGTTTGTGAAAATATCGGTCAAATTAAACTCAATCCAGATGGTCAAGGTCCAAAGATTCTTTCAAAGAATGTAGAGATTGTGGGAGCTTCCAGCGATAGATCTCAATTATTACGCAGTGCCGTTGGGTTTCCTTTTGACCACGAGGACAATGAAAGCAATCAGATTATTTGTCCTTCCAGCCTCGATGTGATGGAAAGAAATTGAAGATTGGAGCACCATCGATAAAGGTCTGTTTTGCCTCAGTCCGACTTTGCTGCCACACTAAACCAAAACAAAATTTAAGCTTTCATTCTGAATGCATATAGGCCTACGGCACTGTGGTTGGTTCCAAGACTCCCTTAAGACTGGGCGACAATGATATTGGTCATGTTGCCTGTGACTACAAGCAATACTCACTCTCATCATCTCAAAATGGGGTCAGACTATTATATAAGAGGGTGACTGCTCCTTATTCCGACACCCCTACGTTCCGTCAACCCTATATTCCCGAAAACCCTCTCGTAATTTGCATGCTAGGGTTAGGGTTGAGTTAGGGTTAGAGTTAGGAATAGGATAATACACTAGGTGTCACGGAACATAGGGGTGGCGGAACATAGGGGTGTCGGAACATAGGGGTGTCGGAACATATAGGTGTGTAACCTATAAGAGCCTTTTCGAAACCACGTATTTAGCTTCTGCTCCTATCTTCGGCTCCGTCAGTTATTTTGAACCTGTGCGCTTTTGATACGGGGCTTCAAACAGGCTGACTTAGGCCATACCAGAATTTGCTGCTACGGCTACGGCTACGGCTACGACTTCAACGCATGATGACGCGGCGATCCCCTGCAGCTAATTCTGTGCCAAATCGGACACGGCATGAGCCATAGCCGGAGCTGAAACCGAAACTCGCAATTTCGAAAGGGCCTCAAATTGGTTCCATTGATTTGAAGTGGCTACAAAAGCAAGATGGCTGAAAAGCGGGGGGTGACAAGTAGACAGCTGCTGAGCTGCGTCATTGTAAAGGTAATGTCACAAGAAATTTCGGTTGAGATGTTTTAAACTTTCAAATTCACAAAATGCAAATACTAAGTAAAGCAATCAAAATCTCAAAAAATGGTTAAATCTGATCTTGTACTTCCAGCACTCTAAAAACTCCCGGGTCAGAATTGACCCGCATTCCGGGGCCTGACCCATTGCAGGGTCAGGCTGACCCGGAAGGTGGTCAAAGAGTGAGATTTTGACGAGGATTCTGCGTCAAGTTGACCCCTTTCTGGGTAATTTTTTGAAACAGATTCCGGGTTATACTGACCTAGACATGGTTCCGGCCTGAATATGGGACCCGGATCCGGCTCAATTCTGACCCGGTAGATTTCAGAGTGTACGAGCTCTAACCTAGTTATTTTAAACCCATGGTTTTGTAGAGGTTTTTTTCATTTAAAGGCCCTGTACACTATTGGTAAGATCGAAAAACACAAATTTTCACAGATTCACACATAACTTACGTGATTTAAAGTAAGTAATGGTAGAAAGGGTTTCTTAAAATATTTCTGCCTAAAAAGCTACCGTTTCTGAGAAATGAGTAAAACAATAGTTTTTATCACGCGTGATAATAAACTCGATGTTTGAAAAACAGAAAACACATAAGGGCTCTTTTCACTATTTTCTCGTGACCTCGATGACCAATTGAGCTCAAATTTCCACAGGTTTGTTATTTCATAAAACATGAACTTTGTTTGCGACTGTTTTGTTAGCTCTACCAATCCTGTATAATACCTTTAAACCGAGTTGGGTTTATCCCGTAGTAAGTTTATACAACACTGAGCGTTGATTTGATCATGGGACTATGGTTAGATTGTAGTTTTCATTTAGTGACTTCAACTGTACGTTTTACCCCAAAAATCACCGACAAAGCTTCCAGGGAGACCATTAGAGTTACTGCTGATGATTTCAACGGGATTTGGTTGGTTTCTGGATTACGTTTGCTTGCACTATTACTGCAAACATACAACATTAATCATTGAAATGATAAATTGATACCATAGTGTAATTCAGTAGCATTCCCCTTTTTTTTAATTTCGCGATGCTTGAAAACACCTAGCATGTAACAGCTGGTACTAGGCATCGACAACCAATTATTACAACGCACTTGTCTAGCTCAAAGTATATCCATATACGAAGAGAATCTCTCGTTTGCTACAAAGTGTCCTCCCGGTCTTGTAATTAATCAAACATTGACAAATGTCTTTCCTTGTTAACGACTAAGCATTATAATCATTAATTTTTAGAGGCCGAGTCTTCCTATTGTGCGAGTATGGCCGTCTGTATATTAATTGCATTTGTGCAACGTAGTCTTGTCTCCAGCCGGTTTTGTACGAGTCAAGGCTGACCCTTTGAAAAAACCAGATTACACGTAAATTCATTTTTTAGAGACAACCTTGCTCTAATTTCTCGAGGAGAATCTTCAATGTAATGTAAAGAGTGACTGTCCATGAAAAAATTGTATGGCTGGAACCTTTACAAAAAAATGTCCGGCAAACCTTTTAGCTAAATACAATTTAATTTATTTTCCTCTTTCTATTGTTATAAGCATGCTACATGAAGAATGAGTGCACAGGATGTTTATAAATTGTCTCTTTTTTAAAACAAACATGACACAACATTCTTCAAAGTCTTATTTTAGATTTAATAATATGAGTATAAGTAAACCTTGATACTTTATATTAACTGAAGATATACTGTTTATTTGGTAATACAGTATAAGAAGACAAACCCTAACAACAATTATACAATTCCAAATTCATCCAAATGAACACGAGCAGACTGAAAGCAACAACAACATTAACTTTGAAACTCTTAGTATAGGCCTAGACCCAACGTTCTCAAAAAGTATGTTTTTAACCAGTACATATCAGATATTCTATAAAAACAATTATACTTCAAGTGCTCAAAAAAAAGAAGTAGAATTTCATTCAAATTATAATCAATAATGTACAAGAGTTATTTCCCATTATTTTCCAAATGCCAAGTAATCCAAGAAGGACGAATGATTAGCCAGACCCCTGTAGCTTCCCATTCCCAAATAATAATGAAAAATTGTGGCAGTTGAAAGAAGAGAAAAAAACAGGACAAGCCTCCTCGATGAAATAAATTCACTGTTGTAATTGCATCCGCTTCACCGAATGAAAGAGTACACTTCAATGAATGTTGTTACAATCCAGTTATGTTTAAAGGCGTATTCAAAAAGCCCACGGCTGGAAACTGTCTCAATGGGAGAACTTCGAACGCTACGTGGCAGCAGACTTTACGTAGTTCTGAGCATGCGCACAATGCCGAGAACAATGGATTTTACCTGGTCAGTCTGCTGCCACCTAGCGTTCCCGAAACGCTCCGATTGGGAAGAGCGAATATAAGCAAAACGGTATAATTCAAACATAATATTTCATGAAACTATTTAGGAGCAGTGAAAGTTGGATTGTTCATTGTTGATTGCAATTTAGTCTTGATGACATCATAGACTCAAGTCCCGCGAGTATTCGAATGTAGGGACCCGTTAAAGTGCGTGATTTTTACTTTCCTACACACGTAGAAGCACACAGCCTTACTTATGGCAGCAACGAGGTCCTGTCATTGTTGTCCTATTGTTCCCTTTTCTGAAGAATTCGTCTGTGGGTACAGCTTGAACAGAGAAAACCCTGTGGGGTATAACGTTGTTCCATTGTGTAAAAGAACCCGAAAGACGAAGTGCGTGAGCCTAATCGGAACCAACGGTTCCCCAACAAAAATGTTAAAACCATAGCGAGGCTTGCACGATCGAAAAACAGAGAGCATACCATTTTTGTTTTGAGCATTTTTCTCTCTTCCATTTTACATTGGATTTATGTAGCCTACATGATTACAAACATGTCTTACCTCATATAGTAGCATCCTAATACAACGTATACCGTGTAAAAGGTACTGGAAGGCTTTTTCAGTTTCAATTCTTGTTTTCTTCTTTTTTTAATTGAAACTACGCGTCTTTAAAGATGCTTGACCGATTTTACCCAAAAACTTAGATTTAAATTGTAAATAGCTATTTTTTATAGATTCGAGAAAGTTGTGAGCTTTCATTTCAGGTAATGAACGGACGATAAATGGTTGTCAATTATTAAAAACTTAATATTAATAGTTGCCGGGATTCTGACACTGTCTCACGTCCATTAGCTATTTACAAACAATTTTGCACGATACATGTATTTTGTGCATTGTCCTAGCCTATGCGAAAAAATTTGTATTTTTTTGGTTTGAAACAGCATCATCTGTCAAAACTCGGTCAGAGAAAAGAAATCTTAAAATATACATTTTGACGAAGATCGGGCCATGCAACTTTAGTGGTGTAATATCTCGATGGTCTCAACCTATTTAAAAATAATATAAACATCGAAATTGTGTTTCACGGTACGGATGGAGAACACAGTAACGGTGTTGATGTCCGTGTGTGGTCTTTAGTACCGTCTGAGTAGGTTGGAAAGGCCTACCTGTAATTATTTAACAATTATATTGCTTGACTAAGCTGGAAATGAATGAGTCACCGTTCAATAGAATGTAATAAATTCACCAAAAATAAAGAACAAGATGCTTTTACAACGATGTTTGTTAGGCAATATATAGGCTACGCGCTTACACTCCTAGGTGATGATTGAGCTTGATCCGGGTCCCGTGGGGCCTGACCTTTTTCTGGGTCAGTATGATCCGGAATCCGTGTCAAAATGACTCTGAAATTGGTACTGACACAGAATCTGGGTCAATATTCCATTTATGACCAGATTCCGGGTCAAACCTGACCCAAACTTGACCCTGACCCCAGTTATGACCAGATTCCGGGTCAAACCTGACCCAAACCTGACCCTGACCCCAGTTATGACCAGATTCCGGGTCATTTCTGACCCGGGAATTTTTAGAGTGTAGTCGGTTTAGTCATGTTGGTGAAAAAACCCACAGATTCGAACCACGATCCAACGACCTAATCTAGAGCATCGATTAGACCACCCAGAACCCATCCCTGACAAGGGCACAAATAGTTCGCACCTAATAACAAATTAATAACAAACTATAGTCATTCGTCACTAATTACGGATGACTAATTGTGTAGTGTAATTCGTAAAACGAATACGTAACTTGTAATAACGATTGGATTATTCAAAATAACGTAATAGTAGTAGTTCGTAACTAATTGGTATTTCGAATTAGCAATACAAATAAATAAACAAATAATTAAATAAATTAAAAAATAAAATAACATTAAATAAAGCTTCACACTGGCATCTTGTCATCGGGCGAGCCAAGTAATGTAGTGGTTAAAGTCACATGTTTTTAAAAGGGCGCGTTGTGGGTTTGAATTCCAGCCGAATTGCCGGTGGGGTTGCCGTGTTGTGCTTGTGACACTTCATAAGGTAAAACCAAAATAATAATTACTGTGTCACATTTTGCTATCCCAAAGATGGCAGCTGGAAACCAATGTGCTTGACTACTAACGTGACTGACCATCTCCATACCTTAACCTTGACTTTCATGTTACACGTTTGACTTCCTCCAAAAAGATTTCTGAGCATGTTTTGTCCGTTTATTCCCTCGTCTCCCTCTGATATCATCTGCCGCATTCTGTTCAGCCATCTGCCACGTTTAGAATTTGTAAAATTTAGAGGGTTAAGCATTTCGCAAACGTTTGACACAACGGGGCAATAAATAAATGTCAGGAAGTTGTTTATCGGAAGGCAATTGCGAAACGATCGTCCGATAGCGCGCCGTATCTTTTCACATTGCGACATGATGGGTCCACGGACGAGTGGAAACTGCTCCAGTATGTGTTAACAATGTTTTCTTGAAAAATACGTTTATTTCAAAACCAGGATGTTTACATATTGCTTCTGTCATCCACAGACGCGTTATTTTGTGAAGGACTCTTTTTATTTGTGCGAATAATTATCTTTATTAAATTTAGACAAAGCATGGCGTCATTCCTTGACGCTCACAGAATACACAAAGGTTTTTAAAATCCTTGAGACATAGGATATGGGTCGCACCGTTTGGAAGACATTATGGATTTAAAACGGTCAACAATTTGCGCGCGGTACGTACCACTGGACGCCTTTGCTATCGTATGTTGATAGCACGTCTCTCGGCTGAAGTTCTACCTCAATGCCACACCACAGAAGGAATTACTGCGTGTTTATATGAAGTGCATTTCAATTAAAATCTTACCAAATGAAAGCTCGACTTCAAACAGACCGCAACACTTTGTGCTTTCGTATCCTTGAAAGGCAATTGTGCTTCATTTGATACGCCATCATTCTGGAATTAACTCGGCCCAATCTGTTATACAGCATAAATCACAATGCTTAGCACAGATAAAATAAAAAAACTAAATTAAAGCAGCGATCATTGTCTTAAAGCTGTTATTTCTAGACAAGTTTCGCTTAGCTTGCTTAGCAGAAATGCATTACCAGCCA
Organism: Plazaster borealis; assembly: GCA_021014325.1. Classification (NCBI taxonomy): domain Eukaryota; kingdom Metazoa; phylum Echinodermata; class Asteroidea; order Forcipulatida; family Labidiasteridae; genus Plazaster; species Plazaster borealis. The sequence continues at coordinate 22,833,707 of CM037457.1, read as the reverse complement.
GTACTAAGTAATTTATATAGTCGTGACTGGCTCCCTAAGTTGTGCTCAGCTAAATAAAGTTCTTAAAGGCATCGTACACGTTTGGTAATTGTCAAAGACTAGTGTTCTCACTTGGTGTATCCCAACATATGCATAGAATAACAAGCCTGTGAAAATTTGGGCTCAATTGGTCATCGAAGTTGCAAGAAAATGATGAAAGAAAAAACACCCTTGTTGTACAAATTTGTGTGCTTTGAGATAGGAATAGAAACTTCTTGCAAGAAGTTTTTATTATTTTAGTGAGAAATTACCTCTTTCTCAAAAACTACGTTAGTTCAGAGGGAGTCGTTTCTCACAATGTTTTATACTATCAACAGCTTTCTGTTGCTCGTTACCAAGTCAGTTTTTATGCTAATATATATTTTGAGTAATTACCAAACTTGTACGATGCCTTTAAGTGATATATGTTCTGCTAAATACCTTAGTGAAACCGGCATGTTATAACTTAAGCCAACATGTTATCAATGTAAAATTTAAGTGATTAATCTCCCTTCTTGCTGTTCTTGTTGTTCTTGTTCTTGTTGCTGTTGCTACTGCTGCTGCTGTTGCTGCTGCTGATGATGATGATGATGATGATGATGATGATGATGATGATGATGATGATGATGATGATGATGATGATGATTAGAGTGTATTTGGAATGTTCTGCTACAAAGCTTCTTGATTTGGGCCATGGGCATTTCGGCAGTTGACAGCAAAAGCCATGACATATATGAGATGTTGGCGGGTGCTGCTAGTTTACATGTACATGTACATCTTTAAAGTAAAAAGGTCACGTTACGCATCCTGCCTGTGTCTCGTTGACCATGAAGCAAAGCTTTACGTGATATCTAACGTTCTAGTGTATTTCAAGTCTAGAAGATTGCAGCGTTATGCGCATAAACTGCTCCTGATCCACTAATGTTCCGTTAAGTCGGAATGCCTGACAGCTCGCACCCACAGAGACGACACCACATTAGCCGGTTCCCATTTAGCCATTTAGTCGCTCTGCTGCCTCGGCATATCGCCCCGGAATCTCCAAAGGGACCTAAGGACTGTTCGTTAATCCCAGCAGGTTTTTTTCTCTGCCACACGTCAGAGAGTTGAAGGAAGGTGTATATCACGCTCATCGGTTTCATGAATTATCTAGCACACAATTCTACTTTAATGCGTATACAATCAGAGTAATCAAGTGCGAAAAAAATGACCTCGATTTTTCAGTTGACTGCCAAAAAGGGGTCTTGCGAGATGACGATATATACTCCAATTAGTATTAGGGTCTAATTTCTAGTAAGGCTGGACTATTAGCGAAAATGTTTTCTCCGTGTTCTTTTATTTTTATTTTTCATTATGTCAACGTCGGACCCCCTCTAGCGTTAACATTTAACTGGACTCGAGTGTCGATAATTTGTTGGCTAGGCAGGGTGCAGCCAGTGCTGCGGTGGGGTCGAAATGGGAAGGATGGACGGCGATTTGAAAACAAGGTCGGACTGTCTCGGCCATTCAATATAATATAAAAGCCAGTACCATTGCATAATCTATCTGACTTCTTTTTAATTAACCTGTAACCCAAATCCTGTATTGTCTATTGGCTGCTTGCTCATTGATGTCTACTTGCTGACTGGTATAAAATCGATACTACCAGATATCGAGTTCAAGAGGGGGAACCAGAATCGAAATAACCATTTCATAAATCACGCATGAACAACAGATAATAATTTATTTTGTACAGTAGGGCCTACTTCAAACTGACCTTTGTCTTTCTTGATCTCTTTTTAGCAACTTTTTACTAGAGTAGCTGGTATAACAGACTAAATATCATACGTACGTATTAACGGACCTACCAGTCATTTTTATGCATGGTACATTTATCCACCCATGTCGTCATTTCAAAAACATGACGTCATAACGGCCAATACGGCGTCAATGGCGTCATTTGATTTTCGCCTCTTTGACTTTTGTGTTTAAACTGGCAGGTTTTCACTTTCAGTTAATGACACTATTTTGTTTGTCTTTTATGCAGTGTCATCCGGGTATCGCAGCAGATGCCCTATTCGATCAACTGTACCGCAAACCCCAGATGACCATGCTGATGGGGAGTCAGTGCTCAGACGTCTCCAAACACATAGCGCAGATTGTTCCATATTGGAATCTTGTTATGGTAAGGAAAGACACATAAAGAAAGAAAAATGCGGCACCAGACTCTAAAAATAATCTTTACCCAAATTGTTACCACTTGGTAGGGATGCCATCGTTAAAGGTATTGTACGCTTTTGGTAACAGCTCAAAATCAGTGTCCACATTTTGTGTGATTCAACATATGCAAGAATTAAAAAAACTGTGAATGTTTGAGCTCAATTGGTCATCGAAATCACGAGAAAATAGTGAAAAGAGACCTTAAGTGTTTTCTGTTTTTTCAAAATATCGCGCGTGATAAAAACTATTGTTTTACACATTTCTCAGAAACGATAGAAGAAATATTTTAAGGACATCTTTCAACCATTACTTACTTTAAATCATGTAAGTTATGTGTGAATCTGTGAACATTTGTATTTTCCGATCTTACCAATAGTGTATAGGGCCTTTAAAGAGGGGCTTTTTTAAGGTCAAATTCAATTTTGTGATGCACTCATTTTCCAATAACAGAGTCGATAGTGTAAAAATTACAATTCGCTAACCTTCGTTAAAACGGTGTAAAATACCATTGTATTTCATACCCTCCTGATGCAAACAAATTGTAAAAATCCAAAAGCATCCCATGACGTCACATTTCACATTAAGGGTCTATACATTTTTGTCTGGGAAGTTTAGTTCATTCCTGAATATCCATGCTATTAAATCAAAACGGCAGTGAATGTGACCTATTGACTAACGGGAAAAAACTTGTGTATAGTTTATAGACCCATTTTTTATTGACACCCAATGACGTCATGTTTCAAATTTCGCTCTCAGTGAATATCAAAATACAATGGTGTTCTATTTAACTTGAGGTTAGAGAATTGTAAAAAAATACCACTTTCATAAAAACTGGTCCTGTTGGAAATTTAGTGTGTCACAGAATTTGAATTGGGCGTGGAGCCCCTCTTCTAGTTGGTACCAGCCAATAAAAAGTGTTGTTTGTTCCGACAGTTTCCCTGTTTTTCTAATTTATATACTTTAAGCAGTCACAATATCGGGACTGTTAGCGCACCTGCACCTTAACAGTCCACCCCCATGCACCAAAGAAATATTGGAATATTTCGCAAAATATGCAAACAAAATATAAAGTCATTTAACACAATAACTATGTGTGTAGATGCCCAAACAACTTCCACCCTCCACTGTACAACAAACTTGTTTTACCGATTTGAAGCAAAATACGACGTCTGCAGAATAACAGACCTGTGACCTACAAACAGCACTTTGTACGCAACATCTTGATGGCGTAATGGTTAGGCTATTTTTATGTATCACGGCGTTTTTGCTTTTGTTCCAGTTAAAAAATCAATTGAACAATCCAAATCAAGTGGGCTAAGTGGACAAAACAAAATACAGTCTGACCCTCTATCGTTGGCAATTAAAACTAGTAATCATGATTGCCATTGAACGCTGGGAACAAAACAAAGATGGTGGCAGTACGGTAGAGGTCTTTAGTGACAGACTCGATTCGACATCACATTTTCAAAACCAGTTCGTGTATATATGCAGAGCATATACGATAACGTGACTCACTGATAATATGCCTTACATTCGATCAGTGCCAATTCCAATTTACATAGTTTCCGATGGCGACTCGCGTGACTGTTCTAATTGTCTTTAAAATGTGATGACTCCTGGCTGCACTTGTCTGTGTTGCCAGCCAGCCTTGGTTAATCAATGAGCACTCTGTTCCCATTATGTGAATGTAGTAGCACTAATGACCAAGTTAACGGGTTGTCTTTTCCGTGTCCAATGCAATTAATTGAAGATTTGAAGACATACTTGACGATTGTCGCTCAAACAATTTCTCGATTTTCTGTCTGGAGGTTTATAGTTGGTACAAAACTTGATTGTAAAGTTGATTTAATCACACCGTGTGAGGCATTTCGGTCGATCGGAAGTGCATTCAAATTTGTGGAGAGTCAGTGTACTCAGCTTTTAAGTAGTTGGATATCGAAAACACGAGATTTTTCTCTCTAAAGTAGATTCCACGTGACTCAAGTTCACCCCTTCAATTTTAAACTTGTTTATAGTATTCCCATCAATTGTTTTTTTTAAAATTTTTATGACAAATCAAAAAAGTCCAAAGCTGTTCGTGGTGTTGGCAGTAAGAACTGAACAGGTTTACGGCCAGCAACCGTATGATTAACTTAAATCTCTTTGGCGAGAACTTTTGGTTCGGAGAAGAACCGGGGTTCGGATACAGTATACAGAGTCTCAAAGGCTTTGAAAATCTGTTCTGCTCATCTTAAAGGGGAACCTCTTCGAGAGAAGTCGTGCATGGTTTCTACCCATGAAGTTCCTCAGTGCTTCGATGATTCAAACAAAATGTGCTAATCTGAAGAGCTGATCGGAAAAAAATAATTTGGAGGCCCTTTTTCAGCAGCAGCTTTCATTGCAATGGTTTGGTCATTGCATTGCTGCTCATATTGATGTTGTTGTTTTCGTTTGTTTTTAACTCGGACTCTGTGTCATTTTGACCCTTTTCTTGGTCATTATTTGATAAGCCATACCGACCTGGAAATCGGTCGGTCTCCCTGGAACCCCACATCAGGGTCAATTCTGACCCCGGGGGATTTTTTGAGTGTAGATAACTCAGCTTGTGTTTGGGGATATACAACATTAACCCACGGTCCCCTTTAATTGCGAGGGAAAGATGGTTTTAAGTTCAGTTGCAGGCACGCACGTATATACCCAACCGAGTTGCAACGATAGAATCCGACTTGATATCATCTGTCCCGTGTCTTTCAAAACAGCATTAACTCCCGATGAGAAAGCCAGTAACGAGACGGAATGCTAACGAACAGTTTTCGGTCAATACATTGGAATTCAAACGGGTATTACATTGATGTACAATTCCCCAGGCCATCACAGTGTTCAAATTACTCACAAGAAAAACGAAGATTAAGGTTCAAGGACGCCGAGGATGGGGATCGCTGATTAAAGGCCTTGCCATGCAGGGCAATTTTACGGGCAACTTGGAGGCAGCAAACTGCACTGCATGCCAAAAGAGCATTTTGGTTGTACTGCAAATATTTTTCTTCACTACTTCACTGTCTCTTAGAAAATATGTAGAAATAAACCAAATATGAGTGAGTTTTGTCTGTTTGTTGTTGTTGTTGTTGTTGTTGTTGTTGTTGTTGTTGTTGTTGTTGTTGTTGTTGTTGTTGTTGTTGTTGTTGTTGTTGTTGTTGTTGTTGTTGTTGTTGTTGTTGTTGTTGTTGTTGTTGTTGTTGTTGTTGTTGTTGTTGTTGTTGTTGTTGTTGTTGTTGTTGTTGTTGTTGTTGTTGTTGTTGTTGTTGTTGTTGTTGTTGTTGTTGTTGTTGTTGTTGTTGTTGTTGTTGTTGTTGTTGTTGTTGTTGTTGTTGTTGTTGTTGTTGTTGTTGTTGTTGTTGTTGTTGTTGTTGTTGTTGTTGTTGTTGTTGTTGTTGTTGTTGTTGTTGTTGTTGTTGTTGTTGTTGTTGTTGTTGTTGTTGTTGTTGTTGTTGTTGTTGTTGTTGTTGTTGTTGTTGTTGTTGTTGTTGTTGTTGTTGTTGTTGTTGTTGTTGTTGTTGTTGTTGTTGTTGTTGTTGTTGTTGTTGTTGTTGTTGTTGTTGTTGTTGTTGTTGTTGTTGTTGTTGTTGTTGTTGTTGTTGTTGTTGTTGTTGTTGTTGTTGTTGTTGTTGTTGTTGTTGTTGTTGTTGTTGTTGTTGTTGTTGTTGTTGTTGTTGTTGTTGTTGTTGTTGTTGTTGTTGTTGTTGTTGTTGTTGTTGTTGTTGTTGTTGTTGTTGTTGTTGTTGTTGTTGTTGTTGTTGTTGTTGTTGTTGTTGTTGTTGTTGTTGTCGTTGTTGTTGTTGTTGTTGTTGTTGTTGTTGTTGTTGTTGTTGTTGTTGTTGTTGTTGTTGTTGTTGTTGTTGTTGTTGTTGTTGTTGTTGTTGTTGTTGTTGTTGTTGTTGTTGTTTGGGGGGTTTGGGGGATTGTGTGTTTGGGGTTTTTTGTGGGGGTTTCTGTGTGGTTTTTTGTTTTGTTTTTTGTTTTGTTTTGTTTGGGTTTTGGTTTTTGGGTTTTTTTGGGGGGAGGGGGGTTTGGGTTGGGTTTTTTTGGGGGGGGTTGTTTTGGGGGTTTTTGGGGGTGGGAGTTGTGTTATTGGGGATTGCCTGGAACTGGTTGCCTGTGCATTGCCCCGTGTGACAAGGCCTTAATTAAGGGATGGTACAGCAATGGCTATAACGTAGTTTCAAAGTCATTTTATGAGTATGGACCGTTACATGGCCAAACATGTGACCAGAAGGTACCGAGTGGTCGAGAAATTGGATACCAAAGTCTACCAAAACTATTATTAGCCTACTAGACATGTAACAGACAGTTGAAGTCAATGGCTGCATAAAACATACAATTTATCACAAAACAATTAGAAAACAACAAATATTTTGGGCTATAAAAATCTGATGAACTGGAAAATATAATTAACGGTTGCAGGGATTAATTCGTCGTAACTGAAGTAGATTATACAGGTTGAAATCAGTCAAAAATTTACAAGTGATATTTTGCTTTTACCCTGCGTTGTCACCGGGGTAAGAAATCTGTTTTGAAATAGTTTGGGAGAAAAGTTAAAACTTCATTGTCAAATCAGACAATTCAAAATGTTCACAAGTTTTGGGTTATCCAGGCATTTCGATAGACAGAAATACATTTAATGAACCGAGAGAGATAGTCCCTCAATAAATCACGGTAGAAATAAATTACCGAAAACGGTTTTAAACCTCAACTCTTGGGGCTACTTTTTATTCCATAAACACCTTTCAACATTGACCCTTTAAACCGGTAACCTTTCAATATTGACCCTTTAAACCGATAACCGTTCAAAACTGACCCTATAAACCGATAACCGTTCAATATTGACCCGACCCTATAAACCGGAAACCGTTCAATATTGACCCTTTTAACCGGTACCATTCATTTACAGGTTTCTTACGGCTCCACTTCAGTGACACTCACGGACAGGGAGAATTACCCGACATTTTTTAGGACGGTGGCCCCCGACTCTTCCCACAATGCAGCCAAGGTGGCCTTTTTGGATCACTTCGGATGGCACGAGGTTTCGAGTCTGATACAGGAAGAAGAGCTGTTCTCATTGGTAAGTTACATCTCACGTGGGGGAGGGGGGTAATTTGAGGCATGGCATAACATACGGGGGAAAAAATATTCTAGGCGAACCTTCAGTTCAATTATTTAAACGACAATGCTTCGGGAAAAAACATTCAGCATTTAGACTTGTTACTAGGAGATTGAAACCACAGAGCCTGGACTTCCAGCGGGCACAAATTGTACACACTTCAAAGAGCCACAGAGCCTGGACTTCATGCATGCACAATTTATACAAAGCTCAAAGAGCCAAAGAGCCTGGACTTCATGCAGGCACAATTTGTACACAGCTCAAAGAGCGACAGAGCCTGGACTTCCTGCAGGCACAATTTGTACACAGCTCAAAGAGCGACAGAGCCTGGACTTCCTGCAGGCACAATTTGTACACAGCTCAAAGAGCCACAGAGCCTGGACTTCCTGCAGGCATAATTTGTACACAGCTCAAAGAGCCACAGAGCCTGGACTTCATACAGGCATAATTTGTACAAAGCTCAAAGAGCCAAAGAGCCTGGAATCTGGAGTCTGGATTCTAAAATGTTGCCCGAGCCCTGTACCTTAAAGGGGCACGTTGCCTTGGATTGGGCGCTTTTGGCTATAAAAAGCGTTTGTTTTGAAATGAATTTGATTGGAACGCTGTTTTAAAGTAGAATAGGCTATAATGATTCACACAAAATGTCCCTCAAAATGGTGTTGTTTTTCTTTTACTTCGTGAACTAACACGGTCTGCCATTTTACAGAACCAAATTTTTGACTTCACAAAACTACGGACCGTGTTAGTTAAAGGAACATTACAGAATTTGTTTTTGCTAATTGGCAGTGTAAGCACTTTATATAATCCACCATATACATAAACTGACAAACCTGTAGAAGTTTGAGATCGATCGGCCATCTGGGTCACGAGAAAATAGTAAAAAACCGATTACACATATGCATGTGTTATACAATGCATCAATAAAACGCTCATGAGCGATAAACTCCAATCGGAAATTAGTTTTATTTATTTCTCATCAAATATGGCATTTCAGACAGAAATATTTCTAGGGATGTTTTCTACTATCATCATCATTAGACCGTGTAAGTTTTATGTAAATCTGTGATCATAAAGAAAATTTTAATTACCACTTCTGTAACGTTCCTTTAAAAGGGAAACCACACAATTTCGAGGAACATTTTGTGTGAACCATTATATTATACTTTTAAAACATCTCTCTAACCATATTAATTTCATGACAAACGCTTTGATAGCCCAAAGCGCCCAATCCCCAGGCACTGTGCCCCTTTAATGTAATCCTGGCTACACTGTCTTAAGAGCTATGCTTTGGCACAGGCTACTACAGGTACAGTGTTTGATCTACAATTAGGCCTGGATCACATTTTTAGGGGGAAAAGGGGGAAATAAACTCAAAAAAATCATGTTTTCTCTTAGAAGTGCAATGGGAACAAACAAAGAACGACAAAATCGTGTATAACTTTAGCTTGTACTGTGACTATTTGCTGTCTCTATGACACCTTAGCAGTCAACAGTAACGACAATATTTGACAAGTCTCTACTTTGAGACTTGCGCCAATATTTGCGTTATGGACCGATTTCATTTAATGTCTATTGGTCGGCCACGTGGTTAATAGGTGACCAAGCACCAGCAACATGCAGGCAATACAAGAGTACATGTTCAGCATAGGTGCTCGGGGATTGCTGTTGCCTCCTAACGGACGAGTTGACAGAGAAAATAAAAAAATTATAGTTCGGTCGCCTATGGTGCATCGCGAATTTGGTGGACACGTTCTTAACGTGCAAAACGCCATGCCATAAGCCGAGTGCAAGCGTATTTAAGGTGTGAGCTGCTAAAAATATAAGTCATTCATTTTTGTTTTTAGTGTCGACACAAAAAATGGAAAATCCATATGCCTATAATTGATTGATTAAAGCTCCAGAACAGGACAGTAGAATTTGTCAACACATAAGAAATTTTTTAAAAAGGCGTTAAGACAACCTCGAGAAAAAAGGGAGAAAAACTTTTTTAAAAACTTTAAAAAACAGTGCAGTAAAAAAGAAGAACAGTGTTAAGAGTAAAACACCTCAGATCGCAGCCTTACACTCCCCTCCCAACCGCCCCCACCACCACCACAATGTTCTTGAAACTGAGATGAAATAAATATTTGTGTAAAGTTTTGTAAAGGTATCCAACATTTAGTCTGCATACACCTCTGAAAAATATGATATTTTGGCAATTTTGTTTTTTCGCACAAACGTTGTAAATTGTGTCGGTGCCCGTGCCACGTTCCAGATCGGAGCAATCATCTCGCCCGAAATTCCATTCAATTCTCCCCCAACCTTGTGGCGAACTAAACTGATTGATTGCAAAGCACACACCATCAATAACATCAAGAGTATAATATAAGAAGAAGAAATAAAACTGACGGTGATGTCTGATTGGTCTTAGCATCGCAACGAAGGAATCGCTTCGTTTGAGCCTCAGACGTAATTTCTCTCCCTTTCCTCATGATTGGTACCTTTTTTCGGTGCGATGGTGGGGGATACCACACACAACAGCGATTGTGTATTCACCGATGGCCACTGGCTAACAACCCCGGAAACTGTTAGCTCTTAGTATTCCCTTGACGTGCGGTAACCAATATTAACCAAAAATACATCTCTGCAAAAAACCTTACATCGCAATCATATCAGTTTCTCAATTAAGTCTCAGCCCTTTTCAATCTCGAGGGGGGGGGGGGGGTGAAACAAGGCATCTGTGGGCTTACATACTCGCATAGCAAGGAAAGATGAGACCAATCTTTCATTCCCGATTTGACCCCTGCAGGTATGAAGTCGACGATAGAGGCAATCGGATACAACTAGCGATCCGCATTCAGAATGAAATTACACGTGGGCTTCAAGTCCTCTAGCGGTGATTCGCGGCCAGCTTCGTCTCCTCCTTGTTTTCCTTCGTCATAGTCTTCTTCTTTTTTCTCTTCATTTTGTTTGTCAGATAATCGCTTCCCTGGTCGTTGGTTCTTTAGGGTGTACTGATATTGTAACCGCAGCGGTGTGCATTGCATTTTATCATTCTATAACTTGACCTCCTTTTTGGGCGGCAAAAGAACGCTGTGTTTTTTTATACGGGAAAATAATTTGATCAACATCTTGTTCGCGCTATCAATGTTGTAACAGCATCGTCACCTATTCAATTTTGTAGTCCCGGTGGACCGTCTGAAAAGTGAAAGGTGAAATGGAGATTAGTATCGGGTCATTTTATACTCTTCTCTGGTCTCTGATTATCTTGTGAAAGTGAGGGGAAAAAACCTCTGAAATTAGCCTTTTTCAAAAGAAGGCACGTTGAGTTTGAAACCCTAATCGTGCGCCTTTGTTTGATGCGTGTCTACCCGTTGAAACCTGGGACATTAACTAAAGGGATCCGGATGTTTGACAGAGCGAGGACTTTCTTGCTTCGTTTTTGTGTAAAAAACCTAAAGGAGAAGTCGCTAAAAAATAATAATAATAAATCCAAACATCGGGAAAACACAGAAAAAGCCTCGACCGGGTCGACAAATATTTATTTTTAAAAAAATTCAACCGTGCCCGAGACTTTTCAAAATTTAACTACTTTCAAATTAAATTTTATGAATCTTCGTTGTGTTTTAGGTGTCGTTTTTAAGTTTTAATAACGAGAACTTTTTAACCAAATAATTTGTGGACAAAAGATCTAAAATCTAGAAGTTAGACCTGTGAAAAGGGTAAGAAATATAGCACTTGATAGTGTGCCGAAAATTGTATTATATGTTATATTTCCGTATTATTGCAGGATTTAAAAAGAACCACCGAATTTAAAATACACTTCCAGACGGTTGGTACACAGGCCTAGTATTGTGAAGTGCAAGTCAATTGTTACACTTCAATGTCCTTTTTTCAAGAGTTCCTTGTTGGTACTAAACAAATAAATTATGTGTTACCTGTGCTCCCATCGTGTTCAAGCCCTTTAAAAATGTATACATTATCGCGTGAAGCCTTTAAAAATGTATACATTTCCTCTGGTCGAAGTATTTGCATGATGTATTGTTGAGTCTTAACCAGGTGGTTTGTTGTGTTACGTTTTTCCGTTTGTTGTTCAGTATAGGTGTAAAACCTTTCGATTGAAGTCATCGATTGAATGAGAGTTGACGTTATATATTTTTTAGCCCCCAGGCATATGACATTTCTCACTTGTTTCTGACGGTTGTTATCTCGTTTTTATGAAGTGACTAAATGTGTCAAAAATCATTAATTTTGCAAATTGTTTGTGTGTGGAGGGGGGCTTATGGGGGGCCCTTGTGGGGTCTTTTACGCAATAGTACAATAGACCCCACAAACTTGTCCTTTTTTCAACTTGGACCCCACAGAGGAATTTTCTAGAAAAGTGAATAATAGAACAACAATAGAGGGACCCCACAAACCCGCTCCTTGTGCGTCACTTTATCTAGTTGATATAGATAGCGTGATGGGCACGGTGCCAAAAATTGGCGCGGTTTGACATTTGGGTTTTTACGAAGTGACGAAATCGTTCGTTTACGCTTTTTATAAACGGAAAAAACTAGAAATGCATTGTTTTTTACACATTGCTGAACCATTCGCTTTTTTAAACGGACAAAACTAGAAATGCATTGTTTTTTACACATTACTGAACCATTTTCTGGGTCAGGCTGACCCGGAAACTGGTTTTAAAAAATTGGATTTTAGCTCGGATTCTGGTTCAGTTTGACCTATAACTTGGTCAATGTGACAAAATTCCGAGTCACACTGACCCTGAAATGAGTCAGGCCCCAAGGACTCATAACCAGGTCAGTTCTGATACGGGAGATTTTAGAGTGTACAACATTTTATTTACAAAATATCGTTATCGGTATCTCCATGTGTGATTTCAAGACCTACGAGCTTCAGAGCTGGCATTAAAAAAAACACCCCATGGTTATGTAAATACAACTAACCTATAAATAATAAAAAATGTATACCGAAAATAACTGCATGTACAGCACATGGATATACCAGCACAGATGTGTGAACACATGATGCTGCTTCTGCGGTGATTTCAAGGCGGCATAGATAAGTCATTCGACAAAAGTCATCCGGGATTCCCGCCAATGGATCCGCGTGCACGATGGCGGCAACATAAATATCGTCTGCTCATTCATCACACATATACCTGCAAGAATAGCTCACTTGAGTAGGTGCTTTTGGTCGGACCAATCAGCCGGATCACTGGGCAATAAATTACTTCAAGTACCTTCAATTCAAGCCACGAAGAGAATCCAGAGAAATCTCCGACCAAAAAAAAAAAAAAAAAAAACATTGCAGACGTTTATTTCAATTCTGGCGCCGGGTGGGGGAACTCAGTGAAATAGTATTTTGATAAGGGACAGTATATTATCAAAACACCGTCGGGGAAAAAGGGAGAGCGAGGTAGAGTTTATTAGCTGACCTTGACGCAGGATCGCTCGAAAATTGTTTTCACACGCTGCGGGAACGACGTGTCGGAATCTATAAAAGAAGACAAAATTGAAAAACTATAAAATTAAAAAAAACTATTTCCAAGGGATGGATTAGGTTGTTTGTTTTTGATTTCCTTGGACGTGCATTTAATTTTTGTCTGCAGATTTGTTGCAATGTCTGGAGTTTTGTTGCAATGAAATCTCAACCTTTTTTTGTGATTATTTATATGATGGAATGGCTGTAAATTTGTACGACTTTTATTCCCAAATTTTCAATTAGTGTCCGAGAACTTGACCTGCCCCCCCCCCTCTTCACAGTAGGCCGAATTCTCAGGCAATTTCCAGGAGAACTTGGTTTGCCTTTTCAAGCAGGAATTTCTAACCCTCGTCGGGAAATAGCTGTAGCTTTTCAGTGTTGTTTAATCATTATTATTCTGGTTGTGAAGCCAAGGATTCTCAGAAAAGAAAACTTAATCATTATACTAGCCAAAAACCCCATGAAGAGATGACAAGGACGGAAGTTTCATTTGTAGATGTGGGAGGAAAACCCCAGAGATTTATTCCAGGGAAAACCCAGGTAGGGACTTAAAACCCAATCCACATAGTGCCCCCGGCGGGATTCAAACCAGGATCCTAGAGGTGGGAGGCGAGGAAAGATCCACTATGCCAGCCCGACCGCCCTAGCTAATTATGACTGCTCTATAGTCCGACACCCCTATGTTCCGACAACCCTATGTTCCGACAACCCCTCGTGATTTACACTCTGGTGTTATGGTTAGGGTTAGGATTAGGATAAGGGTTAGGGTTAGGGTTAGATTTAAGGTTAGGGTTATAGGGTTAGGGTTAGGGTTAGTTTTAAGGTTAGGGTTATAGGGTTAGGGTTAGGGTTAGGGTTAGGATTAGGAACATAAACCAGGGGTGTTGGAACATATGGGTGTCGGAACATAGGTGTGTAATCCTAGCTATAACCGATAAAAAGCTACATCTTCTGAGGGGTTATCCTGCTTTTTACATTTTGTGGTTCTGAGTCTGAGAAGATGAATAAGTCTTCAAGGAAATACTTAATGTGTTTTTTTCCTGTCTCTATGTTAAAGGCACTGTCTGAGTTTACAAGATATCTGCAATCCTACAGTAACATAACGATTCTGACGTCACTCAACCTCAACATTGAAGATGACCTCTCCTCTAAGATGCAGCAGCTTCAAGTAAGAGATTTTATTTTAAATGATTGTTCAAAAATTGTTGTTAAATCATCTTTAAATTAAGTTTGCTTTGTGGAGAACCGGTGGTGTAACGGCTCAATGATTCAAGAGGGGTGCTCCGAACCCAATATGTCAAAAAGCTGTTTCCTGGTTTGCAGATTTGTGCGCTTACATTGTAGCAGAAAAATGTGCGTTTGTGAAAGTGTATTTTCATAAACGATCAAGAAGATTTGACAGTGTGTTTGTGCGCTCAAAGTGGATTTGCATTGTTGCGTCACTCCTCTGCTTACAAGAACCGCCGAGTTAGCGTTGCCTTTGCTTTGTTCAGTGGAAACCAAAGACTATAAGCCATTTTGAGGTATGGTGGACACAATACTATGGCACTATTAGGTTTGGGTAAAATTGTCTGTATACACCCAAACCAAACAGTGCACTTTTATTAGAGTGTCCACCATTTCAAAAAGGCTAATAGAGCACAGAAGGCGCAATATGAGTTACTGGGGCTCTATCTTTTGTTGGAACGTGAAATACTCATGGGCGCCATTTCAGTAAGCAAATGTTTTGTTGCATCGTTTATAGCAATGGTCATTGTCTGCACTGATCTATTGTTGCATCAAAAAGAGGTTGCTTGCTGAAATGGCGTCCAGTGCACATTTAACATTTCAGCCTGAGCACCCCATCTTGCGCCTTCGGCACTCTTTAATCTTTAGTCGAAACTGTGGTTACGAAATGAAATTTCTGCTAATGGGTGCTCCTTTAGCAGTAAAAGTCTGCTTCCACGTTTTATGTAGTTGGCCCTTCATGTCTTCAAATTTTTTTCTGAAAGAACTCTGAAGTGTAGCCTACATCATATAAAATTTAGACACTAGAAGAATAACGTTGTGTTGGGTTTGCCGATGGAATATAGTCATGAATTCATATTTCACGAATAATTCTGAAAGTTTCCAGATTCTGGTTCACAAAACTTTTCGATCGTCAGAAAATGACATCGTAGTGCGTCTGAGAACAAGTGTTAATTTCTCTTCAGTTAAGAGTATATGACAATTCCTCCCTCGGGGGGTATAGAACTAGTGTCGGAGTAAACGTTACCGTCATCACGCGTCATCACGCGTCAACTCAAAAAGCTAATCATTCACCGCGGGTAAGTGCTCTTTACACGGGCTACCGTGTTATCAGGGGATAGGCTGAGCATGTTTTTGAAGTTTAACAATGTTGCGTGGTATCTCCGTGAAATCTCCCGTAAGGGAAGCCTTGTGTAGCCCTGGAGAGAGTAGTTCCGGTGCACGGTATAAACTCGATTGCGTCGTGCTGCCGTCATTGACGCTCAACTGATGACAAATCGTCCCAGCACATCGACGGGAAATTAAGTACAAACTCAAGGGCCATGACATACTCCCGGAGTCGATCTTTTTAATTGCAAACGTTTTTAATATTTTTTTTTGTTCGGTACTTTCAACTGAGGCAATCTATCACCTTGAACGACTCGAGAGTGCAATTTTGATTTGGGTTGGTAAGCACATTAGCTGGATCGATTCAAATGTGTCTACATAATTATCATGTCGATTTTGAGGGGTTTTAAGTGCAATGTAGGAAAACATTGCAAACAAAACTGTTTTCATTTCTATGTGTGAATTTTGAAGAGAAATAAAGCCTTCTAAAAAATCACATGCACTGTTGGCTTACTATGGTAAGTTTAGCGAATATGTTAGACTCAGACCACCGGGAACGAGGACAACATAGGTCTGGGTTCCTTGACCGCAACATGCTATCAGGAGGGAAATTTTAAACGAAACTTCTTGACCTTACTTCAGAATGAGGCATTGAACTGCTGATGTGTTTTTAAGGGGTTGCTCCAAAAAAAAAACAAGGAGTCCAAATTAAGCACAACTTAGTTTAGTTCTTTTATTATTCCATTATGAATTTGTTATTTTACAATAATCTGAGGGGAACAACGTTGAATAATCATGAACACGGTTGAGATCAGACCCGTGGTTGGGACTATGGTATCAGAATGAAGGTACACCACAAAAACTGGGGTGTTAAAATTGACACCATGGGTGTTGTCACATTATAGATACCGAAAAGAGAATCAAAATTAACATCAAAGGATGCTAACAAAACACCAATGTAATTGTTTTGGCAGAAATTAGTGTTATTTTAACACACTGTGGTCTAGATTTTGATTCTTTAGTTGGTATCTATAATGTGACAACACCCATGGTGTCAATTTCAACACCCCAGATTTTGCAGCGTAATTGTGTGGGGGTTGTTTGGGGTTTTATTTTAAAATTTTGTGAGACTGCATTATGGAACCAAAGGGAGAGAGAAAGTAAGGGGAAATGTTGCATTGCACAATATACACAAAAAGAGAGATTTTTTATTGTATTTTGTTATTTGGCAGGACCTCGATGCCCGTGTGATAATTGGAAACTTTCAAGAGAGCACGGCCAGGGCTGTTTTCTGTCAGGTAGGTTTGTTTCCTTCAAAGTTGACCCGGTTTCCGGGTTTGACCCTTGTCTGGGTCAGTGTGACCCAGAATCTGTGTCAAAATGACCCCGAAACGGATCAAAGTGACGCAGAATCCGAGTTAAATTTTCTTTTTTTATTACACGTTTCCGGGTTTGCCCGGTCCCAGAAACGGGTCAGGCCTCAGGGGATCCGGAATCCAGGTCAATTCTTACCCGAGAGTTTTTAGAGTGTGGCACCCCCTCCAACGCCTACCTCGGATTCCTCCATCGTAGCTCTTGCTCTTCCGAGTCATTCACTTTCTTCATTCCTGCTAAAGAACTTTTGATTAAATTATGGAACGATGGAAAGGCTGACCGAATCAATAAATTGTTTTTTTTCACTGCCAGAGTCTTGAGTCTTATTTTTCGCTTTTTTCTAAGAGCATTCAATATTTTCATACTAAGACGTAATGTTCTGTCTCACAATATATCACAGTCTCGAGATCTGTATTTTCCAACGGCAAAGTTATTTGCATTGTATGGTGAAGGTTTTGTTTGTATCTGACTCGAACTAAGATATGAAAAGAAAACAAAATTCATTTCATGGAAACTGGCGCTGTGTGTTACGTCAATATATAGAAAGAGACCCGGTGGAACACAACACCTGCCCAATTTCTAAGAGCTTTTAAATTAAGCAGAAATGTTTTCTGCCGAGAAAACAAAATGCGAGAAGCCAATCAGAGACGGTTATACTTGTGACACGGCACGGATGGTTACCTTATTCTGGTAAGCACAATTGCTTTGTGCTTTCCATAAAATTGTGACCTGATGTGATTTTTACTTCTCTAAATCAATCAAAATGATACCAAAAACTTGTAATATTGCAGCCTGTCTAACAGCTTTTGAAGTGATTTTAGGACCTTGAAACACGGGACAAGTTTTGCAGGCAACTTGGAGATCACCAACTCGACTGTGTTTACCATAGGAACACTTTGGTGGCATGAGTTATATTTCATGCAAAAAATAGTTTATGGCCTGACGTTTCGACCCATAGCAGAGTTATATTTCAAACAATTGCTTTTACAATCCCCCAATAAAATTATTTGAAAATTAAAACGCGAATGATTTTTTTGTTCTTGGCGATTGCCTAAAGAACTGAATGCTTGTAAATTGCATCTTGTGACTTGGCACTTAGCTCACACACAATTGTTTCCGGGAAGTCGTAAAATATTATTCACAAATTTACTTAAAAATATACAGAGACTACGAATAACCTTTACAAAATTCAGGAATCTGGGATGTTTTCGTTTACACATTCATGTTCTGGGTTATCATTGTTAGAGGGGCACATTGCCTTCAAATCTCTCAACAATTTGCTGTTTGAAATTAATCATCCTTTTTAAGAGTTGTTCATGAACAAAAACACTTACAGCATTTGTAATTAGTGAGTAGTGATTAACACAAGTTAAATCTGACTCTTGAAATACAACCAGCGGAATGTACGGCTCGCCATTTTGTGGAGTCCAAAATTTTGTTCTACAAAATAGCGGACCGTGTTCTCTCATCAAATTACACACAAAAAAAACAATTCCAAGGGATATTTATGTCAATCATTATATTATACTTTTAAATTATCTTTCCAACCAATTCATTTCAAAAGAAACATTTTATAGCCCAAAGCGCCCAATCCGAAGGCAATGTGCCCCTTTAAGTGCATTTTCTTCAGGTATCTGAACTGTTCTGACCGCAAATTTGACAACACTGTTTAATATTTTTGCGGTTGCATGTTTTTTGTTTTTTGTTTTATTTTTGTTTTATTTTATTTATTTATTTTTTTTTGGGGGGGGGTGGGGGTGTTGGGGGGTTGGGGGAGTTCTTATTTGTTTTTCTTTTTTTAAGGGTGTGCACAGGATTGGTGAGATTAAAAATATAAATGATCACAGATTTGCATATAACCTTCATAGTATACAGATGGTCATTGTGGAAAAACTTCCTGGAAAGTGTTTTGCTTGAAATGCTATATGTTTTGGCAAATTAGTGTAGGATCTCGCAAGGCCGAAACCTGATGTTTGAAAACGTTGAAAGTATGTTTTTTTCTTCACTATTTTCTCTCGACTACGATGACCGATTTAGCTTAAAATTTCACAGGCTTGTTGTTTCATGTATATAATGTTGGGTCACCATAAAGTACGGATACTGGTCTTTGACATTTACCAATGTTGTCTGCGTGCTTTTGAGGACTTTGGGATTATTTCAAATTCGATTTCAATTTTAATTTTAATTTGGTTTGTTGTACAATTAAACAATAACTGGACTATATATAGTCCGAAGACTAAACAAGTCAGGTTTACATATATTATTTGTAAGGTACACAAACTATTTTTGTTTTGGTCTTGAAGAATAAAATAAATTGAGTTGAATTGAATCGAAATGAGTAACAGTGTGAAGTGTTCCTAGAAAAATGTTCTTTTCGTGGATATTTTGAATCCTATTTTTTTTTCGTCTCACCAGGCCTACAAGAGTGGAATGTATGGTTCTAAGTACGTGTGGCTGCTACCGGGTTGGTTTCAAAGAGAGTGGTGGCGGGCCGAAGAAGACACGGGTTGTACGGCTGATGAATTAGCCAAGACGGTGGCAGGTTACTTTGCCATCGACAGCCTGGATATTAATATTGATAACAGAAGCTCCATCTCAGGTCTTGTAAGTATCGCTTCCCCTCAATTACTCCCTACCTGTAATGAAGTGGCAAAGTACAGTCTTTAATAATGCAGGCATATTAGTCAAACTGTACGGTGTACTTTGGAGATGATGAGGCGACATAGTTGGCGGGAAATGAGTCCTGCCTGCCAGTTCAAAGTGATGCACAAAAGTGTGACCTAAAAGATTAACAACGCGCTAAGATTAGTCCACCAATACAACAAGGTTTACCATAAATACAACATGGTTTACCATCAATATGGTTAACCATTAAAACAACATGGTTAACCATCAGTGCAACATGGTTTACCATCAATACAACATGGTTTACCATCAATACAACATGGTTTACAACCAATACAACATGGTTTACCATCATACATGTTGGATTATCATCAATAAACATGGTTTACAACCAATACAACATGGTTTACCATCAACACAACATGGTTTACAACCAATACAGCATGGTTAACCATTAGTACACCATGTTTTACCATCAGTACAACATGGTTTACCATCAATACAACATGCTTTACCATCAATGTACACCAAGAAGCATTTTAAGCATTTGGGATTTCACTTATAAATGAGTTGACCTCGTCTATATCCGAATTTCTTTTCCTCCCACGTCTATAAAAGAACCAGTAGATTTTTCCTCGAAACTTTCTCTTCGCGGGTTTCTTTGTTTAAAAACAGCACTAATGAGGCAGTTATGAGATATCATTACCAGCAGAAGACATTAAAACGTTTAGAAAACAAAGTAAATTCCCGTTTTAATATTATTCTAAGCTAATTAACTTTCAGGGGAAAAATACAAATTGACGGATGTTACTTCTTCCTACGTTTTTTTCCTCAAGCACTGATAAAAATCAGCCACAAATATGCAAAACTTCATGAATGATTAGGTTATGATTTGAATTCTTATTGCAACTATTTCAAATACACTATGCACACTGTGTTACTGTTAGAGACACACAAGCCATACGAGCTTGTTTACTCCCTGTGTTTACAACAAACATCGGCAACAAACAAAAAAACAACCATCTCGACAACAACAACAACAACAAACGGTTTCAAGGAACTCCAGATTTTGCAGGCGTACTTTTCCACTGAGTCCAACCGTGGCACACATTTTTGAACTGTTATTTTTTACGAGCCAAGCATAAACTCATGCACCAGTTAGCTGCGCCCCGTTCAATACAGCTTATCAAATATTCACCACCCGTCGCTCCCAATCCATATTTTACCATGAAAGTGTGAATGACTTTTCCCCATCAATGGGTCCCGGCACTTTAAAGGCATTTCTTTAACATCGTAAAAGAGGGTATGGATAATAATATGCCACTACTATTTGCTCTCGGTTTCTCCTTGTGCCAACCCTGGCCCTACACTTCCGCGTTTATATAAAGTTCCCGCGATAATTTGCCGGCCCTTTGAATTAGCTCAATCTACATACTAGAAGTGTACCACTCTAATTAGATAATCCCGAACGCTATTACAATATTTGCCGAATAGAATCACATTGCAGCTTTGTGTATTCCTAAAGTATTTGAGTTATATTAAATATCACATCTACATGGAAGTGGAGACCCATATTCTCGTTCTGGTTAACCACATTGAACTTGGTATAATTAGTATATATTACACGCTATCACGATTACAAAAAAATGTGGCAGCAATATCATCTGGTTGACCCACTTTTTAAAATGTCTGAAAAGTAGTTTTTGAGAATCTGACTTAATTTTGCCAAATTGCATTTTTTTAGTGGATAATTAACCACGGAAATTCAAAATACTTGAAACTCTGGTGGAAAAGAAGTTTAAAACTCACCACTTTTTGTTACCATAGACATCCAACGCATTCGAGCTAGAGATGCTGAGAAGGGGCGTGTCCACGGCTGGTAGCTACGCCCCTCACTCGTACGATGCCGTCTGGACAATCGCACTCACTATCAAGTCGGCCATGGATCATTTGAATAGGACGGAGGCGGCCAATACGAACTCGAGTTGGATGCACGTGGGGCATCGTGGGAGTGGCTTTACGTATGACAACCGACCAATGAGGGACTTGTATACGGAAATTGTGTCCGACCTACGTTTTACGGGCGTATCGGTAGGTATTTCAGATTCCATGATTCAACAATTTTAATAAGGGTTTTTTTTCGAACGCAATGACTGGTCCTATGTGGATTTCAGCTAAGTCCTGTGTGGGTTGGGGTGTGGGGAGGGTATGGGCGGAGACAGACAGTTCTGATTAATTCGCCAAGGGCCACATGGAAATGTGGTCGTCAGACTTTTAACTTTGTCAAACCACGTTAAGGTTAAAAGGGGGTACTTTACTGACCTAAGTTTCCTTTCAAATTATCCGACGAATTACTCTTGTTTCGTTTCCATTATGTTTTGAAGGGACCTGTGAGATTTAAAGGACCGGACCGTTATGGTGTGACAACCTTTCGACAAAATCAGGGTGAGGAACATGTACTGTGGAACTTAATATGCAAACCGATGTATTTTAATGGAGAAAGTTGAAGCGCCATTCTGGGTCAGTCATGTGTTTTTAGCTCAGATTCTGAATCTTGCAAAACTAAAAAATGGATCATATATGGAAAGGGTACATGCGGACACCTCTCTGGACCATTCCGGACCCGTCTCCGGTTCAATTCTGACCCTGTTTGACTTGGAATCTCCATAGCGATAGTTCAAAACTCAAGTTACTTTGTCATCAACATTTGGAAAATGGGCCTGACAGTATTTTGTTAGACCAATAATCAAGATGTAACAGTTTACTTTTTTCAAATAAAAGTGAACAGTACATCAAATCAGATGTGTTTTTTGTTTTCATTTTTATGAATATGATACAGCAATGCATTAACCCTGTATTGCCATGTGTAGCATAAATGATAAGCATTATTTAAATATGTTTTTGTTTTTACATATAATTAAAACCTTATCCTTCAATGCCTGTTGTGGCTTGACAGGGTTAAGTATTGCACAATAATCAGAATTATGCTTCCTAATGCTTGTTTGATGATGTTACAATAAAAGTTGTTGTAACATCCCCCACCCCGGAATACACAGGGAATATGTGTACGCGTTACCACTGATTGTGGAGTCAAATATGGATAATTATTGGACGCTTACAAGCGTCGATAACAAGGGATAAGCATTACTTACCAAGTGTAGACCTGAGAACAAAAGAGGTCCACACAATGTAGGAAACTCGAAACACAATGTGGACTTACACACGTCCACACAGTGTTTTTTACTAATATTGCAGTTTATCTTTTTATTTAAGTGCACATCAGAACGAAGGAATGTCCACAGAGTGTCCATGTAACACAGAGTTGTGAGTTTCGAAGGGTTTGAGGACCATAGGGGCTTATGGATACCCAGTATCAAAAGCCAATTCATCTCATTTTTAGCCTGTTTGAGATGGGTGGACACTATAAGAGTGCACTGTTTGGTTTCGGTGAACAGACAAATTTACCCAAACCTAATCCACTATTATATATCCAAATGGCTTATTGTGTGGTGTGTTTCTTTTAGGAGGAGAGATGAAACTAGTCGGCTTATACTTCCCAGAAGAAGCCAAGTTAGTCTTCGGGGGGAGGGAGCTCACGCCCGTTTTCTGGGAGGGTAAGGTTACACTTAAAGGTGCTCTTTCTTTACGTTGCGTTTGTTTTCTAACAGTTCGCAGAGTCAGACTTTTGACCCGCTCTAGAACTATAGCTGCATAATGAAGATCGCTGTAAAAAAAAAACGATCACGTGCACCCAGTTAATGGTACGCGCATGCGTTGTTTTTGCGCAAGCTTCAGCTGGAGTAACTGAAGGATTTACGTCTGGATTCACCAGATCAACCGGTTGAAGCGTAGCAATTGCCACGTATTAGTTCACATGTATTTGCTCTCACTCTAAACTTGAGAACGTCACTGAGAGCATGGAGGAAGGGCCCTCAACGGTATGAGTAAGGTAACCACTTATGGTGCAACAAGAAGGGGAGCGTCTGTGGGGATGAATGCATGATATTCCTCCATACGGTAACCACATAGTTCTATTTTGAGCGATTCTTAGTAATTGGCAAAAACTTGTGATTTGTGTATGTAAACACTGTTCGCGTTTACTCCAGTTTTTCTCTCAGGTGTTTCTGTACGATTTCTTGATAACATTTATACAAGACTAATTCCCAAAGGGCACTGTCAACAACAATTGCAAGTTGTGTGTTTACCAAATGCATTTCCAGATTGATATCTGTCAAAAGTTGACCGAGGGAAATTGGTCACTCTTCCTGTCCCTATAATGTGCACGAGTACCCAGCTGCCGGTATGTTGTCTTAGCATCGGAGTCAGTTTGGTTTGTCTATACGCTCAATCGATCCGTGGGCCGTGCAAACTCGCTAAGTGACGGTGCAGATTTCTGTACCGAACAGCCAGGTGATCGTAGAAAATGTCTGTGTGTATATATACAACAATTGTGAATGGGTAAATGCCACCGAGGCTCTTCCATATGTCAGTGCCTTCACCTGCAGATGGACGGGGACAGGCAGTTGTATCAAGTTATGTCCACACATGCTCATCACCAACGATGACATGACCGAGTCAATAGAATAAGAAATTGAAATAATTTGACCGAGTTTTCCTCATCGTAAAGCCCATGGCAGTTCTATCAAGACCAAACATTTCGCTTGATTTCACCAAGTCCTACTCATTATCTGAGTCGGTTTCCGCGTGGAAACAAAAAATAGTTTAAAATATTTTTACCAGTAAAACAAAAGCATGGATTAGGAAACATCATACGATGCCCAAGCAAAATTAGAAGAAAACTCCACTATGCAGTGTATTAGTCAATGACCTTAGAAAACTTTATAAATCTAAAGTTCAACTCACAACGTATGGATTGGGATAATTAATTAGTTTAGTTTATCAGGTCAGCCAATTGTCGTCATTGTTCTCACCTTCATGTTATTTTATCCGTACAGAAATAATACATTTTAGAAGTTAGACAAAAATTGAGCTGCTCTTTTGTGGGAGCAAACAATTAAAGACCTTAAAACAAAAATAACAACCATGGTAACACTTGCGTCCATTTAAACAAAACAACAACCCCGTTTGACTCTGTAAGGTCCGTCTTTCGTATGTACTTCAATTCAGCTAGCGGCAAAAAATAATATCAACTTTCACGAGTCCCTTCAGTATTTTTTTCTCCAAGCCATTTCTGTCTCCACCATCCCCCGGGGGATTGTGAGGACTCTCCCCTTAGCTAAAGTGTTAACCTCGTATCCATTGTTTACTCAAACACCAAGCTGTTTTATATCCAACTCACTGTTCAGCTTCGATTCTCCTTTATTTTTTGTTATGCTTTTTGCTTTTACCGAATATACATGTAGAACCTCCCCTCTAGAGGGAGTGAGACAACCTACCGCGGGTATCGATTAATTGACACCGAGTAGTTGTTTTCACTTAGCACTGGGGTCATGTCCTCGAGTCGTAATAGTAATCCTCCAATAACATCGACAACTGGTTCATTTCATCTGCTTGATCTTTTTCTTCTTTTTTTAAGTAATCAAAATATAATACGGGGATACCAGTCTGTGTTATTAACGTGTTTGTTATTGCTGCGTGAAATGAGATACCACGCTCTCTTGTGTCTGGGTCCCTGTGGGTTAACTCAATGCGTATTTGTCATGGGCAAATATTAGCGATGAATATTGGGGGGGGACTAGCACCATTCTATTCAACTGGGTGGGTGTTTCTGTTATTAGCTAAAAACGCCTGTGAGGATTTTAACCACGCCACAAAAAAATAAGATCCGCTGATATCACATTGCGCATTCAATGAAATGAACGCGGTGCATCGCCCGCGAAATAATGTGAATCTCAACTAAACGGCACGTAGATTAAACGTTTCTTTATTTGCAATAACATGGTTGATTGCAAATGCAATATGTGCAAATTGCATCGTTTTAAAATATATTTCTTACAAATAGCCCAGGAGGAAGGTGAGACTTGGCTGGAGGGTGAACTAGAACAACCTTAAAGCACAAATAACAATATTGATGGTACAAAACAAATAGGTCCAGCTTTTTTTATGATGCATCGGTTCGAATTAAAGTAACCAAACTAGAACAGACTTAAAGGGACACGTTGCCTTGGATTTGGGCGCTTTTGGGCTATAAAAAAGCGTTTGAAATCTTTTGTTCTGAAATGAATATGGTTGGAAAGATGTTTTAAAAGTAGAATATAATGATCCACAAAAATATGCCTCGAAATTACGTGGTTTTCCTTTTACTTCGTGAACTAACCCTGGTCCGCCATTTTGTGAAGTCAAAAATTTGGTTCTACAAAATGGCGTGTTAGTTCACGAATTAAAAGGAAAACCACACAATATTTCTAGCCATATTTGTGTGGATCATTATATTCTACTTTTAAAACATTTTGTTCCAACCATATTTGTTTCTTAACAAATGCTTTTTATAGCCCAAAGCGCCCAAATCCAATGCAACGTGTCTCTTTTGAGAGAGGAATCTAATGATGCGTCCAGCTTGCATTTAATACGATAACTGTTCGGTTTTTTATGGCTTATATACAGCGAAAATAGATTGAGTCAAAGCGACTTGAGCTTGAGACTATGTGAGGAATAGACCTTTTCTTATAATATAGAGAGCAGCTTGTTTTCACCAAGCCCACCGTTGAAGTAGTGTATATAAACTTCTCCTGACGACTTTCTCTATCAACGATGTCTGACTTAAGTATGTTGTTCAAGGGAAAAGCACCGGCAGAACTTTCTATATCCGTTCTTGAATTGCAACTAAACAGAATGCTTGAGTGACATTTTTGGCGCGGGATCTCCTGGGGTTGTTATTGTACTACGTTATTTCCCGCGCAGCAGCAACAAAAGACAGTCGGTTGTAGTGTGAAGGCTCTGGGCAACGGAATCGTAACAGTTTGTGCTTTGGGCGCCAAATTGCTCAAAAGCTATTCGGAGTTAAAGAGTGTCTTCGATCAAACAATTTCACCTTTCACATCGCGGCAGATTGAGAAAACAAATGTTACCTCATTCTGTTATTTGAAGCTTACGGTAAAACGTTGTAAAATGGATATTCTGAGGGCCCTTTTAATCTGTCTTTTCAAAGATTCCCAATTTACATATTTATAAAACTAATTTTAAGACCTTTCCGGGCATTAAAATAACAAGAATAACTGAAGTTAACAGGTTGTTTTAATCAGTCTTGGTAACTAGAAATCACTAATTACACCCACTCTGAATTTTATTTGCCCACCACTTCGATCCATTTTAAAAGGACGGTCAGACTAGCACATACAGGTCGCAGGGGAAGATACCGTTCTCATTAACATCGGCTGCCGGTCGGAAAGCTCCGGTGTACGGCGAGGACGATGCTCGAACGACTCGCTCGGATAAACGAGGGAAGCAGACATAATCCGGATTGAAGGGAGCAAATATTACTTTACAAGGAGCCTTTGAGATGGGGAGACGACTTTAATTTGATTTGGGTGTTTGACTGGGGATTTGTCGAGGTTGATGACTTCGTCGGTGGGTGGCGTTATTGCGTCAAATCGAAAAGGTCTCACTGTGAAATCTAACTGATTGATAAGGATGCTTTAAAAAAAAAACTATTCAGTAGACAAATTGACTGTTGTTTACAAAAATTATCTGAATCCAATTTTTGGAAATATGTTAAAGGGACACGTTGCCTTGGATCGGGCGAGTTGGTCTATAAAAAGCATTTGTAACCGTTTGTTATAAAATACATATGGTTAGAAAGATGTTTTAAAAGTAGAAAACAGTGATCCACACAAAAATGTCTCGAAATTGCGTGGTTTTCCTTTTACATCGTGAACAAACACGGTCGGCCATTTTGTGGAGTCAACTTTTTGACTCCACACAATGGCCGACCGAGTTAGTTCGCAAAGTAAAAGGAAAACCACGCAATTTCGAGGCATATTTGTGTGGATCATTGTATTCTACTTTTATAACGTGCAAATAATTTATACACAACACTTGCACTATTATAATCAATGACAGAGATAATCAACTTCAAACCCGTATATGAATTTAGTTTTTGGTCTCCGATGTTATGTGCACGCAAGGTCTCTTTTGCACTAACAATTCCTTCCACAATAATGGTTACAGACACCACCCCCCCCCGCATTTGCCGCCATTGTTGCGGTCATGAATGTGCGCGGCAAATGGTTATGTATTCATTTTCCTCAGTGAGGGCGCTGTTGGGGCCTTTGACGTCATATGCAAGGGGTCTGTTAGATATCCTATCAGGAAGGTTTTATAAACGTAATCACTAGGTTTCCATGGCAATAGCAGACCCTTCAATGGGTGGACATTTTTGTTTTGTATTATTTTCCCTGATGTGAATGAAAAAGTTATTTATTGTCAAGGCCTCATTTCCAAAGGGGAAAGGGAAATGGCACCAAATTCTTATTAGAACATTAGTTACACGTTATTGAAAGACATTCAGTTTGCAGCGTGCAAGGGAACAAATTTGAGTAGAATTTCATAAAGTTCATTTTTTTTTAAAGTCAATAGTTGAAGAAAAAATGTCGCTTTAAAAACAGTCAAAATTACATTTTGTCACTTTCTTAGGGAAATTGTGCAGATAAGTTTACTCCTTATGGGGTTTTTTTTTAAGTAAATAATTTTTATAATTTGGTTTCATCTACTACTGACAATTGACGTACAGATTTGTACTCAAAGGACTCTGGCAGAGTGTTCCTGTCCCCTTCTAACTAATTCACTGACCCCCTGTGGCATTGTCCATCTTCGGATATCATGGCATTAGGAGCTGTCCATTGTGTACGATGTGATAGACAATGGAAATATTAAAATCATGTTAGTGTTTGCTGAGACAACGTTTAAAGATCTGGGTACCAATGCTCAAGTGAAATAACAAGTATCAGTTAAAATGCCACTAATTTGAAGAAGAGCAAAACCTGTTGGCAATTTTTAAAATAGTGAATGTGTTCTTAAAATACTTGCATTCATTTTGAACATTTTAATTTAAAATGTTAGTGTTCAACCATACAGTGTTCAATAATGTTCTTTTTGTGTATAATTGTGTGGGGATGGTATCTACCTGTTGAAACCGAAGACTTTAACTAAAAGGGATCGGGTGTTTTGACAGGGCGAGGACGTCATTGCTTGCTTTCGTGTACAAAACCAACAGCGAGGTCACTACAAAAGAAATAACAGAAACCTAAGTTCCAGCAATAAATGAGAGAACAAAGAGGGCCTCGACTTACCAGTTCGACAAACTCTAGTGAGGTCTTTTACACAATGGAACAAAGCTGCCCAAACGTTTTCTTTGTTAAATGTGCGCCCCACAGAGGAATTCTTAAAGTATTGTACACTTTTGGTAACAGCTCAAAATCAGTGTCCACATTTTGTGTGACTCAACATTTGCATGAACAAACAAACCTGTGAAAGTTTGAGCTCAATTGGTCATCGAGGTCACGAGAAAATAGTGAAAAGAGACCTTATGTGTTTTCTGTTTTTTTTCAAACAACGATTTTTGTTATCACGCGTGATAAAAACTATTGTTTTACTCATTTCTCAGAAACGATAGCATTTTAGGCAGAAATATTTTAAGGAACCCTTTCTACCATTACTTACTTTAAATCATGTAATTTATGTGTGAATCTGTGAACATTTGTGTTTTTCGATCTTACCAATAGTGTACAGGGCCTTTAATTAAGAGAAGGCTACACAAGAACAACAAACCCATACCAGTTATAGCGTATGAGCGTACTGAATGGCTCAAATACTATTACGTTTTTGTACAGGGACTCAATGCTCAATGATTGGAGCAATCCGAACCACCATTTTGTCTTTCCAATCATCAACTCAAGATCAACATGAGATTCGGTCTGTAGATCAACATTGCATTGAAAAGTGGGTCACCGAATCGTTCTTGAAGGAACCTTCTTTAGAGAACAGAATTTGCCTTTTTATAAACACCGTTTGTTATTATTTGTATCAATCGGTACTCGGTAGATACCTGTTTGTAGTACGATCAAAGATAATCTTGATGTCGGAGGAGAAATCGAAGTGAAGTCTATTGTTTTTATCAAACTTATTCAATAAAAGATGGCAAAGCAAGATGTAGGACTACTTAAAGGAACATTACAGAATTGGTTTTTGCTAACAAAACAGTTAAGCACTTTATATAATCCACCATATACATAAACTGACAAACCTGTAGAAGTTTGAGATCGATCGGCCATCTGGGTCACGAGAAAATAGTGGAAAACCGATTACACATTTGCATGTGTTATACAATGCATGAATAAAACGCTCATGAGCGATAAACTCCAATCGGAAATTAGTTTTATTTATTTCTCATCAAATATGGCATTTCAGACAGAAATATTTCTAGGGATGTTTTCTACTGTCATCATCATTAGACCGTGTAAGTTTTATGTAAATCTGTGATCTTAAAGAAAATTTTAATTGCCAGTTCTTTAACGTTCCTTTAAAAATGGGATTCAAGTAATGAGCCACAAGAAAGCAAACAATCGCTCTGTCCAGATCTCTGTTGTCAAAGTCATCGGTTTCAACATGTATAAAATGGGATTTATGAAGAAATTTATTATTATGTTGATTTTGTATTTGTGTATTTGTTTAACTGAATGGATTTGTATTGAACCTTTAAATGGATCTGAAGAAGTGTATACACCTCCAAGAGACTTACACGATACAAATTTAACATCTTGAATCATTTTGTAACATAAATTTAGAGCGTCGTTGAATGTGCATAATATAACAAAAGGGACAATAGGTCCACGGTTGCTATCACAAAGGAAAACTTTGTGGTACACGGTTGCTATCACAAAGAGTTGAACAAAGGAGGGTTCACGATTGCCGGTGTTTACACAGGTAATACTGGGATAGTACCGGTACCTGACAAAATTTCAGACTCTGTGGTGCAGAGGCAAAGGGGTAGCGCATGGCAAGGCTAGTCGTAGGGTAAAGCGTTACGAACAATGCTCCACTTGTTCTTACATGTTTTCCACATATGTTTGTTAATATCTTCCCGTGTTGTCATTACCATTACCAATATGGATGAAACGTCCATTGATTTGATTTGCATAGACCGTGCAAGTCTCGCGCGTATTCGAAACTGGGACCCGTTAAAGTGCGCGAGTTTGTTTCCTTCGTGCGTTAAAGCAATGTGCGTGGGACCAAAGTGGTCCAAAAACTGTTTGAATACGCGTGACACTTGCACGGTCTATTGGGAGTCAATCAAAGGAGACGTAAACAACTCTGAAGTGTACACATGAAATTTACAAATGACTCGAAGAAAATTGATGTAGTCTCACAAAATGAGTCGTCATTAGTCCAATTTGAGAAGTATCCGACACTCTCTAAAAACTCCCGGGTCACAATTGACCCGGATTCAGGGTCCCAGGGGGCCTGTTTCTGAGTCAGGCTGACCCTGAAGCAAGTTTTTTTTTCCTACGAACTTTTTGTCCCCATACGGGAAATTAACATGGGCTGGAGGAGGAGGATTCAAAAGAGGGCGCTATCAAAAGAAGTTTGTACACAATTCGCCGTTTGGGGGAACAAAAAGTTCGTAGGAAAAAAAATCTCGCGACCCGGAAACTACTTTAAAATTTGGATATTAACTCGGATTCTGGGTCACACATTTTCTTGGTCACACTGACCCAGAAATGGGTCAGGCCCTACGTAAACCGGAACCGGTTGATTTTGACCCAGGCGCTTTGATAGTGAAGGGCTACAAACACCTACATGAATTTGCTTTTCCTTCACAAATTCGAGTTTTAATTTGTTTAGCTTTGCACTTCTGTTTCTGCTAAAAATGTAATACAGATTTTATTTGAGCATGTCAGAGTTTATAATTCGACTCGTGGAACCGACCCAGTTCGAATATTTGGATAAAGAGTTTGAAAATGGTTACCTCGCTATTATTTCAAATCAATCACCTTCGGTTGAGTAGGAAATCTTAGCCTGACACATGGAGAGTGTTAGAATCCACACCGGCGGTGTAAATATTAGGCAGTCTGCCAAAGATAAACACCATCAGGGAAATTAAGTGACACCACACTCGCAATTTCACCACCCCCGGACCTTTGCAGATTTTCTTTTTTTAAATCACATGGGAGACCAAGTTCACAACCGTATCTCCAGACGAATAACCATGAAACTTTTGGCAACCCCCTTTGATGAAAGAAAAAGGAATTATCGCCCCCTTTCAAACTGCAACGTGGGAAGTTGACGCCCCTGCTTTACCACAAGCTGTTGATTTAATAAAAAGGACACCAATACTGACGGAGCGCCAGGGAAATTACACGCACAGTTTTTTCATCCGAATTAGACTGAGCATTTGACTTTTTTCTTGTACGGGAAATCCTCCAGGGATAATTTATTGTCGCAATCGTAGTTTGGTTTTGTGTTTGAACCTGATTTGTACTTTGTCCCCCTTTCCATCAGGTAAAAAAACAGAGTCCCTTGCGCTCTTGCAATTACTATACGCGTGTTCCACAGGGATGCGTTTTTGGTCCACCTTTATTTATTATTTACACGTGATCTATATAATTTGCGTCCTGTGGGGTTAGACTGTAACGAATGAAGTATGGAATGAGGCTACCCTTCAAAACGGGCAATGCCAGGAACAAAGTACGATATCTGGAAAGGGGAATGAACAAATGAGGAATAAGAATACAAACTAGGCATGATGGCTGCAAGGTATACAGGGTTTAGGCGTTTTATTGTTGTTGTTGTTGTTCTTCTTCTTCTTCTTGTTCTTGCTTTTGTTCTTTTGGTTGTTTTTGCCGTTGTTGTTGTTGTTGTTGTTGTTGTTGTTGTTGTTGCTGTTATTGTTGTTGTTGTTGTTGTTGTTGTTGTTGTTGTTGTCGTTGTTTTGTTTTTTTGTTGTTGTTTTTGTTGTTGTCGTTGTTGTTGTCGTATTTATCGTTGTTGTCGTTGTCGTTGATGTCGTTGATGTCATTGTTGTAGTTGTTGTCGTTGTCGTCGTCGTTGTTGTTGTTGTTGTTGTCGTCGGTGTCGTTGTTGTCGTTGTTGTCGTTATTGTCGTTGCTGTCATTGTTGTAGTTGTTTTTTCCTGTGATTGCAAAGAATTGAAAAATTTACTTGTTTTTTATTTCGACCGTGATTACACAAAATGCAGTAAACTTATTTTGACATTTCTCCTCACTTTACAGGGGGTCTCGTTCCCGTTGATAAGTTACGGGTGTTTGATC
Organism: Plazaster borealis; assembly: GCA_021014325.1. Taxonomy (NCBI): domain Eukaryota; kingdom Metazoa; phylum Echinodermata; class Asteroidea; order Forcipulatida; family Labidiasteridae; genus Plazaster; species Plazaster borealis. Next base: position 22,801,331 of record CM037457.1, on the reverse strand, counting down.
AACGTCTTCGCATTAACTTTGCCGCATACGTCACCACTACTGCCTTGTCGGCGTGTGGATTAATACTTGCCGGTGTGTTCTTATTCTTCAATATAAAGTATCGCAAAACAAAGTAAGAATTAAAGGTCTCCTCAGTTTGTTAAATTCAAATGTAAAGGACATTGCATGAGTATAACAGCTGATTATTGCCACTAACAGTGGGGCAGATAGAGCAAATATTTCGGGGGTCTGAGCCAGCCTGACCCGGAAACTAGTCTAGCTCAGATTATTTGTTAGTTTGACCCATTTATGGGTCATTTTGACCCAGATTCCGGGTCACACTGACCCAGATATTGGTCAGGCTCCCTGGGACTCGGAACTGGATCAATCCTGACCCGGGAGTTTTAGAGTGTCCTCATAACTCAGTTTTGTGGGAAGAGTAAGATGCATTTGAGCTATTGTTTTTACAATGTGTTGAAATTAACACCACAACGAATTTCACAATCATAAAAGTAATTAAAACATTACTCCTAAAGTGTTTGACTACTTTGATTACATTTTAATTGTGGTATTTCTTTACTGCGGATTCCACTCAGGTTTATCAAGTTATCTAGCCCCAACCTGAATAACATAACCATAGTCGGGTGCATCATGGTGTACGTCGCTGTCATCATGCTGGGCCTCGAGTCAGAGAGAGTCGGGTTACCAGTCTACACACCGCTTTGCACGGTAAGCTTTGGTCCTTTTCGAAAGCAATGCTTCGGTTTCGTCTATAGATTTAAAGATTATAATTCAGGATTGGTAGAGCTGCCCAAATAGTTGCAGACAGTTTTTCATGTTTTGTGTGATTATCCATATACATGAAATTACAAACCTGTGAAAATTTGGGCTTAATCCGTTGTGTGCGTCAGGAGAAAATAGTGCACAATTTTCAGCGTGCAGCCACATTGTCCTTAATTTTGGTTAACAACCGAAATCTGCTGTCGCGTTTTTTAAGGTTTTCAGATACAGTGTTTTTGAATATGACTGCATTTCAAAGGGAAATATTTCACAGAAAAAAATGGTTATAGTATGAACTTCATAATCAGTAAGCTTTCAGACTAAAAACATTTTTCCCTAACCAATCCTGTACATACATCAGGCCTAAGCTGTGTCTCCAATTTTCAAATCATAAGACGGGCAGAGGCTAATGAAGGAGCCGAATCCGAAGCCCGTGTTTAGAAAAGGCTATTATTTTTTGTTAGTTGCCAATTCACTGATCTCTAATTAAACTGCCTGGATAACGGGTTTAGTGTATTCGTTGAAGTCAGTGGACGCCATTTTGTAACTCTAATGATAGCACATTATCATCGCGTTCCGTGCACGTTTTGATGCAAACTTTCAAAAGAAGTATAGGAATAAAGGAAAAAAACTTGCTGATGAATCGAAATCCCTTCATTGATTCACAAATTACTTGACATTTGTATACGCACTTTTTGTATTGACGTTTTTTGCGAAATTCAAAGTGGCCGCCGATGTGTGACGACTTCATGGTCTTGTGCACATGCATGAGACCCGACCCGCTATCCAGTCAGTATACAGAGATCATGGGCTAATTCTAGCTGCACTCGGCACCAGGCTGGTTTGATATCTTATCATTATCCATACAAGTCTCTCGTTCCAGTTTCACATGGCGCCAGACTGTTTAGTCTTTGACTGCAAACGACATAAAGCTATAGCTTCATTGATTAAACTTCTGTAGTTTCTGACCTAAAACTCATATCCTAAACAGCATGGAGGATTCGATTATCTACCCAAGACAAGTCATCTTAGAGATCAAAGTATTTTTGAATTCGTCAGGAAGAGATCTTCTGCGATATCGTTAGTTCAAAAACAGAGTCTATTCTGTCTTAATTAAATATCGAACCTACTCACACTGTACTTGTTAATATTAGTCAATTTGTGTTTTTGTTTGTCGGGGCATACCTACCACAACCTTTTGCTTTTCTGGCTATGCCCCCATTCCAATTATCCTCGTACTGTTCTTTGATATTGTTATGATGATTCTCTGTTGGAGTGGAAAATAAAGGCATCGAAATGAAGACTTTGGGATAGGAATGTTGTTTGCTGATTGGGACATTTCAATACATTCAGGGAGTTGGTTTAAACGTTTTTCAAAAACGAGGCTAACTTTAAGGCAAGATTAAGGCCGTATCTGAAGTGGAGGCTACGGCTACTGCTTTAACTGTTGCTGAGGGTGTTGCTAAGGACGTCCTGTACTTCAACTCATGATGACGCAGCGATCAAGCCTTAGACGTAGCCGAAGCCGCCAATTAGGACACGGCCCCAACGACCCATATTTGAGAAGCATTAATAGAGTACGAATAACAAACCGAAGAAAGTGCCAACCATTGAAGTAAACATTATTAAATTGACCGTCAATGAACATTATACTCAGTTATTACTAAACAACTTGTATTACGAGTATTCAACTGCATAAATCTTGCTCTTCTTTCAGATACGTGCAGCCTTTTTAATGATCGGGTTCTCATTCGCATTTGGGTCAATGTTCGTTAAGACCTATCGCGTCTACCACATCATTACCCACGCTACCAGCAGGGTTATCAAACGAAAGGTAAGCCGTTTCCCTTCATCGATATCCAGCAACTCCCCTCCCGCCAGGCTCTTCCCTTCCCCTCCATACTCCTGGGGCCGATTTCACAAAGAGTTAAGATTGATCTTAGCTGCAAATCAATCTTAATTGCTAAGCAAAGTGTGATGTCACAATACAAATCACTAGGCCTATGGTGATAACAACTTAAGATGAATCTTGGTGCTTTGTGAAATCGACCCCAGGCCCCTCAGAAAGGGGTCAACACTACCTTAATATAATATCATGAAAAGTGAAATGTCATTTCATACGGATTTCTTGCTAGTTGGGATAATAGACCTTTCCCATGGAGTATGTAAATTGCACATCGCGCATGCGCACTAATAATACTGGTCGGTAAAACGAGGGAACATCGCGCCTTTTTTTATGGGGCTGATGGTGGCGTGACGCATACGCGTTTGTGCGTCTGCCTAGTGCACAACGCTATGGCATTTGCCAACCAATAGACCTCTTGCATAACGCGGAACGCTACAGGGACGCTGAGGTCACGTGCACGTTTTTACGCGCAAAGAACGGCTATCGTCCAATGATTTGCCTTCTTTAGCCTCAGTGAGGGCGCTTTTTGGCCTCAGTAGGGGTACTTTGTGAGCGTGTGACGTCATATGCAAGGGGTCTATAGTATGTACGTATATGCGTGGGTGTAATTAGCATATTTCGTGGGAAAAGCTAACTGCTGTGGGTACCATATTCCTTGATCTCGTCTTACTCGTGCGTCACATTCGCTGCAAATTTCTCCCATCATTTAAGGGAATCCCCGGGGTCTGTTTTCTATGAATATCTGGCCCCTTCTTCCCATCAACTTCCTCCCAAAGAGAATACACATTATCATGTCAAGACCTTTCAAACTTCGTATGAATGGTATTTCAATATCACAATTGTAAATGTTTGCGGTCGCTGGCTTCGAGTTTGTCCATGATATCACTGTAATATCAGAGAGTAGAATCTTAATAAGTCGGCTGGCATTCCAAAGACTATGTACTAAATGAAAGAGCTGTTCATGCATTTGAAGCACTCCGAAAATGACGGTGTTATTATTCATTGATCTGTGTAATAGAACTATGGCTTCCCTTTTCACTTTATTTTTCGTACGTCGCGTTCAGACCATTACATTCTGAGTAACTGTATTTAATGAGTACCTATTTTAAATCTTTGTTTTCTGCCGTTTTGCTCCAAGAGTGTTTAGAGGCATCGTACACGTTTGGTAATTAATCTGATAGTTAATGGCAACATAAACTTACTTGGTAAGAAGTACAGCAGCTTTTGAATAGTATAATACATTTTGAGAAACTTTTCACTTCGAAGTAGGCCTACTGTGGTTTTTATCCCCAAAAACATTTGAATCTGTTCCAATGCAGATTATTCTTCCTGCGTGGACATAACCGCTCGAGATTTTCGGCAATATCTCAAAAACGCTACCACCTTTTGAAATGAAATTTTCACAGGTTAGTTTTGTGGTATATATCTACAACTATATAGGTTTGAAACAAACAATAGGCTCCAAATACCAAAAGTGTACGATGCCTTTAACTCATGAGTTTCGTTGTTCGTACATATAACTTTATTTTAGAATACATTTAAATTGTTATAACCTTTCCTTCCCCCTTGATACAGATGCTGCACGAGTCAACCTTGTTCCTCATGATAGGAATGTTATTACTAATTGACGTTATCATATTGACCGTCTGGAGCATCCTCGATCCCATGATTAGAGTGGAAGAAAGACTACCAAAGGAGGTATGGCACACTTTGATAAAAATGCAACGAACCTTACCTTGAAATTACGCCTAAAACGCGATCCGTTCGGGATATTTGGCGACTTTGGCTGTGGCTTTAGACGCTGTAGCCATTGTGGCTGTATTGGCAGTGTTCAAATGATTTATAATTTATATTGATCTAGTTGTAGCCGTAGCCATAACCGAAGGCATCATTTTGATTATAATAATATTAATAATGGACATTGAGGTGCGCCATGTCTGTCAGAAAGACACTCCTGGTGCATAGCAAAGGAACTCTGCTAATGACGGTACTTAAAGCGAAGACTGAACAAGTGCGTTTTCAAGTTAGTTTTGAAGCTAGAAAGAGTCTCTGAGGTTCAGTGGAAGAGCATTCCAAAGAGATGGTCCAGCATGTGAAAATGAACGGTCTCCCCAAGTGTGTTTAGAACAAGGAATGTTGAAGAGCATGGTGTTTGTAGAGCGAAGCCGTCTTGTAGAAACAAGATTGTAACAAGGATATACAGTTTAAGCTGAATGAAACACATTTCAACGGGCTCCCTCGTCCTCGTCCAAAAGAATGCCGTCATAGATCGCTCTCTCAAGCCCCTTGTAAAGTTTGAATTTGAGTTTAATGGCGTGGAAACTTAACTCTAAATCCGATTGAGTTTCAACATGTCACGGCGAGATTGTTTTGGGAAGACAAATTGACAAAATTGTAATCAAACGCTCAACCAATCATGGTAATTGCTCTGTTTGGTCTTCCGCTCGAACAGCCGACTAATAGTAGTGATGGGTATTAATCATGAAGATGGGGATACCAGCATTGCGCTCAGTACTGATTAGGGTCAAAGTGTATATATACCACTCACTGACAACGTCAGGGCACCATGTCATAATTCATTTCAGACGTAACACGCAGGAATTATTGTTTGGGAGTGTGGCTTCAAAAGTAGCTTCAATGTGTGAGCGAGCGTTACATACTAAGTGTGGGCTGAGAACAAAGGAGGTCCACACAATGTAGGGACTTAAAACACTGTGTGGACTTACACACACAGTATTTTGCGCATGCAGTTGTGGGAACTTCCAATAGTTGTTCTATTATTCCATTTTCTGAAGAAATCTCCTTTGGGCAAGTTGAAAAAAGAACAACGTTGTGGGGACCTTTGTTCCACTGTGTAAAAGTCATCACAGCTGTGTGTATGCCTACCCACATCTACACACTCAGCTTTGTGTTGCATACACTCTGTGGACATTCCTTTGTTCTGTGCACTTTTAAAAAACATGTATTTTTCAACGCAGTGTAAGTCCACATAGTGTTTCATGTCCCTAGATTGTGTGGACTTCTTTTGTTCCCAGGTCCACACTCCTTATACGCTTAAACTGTGTTTTCACCAGTGTTGAAAACTTAAAAAATAAGTTCACAGAACAGAAGAATGTCCACAGAGTGTGTGTGTGTGTAAGAAAGAGCTGTGTGCGCTTACACGCCCGGTGTGATACTGATAGCTCTGCAGTCGAAGTCTTGATTTGTCATTCATTTTTGTTTTTCAACTTAAAAACAACATCAATTGACTCATAAATAGGTTTGAAGATCCAACCAATAACGTAGGGATATATTCCTAAAAACTGTCAGGTTTTTTTTTCTTATCTTCTTACCGTTAGTTATCAAACGATACCGTAGCCTTCGTTCCAATCATCGAGGTGTGCCGCTCTAAGAATTTGTCCATCTGGTTGGGGTTAGTGTACGCTTACAAGGGCCTCCTGCTTCTCTTTGGGCTGTTCTTAGCTTGGGAAACGCGGAAAGTCAAAATTCCGGCTTTGAATGACTCTAACTATATAGCGGTAAGTATTGAAATAGTCTGGCCTTTTCCTTGACTTTTCTAAAACACAAGCTTGAGAATATCAGCAAACTTTTAAAATGTGTTAAAATTTATAACATTAGGTAAAAGCATTCGAACGATGTATTGTACTTAAAACAACAATAGACCTTTTTAGTGGTATTTTAGTTTTTAGTATTATTTACAAGGTGGCCTTCGAAGTGCGTTTCCGAAATTCGAAAGGGTGCTTTGGTCAAAATCGGAATAGGACAAAACTTTATTAAAACTTTGCATACGAAATATTAAATTCACCACGATAGCTTTTTGTACTTTTAAAGGAAAGCTAGTCACAAAAAAAACAATAAGCCTTATTGGGTTTTGGGGTTTTAGTATTGGTAGCAGTGTAATTGCGTTTCCGAAATCCGATTTTATACTTGGTTCAAAATCCGAACAGAACACTTAAATCTGATATAGGCATTTACCATGACAGGCTATTCACTTTTTTGTTCGATTAAAATGTGAATAATGTCATAAATAAAACGGCATATTCAACACATAATTTTAAACCATTCAGAAGGCCACGATTCTAAAAAATAAAAAAAGGAAACCGTGGTGGATTGCCTTTTGTATACAAAAAAGATCAAATATTACACAAAAACTGAGTCATAACACAAGGACAAACAGACAATGGAGGTATGGCAAAAAGGGATCCGAATCTGGGAGCTTGGCTTTTTTTGATAATAGGGAGGTTTAGCTGCACGTTACGCGAGCAAAAACGTGAACGTGAACGTCAGAAAATTGTGTCGTTTCTAGGTGACGTCACCACTTTGGGCTTATTTCATGCTCACGTTTGACGTCTGCACGTACGTACCTGACGTGAGAAATGGTAACTTCACGTATGCTTAAAACGTGAGATTTTTACAACAAAATATTTTCTGACGTTCACGTTCACGTTTTTACTCGCGTATGGTGCAGCTAAACCTCCCTAACATCTAACGCAAGTCATGTTCATCACAACTGGACAAGAGCAAACCATATTCAAATTTAAATAAAACTGTATATTTGCTCTTTTAATGAATACAAATTTTACAGATGTTTCAAAAGTTTTTAAAAAAAATCAAAACGAAAAATATACAAAAACATTTGCACTTGCCACGGACAATGCATACGAAGCATGTAATAATATGTAAACGACTGATATACATGAGATAATGTCAGATTCCGGCAAGAATTCTTTTTTAGTTTTAAAATAACTACCACTTTTTATTGCAAAAAATAGTTAGTGGCCTGACGTTTCGATCCTACCACTTATTATTGGTGGAGTTGTTCGTGAAATACCGTAAATAAAAGCTTATAACTTTCTCATCTATAAAAATAGCTATTTAAAATTTATATTCACATTTTCGGGTCAAATCGTCAAAATATAAAATCAGAACTTGAGATAACATCATCAGTCCTATAGATAGCATCGTCACAGCAACATGACATACACAGAATTCGAATCTGCATGACCCAATACGCCACCGTCTTTCTCTTTTTGTAATGGGTATAGCGATAAGCGAGTTGACAAAATTCACCAGACGTCATCACACAATAAACAGGCAGTTCGAATCCTATATTTTAGCAGCGGGTACGGCAACGATGTACTAGATGTTCATTTTGCAGGGGAAAAACTAAATTATTTGTTTTGTGCAGTTCCACCGACTTTTGTTTGGATAGTTACCAAGTCTGAGTAATGGTTGTGGGAGAAAATCGTTGTTTTGTCCTTCTATTTCCTTTTTTTTCTCGTAATCATGAAACTTTTAACTTCAATTTGAAATCCTTGTCTTAAAGGTATCGTACACGTTTGGATGACTCAAAACAAATATTAGCATAAAAACTTACTTGGTAACAAGCAACGGAGAGCTGTTGATAGTATAAGACATTATAGGAAACGACTCCCTCTGAAGTAACGTAGTTTTTGAGAAAGAGGTTATTTCTCACTAAAATAATTAAAACTTCTTGCAAGAAGTTTTTATTCCCATCTGAAAGCACACAATTGTTCAACAAGGGTGTTTTTTCTTTCATCATTTTCTTGCAACTTCGATGACCAATTGAGCCCAAATTTTCACAGGCTTGTTATTTTATGCATATGTTGGGTTACACCAAGTGAGAACACTGGTCTTTGACAATTTCCAAACGTGTTCAGTGCCTTTAAAAGTGGAACTCGTTAGCAATAATCTTTAATTCAAAGTATGTTAATAATTGCATATTAATCCATTTACAGGTTTGCGTCTACAACGTGACGATAATGAGCATCCTAGCCGTGGTGGTATCCAACCTTGTCAACCGTGGTGACCAACTCACCACCTCCTTCGTCCTAGTCACAGTCTGTATTTGTATCACCACCACCATGACCTTGTGCTTCCTCTTTGTTCCAAAGGTCGAGTATATATTTAACTTATTTACGCAACCCGCATATATCATGGGTGGCTGTTTGCGATGTTCAAAGCTCACTTGATGGACAAAGTACAGTAGTTGTCATTTTATGGGGGAAAGTTTGATTAATTTCAATTTGAAAGATCACTAATTATATAGTTCCTACCAGTACAAATCATCCAGAGAAACATTTTCGTCTAAAAAACTGTCATGGTCGAGCAATAGGTATTTGAAAACTCTAGAAATTACCGTTGGTTTTTTCGATTGCCGCAATCAGCATGAGCCCGATATGTGAACATGATCAAAATACCAACTAAATCGTCAACAGTTTCTCGTTATAAAGTGAAGTTTGAAGCTTTGCATGGCGTTGACTAAAAGGGAGTTAATAATAATAATAATAATAGTTAGTTTTTATATAGCGCTTTTCACGCCCGAAGGGCGTCCCAAAGCGCTTCACATTATTTAGTGTTACTAGTAAGCTTGCAGGTGCAATAATGTAAACAGTAAGCCGGTGTGGCAGGAGATTCTATTCCTCAATACAGCGAACTGTGTACAAACGTCTTCTGATAGCGCCCTCTTTTGAATCATCCTCCTCCAGCCCATGTTAATTTCCCATTATGGGGGACAGAATCTCCGGGGGAGATTTCCCTATGACACCGGTACGCTCCTTTGTAGGACGATCGCCAGCTATACTTCTGCGCCTCATGTTGTCATTAACCAATCCTTTTACAGGTGTATACCATTCACGCTGTTCATCATGGAGCTGACCCCGTGACGAAATCAGTGGGGTTAGAGATCAAAGGTCGCACGAGACGCTTCGTGACGGACGAGACGACCGAGATGAAAGAGAGTTTATACAGGGCTGAGGTTCAGATGAGGGCGTTTAGAAAAGAAAAGAATAAGGTACGTTGTGGCATGGCTTGAACGTGTGTACAGACAAGCACTAAGGTGCAGCCAAAGTGTATTTTGTTTCAAACAAACATCCAGATTGGTAAACTTGCCTCGATGTTGCTTTTCATTTAAACAGCTATTTGAGCGAATGGGGGTTTTTTTCGGGAATGCGGCGTTCACAAAACGGAGCTCCCACATAATGACGTAACATGAGTGATGACGTAACATGGCTTTTTGCGAATCTTTCTGAAACGCACCGGAGAAGGGTATTCAAAATGATTTACACAGTTAAAATCCGTTTAATCTCACGTGAACTCAATTTCCTTATTGATTGAAAACATTTTAAATGAATTTCAGCAAGGATCACTTGTTGCCGTTTTCGTTTAAGCAGGTCTTTAAATAATCAACCAAAGCTTAAGCTCTAAATGATAGTGTCAGTTTACTCATTTGTTAAAAAATGTTGTATTATGTATATTTTTTAAGGCCAACAAGCCACAACTGTTGTCTAGCGATCGCAGTTACTTAACTTATTGAAATTCTGAGCAAATTATAATCATGGTACCACCAGCCACAAGAAAAAACATATCTGATCCCTCTATTTGAGAATAAAAACTTTTGCCCTGCGCTTAAATTGAAATCCAGAAAAAGTCAGCCATATGTAGAATTTTTAGTTTGTTTAAATAATCAAATCAGTGCACCGATATTTCTGTGACGTAGTGACTAATTAGATTGCATTTGTAATTTGCTTTGTAGTTGGACCAGCGCATTGCTACTCTGGAAGCTCGTTTACGCATTGTCAGTAGGCCTGACTATGGGGACAGTAGCAGCGGGGACGAGGTTGAATGGATAGGTGACCTCTGCCAAGAGAAGGACATGTACATGCTTTTGCATCTCCCCGAGACGAGCATACAGGATACCGGACCGTCAGAGCGTCCATTTCAAAACCACGTGAAAACGTTTGAGCACGAGGCAGAATTGCACTGCCTGTTACAGAGGGACGATTCCGGTCGCCACTCCTTGGACTCTAGAAGCGTCAGTAATTATACAGAAACTCCTGAGAATCAATGTTCGAATGTGGCTGACGACCCTGACTCGAACACCCCCTCCCCATCTAGATCAGCTAAGCAGCAACACGCTGAACTGTGTCTTCAGAACTCCAACAGACCGTACCAGTATCATTTACAGGAGAACCCGGTAGCGCGCTCGATGAGGAAACACCCGCCGTTGATTAAGAGTTTATCCTCGGGGAGTGTCCCTCGAAGGCACACGCTGGTTTCGTCAATCGACGGACCAAACAGATGCATAAAAAATGACGCAATATGCCGGTACTCGCCCGCGCGTACTGGGGGCGGGCCCGTGCGTACTGGAGGCGGGCCCGCCAGGCGTTCACATAGCAACAGCGAGAGGCGGGAAAGTGCCCGTTTCCATAACGAGGTGAGGCGGCTCGTGGTCGAGATGCGAAGTGTACAGATGAGATTGTTACAACTTAATGAGAAGCCTGAAATGATTTACTACGTCTGACAAAGGTCAAACTTAGATTTCACATCTTCGAGGTCTACCTCCTTATTTGCGTCATCTTCAATCTCCATTCTCATCAACCATTAGTCCCTGTGTATGTTTCTTCGGGGAAATAATCCTAACGCATCAATATTTCACATCGAAATGGCCTGGTACTTAAGCCAATAACTTTAATCATATCTAAGAAGTTCATCAGCAAGCAATGCAGGTTTATGGTGCGGCGTGTAAATGCAGCCAATACCTACATGTAGCCGGAACCCTTAAAGCCGGCCTCAGGTCGACCTCGCGTCAACAACAAACAGTCGGCGACTGACTTCCAGGATCACACTGCGCCTGAGCTAAGACCATCGGGAACTTTTCAGTCGGCGATTATTTACGACCTGAGCGTAACTGCGATGATTTTAAGACAATCGGAAACAGTCGCCGCTCGAAAAAATTAACAGTCGCAAGAGTAGAACAATTTCAACTTGTACGACGTGATCCCGACGGTCCGGAACCAATCGCAGTCGACCTGTGAGTATTTGGGACATCGTGCGTGCGCAAGAAAATCGTAGGTCGACCTGAGGCCGGCTTAAAGGGACACATTGCTATCGGATTGTGCGCTTTGGGCTACACAAGCGTTTGTTATGAAATGAATTATGGTTGGAAAGATGTTTTAAAGATGTTTTTGTGGAGTCAAAAACTTGGTTCTACAGAATTGCAGACCGTGTTAGTTCACGAAGTAAAAGGAAAACCACACAATTTCAAGGTATACTTGTGTGGATTATCATATTCTACCTTTAAAACATCTTTCCAACCGTATTTATTTCATAACAAATGCTTTTTATTGCCCAAAAGGCCCAATCTGAAGTCAATGTATCCCTTTAATATATTGCTCCTCTGTACCCAAACACAGCCCGACCCTGTACTTAAATGTAGCCAGGGCGAAGATGTAGCGCATTTCGTGAACCTTAAAGGGATTGTATTACGTTTGGTAATTGGAACCCACCGTTTGTTTCAATGCTATAGTTGTAGATATATACCATAAAACTAAACCTGTGAAAATTTCATATCAAAAGGTGGTAGAGTTTTTGAGATATTGCCGAGAATCTGGAACGGTTATGTCCACGCAGGAAGAATAATCTGCAATTGGAATACACAATCTGAGAAACGTTAATGCAGTAACGCTTACAGATTCAAATTGTTGGGGGATAAAAAGTGATATCTTGTTTCTATAACCGCAGTACTTCGAAGTGAAAAGTTTCTCAAAATGCATTATACTATCCAAAGCTGCTGTAAATATTACAAAGTAAGTTTTTATTGCCATTTATTTTCAGAGTCATTACCAAACGTATACAGACCCTATAATGTAGCCTGGATTATATTTAGGTACTGGGCTACATTTTGGTCACATGGTTTGGGCCTAAGATTCGGGCTACATTTAGGTCTAGGGCTACATTTACGTCAGGGGACACATAAAGGTACCGCACTTTTCTGTATCATAACTTTAGGGCCAAATTTCATGGCTCTGCTTACTTAAAGCAAAGAATCGGCGCTTACGGAAGCAGGGAATTCCGCGCTTACGTCAAGCGTATTTCACGGGTTAGCAGGGAATTATTGCTTGTGCGCGTGCGTACTTCACGTTACTATAGGCATTCTTGGCTTATACAGCTAGCGCAGAAATTCGGCGCTTGCACAGTAAGCGGAGAATGGTGACCGCAATCGCAGGATTCGGCGGTAAGCAGAGCCATGAAATTGGGCCCAGGTTTTCCCGTTGAGTACGTATCACAAGAACTCATTACATTTTCCCACATTTATTATCACCACACACAATAATCAGTTCCAGTTTATGTCATAATATCCGATACTCTAGAGCTAGAGGATTGATAAATTTAAATTAAATTGGAATCATAACGATAATGAGTTGGCCTAAAGTAATAAATACATATAGAGAATAAAGAAATAAAGTTTGAATAAAATATCTGTAAAGAATGCCTGATCACCATAATCCAATTGAAACTGCAAAATGACTACAAAGTTTACTCAACGTCACAGCCCGAGTTTTTGCCAACCGAGGTTGGAAAACTATGGAAAGCCATAAATGCAAAGCATAAGCAGATAGTCACAGTTTGTAATATTGTTACACAAATATTCAAAAATAGTGTTGAATTTGTTGGAAACAAAGCAACCAATCATGGTATGTATTTTTGGTTGATTGAAAGTTTACAGAAATGTTGAATTTAGACACAACATTTGTTAACACGATTGAATGTTTTGCTAACATTCGGCCGTCCATGCCAACCAGCGCGGTTTGTTTATCAACAAAAGAAAGGTCTATATACGGCTCTGGCCTTTTCGAAACTAGGGCTCCCTCTCGGGATCCAGTTTTTTTGAAAACATGCGTTTTTTGAACGGGGATTCAAACAAGTGGACAGAGCCTAAGCCTGACCCAAAGAGTACCGTAGTTTCGAAGAGAGCCTATATGTCAAGCAACATTGTTGACGGGCAGCCATGCTTGGCAAGTGACAAATACAACTGCTACTTGAGGATGCACACTCAAATATTCACTCTCCGTGCAATTACATGGGATTAAAAAATGTTAATATCTAAACATCCGTTGGCTTAACAACAACGGAAGAGGCTAAAAGGTTTCAGATTTTACGGCGAAAATCTTTCAAAAACTGGTAGTAATCTATTTTTTGGAAAGGCTATTATAGTTAATGGTAAGTTATGGATTATTCGCAACAAGAAAAGTGATATAAGAATTAGTCCCCCCGACTTGGTACGCAAGTGTGGCTGGCTCATGAACTAACATGAGAAGATGCGCGTTTAGTTGCACAATAACCACCGGCGAGCCGATCGACTCCCAAAATGGCGCAACATGTTTCGCGGGTGATTTCGTCAAATGAATTGGGTCAATATGCGTCATAACACCATTTACCCTTCATTTAACCCAACCAAAATCCCCTCCTCAAAATTCTTCACTTTTAGTCAGTTCTTACACACTAAAATCTCTGGGTCATATTGATCCGGATCCGGGTCCCGTGGGGCATGATCAATTTCTGGGTCAATATGACCCGGAATCTGTGTCAAAATGATCCAGAATTTGGTTAAATTGACGCAGAGTCCGGGTCAAAATCCAGTTTTTGGGTCAGCTTGACCCAGAAATGGGTCACGTCCCCTTGGACTTGGAATCTGGGTTAGGGTGTTCTTTTATTCTATATTCCTTATAAATGTTCTCCTTGCATTATGTATAGTTAAAATTAATGTTATAAAAGCCATTACAGTGGGCAAGAATTTAAGCACATTTTGCAAAATTTGATATTTTTATATTTTGATTTCAAGTGTCATAAGAACATTGAAGCCTTTTTATTCATGTGCAATTATTAACCCTTTGTGATTTGTTTTTAAAAAATCCACGTAGAAATATCGATAGTCGAGTATTATAGCTATCTTGATCTTTCACAAAGAGTAAAATTTTAATCTTATCTGAATAGTGTGCCTTTTGAAGTATTCCTGGATTAATACACTAGACTGTTATCATACTTCCCCCGTCTTTGTCTTTTCCCCTTTTCGCAGCTGCAACAATAATTTTTGAGTTCCATTGAACAAAAAGGGGAAAGACTAATAAAACATTTTCTTTTTTCATGGCTGTGTAATAAATGCCAGATATGCATGATTACAAACTGGGTTTTACAAAATCCAGGTAAAACAGAAGCAATGGCAGTAAATGTTGCTCCTCGATTCTTTTATTGCGTTATAGCAAGTGAGGAACCGGCCCTAAAATGCATTGCATTTGGGTAATTCTGCTTTAAGCAAACCCGATTGTGCTATTCAGCAGCTTCTGTGAGTTAGGCCCTGTTCGGGGAAGGTTCAAGTGTGCTGCCTCTAAATAAAGCCCGGGAGCTGAACCCGGGCCTAAACGTAGCACCAACTTTGTAACAAAATGTAGCCTGGACCTAAATGTAGCCCCAACTATGTGTCTAAATGCAGCCCGATTTATGTACGGGAAATTTGTGGCTACACGATTGAGGCTACATTTAGGTATGGGCTGCAATGCATTCAATATTTGGGCTACATTTACGTGCCAGGCGACATACCAGGGCCAAGTTCGCGCAAGGACTATCGTTCACCATAGTTCAACTAAGTTAGACCCAAACTCTGTCTGGTCGACGACAGTTGGACTACGCTAGTCGACTACTTGGAACCAGCCTACCTGGCATGGTCGCATCGATGGTTATCAATAGCTGCTTACACAGCACAGTGCAGAGTGGACCAGTTATCAGAACATCGAAGGGGCCTACGTCAAGTCGCCGGTCGCTTTGACATGACATGACTAGAGTCGTTCGCACGTCGAACTTGACCAAGAGTCAAGCCATGCCATGATGTAAAGTCAGTAAGCAGTGAGCGCTCTAATTCCAAGCAAAACACTAGCGGTGTTCTCATGGCAGTTAGGCCAAATCTGAATTAGCGGCTACAGCTACGACTGTTGCTAAGGGTGTTGCTAGGGACGTCCAATGCTTCAACGCATGGTGACACGGTGATTCATCTGTAGCCGTAGCCGTAGCCGCCAATTCGGACACGGCCTTATAAAAGGCGATTAGACTGCTCCTGGTAGCTACTCACTTTGATAAGTGCAAAGTAACTGTTTTTGAAATTCTGCCACCATTGATAAAGTGGGAAGCTAACTATATTGTTACTGTGTAAAATAATACTATCCAGAGAGTTTTTTTAATGTATTCCCTAAAGTGTTTGATACCCGTATGTAATTAAAAACAGACAGCAAACTGTGTTTATTTTTACCTTAGGGAAGCCACATAAAAATGTATTATAAAGTGTACAGGCCGGCGCCACTTTGCTATTGATCATTATTGTTTGACCGCATGAGGGCGCTTTCATTAGGGGATGTCTTTTTATCTTATTTTAATTGCCTGTATGTAGTTTTCTTGCATTAATGACGAAATACATAAACAAAATAACAAAAATTCGAAAAAAGAAACTATTTATTTACTCGTTTTCCATCACGTGAAATTGGTCCGCAGACGCCCTCACGCGGTCAAAAATACGGCGAATTCACCTTGAACGGCAAATTCCCACATAAAAAAAACCACGCGCCCGGGGTGTCCCAACCCTAGAGGCCTTTCACTTTAGCAATATCACTACAATGACAGAATAGAGGAACAGTCATACATAGGGGTAGTGGTGTCCGTGCTATAGCGCCGGATACCAACACGCAGAGACTATTATGTACAACATGAAACAGAAACCAGCCTTCACCTTTTGGGAAAGTGGTAGAAGGAAAACAATGTAGACAATAACGATTTTTTTTTTCTTGGGAGCACAATTTTATTGACAAATCTGCGGATGATTAGTTTGATATTTATATTTCTAAAGCTATACTGCACATAGTGTATCTTGGATTATGACAGTTTAATTGTAATTACAGTGAAATAAAGGTTATAAAACACTTTTCAAACTAAATGGAAGGCCCGTTATTTCATTTATGCCTAATATCGTGTCATAAGACCACTGACCCCTTTGTAATTTATGTGCGATCAGCACCATATGTGACACCCCATTGTGACAAGGGGTCATGTCACCTGCATCAATCGAATCTCATCAATCTAGAATCTTGCAAAGTTTGTGGTGTTCGATTAGGTGAAACAGGAGCTATACTCAAAAGGCGTTTCTTCGGTCATAGATCCACAGTCAACACACAAAAGCTGGATACACATAAAGGTCATCACTTCAATATTCCTAATCACTCCATTTCTGACATGATTGTACAGGGCATTGAGTCACCAGGTACCCACAGAGAGACTGGTCGTCTGAGTAGGAAGGAACTGTGGGTAAGGCGCCTCCAGACCATTCAACCCCATGGTCTGTACATCCAAGGAGGAAATAACTAAAAAATAGTTAATGGCCTGATCTTTCGACCCTAGCAGAGTCTTTCTCGAAGGAAATAACTAATAACTTTTTGTCTTTGCTTTCCCCGTTTTTCCCACAAGTATCCCCCTTTTTATTCTGTCCAATTCACTAGTTTTTCTTCCCTCTTCCCACCTTTGATTTTGTCTTTTGTATTTCCAACCTCTTGTGGTTAAACCAGTCCTTCTCTCTACCCCACTTGTTTCCTTCTTCATTATTCATCCCTTACTTGTTCTGTGTGCTTTCTGCCTCTCTGTCTTTCATCTCTTTCCACTTGACTGCTTCTCTCACACCAGTATTGAAGAAAGACTACGGTCGAAACGTCAGGCCACTAACTACTTTTCGCTGAATGACCGCTGCGTGATCTGTGGCCGTTTGCCTCGTAGGGTTTCAAGTCCCTACCTGGTGTGTCCTCTTTTGTTCTCAGGTACACACTTCGTTTGTAAAGCATAAACACAGATTCACACAGTACTTGGTCAGTACGAACTGTTTTGTTTTTCCACAATACATCCATTCAGTGGTAGTGAACATTAATCAGTTTAGCATTGACATGTGTGGGTACAGTTCAAAAGGAATTTTAATATTTAGCAAATTTAGAGTGTGCAATTTTGCAGTGTACAACTACATAATATACAACCCTTACCCAATAAAACAACGACATAGACGGTGCATCGAAATGTACACGGGAGTCACATCCTATCATTAAAGGCACTGGACACGTTTGGAAATTGTCAAAGACCAGTGTTCTTACTTGGTGTATCCCAACATATGCATAAAATAACAAGCCTGTGAAAATTTGGGCTCAATTGGTCCTCGAAGTTGCAAGAAAATGATGAAAGAAAAAACACTCTTGTTGTACAAATGTGTGCATTCAGATAGGAATAAAAACTTCTTGCAAGAAGTTTTAATTATTTTAGTGAGAAATTACCTCTTTCTCAAAAACTACGTTACTTCAGAGGGAGTCGTTTCCTACAATGTTTTATACTATCAACAGCTCTCCGTTGCTTGTCACCAAGTAAGTTTTTATGCTAATATTTGTTTGTTTTGAGTCATTACCAAACGTGTACGATACCTTTAAAATGGGTTCCTTTATTATCTATGAACCAAACATTAAAAGTATACATCAGTCATGTTCAGTTCAACATGTTCTTCGGAATACATACCTTTGGGCCGTGTCCGAATAGCCCATAATATGCACAAGCGCCATCTTTAAAATACACCGCAGTGCATCTAGGGAAACCGAGTATACAGTGGCCGAGGAGATAAGAGCAGTAGACTCAAGCTCTGGTGTTTCTTTTCAGCAGAGTGTTGGTTTGAGTCCCGGTCGTGACACTTGTGTCCTTAAGCAAGACACTTAACCATTATTGCTGCGTCCTTCGGATGGGACGTAAAGCCGTTGTTCCTGTGTGTTGTGTAATGTACGTAAAAGAACCCAGTGCACTTATTATCGAAAGGAGAAGGAGTTTGCTCCGGTGTTCGTGGTTTGAATGGCTGCATATTGCGCCACAGAACCTTGTAAACCATTACATGGTGCTATGTAAAGGAGTTGCACAATTCCTTGCAGGAAAAATACTGAATGTTGAAGCGCCTTGAGCGTCACTGAGCGACGGCTATGAGCGCTATATAAAAAAACACTATTATTTTTAATAAAAATTGAAATCAAGCTTACATGTAAACTGTGCCAGGCTGTATAGCTGTGTACCACATTGCTTCAAAATCAGCGCGATGGTTGAAGGTGTTGCTTGGACTCGGATTTCCCCCAGAATCCTTTGCGCACCGATCATGCGCATTGGGACATGCATAACGGGCTATTAGCAGCTTCGGCAGTGGCTATGGCTGAAACGATGGAGAGTCCTATTTTTCAACGTTGTCGTTGCAGCCAACGGCCACAGCCAAAGCCAAAGTCGCTTGAATCGGACACGGTTTTATAATCAGTTTCGTGGCTCTCTGCTCCACGGAACTCTGCGTTTACGACCGTACGGAATGCTGCTCTTAACCCACCGGAATTCTGCTGTTAACGGGATTGTATAACGTTTGGTAATTATTGGAACCCACTGTTTGTTTTAAACCTACATAGTTGTAGATATATACCATAAAACTAACCTGTGAAAATTTCATTTCAAAAGGTGGTAGGCGTTTTTGAGTTATTGCCGAAAATCTGGAGCGGTTATGTCCACGCAGGATAATCTACAAATGGAATACACAATCTGAAAAACGTCAGTAGCGCTTCTCAGATTCAATTGTTTCGGGGGATAAAAAGTGATATCTTTATCCATAACCGCAGTACTTCGAACTGAAAAGTTTCTCCAAATGCATTATACTCTCCAAAGCTGTTGTACTTCTTACCAAGTAAGTTTTTATTGCCATTAATTTTCAGAGTCATTACCAAACGAATACAGACCCTTTATCTTTACGGTATTCTGCGTTTTTTCGGGTCTCACACGCGGATTCCCTGCTTTAAACCGCGCCATGAAAATGGACCAGTGTCGAAGCACTGTGAAGCACTTATTAAAACTTCAACGTTACCAAAATTGAATTTAAAGTAATAAAAAGGCCTATACAGTTGTTGAGTATTAAAACATCTTTAATAATTGACCTCGTATTGTTTCCATCTGTGTAATCAAGCTGCCTTGACCTACAATAATGATAACGAATACCCCACTTATTTTGCTCATACAGCCTCGTCACGTAATTGTTTTCATAGCAAATATGAGTGTTTTCAATTGTCAACTTAGTTCTTACTTTTTAATGTAATATTATAGCCTATTGGATCCACAATTATGTACTTCTTATGATGCAGACAAATATCTTATCTTGATTGCAACTAGATTTTACACAATATTATAAAAACTTACGCGGTCAATTTACACAAAACCGACTATTAATGGCGTAAAAATGTGTACTTAAAGGTCGTTAAAAATACATTGTTTGAGTTGGCCTTAAAAAGAGCGTCAAAGTTCGTCAAAACATGACTTGCAATCAAAGAATTACAACAGCTAAAAATAAATCAACAACAAACACTGTGTACACTACGACTATTCATACGATTAATTCTACATAAAACTATACACACAGGATATAATATTCAAAAGGAAAGTTATTGCAGAATGCTATCATGTCCAAGGAAGACAGTATTATAGTACCGAGTGACCTGCATCTGCAGAAGCAAGTGACCTTATGACATTATTAAATAACTTTGAACCCTCCGAGCAGCCACGGGGAGCAGGCGGGAGGACCAGCTTCATACTTTGTTTAACAACTATAAATGTGTGGATCAATTCCGCTGGGTTTTTTTTTAACTAACTTTACACTCCCCTCTTTCATATACTGTAGTGATTTCTGGGTGAGTGAACTCAGAGGTTAAAAAATAGTGTGGGAAAGCTTGGTCCCATTATAACGTGCACAAGAAAATCCTATTGTGTGCACAAAAACTTAATCCTTTCGAAATGTATTATTTTTTGAAAATTAATAGTGAACCAATGTGTACATTTCCAGAATGCTTAAATCTTTAATGTGTGGGTCCAGGGAACACCTATTCATCTGTTCAGACCATTAGAACAAGAATTGTGCCCCCCAAACACAGTTATTTATCCGTAATGCATTCTGCCTCTCGTGCCCTCCTCGGGGATCCAGCATGTAAGTTTTTTATCGTGGCTGCTCGGATGGATCATTTTGATGCAATTAAGGAGTGTAAACTATCAGAACAAAGGTTATGAATCACTAATTATGAATATTGAGATTGGGAACCATTAAAGTTCCAAGCGAGACCCTGTGAAACATGTCGTCCGTGTTGGTGAAAAGTTTCACCGTCGTACAGCGTGCCTAATGAAAAGGCTCACTGCAGTGAGAAAAACACATCCAGTATGCTGGCAGAAAATACTGAACTCGGATTCTCTATAGTTGATCTAAGGAACTGAATAAAATTCCATTCAATAGACCTATCTTTCTAAATATATAAATGTAGTGAAGAGTATAAACTTTGAAATTTGTAAAGAATTATGCTAACGTCAACTGAAAGGGCCCTCGGTAACGGCACCATTAACCAGAGACAAATGAGAAAATTTAAGACCCGCCGGGCCTTTATAGGGTTGGCGTTCTAGCATAGTAAGGCCTATTTGCAAATGTCATGTTTTATATAACTTGAAATAGATTTTCATAAGACTCTTAAAGCCTTTATAATTCAGAAATAGAATCGGAATAGTCCAGCTTTAACATAATTTACCTTTCATAAAAAAGGGTAATACTATTTCCTGAATATTCAGTTAATAGGTGCGCTTTTGAACAATCTCCCTTAGTGATATTCCAGTATCGAAAAGTCACCGACGGAAGAGGGCGATGTTGTTATAAGCCTTTAGCTCTGTGTAGATATTGAGGTTACTGTGTTAATTTGTTTTTGAATAAAACGAGATTGGTCGTTTTTTTTCAACGTTTCTATAGTAGGGCCTACTAGTATAACAAATTGAACTCCCATGCAGGAATGTTCGCGTACATTCCGGACTCTATTTTGATGGGATAATTCCTCGACGTTTTCTCGAAGAAACGGCGCGTGAAAAATCACGTTTTTACCATTTTGAGTTTTAATCACTTCTTGCTTGAAAGCATGTTTGTAAATCATCCTGAATTGCTACTGAATTCAAGTTGCGTTTAATTTCCTAATTGATAAGTGGACATTTATCTCAGAAAAAGAATTATGCGTTTTCACGGAGAGATGAGCTTGTCATCGTGCGTGATCATGAGACATTACCACCCTAGTGTATAAACATATGCTATACAGGCATGTAACTTTGAAATTGCAAAAAATGAGGAAATAAACGAACAAACATATATTTGTACCATGTTTTTCAGTTTTCTACGACAGTCAAAACGAAGAAATAAAGCGGAGATCAGCTGATCAGATTAGATGCTGCATGACCTGTACAATGTGCACAACAGTAGGCCAACCGTAAATTTGCGTTTTCACGAGGAGACTAATTATTGCATTAATTAACAAAAGTTTTAGTAACAATTATTACATTGGTGTTGTAATTTTTATGATTATTGTTTACCAAATCTCCCGTAGTTTAATTTGGAATATTTTTACCTAATTAAATACTTTTCACCAACTAAAACCCGCTGGGCACAGACACCCTCGTGGCCTGTCGTCCAGAGGCGTATGTGCCGGTCATCATGGCTCTGTTAAATTGATCTTTGGGTCAGATGCTTTACCGCTGAGTGTTTGGTCCCTTACTAAGAGTTGAGATTCAACAACCACAATGTGAATTGCAGTCAAATAAAATGTTTTTTTCTGAACCTCGATACTGTTCCTATATTTTCTTGGTGATGTGTAGAGTGATGTGTAGAGCCCACATGAATGTACTTAACCCCTGAGGGGAAGCACGTGTACTGTCAGCAAATAAACTAATTAGTGCATAACAACTCTCTTTAAAAAAATATCAATTTACCACACCCTTCCATCTGTGTACGGGTAAAACCAAATATAACATTCTTTATCCCCGATGCAAATTTAACATCTATTAAAATGTAAATATCATTACGCAAAAAATGTAATAATTAATTTTTCAGACCTTAACATTGGAATACTCCACGAGAACATTGTTATGAATGTTGTCAAACAGTTGCAAGCCTAATAAAAGTAAACTTCACTAATTTTTGTATCAATTTATTTTAAAAAAGGCGTCCCTCTTACAGCAGCTGCAGTACACATGCTGACTCCCTGGGGGATAAAGTGAACCCTTCCCCGGAGAGTTAAACTTCTCAACAAAGTTTTAATACCACGGAATGTGCGGTTACTATAAGAAACGCCGGTGTCCCAGGGAAATCTGTCCCGGGAGATTCTGTCCCCATATGGGAAATTAACATTGGCTGGAGTAGGATGATTCAAAAGAGGGCGCTATCAAATGAAGTTTGTGCACAGTTCGCCGTATGGGGGGACAGAATCTCCTGCATGCCACACCGGTCCCTTCGTCCAAACGGTGACGACTCATTTAGGTTGGCACGGCCGTAGTGTTCAACCAAGGCGGGATATTTCCTACGTCAAATACCCACAAGCCGAGAGTGTTCACGCTAGCATTGGCCACCAACACACAGATGATGTTCAACACGAAGCCGGTCTTTACCTAGGAGAGAGGTTGAAAAAGAGAGAGGTTGAAGAAGAAAAATGAAACACGGGGAAAGGATGTAGAAATAGGTTGTGTTTACTGAAACAAAATCTGTCCAAAATTCGTTTAATTTGCATATCTTTAAAGGGTCTGTTTACGTTTGGTGATGACCCTGTAAATGAATGGCAATAAAAACTTAATTGGTAAGAAGTACAGCAGCTTTGGATAGTTTATTTCGTTTTGAGAAACGTTTCACTTCGAAGTAATGCGGTTATGGAAAAATATATCATTTTGTATCTCAAAAAAAATGAATCTGAGAAGCGTTACTGCAGTAACGTTTCTCAGATTGTGTATTCCAGTTGCAGATTAATGTGTACATATCCGCTCCAGATTTTGGTCAATATCTCAACAACGCTACCACCTTTTGAAATGGAATTTTCACTGGTTAGTTTTATGGTATAATATCAACAGCTATGTAGGATTGAAACAAACAATGGGTTCCAATTACCAAACGTATTCAGACCCTTTAAAGCTACTCATGCACATAAAATGAATGAGATACGTGTAGGCCTATCCCTCGCACACATATCAGCATGCGGCGACTGTGCCACGCTTAGGTCAATCGCACCGGACTCAAGCTCTGGTGTTGTTCTGATCAGCAAAGTGTGGGTTCGATACTCGGTCTTGACATTTGTGAGAATTATGGTCTCATAAAATCATTTTTAACAAGCTCCACCAAATTGTATATTTTGGCGTCAGGAGTGTCATTTATGACAGACATGGCGCATTATAAATGTCCACTGTTAGGCCTACTATTATTATTATTATTAAACGTGTAAACGCCGCATCGCCTAAAAGGCGCACTACTAACACACAGTGAAATTGACTCAAAAAATGGCGCAACCCAGATTATTGTGACGATGACGTAAGTTGGTCAATTGTAACTACAGTGAAAGAATAATTATGAAGTTTACAACAAACTTCAACGTTATACAACATATTTCAACGTTATAAACCGAGGCTAGTCAATCAATGGCTTGTCCCTGTAGCGAAAGGGGGCAAATTGACTGTGAGTGTTTAGATTTTTCGGAGCCTAATTTTCAGTACAATACCTCTTTCTTCCGAGATACATCGAAAGCTTACTCTAATAATAATGTTAAAGAGAAATCCAAAAAGGTAAACACATAATCATTTTAACTTGTGAAAAAAAAAATTGATGGTGAAAGTGATTTAGTGAAATGAACGTCTACGGTTTTTGTATTCTATCAGGAATTTTTTGTGCGTGTTCATAAAGGGTTTATTTCGAATGCGATAGTGGTTAAACGTTAGCAATTGACAGTTATTCCGAAAGAAGTATTTTATAAACATATTTCGTCAGCTCAGTGCTATATACGGTCATTAATTGGGATTTCGTATTCGTAATTATCAAAAGGCCATTAAATGATAAATGTGTATACATTAAAAGAAATGTATCAAAATCAACAAATAAATGTTTTACTTAGAAAATGAATGTTTCTTTTTACAAACGAATACTTTGAAGACCACTCTTCATCAATAAACCTCATTTACCAGGAGCTTCAAAATATGCAAAAGCAATTTGATGAAATTTATACACATTACACTAATGACCTTGTACTCCTGAGCAGACGATTTTATCTTTATATCTATCTATATATCGGTAGCAACTTCATATTCAACAAACGTCAGATTGAAACCAACCGTGCACTCTATTAACTCCAGGGTCAGAATTAACCCGGATTCTGGGTCTAAGGGGGCCTGACCCCTTTCGGGTCAGGCTGACCCGGAAAGTGGTTAAAAATGGATTTAAACTCTGATTCTGCGTCATTTTGAACCATTTCTGGGTCATTTTGACACAGATTCCGGGTCATACTGACCCGACATGGGTTAGGCCCCACGGGACCCGAAACCCGGGTCAATTTTGACCCAGAAAGGTTCAGAGTGTATGTCTGCGATAATCATCGATACTTTACGTTGTCCTTCATTAAAAAAGCAAGTACCCAGTGAAAAAAATCAGCAATAAAACGTCAACAACTTACCATATCCATAACTGTGACCTGGCCATTGGCGAATGCAATGGCATTGGGGGGCGTGGCTACGGGAAGCATGAAGGCAAATGAGCAGGCAACCGTCGCTGGTACCATGAGGAACAGTGGGTTGATACCGAGGCCCTCTCCCTGGTAATCAACAAGAGGAGTAACTTCAATTACGGTCAAGTTTTCTGTTTTTAATCAAGTTCAGTGAAAACTTTTCCTATCATTCATTTGCATTATTAACTTAATTATTAATTGATTTAATTACGTATTGATTAATAAATTGGTTCATTTTGAGTGTTGTATGCCTATTTCTCGATAGGTTTCGTCGATTCCTTTTACGCTTTTAGTTTCTCTATAGGTTTCGTCGATTCCTTTTACGCTTTTAGTTTGAAGTGCCTTGTGCATTTTAATTTCACATCATTCACAATAATCATCAGTTTTCCCCTTTCCCCCTGTTTCCACTATAAAAAAACTGGTTTAACCCTCATATATTTCACTCTGTTAATGTTATATTAAAATGTTTAACCTTTGATGTACATGTTTGTATTTACAGTTCATTTTCTTATCTGTTATTTTTACATACATTGTTATATTAAATCTTCTCTATTTGTTTTACAACCAGGTGTGGGGCAGCAGGTCTACGAATCACAATATTTGCATTGCTTTTGTTTCTCCAAATGGCTGAATAAATAATAAGAATAACAATAATTGATGCAGGTGACCCTGCAGCAGAAACGTCCCTCCCCAAGCGAAATAACATTGACTGTCCAATTTGAAAACGAACTCTCCACGGCAAACTCTTGGTGGCGCACTACATTAAGATTCTCCCATTTTCCCTATGTCTTACAAAGCTTCCAAGAATTGGTAGAAAGATTGTTGCTGTAGCCGTGTTACTGGTTACTTCGGTAAAGGCAGCTATGATGAAAGAGACGATGAGGGCGATGGCATATGGCGGTAGGAAGTTGAATACCAAAAACTGTTCACCTATCCATCCTGACAGACCAGACACCTAAACATAGAGATAGAAAACGGACAACAAGAATAAACAGAGACAACGTGATTTGTTTAAATGCTTGGATAATTACCTCATTTTCCCCTCAGCATTTATCAATGTCACCAATCCACAAGCCAGGTAGTGGTCCCAGACAGGATTCGAACCGGAATCCACAGAGATGAAAGACTAAGAAAGATACCACTTGCCAACCAGAGCCTCCCTCTACGAAATGCCGTAAAGGATCGTTAGACAATGCTTATTCTCGGTAGTGCCAGCAAACAAGCTATGACCTCGGGTTTCAAACCTAGGGCCTGTGAGTGCAAGGCCACTACAAAAGAATGAATGATTTAATGCAAACAATGCTGATTGAAATCGTTTGGGCTGGCTTAAGCTAGAGGGAGCTAGTAGCTGACCAATACTGAGTGAAGTCTTCATCTATCTCGCAGCTTCCCCATAAGGCTTTTATCTAAAGCTTGAAAACTCCTTTTACAAACCTCCAATGCTACTGGAGTGACGGAAATTGGGGGAAAAAAATCGCTTTTATTTAAACAATCACCGAGACGCAGCACGGACGTGGCAGTGAAGCGCAGTGAAGCCTTGAGTCGTACCGGTACTTTGCCAAGTACTTTTTCCCCTGTATACATTGCGTGTCTGTACCTTTCGAAATATTGTTATCGGCAGACTGAACCTTTAGGTTACAAGAAAATTACATTTTCCTCCTCAGTTTAGCCTTCTCCATTTTTATTTTGTATATATTGTGTGTGTAATTTTATTAAACTTGTGGAGAGAAATAAAATAATAATCATAATCATAATACAAATAATAACATACTGCTGTCCAGTAAACGACAAGCAAGAACTAATGCTCATCAATCCTGACAGCATACACCATATAAAGTTTAACAATTTTTTACCTTGCAAGCCTCTGCCAGAGCGAACCCTCCACCAAGAAGTATAATGACTAGCCAGGCCATATTTTTATGGACAATTGGCCACTCCAGGAGTGCTGGACACGGACCACTCTTCTCCTTTAGATCGTCTGAAAAAAATCCAAGTTGATTTAGAGAACAGGCTAGTGAGTTCTGTCACGCAAGGCTCTTTGTTATTTTAAACCAAATGAACTGAATGAGGACAATCCCTTTCTGGATACAAATATTATTTATAGAACCTACAGGTAGCGAGCAAACTCGGGTTATACTTTGGCACAATATGAATAAAAGTTCAAACAGAAAACAAATTGTATTATTTTATTACCTTCTGTACTGCGGCCGCACATGAATTTGGGCATGCGAGATGGGAACATGAAGAGCAATACAGAGATGAACATTGCACTTGTAGCATCTGACACGTATCTGAAATTGATTGGACATTATTAATATTACTATTGTTATTATTATATATTTCTGGTAATGAAACCAAGAATGCCTCATAAGTGAACTTAATCACTGTAGCTCACAAGCCTGATGAAAAATGTGTACAAGGGTGCTTGCTATGTGAACCAGAAACACCTACTCTTCCACTATAAGTGTTCTTGGTTCTTTTACGTGCACTACCAATCCTAGTACAGGGGACCTATACGGTTTAATTTCGAATCCGAAAGACAAAATTATGGTAAAGAATCTTGCTCGAACCCACACTGTGCTGATCAGAAACACCAGAGCTTGAGTCCGGTGCTCTTAACCGCTCGGCCACGACACGCCTCACTATTACTGTTTGTATTATTATGTAGTAGGCAACTTTTTATTCTGCCAAACATATAAATAAAACCGAACTGATGATCTACATGGACAAAACACACACACAGACCTTACCCGTCCGTAAATAGTACCGACCAGCCAGTAACAAAACCCGGTTTTCGAGTTATCCACAGGGTCACTAAGAGAATAAAGTGACCAAGAACTGCCTTTTCCGCAAACCTTTAAATGATAAGTGAAAAAAGGGTTATCATATTTATCAAATATTAATGAGTAAATAATAAATGTACTGACAATTAAGGAAACACTAAACAAGAAAACTCTGCCGAGGGCGAGTCAACAGATGCTTCCGATGGCTCTATTATAAGTCATAACTCGATTTAAGACAAACATTATTATAATCGCTGCAGTTCCTTCACACTCTTTGAAACAAATTTTAACTTTTAAATTAGTCAGTGGTCAATGGAATACCAGTATGTTAGTAAACTTTTAGATAATGCGGCAAGTGTAACATGTACTTGTGGAGGCACACAACATGCACGCCAAGTGGAGATGCAATCATCACCAACCTTTTTTGTTATATAAATACACACAATTTGTGGGATGTGAAAATGGTTTTAAATGAAGAAGTTCTTACGTCATAGGACCTAGGTCATTGTATGCCTTTCTGATGACCTTGGCTGCACTTTTATGGTCGATTTCATCACCTGTCGTCTTACAGCACCTATAATGAACACAATCATTAAAGATATACACAATAATTTGAATAACAAACTTTGACAAAGAAACACAATTCATGCATGAAAACCATATTAAACGCGCAGATTAATCTACAAGTTATGCAACAAGAAATTACCTTTTACAATAATGCCTTAAGGGGATTCTTAATACAGTGTTTAAGCGTTACATACGAAGTGTGAACCTGATAACAAAAAAGGTCCTCACAATGTAGGGACTTCAAACACTATGTGGACCTACACACGTCCACATAGTGTTTTCCCCAGTGTTGAATAATATATTTTTTCTTAAGTGCACAAAACAAAGGAATGTCCACTAGAGGGTATGTATAATGCAGAACTGCGTGTGCAACCAAGAGTTTGACGTTGAACAGAGTTCTTGAAAGTGGTACAAAATTTAATTAAGTTTCATTGACAGAGTGAGTCCCTATGAACGCTGTATGTAACGTTATATTTATAACCGTGGCTTTTTAAACTGTGTTACGATGAATGTCATTTTGACCTCCCTGGTGCAAACTCTTGGTGGCGCACTGTATTGTAAATCCCATTGTCTCTGGCGATATATGCCAAATTTGGACAAAGAACATTTTGTCGACTAGCGGCCGATATGAACTGGTACTCATGCTAAAAAAAATGTATTGGGTACCAGGCAATATCAAACTCTAGTCGACAAATGTTCCTTGTGCGAAATTGGCAAAGGATGCAAGCAGAAATATACATGTAGCCTACATGGCTAGCCAAACCATTGTATTGGCTAAGGCTTTACTCTGACTTTTACCATCGATCCACGTAGAGTATCTGAAGCCATATCCAGGTGAAGAAGAGACAAGCCAGCATGCCAGGTGTAGCATATATAATCCACTCCCCAAAACTAATCTCAGCCTGAGCTCCAAACAAGCTGCGAAAAGGAAATCATCACACTACTCATTAGGGGATTTTTGTTCCTCCTAAATGTTCAATTTTTTTACACTTAATGGAAAAAGCTAGTTAAACAATTTGTCTTAATTAATTAAAATTCAAAACGAAATTTGCAGATATGTTTGTGGGACACAGTATATAACTTGTTGTGTTCAGTTAATGCATAATACTTGTAACTCAATATGAATATAAATGAATATGAAATGAAGTGAAGTGACTTTTTCTTTATTATTATTATTTGTATATATATATTATTATTACACATTTCTGGTAATGAAACCAAGGATGCATCAAAAGTGAACTTAATCACTGTAGCTTGCAAGCCTGAGGAAACATGTAAACAAGGGTGCTTGTTACGCGAACCATAAACACCAGGCTTAACCACTACTCCTCCACGATAAGTGTTCTTTGTTATTTTACGTGCACTACCAACCCTAGGGAACGGGACCTACGGCTTAATGT
This sequence comes from Plazaster borealis, assembly GCA_021014325.1. NCBI lineage: Eukaryota > Metazoa > Echinodermata > Asteroidea > Forcipulatida > Labidiasteridae > Plazaster > Plazaster borealis. Next base: position 22,771,486 of record CM037457.1, on the reverse strand, counting down.
CCCATCCGAAGGATGGGGCAATTATGGTATAACATCTTGCTCAAGGACACAATTGCCACGACCGGGACTCGAACCCACACTCTGCTGATTAGGAACGCAAGAGCTTGAGTGCGGTGCTCTTAACCGCTCGGACACGACACGCCATAAAAGAAATCTGGTAGCGGATAAGCAATATTTCCTACTTGTGCGGCTTTTTCAAATGATAATAGTATACAAAAATACTGACAGTTATATTGTATGGACCAGCGACAGTAACCACATGGGCAGGTGCACAACCACTGAGGAAGTGCTATTAGGTGAGGATGGGGTTGTTTTCGGAAGGTATTGAGAAATCTTCAGCGACAAAAAAAACATCCAATAATAATTTGAGTTATTTTTTTACAAAGACTTAAGTCAATTTAGAACTGAACATAAAAAAATATAAGTACCTTCCTATGGTCTTATCTGTCGATCTCACCCCTTTTTTAGAAAATATGACAGACATTGTCTGAACTTACCTGGTGACTTGACCTGCCAGCACCAGGTTTGGTGCTGTTCCGGTCAGCGTAGCGGTGCCGCCGATGTTTGCCGCGTAGGGAACACAAAGAACAATACCTTTGCACATGAGATCATATCTGGATAGCGCTGACTTGTTTATGATCAGGTTATCCTTCGAGGTTCCTTTTGGTTGGTTCTTAGATCTGTAACACAAAGTTGGGGAGGACTACGTTATGAAAAGTGTCAATAATATGAAGAAAAAAATTAGGAACTTTTCTTATTTTGTATTGTTTGTGTGTTTAGTTTTATACAAAAGAACATGATTGATCATGGTCGTTTTAAAGGGATTGTATACGTTTGGTAATCTGAACCCACTGTTTGTTTCAATTCTAGTTTTATTTCAAAAGGTGGTAGCGTTTTTGAGTTATTGCCGGAAATTTGGAGAGGTTATGTCCACGCAGGAAGAATAATCTGCAATTGGAATACACTATCTGAGAAACGTATACTGCAGTAACGCTTCTCAGATTCAAATTTTAGGGGATAACAACTGATATCTTTTCTCATAACCGCAGTACTTCAAAGTGAAAATTTTCTCAAAATGTACTATAGGGGCCTATACTATCCAAAACTGTTGTACTTCTTACCAAGTAAGTTTTTATGCCATTCATTTTCAGAGTCATTACCAAACGTATACAGACCCTTTAATCCGATTAGTTTAAAACTGGAAAAAAAATGCAAATGTGGGGTTTTATTTGATTAATTATGTATAGAAAAAAACAAATAACACATTAGTTTTCAAGCTTTTTAACGGTATCAAAACCAATTCCCATAGATAAATATTTCACTTGAAAACTGCTTACACTCCAAAAATTCGCAGATCAGAATTGACCTGGATTCCGGGACCCCAGGGCCTGATCCATGTCTGGTTCAGTTTGAACCGGAATATCTGTGTCAATGTGACCAGTAATTTGGTTAAAATCTCGACTTTTGACTCAGATTCCGGATCAATTTGACATGGACTCCGGGTCAAACTGATATGAATCAGGCCCCCTGGGACCCGGAATCCGGATTTCTTACCGGGAGTTCTTAGAGAGTAAGCCTTTATTGAATAAACCTGATACGAACATGGACAAAATCCTTCGCAAATCAAAAGAAGTTTTCCGTTGTTTTTACTATATACAAGACCACCCAATTTGATGCAAATTTGATGTTCACGGTTGGTTGTAGTTGCCGTTTATTAGAAACTGGAACAGTGGTACCAGTATTAAATCTCTTTTTTAGACGTGTAAAATAGCTGGTTGTTTTTAAATGGATACTGACATGAAACACAGAAAAGTCATACCTTTCCCCCACTCCAATTTCTTCCATTGCGACGGACTCCGACTTCTCCCCATTACGTCGTCCATTTGTTGTATGTTCCTCGCCAGCCTCTTCGTCGTCATCGTTCTGTGAATTGACCACAAAAACTGCAATAACAGACCCACGATTCGCAGGTGTGTGTGTGTGTGTGTATGTGTGGACATACCCACCCATCCTTGTGGGGTCCAAAACACAACAGAACAATGGACCCCACAAGGAAAGGGAATGATAGAATAACAACAATAGCAGGACCCCGCAAGTCACCAGCTGTAAGGGTGTGTGTGTGTGTGTGTGTGTTTTGTTTTGTTTTAGGGGTGGTTTTTTTAAGAAGACTATACCTTCTTTAGGTTATCTGCCTTGACTTGGTCCAGCACTGCTTGGGCGATTGGCAACATCATGGCGGTGGTGGCGGTATTACTGATCCACATGGACAAGAACGCCGTGATTAACATGAAACCAAACATCATCCTAACAAAGACAAGAATTCCATATAATTAGTATAAAATCGCCCTATGATATAGGTTTTTTCCTCACCTTTGACCTCTATGGACACCTGGATTCGAGTGCTGGGCATTTTAACCACCAAATAAATAAATAAAACTACACCTTCTGTTTGATCTTCACGGTAAAACATTTCTTTATATAAAATATTTATTCATTTTAATTTACTTTTAGTTTTGTTTTATCCAAATGCTGATTGTTTATGGGCAATGCTCTTAAACATTATAATTAAAATGATGCAAACTCCCCAACCAAAGTTCATAAGACCAAACTTTACAAAAACTATATAGACGGGGGAGAAAAGAAAAACTATACGAGGCTTACCATCTCGGTTTTGACCCTACTAAGACTAGCACTGCAAGAGCTATCCTCCGATGTAGGTTACAATTCTCGATGGCTAATGCCACCATGAGACCACCAAAGAAGAGAAAGTTGGTATCCTTCAAGTACTGGACGGAGACATCCTTGGCAGGCATCACACCGAACACGGGGAAGAGGATGAGTGGAAGGAGGGCCGTGACGGCGATGGAGATTGCCTCCGTACACCAGAAGATGGCCATGATCATTATGCTGTACGTAGTGTAACCGATCTAAGAAACAAAACATCCGTTAAGGAAGTTAGGCTAATGGCGACAGAGGAGGGCGTAAGAGGGAAGAGGGAAGAAGGGCTAAGACGGCAATGGAGATTGCCTCCGTACACCAGAAGATTGCCATGATCATAAAAAATGAGCAAATCTAAAAACAAAATCTCCTATACTCGAAGGTTTGATATTCTTTCTTTCTGTTGTCCTTTTATTTTTTCATAGGAATGTCGTGGAGGGAAGAGGAGAGGGGATGGTGATGGAGAAGGAGTCCCACATCTTCACATCTTTATGAAGTTAATTATAACTCAACGTTTAGCAATATTGATGTACCGGATGTATTGATTACGTCGTGCGTTATCAGCGAGCGCGTAAGCCTGCGCGCCAACATGCGTATGGCTATGAACGCAGACGGTGCGTTTGTTGAAAAAATCATTCCTCCATGCTCGTACCACCACGAAGTGACCTATCTCGTCCAGTTAAAAAAAAAAAAAAAAAACGTGTTTGGAGTAAATCACGATTGAAGTTGTACTATTTTTCAAACTGCTGTTTCGGGGTCTGCTCACTATTTTTATTTAATTTTTTTAAGACCAAAATAAAGCTGACAACTTTATTCTTACAGAACTGTTAATGTGTTTCCATTCCTGCAACTATTTTAACTAGTAATTAATTCCTAAACACATAGGTCACTTTGTGAAAATGAAAAAAAAAAGAGAGTTTTGCCCGCAGAGCGCTGTGTACAAACCTATGCATATTTAGACCTATCGTATGGTGTTCTATAAAGGACACTTATCTGTTTTCTCGTGCCTGTGGAGAGTTCCCTCGTGCGTGTGAGTAATACCCTCGTGCCTGTGAGCAAAACCCTCGTGCACGAGGGTTTTGCTCACAGTCACAGGCACGAGGGTTTTGCTCACACACACGAGGGTTTGCTCAGAGGCACGAGGGACCTCTCCACAGGCACGAGAAAACAAATAAGTGTCCTTTATAGAACACCATACTATCGAGATAGGTCACTTCGTGAAAATACGCTTCCAGATAGGTCACTTCGTGACAGGCAAATGTCACACACGCACCCGAACTGCGTGCGCTTTAGCGCTTTGTATAACAAAAAATCATTGGTAAAGTGGCGTACATTTACAAAATGGCAAATCTAGTGATACGTCGTTTATAATAATTAGTGTAATTACAAAACCATTACGTTTAAGGTACTGAAACTTGCTGAAAAGTTTAATAGTAATGAGTTTATTAATAATTTGTTAAAAGTGATTTGCAAAAATGTGTGATTTTAACAGATAGGTCACTTCGTGGTACGAGCATCGAATTGTCTAACACATTGTACTATCTATTGTTGTAATAAATTAAATATGAAATATATAAAGAAAAAAAACAACAAGGATATTTTGTTAGGTATGTGAAACAAATTAAGGTGCATTTTAATAATACCTTTAAAGCAGAATATAAACACTCGTTGAAATCTGGACTCTCCTATCTCACTCTTGGCTATCGCCTCATGAAATGGAACAGTCCAGATTTCACCTCATGATTATAGGCTTATATTCTCATATGCATTCAAAATTTGTATATTATTAGAGGCACTTTGAATCCATAATACCAGCGGGTACTGCAACGATCCAATCCGATGGGTAAAACACAAACAGTATTACGTTTGTATTTCCTTAAAGCTTTTCATTTAAAGAAATTGCGCCAACCATGACGCCATTTAATACCGGTATTTCAGAGAGCATACAGAAACAATTCATAGTCAACAGTCATGTGGAAATGCTAAGAAAAAATGTCCTTATTCTTATAACGGAAGGGAAAGTCCCATGGGCTGATTTAGTTTGGGGGGTTTCATTTTTAAAGGCACTGTACACGTTTGGTAATTGTCAAAGACCAGTGTATCCCAACATTATGCATAAAATACCAAGCCTGTGAAAATTTGGGCTCAATTGGTCATCGAAGTTGCAAGAAAATGATGAAAGAAAAAACTTAAAAATTTATTTGTTACCTCCGTTTGATATTGAAAACATTTGCACTGGAAGGGTATCAAATACGATTGCATTTTACACCATTTTAAAGTGAGGCTAGAGACTTGTAACGTCAGAGACTTGTAGTTTTCCCAAGGACTCCTATTGACAAAATAACTGCATCTCAAAACTGAATTTGACCGTAGAGCCCCTCTTTAAAATTGACCAAAGGTCGCCTTCTGGAACAATCCACGAACAAGATACCAAGCAACATTCGTGCGCTATAACAATTCAAGTAAGCCCCACACCCGAAATGTTAACACCCAACCTTGACTGTGCTCGTCTTGCGCTATCCTTTGACTGTGCTCGTCTTGCGCTATCCTTTGACTGTGCTCGTCTTGCGCTATCCCTTTGACTGTGCTCGTCTTGCGCTATCCTTTGACTGTGCTCGTCTTGCGCTATCCCTTTGACTGTGCTCGTCTTGCGCTATCCTTTGACTGTGCTCGTCTTGCGCTATTCCTTTGACCTGCGGTAGTTATCCACGCACGGAGTTAGTTGCGGGGCGTGCGACTGATTCTAAACCTTTGTCTGATCTCTATGGTCTGATCGATGTTAATAACATACATTCCGACCCAAGGGATAACTTTTCACCACCTGTTCAGTGTTAGCTCGCACAGTTACATATATGCCTTTTTTTATCGGAACTGGAGTTCTTATCCTGTAAGCATTGTAGATAGGTTTAGGTGTGCCCCATTGTCTAACTTGTTTACTGAACTTAAAAATCACATCCATAACTTATACTCAATTTGCTTCGTCCAGGAATCCCCTTTTGTGTGGGTTTCTTTATGGTGGTCGTCTGTTCGTCGTTCTTTGTTTTTGCGTTTGTTTGTGTTTTTGTTGCGTGGTTGGCGTTGGCGATGTTTTGGGGTCTGGGTTTTGGTGATAGTGTTTTTTTCAATTTTGTCTTTCTCCTATGTAGCCCATCTATTGGTTTTGTCTGTTGACCCCTGGTTATATGTTTATCCAATTTATGTTTCCTTGAGGTTTTTGTGGCCCTTTTTGTGCGTTTTCTCTTTGCCTTGTAATTTGTTTTCTGTTAATTTTGTATCGTAAAGGTTTGTTTACATTTCTTGCGGTATATTGGGGGTATTTATAGTTTTATATATTTTTGTATAATTATTTTACAAAATGTGTATAAATATGCCTGAATAAAGTATTGTTATTATAAAACGTTCCGTCCGGCCGGAGTGCCTTGATCACGACTGCGGATTGGTGTGTGGGCGTGGCGATGGGGAACTAATAATAACAATAATAATAATAATAATAATAATAATAATAATAATAATAATAATAATAATAATAATAATAATAATAATAATAATAATAATAATAATAATAATAATAATAATAATAATAATAATAATAATAATAATAATAATAATAATAATAATAATAATAATAATAATAATAATAATAATAATAATAATAATAATAATAATAATAATGCGTTCGAGGTCGCAACACGTATGCCAACTTCGCTCCCGCAAAATCATCGTTTTCATCGTTTCTACTGCAGCTGTAATAACTGTGAGTAAATAGGGTGTTTCATCTAAGTAGTAGGATTCTTCCTACCTTTTTCAGACACAAATTCAGTGTTTTTCTGAGGACTATTGAGGAAAATCTTTTAAGGGTGGCGCCATGTCTCACAACACCCTGAGGAGACCAAACACCGTTCGCTTCTCTATCAGACACAATAGACCAACAGCAAAGCAAGTCAATGATGCGGTGAAGAAAGATTTGAATACGGAAAATGCAGTGGTATGCATTGCAGAGCTGGACAATAGCTGGTTTAACGTGACGCTTACCAATGAACACCTATGTGAAAGAATTGCAACAAGTGGACTTCTTTTAAATGGAATGATAATAGAATGTGAAAGAGCTGAATTGATCAACTCAGTCGTGGTGTATGTAAAGGCTCCCTTCGAAATGCAGGACAACATCGTCCAAAATGCGTTAATGCAGTATGGAACAGTGGTCAACGTCAGACGACAGTATCATTATTTTGATAAGAAAATTGAAAACGGAGTCCGCAGTTTGCTTATCAAACACGTCAAAAACCAATCCCAAGTTTTATCAGGGTTGGAAACTTCAACTTACCTGTACGACATCGAGGACAAGAAAAAACATGCAAAATTTGTCAACAACCAGGGCACATGGCCAGAGACTGTAACCAGCGAGGACGTTGCTTCGTCTGTGGGTCTAGAGAACACCGATCGGACTCGCATGACAAATTAGAGCAACTTCAAAACATGCCTGCAGTAGACCAAGTTTTGAGTCAAACAAGCATCATAGACGGTGGAAATGAAGAAGAATATGATGCTAGTACAGAAGATGTTGAAGAAGAAACAGAAGACATTGCCGACAATGAACCACATTTCACAGAAGAAGAATGGGACAACGATGAAATTCTTATTAGAGAGATTCCAAACAGAAAGGAAGAAGCAAAATCAACTGTAAAAGAGAAAACAGGCACCGAAGAAAACATAGAAAGTAGAGAGCATGACACTGATGACGAAGGGGAAACAGACGAAGAAAACAACCACACCAAGGAGACGAGGCAAAGGAGACACTGCTCTCGCCCAAAAGGCTGGCAAAGGTTTTGGGATGAAGCAGTGAAAGGGGGCGAGATTAAGAAGAAACAGCAGGGAGAAACCTTCAAACAAACAACTAAGGAGACCACTGCAGAGAACACCGACCTGGCCAGTCAGGAAGAATCAGATGAGCAACATAATACTACACAAGAAACTGAAATACTGTCCAGCATGGTGCCTGAAAAAGGGATCAATAAGAATTTTGATTGGGCTCAAGCTGTCAAGAAGAACTTGGTAGAGAATCAACAAACAGCAAACGCAACAACACACAATGAAGAAATGGAAGACATGAACCAAGATAGTCAGGGCCAGGGAGACGAGCATGAAACAACTCAAGAAACTGAACAAGATCAAACTCAAGAAAAATGGGTGCCTTATGTCAGAAAAGGTGTTCAACGTTTTAGGAAGAAACGCGGAAGTGGGGAAATGCCCACTACCGAAAAGAACCATATCAGATCGGCCAAGTCAGACATGACACGAAAGGAAAAGCAAAACAGAAATAATCCTTTTATAACTGTAAATGTTGAAGTACCAAGTTTCTCATAAATTGTTGTTTGGCATCGCTGTTTGTTTTCTGATGGCATACACAATTGCAACGCTCAATGTCAATGGGCTTAGAAACCCACAAAAGCGGGAAATTGTCTTTGAATACCTTTTAAGGAAAAAAGTGGCTATTGTGTTCCTTCAGGAGACTCATAGTGAGGTTGGGGATGAGTCAACATGGCGCAGACAGTGGGGTGGGCAAATCGCCTTCAGTCACGGGAAAACAAATAGTTGCGGAGTTGCCATTCTTATTTCCCAAAAGAGCGGCCTTCATCTCATCAATTTTAAAAATGATTCCAATGGCAGATGGGTTAAAGGTGATATTGCTATGGGAGGCGAGGTGATTAGTCTCATCTCACTGTATGCGCCAAATAATGCGACTTTTCGCAAGCATTTTTATGAGAGAATTGGTAGGTCTCTTTCAGATATTATTGAGGACTATAACTGTATAATCGGTGGTGATTTTAACTGTGATATCAATGCTGACATTTATGATCAAAGCAGAACGTGTTTTCTCAATGTCATTCAGGAAAATGATTTAATTGACACGGGGGGATTACTGAGTAAAGAAAACAATCCGGGTTTTACTTTCTATCACAAAGGGATCAAACGACCAAGCAGAATTGACTATGTCCTCATTTCGAACTCTCTAAGCAATCAGCTGAAAGAGATTAGCATTGATTCATCCGGGTTATCAGACCATAGTACAGTTATAGTCAGGTTAGATAATCAAACAGTGCCCACCGGGAAAGGAAGATGGTTTTGTAATAATGAAATTCTTAAAGACAGCCAATGTAAACAAAGACTGGATATGTTTTGGAATTTTTGGAAAACCCAGAAAATTCTGTATGATTGTCCTCTTTTATGGTGGGATATAGGAAAGAATAGGTTAAAGGAAATCATTAAAGATTATGATGGAGAAAAAATGTACAAAGAACGTAAAGAAGAAGAAAAGTTAAAGAAAAGGTACCAGCAAATCATTACTAACACCTCTGAAGACGTTTCTTGTGAACTTGAAGAAATAGAGAGTAAAATTAAAGAATACGAGACTACTAAATGGGAAAAAGTTAAGGTCAAAGTTCACATAAAAATAAGTGTGATATGGAAAAACCGAGCAAATACTTTCTTTCAACTGAAAAGCAACAACAGAAAAACAATCTCATTAAAGAATTGAAAAATACGGATGGGCAAGTTACTAATGAACCTTCTCAAATGGTGGATATTGTTCGGAAGTTTTATAACAATCTTTTTTCTTCAGAGGATTTAACAATTTCCATTTGCAGAAAATTTTAAAAACGGTCTCGACGTATTGTTTTGAAGAAGACGTTGTCCAAGACATAGAGAAATCGATCACTGAGGAAGAGTTGTTTTTAGCGCTCAAAGATATGGCGAAAGACAAAGCGCCTGGTTCAGACGGTCTAACGGTCGAATTCTATTTAAGTAACTGGTATCTCATAAAGAGTGATTTTCTTGATTTGGTAAATTACTGTTTCAAAAAAGGTCGATTACCAGACTCTATGAATAGAGCCTTAATTAGGTTAATTTTTAAAAATAGAGGTGAAAGAAGTGATCTGAAGAATTGGAGGCCAATCAGCCTACTGAACGTTGACTATAAAATAATTTCTAAACTCATCACTAAACGTCTTAGAATCATTCTACCTAATTTAATCAATGAAGATCAGACCTGTGGTGTTCAAGGGAGAAATATTCAAGACAATTTGATGATTCTTAGAGATGTCATTGATTATGTGAATTTACATAATAAAGAAGCAGCCATTGTTAGCATTGATCAAGAAAAGGCTTTTGACCGTATTGAATGGAAATATATGTTTGCCATGATGCAAAAATGGGAATTCCTGAGGTTTTGAGAAGGTGGATTGAAATTTTATACAGCAATCCCACGGTTACCATCAATGTCAATAATTTCATTACCGAGCCCTTTCAAGCGACCAGAGGTATAAGACAGGGTGCCCGCTTTCCCTCTTTTATATGCCATATGTGTTGAAGGCCTAGCTAACTTGATCAGAGGTAACAATGGAGTTAAAGGTGTGATCCTTCCAGGGCAACTTGTTCAATATCAAATTATTCAACACGCTGATGACACCAGTATTCTTATTACTGACAACACAGAGTTCAATGCATTACGAAGATTGTTTTACAGTTATGGAGAAGGGTCAGGCTCTATAATAAATGTTTCTAAAACTCAAGGATTGTGGCTTGGTGCGTGGAAAAACAGAACAGATAAGCCAGGGAATTTCAATTGGAATAATCAAAAGATTAAAATTCTTGGCATTTATTTTGGAAATGGTGTCAAACCAGAAGACATTTGGTTGGAACGGGTTAACAAAACGAAAAATGTTCTGAATAGATGGAAAGAAAGGTCACTGACTATGAAAGGGAAAGCTGTTGTTGTGAATAGTTTCATTGGTAGCAGCTTAGCGTATTATGGTTCAGTGGTCCCTTGCCCCAAATATCTGAAAGACGAATTGGATAGAAGTATTTTTGATTTCTATTGGTCTTCTAAACCTAACAAAATAAGAAGAGACACTATCAGAGGTCCATCAGAATTAGGTGGAACTGGTTTAATCAACATTTCATGTAAACTTGATGCTTTGTTATTAAAGTGGCTTCAGAAATACAGCTCGAGACCTGGGAAATGGAAATTCCTTTTCGAGTTTTGGATCAAACAGGCGAACACCGATCAATCACTCAGGTGGTTTGTCTTTAACAATGCTAAACTGATTGGCTCTAAATTGCCCTTTTTTATAGAGAGCTTGTGCTGGCCTTTCAAAAGGCCAATGGTGTGATGAAACCAAACGTGACTTGTATTAATGAAGCCATTGAGATACCTTTGTGGAACAATACTGTCATTACCAATACAGACAAAAAAATGGATACTAAAATCTTGAAACAGCATGGTATGGTATGTCTGAAACATGTCATGAATAATGGCAATCTTCTAACTGCTCAGGAATTGGCCAAGAAATGTCACATCAAACCAATTAATGCAGGGAAAATTATGTCAGGTTTAAGGAAACATGTCAGTGATGATTTGTTAACAGAAAGCAGAGAAGGTCCAGCACGTCACGTCAGTAGTATGTTGCATTTTGAAAATAATGATGAGAGTGTTCGTGTTTCAGATACTACTGTGAAAACTATTTATAAGAGCATGGTTATAGACCGCTTTGTTCAGCCAACTGTTGAAAAGACCTGGCCAATTAAGCTTAACATTCGTCAAAACATTATTGACTGGAAAGAGGTTTGGAAAAAGCTAACACCCAAAGTATTGATTTTGACGATAGAGATCTCTGGTTTCGGTTGCGACATCGCATTCTTCCTACTTGTGATGTTTTACAGAAAATGAAAAAAATAGAACCTAAGGACAATCAATGTGGTTTATGTAAACAAGAGGAAGAGACTATAGAACACGTTTTTATATATTGTAAATGTACTTGGACTTCTTGGTTATTTTTGGAATATGTTCTTCGTAAGTATAGGGGTAATAAACACTTTTATCTCAACGACAGTAACAAAATATTGGGATACGGCAAACAAATTGACAACATATGTTTGTTCCTAATAGCTAAACTTCACAGAACTATCTGGAACTCCAGATGCAGAAATCTCCCTGCAATCAATCCGGTTTCTGATAAAACATTGTTGAAGTTGTTCCAGCACAAACTTAAACGAATGATTCTTTTGGAAAAACAAAGACTTAATGATGATGATTTTGTTGAATTGTTTTGTAAAAACCAGGCTTTGTGCCACATGATTGGGGAAAAAGTTGTATTTTCGTTCTAAGTCCTCTTGTTTTGTTTTGTTTTCTTTTTAGTTTTGTATATATAATGGTCTTTTAATCATTGATCTGTTATGTAGTGTTGTTGTTTTTTGTTGAAAGGGTTTTGATTGAATGTAATAAAAGGAGATGTGTGTCTCCATTGCAGCCAAAAAAAAAAAATAATAATAATAATAATAATAATAATAATAATAATAATAAAAATATATTTATAAAGCGCCAAATTGCAAAAAAGGTCTCAAAGCGCTAAATACAAAGATAAAAAGAAATTTTCCAAATTACAACATTACAATACAGAGGGTTTCCGAAGTAAACAATTTAAAACGACAATTACAAAAATGTACTGATACGAGTACTGTGTATATGTTTGCCTCTTCTTTTGGAGCAATGCCGCCCTTGACATTAATTAAAAATAGGCCTGTGAAATCGCTGGATGTGCTGCGGTTTATCGTTAAAGGCACTGAACACGTTTGGAAATGTCAAAGACCAGCGTTCTCACTAGGTGTATCCCAACATATGCATAACATAACAAACCGGTGAAAATTTTGGCTCAATTGGTCATCGAAGTTGCAAGAAAATGATAAAAGAAAAAAACACCCTTGTTGTACAAAATTGTGTACAGAGTGTCGTGACCGAGCGGTTAAGAGCATCGAATTCAAGTTCTGATGGTTAGTCATCAGGTTGTGGGTTCGAATCCCGGTCATGGCACTTGTGTCCTCGAGCAAGACACTTAACTATAATTGCTTGTCTTCACCCAGGGGTATAAATGGGTAACCTGCGAGGGTAGAGGTTGATATTGTGTTTGAAAAAGCCTTCGGAGCGCCACGGCAGCCCAGGGCTGTATACTCCCCAGGGAGCTGAGAAAGGTTAAAGGAATGTTATTGGCCCAATGACAAGGGCACTAATGTAAAGCGCATTAAAATGCGCCATATAAGAACTTGTTATTTATTTATTCATTTATTTAGGAATAAAAGGCTTCTTGCAAGAAGTTTATTATTTTAGTGAGAAATTACCTCTTTCTCAAAAACTACGTTACTTCAGAGGGAGTCGTTTCTCATAATGTTTTATACTATCAACAGCTCTCCGTTGCTCGTTACCAAGTCAGTTTTAATGCTAATATATATTTTGAGTAATTACCAAACCCAAACGTGTACAGTGCCTTTAAGGGTACTCACCGGGTTATTTATGATGATTGGAACTGGACACAGAAGCAATGGCACCAAGATCACGATGAAGTACCGTCGGTTTCTCAAGGCCAGGGCAAGGCGGCTCTGGGTAGGAGGTGGTGGATCATCGACGGGATCACCCCCTCCCTGTGCCCCCCAGTAGGTTGGAGGTGGATCTTCGCTAATTTCTTCCATTTCTGCAGGGTTTGAGAGTTTAGTATGAGAAAACTGCAATAAGCTGTGGCTTGTTTGTCATTTGATGATAGAGCTGTTTATAAAGCTGTTCGTTTTACTTTTTAAGGCAGTTTGTGGTTTCTCCATTATACCATGGGGGTGATTAAACTCACCGGATTGGACACTTAGAATTATTATCTGGATAACTTTAAAGACAATAGCTTCTGATATTGTTGCATGACAGCTCTAGTATTTTTGGTTTAGTGAAAATTATAAACCAATTTAGGCCTAATGTCACCATAGACGTCACCTGGTGTCGTAGGCAATCAGTTGTATGTTGCGCCAAAGGGGGAGTGAGGTTGAAACAGGGTACTTTATTTGCAAAACGGAGTGTTGTTGCACAGAATTTCGTGGGAGCCTGTTTCATTTAAGAACACTTTTGATTGGTTATAGAGAAAGTCTTTCGCATTTCACGTCCAATCAAGACTCGGGTTTTGTGGCACACAAAAAATGCCCTCTTTTGTGGTGCTGGGACGGTTGAATGATCCTGACAACTACTAAAACCAAGTATATTTTAATGGGGGTTAAGCACTTTCTAGTAGGCCTACGGGGGAAAAATATATATATATATACATATTAATACTGACCATTCAGCAAAACTTGAACATTCATAAACTTTGGGGGACATAGACGTTAGACGATCACTCAGACAAACATCGGTTTCAACGTCTGTGTGTTGCGGTTTATTTTTGTGCATGACGTCATCATCAGCGAAGTTATTTTTTTGCTGAATTGAGGACGCTGTTTTGCATCTTTCACCGGGAAACTCGTACAACGGCGAAATGACGCAGTAAAAAAGAAAACTTGAGTTCTTAAGAAATTGGCGATTGAGCCACCGTAGATTTGCCTGTTTTTATGAACTTTGCAGGGGGTCAATCGGCGGAAATTGGCCGGTGGGTCGCATTTGAGTGCCAGCAATTGCCCGGAGATTCTGCCCATATGGGAAATTAACATGGGCTGGAGGAGGAGGATTCAAAAGAGGGCGCTATCAGAAGAAGTTTGTACACAGTTCGCTGTATGGGGGACAGAATCTCCGGGGGACAGAATCTCCTGCCACACCGGCCTAAAATTTTGCCGACTGCACGCTTAAAGGCTCTGAACAAGTTTGAAAGTTGTCAAAGACCAGTGTTCTCACTTGGTGTATCCCGACATATGCATAAAATAACAAGTCTGTGAAAATTTGGGCTCAATTGGTCATTGAAGTTGCAAGAAAATGATGAAAAAAAAACACCCTTGTTGTACAAATTTGTGTGCTTTCAGATAGGAATAAAAATTTCTTTCAAGAAGTTTTTTATTATTTTAGTGAGAAATTATCTCTTTCTCAAAAACTACGTTACTTCAGAGGGAGTCGTTTCCTACAAAGTTTTATACTATCAACAGCTCTCCGTTGCTTGTTACCAAGTAAGTTTTTATATTTGTTTTGAGTCAAAACCAAACGTGTACGATACCTTTAAAACCATAGAGAGACCGACAAATGTGACCGTCTGCCATACACCAGTCGGTGATTAACGAGCTAAGTGCATAATATTTGGAAGAATAATTTAGTGTCCATCCTACAATTTGAACAAACAGGCCGTCCAACAAAGCAGTGAACATAATTAGCAAAATCAGTGGTCGGGTTTCAATGGAAACAGCGAAAATGCTTAATTAAAAGGTTTGTTATAAGGGAATTTGTGCAAGTTCAAATACGTGCATATTTCAACTGTGGCAATCAGAATAACTTGGCAACGGGGGAGTTTCTAAGGTATTTCCTTGTAATTCAGACAGAAAAATCTCTTGAGTGATTCGTACCTTATTATCGGTGGGCTTGGAAGTAGTTTCTCCCATGACATTTACTCTAGCAATGCCTCTAGTATAACTCTAGCAATGCAAAGGTTGTGGGTTCGAATCCTACCCGAGTGATTTGCCTGTGGAGGGTTTTTTTCACAGAACTCGGGAAAGTATTGAGTATACAGGGCATCGGTTTACGGGCAAAAATAAATTATATCAGCAAAGGTGATTTGTTAATGATGATTTCTTCTTGACCCTGCGGGAAGACAAGGGGAGACTCCGGAAGGCACTTTTGTTTTCTTTTTTTAATTACTGAAAATTGTTTGGGCCAATTCCCCTGAAACTACATGTAATCCTCAATGAAACCCTCTAGTTTGACATTCTAAAGTAACCTTTAACATTGAGCGCTGTACAGGTCAGGCATATTTTTGGATAGCTCGGGCCGACAGCGGAAGCTTATTCATAAGCCCATTGTGTTGTGAGCAGATCTAATCCCCTTCAGTTTCACCGCTGCCAAGCTAGCAAAGCTCAATGCTATGAGTCATCCTAGTCTAGTGACAGGTTGTAAATGACCAGAAAAGGGATTGTGTCAACCAAACAATGTTCTAATTATACGCGTAACAGAAACTGCCTTCCGTGAGCTCCCCTTAGGCTGCTTGTGTAATTTGAAGGGGAATGCAACTCGCAGGGTTAATTAATTTTAAAATTATGTTTATTTTATTTCGTACAACATCCAACAGTGCAAGCGCCAATTAAAGGATGAATAAAAGATATTTTAAAATGTAAACACACAAATAAATAAAAACACTTTGATACAAGGCAAAAAGACAAAATCACACAATACAACCGAAATAGATCTACACTAGAACTAGACAGAAATATCTCTGACTGGGTTGTACTTTATAATCAGTGAGCTTTAAACATATTTTGTCACCTAGACATTACCAATCCTAAACCCTGTCTTTAAATCACAGAACAAAGACAGTAAATGTAGCACTATCAGGCGCCCGTATGTCTATTTATATTGCACTATTATTGGCGTTATCTAGAATGCGCCGAGGTGTCAATACGCGGCTTAGCCTACATTCACAAGTGAACCTAGTTTTCACACTCGACTGAACCTGATGTTCACTATACAATATTCAGCCATTTGTGGAACGTTGCATGCCCCCCAAAAAAACACCCATTCAATAGTTATAATGTAGTAGAAGATTAAAGTTGTGGCCTTGACTTGTGTAGAAGGTTTCCAAGGTCACTTCCCGGGCCAGATTTCTTTCACTGCAATAGCAATTGCAAACTCTTTTGTGTGAACCAGGGTGGGGCAACAGGATCCCCGGCTGGGTGAAGATCCCCAGTTGGAAAGTACGTACAAAATCAATGGGGCTGGGCTGTTAACAAGAAGTTCAAGTACGAACAAAAGGAGGTCCCCGATTGCATGTGTTTACACACTTGCGTTCTGTGTATGTGCAGGGTGCATTTATTCAAGCTACTTATTTTTGTGGCTTTGGTTCTATGGATGAATTGAACTTAATGAAAGTTGGTAGTCAAGTTTTTAACCAGACTTGGAATCATGGAGAATTGTCAATATTGTTCTCCATGCAACAATTACACGATAAACAGGACGTACCTTTCGTATCTTGCTGCACAAACAATACTACGTGTGTACTGTAAACACAGCCTGACTTTACTTTAGATATAAAAAGTGCTTTTGTTTGTTTAGTGTGAAGTCCACTTTGGAGATATCAGTAGTTAGTGTTGTACACTGAATTTTCATATGAACTGCGAGGGTTAAAACTATACGATGTGGTCACTTGACTCATGGAGGTAGGACCTCCATGCTTGACTGTTACTTCTCTATTGGTTTGATCTCGATTTGTTACATGTTCCCAATGATTGCAAAACCCGATTGGTTTACTAGGTCGCTATAAAATTACAATGGACAAGTGAAGTTTACCCTTAACTGCCTGCAGTAGCCGTTGGCTCCCAAGTTTTAATCCGTTGTTCTATCTGCACTTCAGTCTGCAGCAGACGGCGATTTGCGTTCCACACGAAGTTTCAGTCTGTCGGTAGTCGACGTGATGAGACTCCAATCCACAGATTGTTCGATTCTATTCCTCGAAGTTACGTATTGGACAACCCGTTTTTCTGTTTTAACCGCTCTAATGTACTTATTCAGACTTATTCAGTCTACAACGCTGAGGGCAGCATCGGCTGTGGTCTGAGACCCGTTGGTTCTGTGGTATCGCACGTTACTGATTGGGGACTTCTCTCGCATACTGTAGACGGATTGATTGTGTAAAGGCAAATATTACAGGGTCAACCTACCCCTCGTTGGCCCCCACAGTGTACTCAATGACAGGGACCTGCGGTCTCAGGCCACTAATCGGTAACATAAATATGTTTTTAGTTTGTTTGTTTGTCTGTTGTTTTGCTATCGTTCTTTGTTCACCTGTCTGTCCATCATGGACTTGAATCGGTCTGGGTTGGATCGCTACAGGCATGATACAGCATTAATCAAAATCAGGGAAAATTTGCACTGGCGTAAATCCGTGATGAAAAGTAAGGGGATGTTTCAGAAATTTAGGTGCATTACCAGTGTGACATATCGTTATTTTTAATTTCCAGGCGGATCCAAGATACAGTGGAGGGGCGTGTGCTTATCACAGCGCACAGGGCAAACTGTATTCCAAACCGGAGTTGCGCAGGGCCCCGGGGTTATATTTTGTTGTTTTGTTTTGGGGGTGACAATGCACTGGAGCTTGCATTATGAGCCTTTCTGTGTTATCTTTTGAAAAACATTGGTTCGAACGTTTTGCAATTTTCTAATTTCTGTTCTTCTTTTTATCTTTGAAACGTTGAAACGTCCTTCAGCGATTATAGGAGTGTGCGAGTCATCGCCAAGCTAATGGGTCCGGGGTGCCGGATTTGTTTTCCTTATTTTTACGAACTATTTATACTCACACGGGAAATTAACATGGGCTGGAGGAGGATGATTCAAAAGAGGGCGCTATCAAAAGAAGTTTGTACACAGTTCGCCGTATGGGGGGGGACAAAAAAGTTCGTAGGAAAAAAATCTCGCGTCCGGGGTCGGCTCACTTGGGCCTCGACAAAATTTGTGTCAATGGTCTTATGTGCATTCTGAGAACCTTTGTTTGTTATATGTTGAGAAGGGTTATACTTTGAATCGTGTGTGTTTTGATCTGTTATATTAGGCCTACAGTCAATCAAAGAAACTAAAATTAATATATTTACTTTTGATTGACTGCCTTTTTGTATTTCATAATTAGCATTCGTGGAACCGTCGAACGGGTGAGATGTTTATTTGTTAACCGTCGATCTCCAATAAGAAAACATGGTAGGGAATATAGAAACGTTTGCGTGGATTTGTCTCATACAAGAAGTTGATCATAACACAAACTAACTCCAACACGGTGTTGTGTGCAGGGGTCACGGGCCACTGACTTCAATTGGCAGGTAGTTCCATTATGTGAATGGGTAAATTAACTGTGGGTGCACCCCACTATAATAAACTCCCAAAGCATACAGTGCAAAATGCTAAATATTCAAAGATACAAAAACATACTTAGGAGTCGCACAGCTTTTTACAGTAAAGGGAAAATTATCCATTGACTCTTGAACTTTTATCCTCTGCTCAATTTAATATGGGTAGTCCCAAGGCCCGGAGAGTTATTCTCCCTCAAAAAAAACACCCCTACAGCAGTGAAATTTTTCCAAACGTCCGAGCATCAATCTTGAAAAATGTCCCTACACCTCTCGGCAAATAGTATCACTTGTTTCTGGGCCTATGTCATCCAAAATACCTCAAGTTGGAAGTCAACAACCCCCAGGTCACAATTATTGGGATATGGTCTTCAGAGACATTTTCAAGCTCTTCACAAGTGGGATATTGCCATTCATTGTATTGCTGATAAACTGTTACTTGATTAGTTCCGTCCATGTACTGGGCTTTCGACCAGTGGCGCACCCAGGGGAGGGGGGATTGAGCCCCCCCCCTCCCCAAGAGGGTCCTGAACAAAATAATGACAAACAAAGAAGGGGGAAGGAAAGAGAGAGGGGAAAGAGAAAATTCGCAAATATGTGTGGTTAGGGTTTTTTCCGGGGGCAGGATGGATTTTTTTTTCATCATAGTAATTATGCCATTCGCATTTTTATTTCCTTTCTCCCAAAATTATTCTTTTAGGACAACTCACTCGCAATTGTTTAAAATTTAACTTTCAACAGTGACATAAGCATTTAAAACCAACGTGCCAGTTTGTCCGTCGTTCCGGCATTCAAGTGTTTTGTCCCCCTTTTCAACGGATTGCCGGACAAGTGTAAATATAGTACCGGTACTACACTTGAATTGAGAAACGCCGGATAGTCCTTTTTTTACCAACAATGTTTTTAATGAATATGCATGAAACCAGATATGCACTGACCAGATCCAAACGTTTGTCATCATGTGTTGCTTCCTTTCCACAAATTGTTGTTTAAGTCGGCTATGTGCAGAGATTAAAAAGGCCTGCAATCCTCCCCTTTCCAAATTACACAACAAATTCATGCCCAGGTTAAACTTTTAATTTTATTTTTTAACAGTAATCTGATATAGATGATTACTATGCGCCACTTTCGCAAAGTGAGCCCGTTGATATTATAGAAACATTTCCAGCAAAATTAAAAGATCGTTATGTATGTCTATTTTTCTGTTTTTAGGCGTACGGAGGCTTGATTGTTCACCCCCAAAAACTCCAAAACTCAGAGCTTCAGGGGGTATCGCCCCCTGGACCCCACCAGGGACCGTAACGCTGGTCCCAGGACCCCACCCGTTACAAATTGTTTTGAGCCCATCTAAGACATAATTCTGGGCGCGCCGTTGCTGTCGACGATGCAAACCTAACAAGTAATGCAGGGAGTTTGTCAATGTACAAATTTAAAAACAGTTTTAAGATTCATCTATAACAAAGAAAAAAAGGTTCAGGTATTCAAAAGTTCCTTGAGGACCCCGGTTAACATACATGAATGATGTCTATCGGCGAACCAAGGGGGCGGGGTTGACGTGCAAGGGAGAGAGGGAGAGAGGGAGATGGTCGATGATTTTATAAGTGGGCTTTTATAAGTGTCTGTCTTTCTTTCTTTCCCTCTCTGATCCAAGTCTAAATTGTATAACAATGTTATGTAAATATTTAGGCCTTTAGCAAGGAGAGCTTTTCTAGGCCACTCAGACGCGCTAAGGGTTACGCCCCTGGACCCAACCAGGGTCCCTTAAGCGGGCCCCTGGACCCCAACCCGTAAGGGCTATGACTCTCGTGCCCCCCCTCCCACACACACACATTTTAAGACAGATTGACGTCCATGCACACAAGCATGACAAGATGGTGGCACAATGTCAATCCGCGTTTTCCAGAGCTCAATGATGCTGAACTTAATTACTTAAAACACATCTGTTTCCAAGAGTAGCTTTTAATCATTTTCCTGTGTGTGGTGATATACCTGTGCTTTGCCTGTTTATTACTTAATAATATTTAAACATTTGCTGTTTTGTAGAAGCTTTTTTACTGAGTACCGGGTATTTATATTTTTAAAGTCTTTGACATTGTGTTCATTTTATTTTCCTCTCCATTTTCTGTTTTGTATTTTTCTTCACATGTATAATATAATATTTTGTAGTGTTTTCGATTTTAAATTTATTGTAAAGCGCTTCGATCCTTGGGAGAGGCGCTATATAAATGTCGGTTACTACAGGATCTAAAGGAAACTAACCCAAAGTATACACACAATAACCTTTAAAAGTATTATTGATTATTGTTGATTTTAATTGCCTTTGGTTCACTGTTAAAAATGTCCGTAAATTTACGGACTCCGTAAAGTGAAATATTCCATATTTTCGCCGTAATTTTCACGGACTTTCCGTAAATGTAAATATTAATTATGCTAATAAGCGTAATTACAATCAACCACATTTGCCCAAACACCTACACATAATATAGTACATGTAAGTACATATTGTTATTTCACCCACAACCGTGTACACATGTACAAACTCATGTTAAGGGTTTTTTATTTTACGGAATTAAAAAACTTTTCCGGTAATAGAGCTGCAGGAATACGGAACTACATTTTTGTTCCGGGAGTCCTTTGGACCTGGGAGTCCTTTGGACCTTGGAGTCCTTTGGACCTGGGAGTCCTTTGGACCTTGGAGTCCTTTGGACCTTGGAGTCCTTTGGACCTGGGAGTCCTTTGGACCTGGGAGTCCTTTGGACCTGGGAGTCCTTTGGACCTGGGAGTCCTTTGGACCTTGGAGTCCTTTGGACCTTGGAGTCCTTTGGACCTTGGAGTCCTTTGGACCTTGGAGTCCTTTGGACCTGGGAGTCCTTTGGACCTTGGAGTCCTTTGGACCTTGGAGTCCTTTGGACCTGGGAGTCCTTTGGACCTGGAAGTCCTTTGGACCTGGGAGTCCTTTGGACCTGGGAGTCCTTTGGACCTTGGAGTCTTTTGGACCTTGGAGTCCTTTGGACCTGGGAGTCCTTTGGACCTTGAAGTCCTTTGGACCTGGGAGTCCTTTGGACCTGGGAGTCCTTTGGACCTTGGAGTCCTTTGGACCTTGGAGTCCTTTGGACCTGGGAGTCCTTTGGACCTTGAAGTCCTTTGGACCTGGGAGTCCTTTGGACCTGGGAGTCCTTTGGACCTGGGAGTCCTTTGGACCTGGGAGTCCTTTGGACCCGGGAGTCCTTTGGACCCGGGAGTCCTTTGGACCTGGGAGTCCTTTGGACCTGGGAGTCCTTTGGACCTTGGAGTCCTTTGGACCTTGGAGTCCTTTGGACCTTGGAGTCCTTTGGACCTGGGAGTCCTTTGGACCTTGAAGTCGTTTGGACCTGGGAGTCCTTTGGACCTGGGAGTCCTTTGGACCTGGGAGTCCTTTGGACCTGGGAGTCCTTTGGACCTTGGAGTCCTTTGGACCTGGGAGTCCTTTGGACCTTGGAGTCGTTTGGACCTGGGAGTCCTTTGGACCTGGGAATCCTTTGGACCTGGGAGTCCTTTGGACCTTTGAGTCCTTTGGACCTGGGAGTCCTTTGGACCTTGTAGTCCTTTGGACCTTGGAGTCCTTTGGACCTGGGAGTCTTTTGGACCTGGGAGTCATTTGGACCTGGGAGTCCTTTGGACCTGTGAGTCCTTTGGACCTGGGAGTCCTTTGGACCTGGGAGTCCTTTGGACCTGGGAGTCCTTTGGACCTGGGAGTCCTTTGGACCTGGGAGTCCTTTGGACCTTGGAGTCCTTTGGACCTGGGAGTCCTTTGGACCTTGGAGTCCTTTGGACCTTGGAGTCCTTTGGACCTGGGAGTCCTTTGGACCTGGGAGTCCTTTGGACCTGGGAGTCCTTTGGACCTGGGAGTCCTTTGGACCTTGGAGTCTTTTGGACCTTGGAGTCCTTTGGACCTTGGAGTCCTTTGGACCTTGGAGTCCTTTGGACCTTGGAGTCCTTTGGACCTGGGAGTCCTTTGGACCTTGAAGTCGTTTGGACCTGGGAGTCCTTTGGACCTGGGAGTCCTTTGGACCTGGGAGTCCTTTGGACCTGGGAGTCCTTTGGACCTGGGAGTCCTTTGGACCTGGGAGTCCTTTGGACCTTGGAGTCCTTTGGACCTTGGAGTCCTTTGGACCTTGGAGTCCTTTGGACCTCGGAGTCCTTTGGACATGGGAGTCCTTTGGACCTGGAGTCCTTTGGACCTGGGAGTCCTTTGGACCTGGGAGTCCTTTGGACCTGCGAGTCCTTTGGACCTGGGAGTCCTTTGGACCTGGGAGTCCTTTGGACCTGGAAGTCCTTTGGACCTTGGAGTCCTTTGGACCTTGGAGTCCTTTGGACCTGGGAGTCCTTTGGACCTTGGAGTCCTTTGGACCTTGGAGTCCTTTGGACCTTGGAGTCAAAGTGTAATAGTAATAATAACTATAGGGAAGTTTGAGGTATAGTATAACATAACATGGTTTATTTCGGATATAATAATAGTCTCATTATTACCCTCGGTACCCCGACTCGGTGTTGGGAAATGATAACCTAGTACGTTAACTTCCAATAGTACCTCGGGGAGCTATTCGACTGTCCATCCACACGCCATGTTATTTGTCAACGATTACATTTAATAGTATTAATAATATTATTGCAGTGAAGGCCAACCGTACTTTGCCAAACGAAGTTGACAAAACTCGAGTCTCTAACAATTAACAGAAAGTTAATATGCACCATCTGCAGAAGTGAACATAAGCAAACATTTCTTCTGCAAAATGAGGGGAAACATGCTCTTATAAAATGTCCGTTTAGCTTTGGAAAAGAAATGGTTACCGTACCTTTGTTTGAGGGTTGTATTGGAGAGTAACCAGCCTCCATAGCTGCCCTTCTTTGACGGTCCTTTTGGAGAATAGCTGATTTTCCCCGATCTAATGTAAGTCTTGTTCCAAATATTGGTGTATAGAATTACCAGCTCTTGTTTAGTAGTCGGTCATTTGGGCTTGTTTATACTTGCCGCCCGGTGGGGGAAAGGGGGATCAGACCAGTTACGCAAGTGATCATTAACCGTACGTTTGTTTGCCGTACTGCTAAGGGTTTGTGGCACAATGCCATGCAATTGCTTTTTGGATTCATGTGTATTCGTCCTTCATTCAGTTGCTCCATATAGTTCGATAGTTCACAAGTAGATGCCACCACAGGTACATTGTTGTGTGGCTTTAGTTTGTGTGCACCGGGCCTACACAATCTATACATAATCGCGAGGGTATGGTGCAGTACTGCTGCAACACGGTAGAATGGGTTCCACACAGGGTTACCTGTCACTTCAGCCCCAGCGGCAAAATCTGGGCACCAAACCTTAACGGATTGCCGTAGTTGAAGTTTCACAGCCGTACACACAAAAAAATCATTGTAACTTTCAAGTTTACTTGATGAGGGGCTGCATCGAGTTTTCTGTAAGGTAACTTGAGAGACTTCCATGCATAAGTAAAAATCCCTTAAAGTAGGAACGAATGTTGATCAATTTAGGAAGTTTTTGCTAACCAAAACTTTATGACACGTTAAGACTATAATGGTCAGAGATACAAATTTCTGTTTGAGGTAAGACCCCAGTACATGTAGGCCTAATCCACGTTCTATGAGTAGAATAGTTCTGATAAGATCTTGTTCTGGACTTGTGAGTCGAAATTTTCTGGTGGAAAGTAAAACAAATTCACAGTGCTAACATTAGCAGCGAACTTAGCAGCGAAGTCAGCTCACTTTTGCGTTCATGCGGTCAAAAATTGTAGTTGCAGTTATGCTAGCAGCGAAGTTAGCTACTCGTCGTGTGAATGACAAGACATTCTCAGCTTGTTTACAGGTTTCCTCCTCAGGCTATATTCCAAAAAATACACTCCCTCAGTTTTCCTCTTCCGTGCTTATAAATAGTTTCTCCTCTAAGGTGCCCTTGTAATTCACCCTCTAATTTCAGATCAAAACTCATAAAACATAAGTCGTGCTTTTCCTATAACAATTTCATTTCAAAGTTACACATCACATAAATAACAAATAAAGACAAGAGGTACACCCCGGGTCAGAAATGTACCGTATCCGGGTACCGTGGGGCCTGACCCATTTCTGGGTAGTATGTCCCGGAATCTGTGCCTAAATGACCCACAAAAGGGCCAAAATGACACAGAATCTCACATGGGTTAAAATCTCTCTTTTTAACCACTTTCCGGGTCAGCCTGACCCGGAAATGGGTCAAGCTCCCGGGACCCGGAATCCGGGTCATGACCTGGGAGTTCTTAGAGTGTAACTGCGATGCTAGTGAACTTGTGGGTACAACCTTGTGTAAATCCCTTCTTGGTGGGATTGTTTGCTTTAAAAATAGCCGTTGGTTTTATACTCTGCTTCGTTCTCCTGAAGACGAGCAGAGTACTGTTCGAAACGTTGAGACCGTACCAACGGCTCTTTTCAGAGTCAACACTCCACCAAAATGAGATTTTATGCCATGTCTGGCTACAGCTACGGCTACGGCTAGATTTCCGCATCACCATGTGCTGAAGTATGTACATCCTTAGCAACATCCTTAGCAACAATCGTAGCCGTAGCTGTAGTAGCCAATTTGGATGCGGCCTTACACAATGGTTGTACTTCTACCAGTAGGCCTACCACCGTAAGTTTTAAAGGTAACTTCTTATTATTCACACCGTACAAATCTTCAAACAACACTAAAATATGACACCCATTTAAATACTGCCCTCTATTGACATAAATCGTGGAAAGTAGTAACACACACCTTCCATTGATCCTTATAGGTTAAACAGTATGAATACTAATTCCAAAAAAAACGTTGCAGTCTCATTGCCTTTCAAACCTTGGGTTGGTTCTATACTGATCTCAATGGCAGTAATCCAAGATGGCAGCATCGAGATCAATAGACTTGTATCATGCTGCCACCATCTTGTTCACAATTCCCTGCATCCAATAACAGTAATGAATGCTAATATCCATCAGAAAAAAATGGGACCAGACTATTTTTTCTTTCAGCCTCGGTTTGGTGACAGTGATTTAATAATGGACATTTGTAGTGCGCCATATCTGTCAGAAAGACATTCCTGGGGAAAAGGAACTCTGCTAATGACGGTACTTAAAGCCAAGACTGAACAAGTGAGTTTTCAAGTTAGTTTTGAAGCTGGAGAGAGTGTCTACTAGTCCCAGGTTCAGTGGAAGAGCATTCCAAAGAGATGGTCCAGCATGTGAAAAAGCACGGTCTCCCCAAGTGTGTTTAGAACGAGGGATTGGAGAAAAATAAAAATGGCAGCACTATGACAGGTCTATTCAGACTTTCAAGGCAAGTAAACCGACCGTTACCACAGCTCCGAGTGCAAAAAGGTTAATTGCCATGGCGCATCCGCCGTTGCAGAGATTGTTGTGGCAGCAATGCTGGCTGAAGAAGCCACCGTGGCTGAGCTTGAAGCGATCCATGTTATAACAGGCGCCCTCTTCGGGAGTGTGGCAGTTTCGAAAGATACTAGGAACGTCGCCTTCTATTGTGTGTTTCTGAAAGGGAACAAGAACTGTTAATATGAGAACAAATTCGATGATCAATAGACTGTGCATGTCTCGCGAGTATCAAAACGAGAAAATCGACGAAAAACATATTTTTTTCTGAAATCTTTGTTTTAAATTATATCAAAGAAAAAATCTGAACAACAAAAATACTCTCATTAGAATTTTTATAAAATCCGTTTTAGCTTTTAATAAATTCACAAATATTTTGTTAATTATTATTGAAATAAAATTTAAACTATTAGACAAGGATGCTTATTTGATCTTAACGTTTTAGAAACCACTTTTGTTAATTCACGGCCGAATAATGTGCAACTACTAAAAGCACGGGCGTAAAATTAACGCGTGACGCAGTTTATATAGGACACTGACGCCTCAAAGACCATCTGCAATGAAAAGGCTTGTTCACGCGTCCAAAACAAGCGTTTACATAACATTTTTGCAGTAACCGGAAGCTGAGGTCAAGTTTAATTCTCGGGTTTTCTTCGTTATATTATTGAATTGATTTCACTTTTTCATATTTAGTATCACTAAAGCATTCCAAAGCACTGAGGGTCTATTATGAAGGTGGTCGTCATTCGTCATCCACACAAACACAGACAGATTTTCTGAAATATTCGCCCTTACTCGGTAATTAGGCCGTGTCCGAATTGGCGGCTACGGCTGTGGATACGGCTGGACCGACGCGTCATCATGCGTTGAAGTATAGGACGTCATCAGCAACACCCTTAGCAACAATCGTAGCCGTTTATAGCTATTCATTCTCAAAGGTGAATCTTATCGTGGACTGGGAAAACTACCTCTTGGTGGCGCACTCTAATGTGGAGCGTCCGAATTTAATTTCGCCTAATTATCATTTCTTTGAAGCTGACAGCTGATTTGTCGCTTCAGGTTTTTCGCTTTGCAAGCAATGTACTTTACATTACCTGCATGACCAAAGACGAGTGATACATTTGAGTGAAATCAGATACGGTGGTCATCTTCCTTCCCATAAATCTTAGAGCCAAGTTGCTTATCATTGAGTTAAACTGAAAGTCGTGAACAAGTGCTATAGGCAATCCGGCGATTTGTCATGGTTTCCAACCAAAATCTGGAGCACTTTTAACTTGATTTCGTCAACCTTATTCAAACCAAAATCTGGAGCACTTTTAGACTCGATTTCGTCAACCGGGGCCAACTTACCACACACGTGCCATTGCATTGGATCGTGCTGATCCCATCCATGGTAAACGGGTCCTTGCAGTTCACCTCTCCCTCGTCCACTCCACGCACGTACGAATGGGAGCAGTTGTAACACATTAGAGCATTCGACCTCTGAGCACCAACCACAGCAAAGCTGTACACTGCAGAAATAAAAACAACATACGTGAGCATCGATGCAGTTGTTTGTTTTGCTTTGGCAACCCGAACATGTTTGTTCAAAACAAGCCACAGAAGTATTTATTTAAAAAAATGGTACTACGAATCTCAAAGCTCAATTATTATAAAGTTTTGTCCCCAGGTGTGTGTCCTCCATTAATTAACATGGGCCGAGGGCGTTTATCTGATGCTACACAACTTGCCGTATAGAGGGACAGAATCTCCGGGGACAAATAATCTCCTGCCACACCGGTGTGGCAGGAGATTCTGCCTCCCGGAGATTAGTTTGTCCCCCCATACGGCGAACTGTGTACAAACTACTTTTGATAGCGCCCTCTTTTGAATCATCCTCCTCCAGCCCATGTTAATTTCCCGTATGGGGACAGAATCTCCGGGGGGACAGATTTCCCTGGGACACCGGCACCAATCCTCCAGAGAAATACATTCGTCTGATAAACAAACAACTGTCCGTGACGTTGAGAACTTAACAACACAACAAAAAAAAAAAGTCAGCTCATTTCTCATTTCAAGTCTAGTCTAATCATACAAAAAAAAAAAAAAAATTACTAACACAACATTTTTTTTTTTTATTATTTTTCAACTGACGTACTAATTTTGAAATTTGATGGAAGAGATTGAACTTGATTCTAAATTGTTATTGTTGTAGCTCATCTGTGTCAAAACATGGCCTTAAAACATGGCCACCTACTACTCAACATGCCATACACCATACACTTGGCTCTTCTTATAACAACAAAACAACAAATAAATATATATTATTAACCACCTAACCAAGCGGTTTAAAAGCGGTTTGAGAACAGTTGTGGTGAATTATTTGTGTATAATGTATAATAATAACCAGTTCACCAGTGGATCAGTAACATCCCCTTAAAGCCTTTTTAGTATTGTTACATTACATAGACCACCAGTACCAGCACTTTGTGTTGTATGACATCATTCCAATGATTTAATCGTGAAAGAATATCTGAGTCAGTCACAGTCATCACAGGAAAAACTAAACCTTAATTCTTTTTTTACTTATTATTGTATTCGTATTTTTACGGAAGCGTATTGCCGCCACATGAATTAAAAAAGTATCTTATCATGTACGTACACGATAATTATCGTGTACGTACACGATAAGTCAAACTTATCGTGTACGTACACGATAATTTCCAATTTATCGTGTACATACACGATAATTATAGTGTACGTACACGATAAGTCCAAACTTTTCGTGTATGAACTTATCGTGTATGTACACGATAATTATCGTGTACGTACACGATAATTATCGTGTACGTACACAATAAGTTTGGACGATTTTTTTTTATTCATGTTGCGGCAATACACTCCTCAGTAAATTTTGGACTCGTGAGATCAAAACTAATTGTTTTACACATTTTCTCAAAAACTGTAGCATTTCCAGAAAATATATATAAATTTATAGGGAAGTTTGCTACCGTAACCATCATGTATTAAAAATCTGTGAACATTTATATTTTCAATCTAATACCACCAATATTGTGCAAACATGAAAGGATCGAGTTAAAACTGAAAATAATGTATAGTTGACCTTCTGGTGGAACTTCGACAAGAGAACCAGGTCACACCGATGAAAATGCGCGTGACCGAACGGGTGCGCATGCAGAAGTAAGGAAATGAAATAATTTGCAGAAAACTGGACGAAGTGAAAACTTACCGGCGGCAATCCAGACGTAGGTGGCGAAGTATAGTTGATTCATGACGACGTTGACGTCACACACTTTTCACTGGCAATTAAACCTGGGAAGGGACACGGGGTTGTGTGAGTATGTTTATTGATATTCGATCTATTACGGTATTGACAGGTGCAGGTTTGACAATTATTTCAAACTTAAGGGGCCTTATATTAGAACTTGAAGCAACCAACTCCCCTTATAGAATAAATTGTATTGATTTTTTTCTGGTCGAGCTTTGATTATTAACCACCCGCTATAAATGAGTTCGTAATGTTAACGATGTTTGAGCGTTTATTAAAACCCTGCAGCGAGGGTAATCAGCACATGCTGACAACTTATTTTCGTTTGTTTGTTTGTTTGTTTGTTTGTTTGTTTGTTTGTTTGTTTGTTTGTTTGTTTTTCAAGTGTGTTGCTAACATGTCCAGTTATTGCCTGGGTTAATTTAAGCATGTTTGTTTGCTCAATCGATTATTTGGGTGTTATAATTTTTTTTTCTACCATTGACAATTGACAGACCGATCTGTGCACAAATAATGCTGGCAGAGCTTTGTCCTGCTCCTTCTAACCAAATCACTGTCCCATGTTGATTGACACCCCCTCTAGGACGTGTGGCATGGTCCAGCTTAGGATATGAGCTGACCAGTGTGTACGATGTGGTTAAGACAATGGAAATATTAAAATATATCAGAATGTGCTGACAACGTACCTCTTTGCAGATGAGGTATAAACAAGCTTTTAGCCAGGATTTGAAAATAGGGTGTCCAAATTTTTAGCAGCGAGTCCAGGGGGTGCAACCCTTTCGGAAAATATTTACATATTTTAAGGGTTCTAGACACTACACAAATTGTTATTTTGGCGTAACGGGCAAGAAAAAAATAGGGTAGTAGGTAGGAATTTAATTTTTTTTTTTTGGGGGGGGGGGTTATTAATTAAAACAATACTATCTTTATTGAATAAGTTCAGTTACCCTTAAAAAAAAAAACTAAAACCGATGAAACAATTTGCATAAATAAGATACTGATAAATTATATCTTATTCATTAACAAACCGTAAACTATAAGGCAGCACATGTCATTTATACACTTTCCATGTTTAAATATAACACAATACCCACGTATAAAGGTATACGTCACTGGTTTTGTCATTTTGTTTGTAAATTTGTTGTCTTCATAAGATCAGTTGGCTCACCCAATTCTCTGATAGTAGGATCAATTTAAATGACTATTGTACCTCGTCAAGACTAATACAGTCGACTCTCGTTATAACAAGATCGCTAGGCCTGGCCAAATTTATCACCTCTTCAAGACAGGAACGTTTTTATATAAGAGAACAGTAGAACAAAGAAACACAAAGCAGAAATGCGATTCGGGACTTCAGAATGTACTCTTAATAATAAGCAGAACCTCATTATATTGTGCTCTTTATAACGGCTCGAGGTCGAATATAGCCATGTTTAGCAGATTATTTTACAAAAATTACATGCCAGCACCAAGTATGGGGGCAAAACGAAGTGGATCAGCACAGTATTTTGCATTTTGACTGTTATACAAAAGCCTATACTTGACAGGTTTGGGTACTTGCAATGTACTCATGTACTTATGTACTGTAATGCCATGTACTTGCAATGTACTCATGTACTTATGTACTGTAATGCCATGTACTTGCAATGTACTCATGTAATCCAAGCTATGATAGTCGACACATTTCGCACAATTTTGGGGCAGCACATTTCGTTTAAATTCCATGAGATCTTTTTAAATTTTGGGGTCAGGAATAATTTTTTGTAATTGTTTTTAATCACAGTCAGCAGCATCGGACGAAGTACACACACTTGTCTTTACACAGATGCCCATCGTCCGGAGCAAGGGAGTGCTTCGCCTGCCCGAAGAGTCCCCAATCGCGGAGGCTTCATTGATTCCAATTGAAATATATTCCGTGAAAACAAAGTTCATTTCGGGAAACAATTCACTTGGGCTTTCAGTTCGTACGCGACCAAAGTGTTTGATATGGGTTTGCCGGGGTGGCCTTATAAATGCGGCATGTTATAATGGCCCTGTGGTGACTGGCGATCGGTTTTAGTCGATCCCGTCTGTCCCTGCTCACACTATACACGGCAAATTCTTATAGAAGAAAAGTTCAATCTGATGAATTTCTTTGGGATGTTTTAGCCCCATCACCCAACCCCATGTTCGTTTCACACTTGCTGCAATTTCCCCGGGTAATGAACACTGAAGTAATGAATAATAATAATAATAATAATACAAGCATTTATAAAGCGCATTTTTCCAATGGTTACAAATGCACTGAGGGCAATAATTCCAGAGACGGTGTAATTGAACAGGAACCTTAAGATGAAAATAGGTATGACTTGAGTTTACGTTTGAATTGTATCTCGTGGTACCCTATTCTGGAATAACTTCAACTCGGATATTAAAAAGTCTCGTTCACTTAAGTCATTCTCTAACAAACTGAAACATCACCTATTGAATATGTATTTGTAGATATAGTACATACTTGTACAAAGACTGTTGTTCCGATAATTATTTAAATTGACTAGACTGGTCTCATTGTCATTGTCATTGTCATTGTTTTTTTTGTCCTTGTCGTGTCCCAAGTCCTTGTCTGTCACAGGGAAATGTACAAAAGCAGTATGCTTAACTTTTTTCCCTGCATGTTGACTAGCATGTTAATTACACTCGATATTATCTTTGAAATGTCTATACATTTTATTGTTGAATTATGTGGCATCCATCTTTTCATAATTATACTCATTGTTATTTGTTTTAACTGTATGTTTAATTGTCATTGTCAGCATGAAAAATAAATGTGCATTGAATTGAATTGAATTGAATTGAATAGAGTTGCAAGTACGAATGTTGAGAGGTAGCGAGTTCCAGCAAGGAAGGGATTTAGACCTTCAAATGCCGTGTGCATGAATACCTTCTTCTTAACATAAATCAGCACAGTGTTTCCTGGATACCATACCGCGAAAATAGGGGTACCTTTGGTACCCTAGGTAACTTTGGCAGGGTTGCATTATTTCTATTTTTCTACCGGGGGTAAGATCGCGATGCGCAGCTTCTATGGTATTATGTTTAGAAAAACAATTAACCATTAAAGTTTATATTTTTAATTAATCTTGACATTCTCTGAGTAAATAATAATAATGATGTGTGTAATTTTTTAAAGACAAACTTTAAGTAAAAATATTGTTTTTTAAAATAATTTATGAACAAAAACATATTTTGAACAAGGCTGGGGTTTTGTAATCACTGTGCGTGGCTTTGTTTTCTGTTGTACTTGTCTTAGCAACTCTGAGCTTTAGTGAACCATTTGATCAGCCCATCAGGGTTCTTCTTATTAGAGCGTTCAGTCTGATTCTAATTTGCATTCTGTATTGACCTCGTTAATGTCTGTTGGGCTATTGTTCACATTTGCTCCTTATTTTTAAATAAATAAATTTTTTAAAAATCCCGGTGTTGTCTTGTTTTTACCCTACTCCCAATGAAATGGTAGCTTTTTCATGGATGTAGCAATCGATGTATAAAAAGTCAATAAGATTCACCCGCGAAATTCCCGTGTTCGTTTAACCAGAAACGGCAATAGGGAAGAGGGGAGAAAATGCCCTCAGTTGCTTTTTTTGCCCCCCCCCAGCCCCCCCCCACCCGTTTCCACTTTAATTTTCCCCCAATGGCCGATATTGAATTTCACCCCTAACCATTGCACCCACATTGATGCAATGTTTTCATTACATCAGCTCAAGAATAACGCTGGTGTAAGGCTGTCATTGTGGTAAGTCAATGTTTTTTCAGCAGTACAACATTACATTATAAATTAACATTTGCCCCCTTAAATTTAAGCTTTCCTCCCGCCCCCTCTTGCCCCCCACCCCTTCGATTTAAAGGTCTAGTGCCACCGCTTTGCGTTGTTTGACTGCTCCGTTTCGGCGCTCTACGAGATTACAGGTTGTTGAAATTCACCTTCCAAAAAGAATGTTGATGTAAATTATATAGGAAGAATGTAAGATTTTACATTTTTGCCTCGTGCATAGTTCAACTTCCTCTACTCAATCATTTATGTCGATCTAACACCCAATAGCAGTAAAGAATGAATGCAAATTCTTACACAGACAGAGTATTCAAAACTAATGGTTTGCCACGGCCGGCTGTAGGCCTACACACAAAAGTAAACATTGTATCACAAAATGCATCTCCAAACCTTAACTTTATCAGGCATTATATTGATTTCCTACCTACCCCCCCCCCCCCGTGGTAGTAAATAAGCAGTTCTTTTCAGAACTAAGTAGTCTCCCGAATTCCGAAATCTACAAATCTACTCCGCGGCAGTAGAATAAATATGCAAGGCAGGTTCTCAAAGAGTAAATCTACACAATCTTCTGCATCGACCTTCCCCTCCTCCACGGACTTGTTCGTATGGTGGAAGAGCATTCATCGTTGTAGCTCCTTCGCTTTGGAACAGCATTCCACCGATCATCAGGGAGTCGTCGACCATTGAGCTGTTCAAGTCTCGCCTTAAGACTCATCTTTTCAAACAGTATTTTTGTAACATTGTAACTTATTAAAAGTTGTTATCTATTAATTCAATTTTTTTTAAGTTCATCTTTTTAGCTTTCTGTGTATTTGGCTGGTCCAGACGTAATTGTTTAAGTATATCGTTGTTTCTAATTGATTTTGTTTAATCTATTTGCTTGTATTCAGCGCCTTGAGGCGGAGCCGATCTGCAACTGTTTGCGCATTATAAATTTCTCTTTCCACATGGTGTTACCGCAAACTGAATAATACACATTATTGGGCGTCACCAACAATCAAACAGCAGTCAACAAAATAATAAATTTCTAAAATAGTAACCGTTTGCTCACCTAATCCAGCGCTCGGTTGACTTCAAGACGGCCTGTCGGCAAAATTCTTCCGTCGAGTGTTTCTCGATGCAGCACACACGAACTGCACGCAGTGTCTCTCCCTGGCAATCCAATTCGTTAATATCGACGGCTGAGGGAGAAGTACGGTGTGTAAAAATCACGGACAGTTTTATCACCTGTAAGCATTGACCTTAGGGTACAGTCCATCAGAGACACACACAATCCAGAGTATTTTATCATTCTTCCAAGAAGTTTTTCTTACTGTCAGACGACTACTTATAATAATAATTATGATGTGGATTTACAATGCGCTTTTCAAACCAGGTAAGGCTCTCAGAGCGACCTACAATATAATGGTCGTCGTTTTTAAGAAGTAATTATGTCAAAAATCCTAAATTTTGCAAATCGGTTTTTATGTAAATTTTTATGTGCTCAATGGGAGACTTTTTAACGCTATAGGTGGCAGCAGACCTACCAGGTAAATTTCCATTGTTCACGTAGGTCTGAGCATGCGCACATTACCGAGAACAATGGATTTACCTGGTAAGTCTGCTGCCACCTAGCGTCCCAAAAGTCCCCCATTGCTGTTAACAATGTCGCCAAGTTTCATGACCTAATATGTAATAGCTTCGTAATTAATCTAATGAGCACGAACGAATGATATTGTTTGTACGAAGAAACAAATCAAACAGCGCGTGCACTTCGCCAAAATAGGCGTGGTTTGATCGACTTTCGCGTTTCCACGAGTGACTGTTCATTATAACCGTTTTTACGAAGTGACAAACCTCAATATAAAACAAATTAAATACGTAGGCCTACACACCGCTTTGTACGGAGCTTTTAAAGATATTAGGAGAAAACAAAATCGAGAACAAATCTTCGTTCGAACGAAAACAAAATTCGTTCAAACGAAAACATTGACAAACCCGCGGCGCGACACAAACGACGCTGTTGACGACGCTGCAGTCACGTCTCCAGATCCTTAGTCTACAGGTAAGACTATTCAACAAAGTCTGGTCATCCAAGCCAGGGTCGAAAAAGACTTCGTTCGAACAAAAATATATCTTCGAAGTTTTTTCCCCCGATTGTTTCCACCTATGTCCCTTTAAAAGCTCCGTAGCTTTGCGAGCAGACTTGTTTTAGGTGGGTTTTTTTACGAAGTGACAAATGTGTTTAGGAACTAATATCTCATCAAAACAGAGATTTGGATGGGTACCGACAGTTCTATGCCAGAAGAATTCAGCTGTATTTTATAGAAACAAGTTGGTTGCGGGGCCGGGGCGCATATTTTTTTTACACCGCAGCGAGGGGTTTTGTACTAAAATACTGCCAATTCCTGTCTTGAGATGAGACTACAAACAGTTATGCCTATAAGGGTTAGGTTTGGGGTAAGGGTTAGGGTTAGGGTGAGGGTTAGGGTTAGGGTGAGTGTTAGGGTTAGGGTAAGGGTAAGGGTTAGGGTTAGGGTTAGGG
This sequence comes from Plazaster borealis, assembly GCA_021014325.1. NCBI lineage: Eukaryota > Metazoa > Echinodermata > Asteroidea > Forcipulatida > Labidiasteridae > Plazaster > Plazaster borealis. The sequence continues at coordinate 22,735,960 of CM037457.1, read as the reverse complement.
TTAGGGTTAGGGTCAGGGTTAGGGTTAGGGTAAGGGTTAGGGTTAGGGTTTAGGGTTAAACGTAGTCTCCTATCTTAAGACGGAATTGACAGTGTTACAGTACAAAACCCTTCGCTGCGGTGTAAAAAAAATATATGCGGCCGGGGCTCAATCGTCGTTTCGTAAAAATGAAGACGAAACTGTCCAGGTTGAAGCATTACCGAAACCATCACGACCAGGATTCGAACCACACTCTGATGACTCAGCCACAATGTAAACCGCTCGGCCACGACACGCTGCTATTGCCACTATGTACAGAAAATAAAAAGTGTTTTTGTGTTTATGTAAAGATAATACAACCTCATACGTGAACTTAATCACTGTAGCTTGCAAGCCGGAGGAAACCTGTAAACAAGGGTGCTTGCTGTGTGAACCAGAAACACTAGGGTTAACCCCTATTCTTCCATGAAAGGTATTCTGGTTGTACACCGTTTCATGAAGCGCATGTTCTTGAATAGACCCGCTTCCGAGCAGCATACACCATGCCCAATACATGGCAGAGGTTTAGGGTTAGAAAAGAAGATAAAAATGTTCCCATACTTTGAAAAAACTCCTCCCACCCTAAAAAAAAAAAAAAAAAAAAAAAAAAATCCTTTAAAGAATTCCCATAACACAGTGAAGACACAATAGGAGGGGTACACCATTCCACATAATCGAGCACCAAATGAAGCAGCAAGCGCAGCAAGCCCAGCAAGCTTGGGGTGTATTTCGCCTCCAGTCTATACCGTACTTTTTGAGAGAGCTTGGCCTGATATGTTATGAGCTTCAGTACTTGGTTAAGCCTACAATACCTTGGTGTAGCCCCGGTGGGGGTCCAGGGGGCGAAGCCCCCTGGAGCTCTGAGCTTTTGGCATTTTGGGGTCGAAAAATCAAGCTTCCGTGTGCCTAAATACAGAGGAAAAGAGCACTTCTGATCAATATCAATCGTCTAATTTTACAGGAAAATTTCCTGTAACATCAACGAAGGACTCCTAGAAAATGTTAATCCCACGCTGGCTTTTGTATACACGCATAAGGAATGGGCGCCTCCTAGGATCCCTTCACTGTTGACCCCATACACATACTGTGTGGTACAAATTAAAAAAAATTGGGGCTGGGCGTTTCTGCGCACGTGTTCAATTTGCGTCTGTTGCATGGGCGGAAGCATGCCGACGAAGAAACTTCAAGATTCCGTAAGCAAATGTATTCAAGTAGCCACTTTGTCAATGTGATCTGATTAAATGGCCTCAGACTGCAGCACTATTCCCTCAGAACATATGAACAAGCCAATTTATCATCTGGACAACATTTTTTTAGGGGGGCCCGGCCCCCCCCCTCATATTTTCAGCATGTTTTCAACGGGGGCCAGTGGCCCCCCCCCCCGGCCCCCCGGTTCCTACGTGCCTGTCCTTTGCAAAACCCTTAGCAGCCGTGCACAGATGTAGTCGCCAATTCGGATACAGCCATACTGCCTTATTGTGTAGAAATTTCGTCTGATAGCGCCCTCTTCTTCTTCCAGGTTCTGTGCCAACTTCAATACTGAAGACTCTGGCACATTGAGGGTTGAGGGGCGCTAGTGTGGCGGAATGGGCGAGTAGTGAGCAGACAGAATTTCTTTAAATTTAAGTGGGTTGGGAGCTAATACGGTGGATTGAGTAAGTTTGTTCCATTGGGTGACGGTACGTGGGAAAAAGGACATTTGACGATACATTCTAGAGCCAGAGGGGTACCTGTAGGCTTGAGAGATTTCTGTGCGTGAAGGGGCAGATAAGTTTTTTGAGACAAATGGCATGTCTACGGCAACCAGGCCATAATGGATTTTATAAAACATTGCCAGTCTAGCTGTTATGCGTCTTTCCTCAATAATCTTTCCTCAAGAATCAAGTTATGCGTCTTTCACTCTTTTGAATCCTTCAGTCCATGTTCATTTACGGTATGGGGGTGGCACTTAGACTGGTCCCCTGTCTTGGATAAAGACAGGTACTGGTTTTACAGACCCAAGGATTTCATTTGAAACAAGGATTTCATTGGATAAACGTGCAGTGACGTAAACTTTCCATATCTGTGTTATGATTGGTCCGCTCCGAAGTGACGTGTTTGTCAGCTACACCATCAGCAGGAACTTTTCGATCGTCTGCTGCTGTGCACGTGTACATAATGTTTGTATGTACTTTTGTTCATACAATATTGTAATGTGTGTACACGTGTGTGTGACGACGAATCTCTAGGGTCGCACTAATTAGCGTCAACAGGCCCATTTCACGACAACTCATGACAACTCCACGACAACTCAAAGACAACTCAAGACAACAAGTTTTAAATACCATCAAATGTAATGGTTGTAATCAGAGTGTATCTGGAAACACGTTTAAAACTGACTGGAACCATCGTGCATACATATTTTTCACGGGAAAAAAAAATTCCTAAAAAATAGTCAACTTTCTCCGTCCGTAGAACTGGCCGACGTGGACTTATGGACCGCACCATTATGACATGGGTGGGTTTGTGTTGGGGGTTGGGAACTACCCTTGTGCACAGTGTCGGTAAGGGGGGTTGACGTAGTAAGAAAGCACCAAAGTAGTATGATGAATTAACTCCTTTCCTTATCAAATCATTGAATGTTTTTAAAATAATGAATGTTTCTTAATGTTTTTCCACGGTAATTTACATGTTTTAATTAATTTTGTACAGAGTCTTGCTTACTATCATTTTGCCTGATTTTATTATTCTCTCCGTGTATTTTATTCTGTATAAGTCTTTGCTTTTTTACTTTTGACGTCTTGTAAAGCGCCTATGAGCATTTTAAAAAATGTAACTATTTCATAACATATTGTTGTCAGATGAATTAATAAATAATGAAAAAACAAATATAGGAATAAACAAATGAATAAAGAAAGAAATAGAGACAGAAATTAAGAAAGAAATAAAGAAGGAGAGGACAAAAAGAAATTGAGACAGAAGAAATAATGAAAGAAAAAAAAGAAACAAAGAAACACATGTAAATAAAACTAATATGACCATGATGAACAGTTTCTTAATGACATGAGTGTGTGGGCACCATTGCACTTACCTGTACAGTGTAATGGTGCGGTCCAATGTCATTGCGCACGCGCAATAGCATCACGTCGGCCAGTTCTACGGACGGAGAAAGTTGACTATTTTAACGAAAAAAACATTTTTTCCCGTGAACAATATGTATCCACGATGGTTCCAGTCAGCTTTAAACGTGTTTCCAGAATACAACCATTACATTTTATGGTATTTTAAACTTGTTGTCTTGAGTTGTCTTTGAGTTGTCGTGGAGTTGTCTTGAGTTGTCGTGAAATGGGCCTGTTGACGCTAATTAGTATGACCGAATCTCTTCCGTGTGAATGGATGCGAGGTCAAAGGTGTGTTTGGCAACATCCGGTCAGGCTGGTACGAGCCTCGAAGTGTGACGTCAGATGTCCCGGCTGAGAAGTTTGTCAAATTTTAAAGTCGTGCGTTTTGGAAGTTTCCAAAAACAATTCAACAATAAGAACGATAAATCGACAAAGGTCATCTCAGTGCAAATAAGCAAGTTTTTATTTTAGTTAACACACAGACAGGAAAAGAACAAGTATAATATTTACATATTAAATACTTTTTACAACTGAGAAGTGTCACAAGGCACGTGGATCAGGCAACAGCCAAACCAAACCAAACACTGACGACTTATTTCAATATATAAAAACTAAAAAAATCTTTTAATATCTAGGATTTTTATTCGAATTAATTTATTCCTCTTTTGAGATAGTTCGAGATTATTTTGTGGCACACTTTTGTTTCTTTTAAATAAATCCAACAAATCTGAATCATTTTAAATGAGAAAACATAAATTTTAACTCGACAATTTGGTGTACAATCAACACCAGATATTGTAGCAAAGTAACGAACAAAATAGCCCCAAAACATGATATTTCTTTTCTTTTCCTCGGTAAATCAATTGTTGATTTGTATATCATCAATATTCAAATTTTTACAGCAATAAATTAAAAATCGATTGGCTCTAATTACTTTTTATCTATACTGTGACATAGATTTTCCACAATATTGCAAGTTTCTTAAAAGTTTAAAACCATTTAAACCCAAACATGAAACAACGATTTGGTGAGGATACAACTCACAAATAATTTTGAAAACACTTTTCTTTTTAAAAATTTTTTAAATTTATGCGGTGATGGATTTCGTTTGTTGGTGTGTGGTGTCATGGCCGTGTGGTTTATTGCATCGGACTCAAGTTCTGATGGTTGAATCATCAGAGTGTGGGTTCGAATCCCGGTCATGACACTTGTGTCCTTGAGCAAGGCACTTAGCCATAATTGCTTCTCTTAACCCAGGTGTATAAATGGGAACCTGAGAGGGCTGAGACGGTATTGGGTTGGATTAACCCCTTAACGCTAATTTAAGCAGCTTGGGGTTGTATGCTCCCCAGGGAGTTGAGAAAGTTCGGTGGAAATATACATTAAGATCGTTTACCTTCCTTAAAGGCACTGAACACGTTTGGAAATTGTCAACGATCAGTGTTCTCACTTGGTGTATCCCAACATATGCATAAAATAACAAGCCTGTGAAAAATTGGGCTCAATTGGTCATCGATGTTGCAAGAAAATGATGACAGAAAAAACACTCTTGTCATTCAAATTTGTGTGCTTTCAGATAGGAATAAAACCTTTTTGCAAGAAGTTTTTATTATTTTAGTGAGAAATTACCTCAAAAACTCTGTTACTTCAGAGGGAGTCGTTTCCTACAATGTTTCATACTATCAACAGCTCTCCGTTGCTTGTTACCAAGTAAGTTTTTATGCTAATATTTGTTTTGAGTCATTACCAAACGTGTACGATACCTTTAAGGAGAATGATTTGATATGCTCCGAGCACTTTGGTGACAACTACAGTGAAGTTTTGTTTCCCATCAGTGACTCCCATCAGAAATTACTCTATGTATCCCCTACCCCACCCCCCCCCCAAAAAAAAAAAAAAAAAATTACTACTAATAATAATAATAATAAAATTCCCTTTCAAATCCCCCTTCTCTCTTTCTGTCTAAAACTCATCCTCATTATCTAGGTGGAAACACACATGAAGATCGTTTACCTTCCTAGAGGAGAATGGTTTGATTTTTCTGAGCACATTGGTGACAACTACAGTAATGTGTTATTTCCCATCAGTGACTCCCATCAGACATTACTCTCTGTACCCCCCCCCCAAACAAAAATTTTAAAAAATAATAATAATAAAAGAAATTCTTTTGAATACCACTTCTCTCTTTCTGTCTAAACCTCATCCCTATTGTCTAGGTGGAAACACACATACAGTTTGTTTACCTTCCTTAAGGAGATTGGTTTGATATGCTCTGAGCACAGCGGTGACAACTACAGTCATGTTTTATTTCCCATCAGTGACTCCCATCAGACATAAGTCTCTGTAATTCAATCCTCAACTCCCTTCTCCCTCCCTCCCTCCCCCTTTTCCTCTTCCTCTCTTGTCTTCCCATCTAATCCTCGGCTCCATCATCTGGGTGAAGGTACATGGAGGGGTCGTTGATCTTTCTCAGCGACGCCGACTTGATTCGCTCCGAGCACATCGGGCATGTGTCTTCCAACTCCAGTAAACTGTGCACAAATAAATACCACGTACATTATCAGGAAAGATGCAAGACAGATTATGATGCTACTGCTTGAGCCGATTTTGGCCGATTTGGACTGAAAATTTAGATTTTGATTTAGCTGTTTTTATAGATTCCAAAAAGATATAAAGCTTCCATTTAAGGTATTGCAAATAATCAGCCAATGAGAAGTGGTAGTTAATTAAAAACTAAAAATTAATTATTGTCGGGATACCGATATTATCTCACGACCATCAGCCATGTACAAACAAATTTGCATGTATTTTGTGCATTTTCCGTGGCATAATGCGAAAGGTTTTGAATGTTTTTCGTTTTGATACAGAATCATCTGTACCTTCTGAGAAAGCGTTATAAAAACTGAAGAAGAAAAAATCTTTTTAACAAAATAAGGCCATGCAACTTTAAGTCCAACAACAACTTTTTTTTTAACAGAATCTCATAAATATGTTTACATGCAAGACTTGGTAAATAGACACACAGTCTGTAGAAAATAAACACAGGGCTATTGACAAAATAGGGAGACTGCCAGCTGTAGGGCTATAGACGGCTCAGTTGGTTGAGCGCCGGCACGTTAATCGGAGGTCGCAGGTCCAAGTCCCGCTCTAGTAATTTTTTATTTGTTCAACCCAAAAGTAGACTAAAGTCTGCTAAAATTCTTTGGTAACTTTTCATACCTTGTGAATTCTGAATGAAGAGCAGGAAAGTCACAGTTTGGACAGCAGGCGAAATCATCTCTCACCATGTGTTGACCCTGAACAAAACAACAAGATCAGTTTATTATTTGTGTTTTACCCATACACTGATGTTTGTCTAACACCGTTAAGGCCATGTCACACAGGGCAATTGTTTCAGGCAGCATGGAGGCAACCAGCTGCACTGCATAGACTACTTCGCAAATACTCTGTGCGCATGCGTTAGCCGTGGAATGAGGTGCATGCTGGTCTAGTTGGCGACTAAAGTTTGTCACTAACTAGACCAGCATGCACCTCTTCCCACGGTAAATGAGCGCGTACCGAGTATTTGCGAAAAAGTCTATGCTCAAGGAACACTTCGGCAGCACAAGAGACATTCTTCTAGCTGAAACTAACTATCCCCAGGAAAATAATGAGAAAACTAAAATGTGAATGAAGTTTCTTTTTGGAGATTGCCTGGAAATGGTTGCCTGTAAATTGCCTCGTGTGACATAGTCTTCACACTTTCCCAGAGTCCTGTGAAAAAGAAATCCACAGGCTTCGTGCTTGAGTGAGTTTCGAACCCACAAGCTTTGCAAATTCTACAGCAGACATCTTACCACTAGACCACTGAGATTGCCCGGTAGCTAGAGGCAACTCAAATCCTATATTTTAACAGTGGGTGGCGCAATGATTTTAATAGATGTTAAATTTGTATCAATGATAAAGAATACTATTTGTATTTTACCCATGAATCGATGTGTGGTAAAGGGTTTGTATAGGTTTGGTAATGACTCTAAAAATTAATGGCAATAAAAACTTACTTGGTAAGAAGTACAGCAGCTTTGGATAGTTTAATTCATTTTGAGAAACTTTGCACTTGTACTGCGGTTATGGAAAAAGATATCACTTTTCATCCCCCAAAATTTGAATCTGAGAAGGGTTACTTGAGAAGGGTAATTTTTCTCAGATTGTTTATTCCAATTGCAGATTATTCTTTCTGCGTGGACATAACCACTCCAGATTTTCGGCAATATCTCTAAAACGCTACCACTTTTTGAAATGAAATTTTCACAGGTTAGTTTTATGGTATATATCTACAACTATTGAAACAAACAGTAGGTTCCAATTACCAAACGTAAACAATCCCTTTAAGTAATATTTATTGTCAGCCTAGTGGTTTCTTTCCCTGGCTTTCATCTCTGTGGACCACGGTTCAAATCCTACTCTGAACTTTGTTCAGTCCCTGGTGGTTGTGTGAGTTTTCCTCCAAAAATGTGAACATTGCTTAGTCAATTTTTCTCTGCAGAGATATCTTCAGGCCTACAGGTTACAGCACTAGCATGCCTGGAATTACATCTTTAAGAAGGCAAGGCCCTTTTTCATATTTCAAAAGGCACTTCCATTGGAAAATCTTAAAAGTCGATGTGAAACTGTTGAAGGGGCACCAAGGCAAATACCAGGGGCCTCCGTCTGTTTAATTCCAGGCCTGCACTAGTCGCTTTAGATGGTCCCTTGGTTTCATTACCAGAAAGATATCATAATACCGATCAAAAGAGTTTATCCATTCCAATCATTAAAATATACAAGTATATCCCATATATAGCAAGAAATATATCTTTAAAAAAAGGTACTTCCTTTTTCAGGAATACCATGTATAATAAGACTAGCCTGGCAACCATTAATACTCACTGTAACCACACAGTAGGGAATGTTGTTTTTACACTCGGGGCAGGCCAGCTCAGTGTTTTCCAGGCTATATTTGCAATATGGACATGGAGACGTGTCCTCATCTTGCTCCGTTTTATCTGGTTTTCTAGTGGAAGAAAAATAAACAAAATAAATACATGTCTAGCGTCCCCGCCTGCTTCCTTCTTTGGGGGCCGCATAGAATTTATTTTTATTTTAACCAACTCAAAAGAGATTTAAAAACCATAAAATGTCAACTGATACATCAGAAAATAAAATACTGGCAAGTCAGAACTTAGCCTGTGTCGGTTAAAAACAGATCGCTCAGTTACACATTTACATTTATTCTTGTGAAAGTGATCTACAGCAGGGTTTTTAATACTGAGATATTAAATAAACCACTGTAAACATGTTCAATGTCTTGTCTAATATGTTTTTTTCATTATTGTGTGGAAAAAAACAAAATTTGTTCGGCCATCTTGAAAATAAAAAATGAAAAGCCCCTCCCGCTTCCCTTTTTTCAGGAACCCGGACGATAATATGTTTTTTTTACTTGGCCTTAAACAAATAAAAAAATTCACAAGACGGCGCAATCAAGGTTGAATTTAGAATCTCCAGTCAGGATGAATCAAATCAGAAGTCTGATTGTCAGAAATGTACTTTCAAGAAAAACTTGGCAAAGACAAAAGTATAGTATGCTTTATGTGGAAAATATGTTCTCTACTCCAAGATAATGATAATAATAATAACTAGAGATTGAGTTTTTGTCATGTGACAAAAACAAGGTGTTCGTGGGGAGTGATTGAATGAATAAACATTCTACCTTATCAATCCAATGCCTGGTCCAGGAGTTATGAATTTTTCAAAAAAATTAACATCAACTTCCGGTTTGGACTGGAAGTCAAGGTCAAATAGGGGTCACATTTTGTGTAGCGCGCTTAGTTTATGAAGATGATTTAGATGATATATGGATTGTAAACCTCCAACAATTTGTTGAAACATTAACTTTCACTTTCCGGTTTGAACCGGAAGTCAAGGTCAATTGAGGTCACAGTGTGTAGCATTTCTTAAATCTTTGGAGCCCTTTCTGATGATGTATAGATGATAAAAATCCAATGTGTGGTTCAGGAGTTCTGATTTTTTCAAATATTAAATTTCATCTTCCGGTTTGAACAGGAAGTAAAGGTCAATTGGGGTCACATTCTGTATATCGTTTGTTAAGTTGTTACATACTTGTCCAATGATGTATAGATTGTAAAAATCCATTGTGTGGTTCAGGAATTATGAATTTTGAAACATTAAATTTCAACTTCCGCTTTGAACCGGAAGTCAGGGTCAAACGGGATCACAATAAGTGTAGCGTATTTTAGGTTTTATAAAGACCTTTCAGATGATGTATAGATTGTAAAAATCCAATGTGTGGTTCAGGAGTTACGAATTTTTCAAGTATTACATGGATTATCTTTATGCCTAATGAATATCTAACTGTGTGTGAAGTTTCAACTTCATACGAGTTTGGGAAAGGTGCTTTTGTTAGCGGACAAGGGACGTACAGAAGAAGAAGAAGAAGAAGAAGAAGAAGAAGTATGAAGAAAAAGAAGAAAAAAAACGAACAAAAATAAGAGGTGTTCTGGGCTGTTGGCCCGAACACCTAATAATGAACCAATCTTGTGAAACGCATATCACATTCACAGAGAAGTCTCTATGGGCTTTAAGATGAAACAAAAAGAGAAGTTATATTAAGAAAATAGGGATAAGTAAGTACATGAAGGAAAATTTAGTTGACACAGCAAGAAAAATACTGAAGGCTATTGCAAAAATAAATGTGTTTTGAGCATTGTCTTAAATGAATTGACTGTTTCTTCTTGCTTTATGTTGTCCGGAAGACTATTCCATAATTCTGCTGCTGCTACTGCAAAAGCTCTGGCTCCATAGAATCTAGTGAAAGTTGAGGGACATACTAAGAGAGACTTGGATTTTGAGTGGAGATTTCGAACTGGATGGTATTTTTGGACGAGGTCTTGGAGGTATGTAGGGCCTTTACCTTGCAAACATAAGAATGAGAGCCATATAAGATGCTCAGCTCTTAAACTGCTTGTATAAACTGGAAGATGCATCGATTTAGAATTTAATCAACATATTTTGTCCACACTGTATGTAAAACGTGGAAACGGAAATGCATTTTGTATGTATGTTCTTGTCCGATGTATAATTCTTTGAGAAAAACCATGTATGATACTGTTTGTAAAAGTAATGCAGAATTTAGTGTGTTATCAGAAAGAGACAAATTACATTTTTTAATGACCTCTCAGGAACAAGAATATCTATTGCTTTAAGCTAAATACATTTGTATGTCTGGTCTGCTAAGTTGAAGGAAATTAATGCTACGAATAATTAATTTAATATGAATGCTTTTTGCCGACTCTTCAATCATGGAGTAAACCTCATTTGTATTATTTCAAATATTGTTGTAACCCTTCCCCAGGGTGATGGGGTATGTTCATTTTGAAATAAAATAAGAAATCAATAAAAACAGGCATGATATTTGGCCCTCGGTAAAAAATAAGGAACATTTTATCAAGTACAAGGGCTGACTTTCTTGTAAACATGGTGTAGGCTTTAACAGACTTTTCAGGCTATTCAATCACAATTTTTCTAATTTTTCCAAGGGCAAAAAAGTCGGAAATCAGACTAAAATAGGTGGATATTATGCATGTCATTAACACAAACATTTCTCATATTCTTCCTAACCTGACGATAGCTTCAATCTTCTTCTTGTACTTGAGATCGATTTTATTGCGATACTCCGGCCGCATCAACATCGCTGCATAACTGAAGGAGGAATTCTTCAGCCCTGACCGATGGCACTCAATCACCGTCGAGGTCAGGATGGGCACAATATCTGAAATAATACATCAACATAAAATACTCTCTTTTTTTCCCAAAAGGGAAGAAATATGAATTTGAAGCAAATTCCCTTCTTCTTTCCAAAATAGAGGTAAAATTGTGAGTAAAATAAAATTATCGGTTTCAAACGGGCAATTAGCAATACAATGCGCCCTCTAAGGTTTGCCCAGCTGAGGCCATTTTTGCAGTGCATCATGGGAAAAGGTCAAAAAGTTTATAGTCATCTCAAAATGCCCGCCGCATAATCCCAATTGTTAAAGTTCGCTTGTGGTTTGCAAAGCAGCAAGTTTTGTTTTTTTCAGTGTTTCTGGCATAAGATGGTATTTTTTGTGAGGCTGGTGAATGTTTTTCACTTATGTCAGCCATTTAAAGGTTACAAACTGCCCATGCAGTGCCGAGATGTGATTGCGATTTTTTCAGTGGATTGCTTTGGGGAAAATGGCCTCTCCAGAGTAAACTGTAGAGGGCGCCCTGTACTGTGAATCACCAGTATGAGAGGCCCGCAAACAGGCCCAAAACATTACTGTCAAAACTTAATTTTAGAGAAAATAGAATTAGCTGTTGCAAACTGCTTACCAACCAAAAGGACCTATGATATAAATGCAAAAGTAGTTAATGGCCTGACATTTCGACCTAACAGAGTCTTTCTCGAAGGCTAAATGACAACACACCACAGTGTAACAAGTGTATCCTGTTACACTTGTATACCTGTTTATGTGTAGTGTGTTGTCATTTAGCCTTCGAGAAAGACTCTGCTAGGGTCGAAACGTCAGGCCATTACCAATTTTTTGTAACTTTATTTTAGGAGACATCTTCACTAAAAAGATATTGCCCCTGCAAGATTTACTTGTTAAAATATAAGTGAAATGGTTTTGACTTACGAGCAGGAAACTTGCTGATGTTATTGGCCACTCTGATCAGCATCCGTGCCCCTTTCTTATGATCACCCTTCTTCACATGAATCTGGCAGACAAGGAAAAAACACAAATCAGTTAGAGGACTTATCAGACTGGTTTCTTGACAGACAGCACCTCTTTCAGGAAATCAAACTGTCTACCAGGGCCCAATTTCATAAACCCTGTAAGAAGTAGTCTTCGGCTTACAGAGCGGCTCTTAGCGCATAGAGGCTCCTGCCTTATGCGCTATATAAATGTCTCGTATTATTAGTAGTATTATCAGAGATGCCAACATTGAATTCCCAAAAAGAGTAGCACCGCCGAGCACTTAAAACTTAAGTTGCAAGTCAGGCATAAAACTCACCAAGTCGTTAAAAGAGGAAAATTATGACATTTATGATATAAAGTAATATTTTCAGCGAAAATCACTTATTCAAAGCGGCCTGCTCTAGAGGTCAAACAATTATGAATTGTATTCTCAGTCTTGATTTAAAAAAAAAATATATATATATTTTTTTTTTTTTTTTTTTTTTTTTTTTTGTATCGGACCGCAATTTGCACTAGCTTGTGCATGAAGAGAACCCTTTCCAACTTAATTCAACAAAATGCTGTAGTTTCTGTCCCATTGTTTATTCAAATGAATAATGCTCACGTTTGCACAGCAAAATAGTATTAAAAGAAATACATCACACCACCTGACCACAGCAGCAGGCCAGTCAAGTCTTCAAACGACTTCAGCAAGAGCAGTTTCGTCAATTGGCCTGTCCAACCAATTCCATTTCCACCCACTGCATTCTTATTTTTATCGACAGTTTTCATCAGATCTTGGCCTCCATTGCGATTGATGAAATGTTTTCTTGTTGTCACCTTTATTTTAGTTGATCGCTGCAGCGATCGCGATGTTTCAAACAAACTCTACGACGCACAGTGGGCCAGAATGGAATCAAAGTGTGCCAAAATTATATTTCAACATATTTGTTTTGAAAATTTGACTTTTAGGGGTTTTCGGATCCGTAGAATTCAATGGTCATGTTTTTAAATGTCTATGACATCATCATAGTCCTAAGTCGTGATTGGTTGGTTTTATTATAGCTACTAATATGCGTAGGTCAAGTGCATGCAATTGTTTTCATATTTTTTGTCTCACCTAGGCATATCAAAGAAAAATTCTGTGAACAAATTCTGATGCTTGCTGAAAAGATTTCTAGAACTTACTATTGATCGAGGAAGCACTGCCATTGACCAAAAAACAGTGGCTTTAAAGGCACTGTACATGTTTGGTAATTACTCAAAATATATATTAGCATAAAAACTGACTTGGTAGCGAGCATCAGAGAGCTGTTGATAGTATAAAACATTGTGAGAAACGACTCCCTCTGAAGTAACGTAGTTTTTGAGAAAGAGGTAACTTCTCACTAAAAAAATAAAAACCTCTTGCAAGAAGATTTTATTCCTATCTGAAAGCACACAAATTTTTACAACAAGGGTGTTTTTTCGTTCATCATTTTCTTGCGACTTCGATGACCAATTGAGCCCATATTTTCACAGGCTTGTTATTTTATGCATATGTTGGGATACACCAAATGAGAACACTGGTCTTTGACAATTACCAAACGTGTACGATGCCTTTAAACTAATGGCAGTCACATGAAGAACTTACTATTGATCGAGGAAGCACTGCCATTGATCAAAAAACAGTAGCTTTAAATGCAGTGTACATGTACATGTTTGATAATTACTCTCTGTTAGCGAGCAACAGAGAGCTGTTGATAGTATAAAACATTGTGAGAAACGACTCCCTCTGAAGTTTACGTTTTTATGCTAATATATATTTTGAGTAATTACCAAACATGTACAGTGCCTTTAAAGCTACTGTTTTTTGGTCAATGGCAGTGCTTCCTCGATCAATAGTAAGTTCTTCATGTGGCTGCTATTAGTTTAAAGGCATCGTACACGTTTGGTGTATCCCAACATATGCATAAAATAACAAGCCTGTGAAAATTTGGGCTCAATTGGTCATCGAAGTTGCAAGGGTGATGAAAGAAAAAACACCCTTGTTGTACAAATTTGTGTGCTTTCAGATAGGAATAAAAACTCCAGAGGGATTAAAGATAACACGCGTATTGGGATTCAAGGCGCGTGTTGACAAATATTAAGCCAGTGTAAGCCGGTATAGGCGCTCATATCTTACAATCGGGCACAAACGGGCAGCTAATTTTGGTACCAAAGTGAAGAGGAGACTATGGGGATCAAGCCAGTATAAACATTAAGGCGGGAATCCACGGGAATGTAAACTTCTTCTCTTACTTTATAAAAAAAAACCATGTTTTTAACATTTTTTTGACAATTTCTAACCTCCCTTGTAGTCAGATGCAAATTATAATAGTTTGAAAACCCGATATTGGTAAAGTATAACTTGTGGAAAGTAGATAAACCAATTTTCAGGTAAACAATTGTTTTCTAAAATATCGTTATTTTGTGTTGAACAGATGTACCCAATTTTCACTTTTTAGCCTAATTTAGGAACTTTTTTGTGTTCATAAAATGAGGAAAAATACTTAAGAATTTTTCCAAAGAGAAATATTTTCAAAAAAAGTTCGTGGGGGTCTTATCTTTCAAGAAAACATTGTTTAAAGCTAAACAGTCACATAGCCGGAATCACCATTTTGGCGCACTTTGATCTCATTCTGGCCCACTGTGCGACGGCGCGCGCTGAACTTGCGAATTGCATTTCAGATAAAAGTTATCACAGGGTCTGTTTGCCGCTGCATCCCACAGTCGTAAAGCGTTTTTAAAAAATGTGGAACCAGTCTCTACAAAAGCGACTGTAGAATGTATGCTGTACAAGGTGCCTTGTGGCTCAGTGTGTGCTCTGTGCTACGCGTGTGTCGGGTAGGCAAATCCTGAGTGCGATAGTTTATGGGATTGGTACCTCCTAAATAAGCTCCAAAACGCGTCTGAATTCGGCGCCGCTCATCGCTTTTAACCACGCGGCAGCAGTCAACATTTGTTATAGTTTTTTATTTAATAAATACTTTTAGTATTAGTTTTTATCATGATACATTGTTCGTAACTACATTTACACTGGGCAGCTTGTTTATCGTATTTAATTGAAGATTATCGTAGCGGCGTATTCACTGCTCAAAATCGTATTTTCTACGCCAAAATCGTGTATGTTGGCATCTCTGTATTATTATTAGCACAGTTTCTATTCCAGAAGTCGGAATGGTACGAACATTCTAATTGGATCGGAGAAGTATTCCAGTACGTGCACATGGACCGTTCCATTGGAGGGACTGAAAACCAAATCCACATGCAAGGCCCCGGTCTGAGGTGGGATTTGAACCGGGGTCCACAGAGGTGAAAGGCAGGGAAAGAAACCACTGAGCCAACCTGATTCTTCGTTATCAAGAAGACTGTTTGATATACAATATAACAGGGAATTGCCGTTATCAAAATCAATGGAACTATAATAACAATAATACTAAGTTCTTATACAGCGCTTTATCACACCAGATGGGCATCTCAAATCGCTCAGAAGTTTTTCCTGCAAGGTATGTGGAGCTACATTTTTGAAGTATGAGACCTATTCCTTTCCGTAGCACCATGTGATGGTTTACAAGGTGCTGTGGCGCAATATGCAGCAAATCAAACCAGGAACACCGGGGCGAACCCCTTCTCTTTACAATAAGTGCACAACCAAGAAAACCAAGTATAATACCTTGACTAAGATGTAGCTGTGGAGGATCATGAGATTTGTCGCCATCTCTGTCGGGATCTTGATCTTGTGGTTCTTGAGCTCACGGTACATGCTCAGAAGGACGTCGTGGGCATTACGGTAATTACCTGATAGCAAATCAATATACAAGTATTGAAATTGAAACTGACAGAATATAATCACAAGGTGAAAACTGGCTATTCCGTTTCAAGAGGTGAAGTTGGGTGAAATGGAAAAACCAGATTTCACCGAGTTAGTATCATCTGCAACAACGCACAAAGGAAATGCATTCGATATCTGTTTTTTATACCTCACACAGAAAATACATGGCAAAATAAAGGATGACACGTGACGCATGTTCTACCAATCAAATGACAAGGATCTTTGTGTGAGTTATATAAATCGAAATGAATTAATCATTTAATAAGGTAATTTTTTTAATTAATCACCTTTGTCCAACCCCACTTAAAAACCCAAAACTTATACAGAAACGAAAATCACTCATTCCATCAGAAATCCATCTTTATCTGAAGTAGCCGTGAGCGCCCATCTTTGGGCGCTCTCTGTACCATTACGAGAAAGCTCCATTAAAGAATTTCCGAGTTTGGCCACAAAAACTCAGAAACTATACATCCTTTTCAGTGAGTGAGTGTGTTTACATTGTCATTACTTGGGTCATTACACTTAATGGATGAGCAGTTAATCTGCCTGGGGTAGTCAGCAGCAATACTGGTTTGATCTAGATCCAATTTTATGATTAGGGTCCACTATTTAGAAAAGGAATTACATGGAGATAACAGGCGTGAGTTGGTAAAGACTAAAAGGATGTATTATTCTGGCCTCTTTCTTTAATGGAGCGTTTCCTGTAATGAATTGAATATTTCACATTACCTGCTATCTGTTCTTCTCTTGCGATAATGATAGCCGTCCTGGCCGCCTCCCGGTGCTGCTTGAGGGCCATGTAGAGACGAAATAAGTACTTGGCATCCTTGGGCATCCCGTCTGTCTCTCCCATCAAATAGTCAATCAGCTGATGAGTTAACTGCTCATCCTTGGCGCGACCGACCTGGAAAGACAAACAGAATTGTCCTTATTAAAGGCACTAAACACGTTTGGTAATTGTCAAAGACCAGTATTCTCACTTGGTGTATCCCAACATATGCATAAAATAACAAACCTGTGAAAATTTGGGCTCAATTGGCCATCGAAGTTGCAAGAAAATAATGAACGAAAAAACACCCTTTTTGCACAAATTTGTGTGCTTTCCGATGCCTGAAAAAGGCTTCCGGCCTGAAGTCTTTTTCAGATTCAAATATTTCAGTGAGAAATTACCTCTTTCTCAAAAACTATGTTACTTCAGCGGGAGTCGTTACTCACAATGTTTTATACCATCAACAGCTCTCCGTTGCTCGTTACCAAGTAAGTTTGTATGGTAATATATCCCCAATTCAGGATAAATACTTACTGTCTCGATGGCCATTTCCACAGCCTGATTGTCTTCGTTGGTGGTGGGGCATCTCAAGAAGTGCTTGAGGGCTCGTCCGTACTGCTGACACAGAAGAAAGAACTTGCCCGCCATGAGATGATTCTTCTCATTCTCAAAGTACAACGCGATACTCTGGTAATCTTCCTGTGTGGCATCTTCACCTGTGGAGAACCGAGAAGGGAGAGAGGACCATGACGAGTTGTGAAAGTCAGGTTAGGTACTAATAATAATAATACTGAGTTCTTACATAGCGCTTTATCACACCCCTAGGGGCGTATCAAGGCACTCAGTATTTTTTCCTGCAAGGTATTTGGAGCTACATTTTGAAGTATGAGACCAATTCCTTTACATAGCACCATGTAATGGTTTACAAGGTGCTGTGGCGCAATATGCAACCAATAAAACCAGGAACACCGGGGTGAACCCCTTCTCTTTATGATAAGTGCACTGGGTTCTTTTACGTGCATTACACAACACGAGGGGAACTATGGCTTTACGGCCCATTCGAAGGACGCAGCAACAATGGTTAAGTGTCTTGCTTAAGGACACAAGTGTCACGACTGAGACTCGAACCCACACTCTGCTGATCAGAAACAACAGAGCTTGAGTCTGGTGTTCTTATCCGCTCAGCCATGACAGTCATAAAGAGTTGTGAAGGTCAGGTTAGAGGAACGATGATCTTAAAGAGGGACTCCAAGGTCAAATTCAGTTTTGTGATGCACTCATTTTCCAATAGATAGAGTCCTCATGAAAGTGGAGAAAAAGTTACAAAAGTTTTACCTCCTGTTAAAATGGTGTAAAATATCATTTCCTTTGATACTCTTTCAGACAAAAATTTGAAACATGACACCATCGGACAGCAACAACAAATTGGTCTGTACATTCCAAAGACAAATTTCTGCGTCAGTCTTAAGCTTAAATTCAATGCCATTTTAAATGAATATCATCAGACTTCAGGAATGAACAAATAATTCTCTGTACAAAAATGTACAGACCCTATTTTTGAAATGAGACGTCATCGAACGTTTCTCGATTTTGACAAAAAGGGTATCAAACACAGTGGCATTTCACACCATTTTAACGTGAGGTTAGAGACTTTTTTTTTTGTTCAGTTTCCCTTTATTACATGTTTATATTTGATTAACTTTTAGAAAGAGATTTTTGAACCGTACTCCACACTAATGCTAAACATAGAAACTCAGTAGCCAGATCTCAGGCAACGTGTCAACCACAATTTATTAAAAATAACAGTCAGTTTCCCTTGTGGTTTATTACTTGATAGTTTATGATTCCAACAATCTTTTTAAAGTTATATTACATGACAAACTGGATCATGTGACCTGTAATACTTACCCTCGTTACCCTCTGTGTGATGTGTTACCATGGTGATGGAAATCACAATGATGGTGATGATGACGATGATTATTGATGAGGGGGGGAGGGAGTGTGTTTCAGATGAGTCAAGAGGGATGTTAAATGAAAGTTTAAAAAAAATAATCAATTAGTAATCAACTCATAACAATGTTAACATTAACAATGGTGTGCTGAAAGTTTGTCAGACATAAAATGGGACAGAACATGCCAAAATTAGGTTCTTCTTAGAATTTGTGAAATGGTTTGGGTTTTTGTTTTGTTTTTTGTTTTGGGGTTTTGTTTTGTTTTTGGTTTTTTTTTTTGGGGGGGGGTTCGTGTGAGATATCGCCTAACATCACAAGGCCGGACGGCCACTTTAAGGTGCGAGCTACTTCATTTGGGCTGTCGACCCAAATCAACTGCAACCAGGGGCATGTTGCCACCTACTCCTGGGGCTGAAACAGGGTTACCCTCTTCACAGTCCGTAAGGATGTAGGCATGGGTATCAACTACTAGGAGCCTCCCAACTTTTTACGAAGCAATTTTGGTTAACTGCCTTGCTCAAACACAAGTGTCAAGAAAAAGTGAAAGTGAAGACAACCCAAACATCAGCCTTGATATCAATGTGATGTGATGTATTAAACATTCTATATTTGGAGAAATAGTCACTTTATAGGCCCTATTTAGGTGATATTTGAAAGCTCTTATTCCAGTTTTGATTTTTGGCAGGAAATGCCTGGTTTTGGCACGGAATATCACAAACACATTTCACCTTTTTTGTTTTTGATTTGGTGTGTATTTAAAATGGTCAGTAGTCAAAGATGCTAGTTATGTTAAAATAAAAGTTTTAAACAACTTTGTACACAAAAAAACAACCATGGAACAAGGACAGCAGACTGCAGTTTGGTCTTGGAACACAATCTCATAAAATTCCAAGTCTTGAGGGGAAACTTCCATTTTAAAATGAGGGGTCAAAAAAATCTAAAAGATTAGAGGGTGAAATGGTTACAGAGTTAGATCTGGGCCGAATTTCATAGAGATGCTTAAGCAGAAAATGTTGCTTAACAATTTTTTGCTTAGTAGAAATGAGCAGGATACCAGTCACAAGTCGTACATGTAACATGGCAGTTTAGCTGGTGAACCTTATGCTGCTAAACATAAATTTGTTGTGCTTAGCTACCATTAAGCAGCTCTATGAAATTTGGCCCAGGAACCAATTTCATAGAACTGCTTAAGCAGACAATTTTCCTTAAAAATTGTGTGCTTAGCAAAAATTTGCATGATACCAGTCAGAAATTGTGCATGTGACATGGTATTTTGGCTGGTAACCTTATTCTGGTAAGCATTATTCTGGTAAGCATACCGATAATCTCAGCGTAGATCTCCATCTGGTTGTGCTGTTGAGCAAGCTGGAAGGCTTCATCATTACACTTGGACATCACCAGGAACTGGATCGCTGAACCAAAGTCATTCAACTTCTGGAAAAACCTGGGGGAAGTGGAACGGCGGAATTCCATTCAATTTGTGAAATTCCGAAAAAAAGTTTGGAGGTAAAAGGGGATCTCTTGACCCTTGCACTGATGTCACATCAGCGTTCTCCCTTAACAGTGGTCTGCTGGCCAAATGACAGTTATAACTTCTGAGGGCCAGACAAAATTCTGTCTCGTGGTCCTGCTGGCTAGTTCATTGCTTCCAAAAGCTACATGTAAACCACTGCCTGCACTGGTTTCAAACTGACGACCATACAAAATGACAGTGTTGAAAGAAAACTGTAAAAGATGTGGACCAGTGAAAAGGCTAGCAGGCTATTAAAATGACAAACTAATTGGTCCCGCTGGCCAGTCAAAGTTGTGCATGAAGGTTGTTACACTTGAATGCGTTCCTGAAGGTACGATGGTGCCGAACCGGATAAAAAACACAACTAGACTGTAGTCCGAAGACTTAAATAAGTCACGTATACAAAGATAAAAAGTCACAGTTGAAATATCAGGTTAATAATTACAAATAAAGTTCACAAAAACTGTTAACAATTACTTTAACAAATAAAAAGTGGATATATACTGATGACATTATACACCAATATAGTACACTGAAAATGAAGGGGGTATTTCACTGGAGTTTAGAGCTCAACAATCACCCATAAGCCAACATGAGCTTCTTACCTAGCCACCATCTTGGCCCCTTCAACAGATCCAGTGTCTCTGACAATACGCACTGCCTCCTCTGGATTACGGAGAAAGTCTAACTGGATTCTGAAAAACATACCAAGAAATCTCAAAGGTTCAATGTCGATTCTTGCAATGGGAGTGTTGAATCACAAAGATACTTCCATTCTACTGCGTTTTGTTGGCCTTGGAGATGTGTTTCTGCAAGAATTGATTCTAAAGAAACTGTTAACACAATTCTAAAGTCAAGTTGAACAATAACTCCTCCATCTTGCTTCAATTGTGTACAAGCAGTTTGATCAAATTTTAAGAAATGAAGCAGGGTCGTGTCACATGAGGCAATTTACAGGCAACAAGTTCCAGGCAATCTCCAACAAGGTTATACATTCATATTTAAATTTCCACATTCATTTTCTTAGGGATAGTATTAAGGGGTCGTTCAAAATTATCGACCATTTATTGAGCGTACAAACCGTACTCTGGGGGATGGGGTCTGCGGCCCATGTACGCTTTCTGAAATAAACTAAAACCGTTGATTCTGTCAATTTGTGTCATGCCAGTAAATTGATAGCTAAACTCACAGTAAGATTATTGATTTGGACAAAATATTTGGTCACCATGGTCCAGTGGTTAGACTGCAGGACTTGCAATCACAAGGTTGTGGGTTCGAATCCTACCAAGCTAAACGCTGATTTCACAATGACTAGAATAAGTATTGTCGTCTAGTTACTGAATCACAATTTCTTGATTTGTGCAATTCATAATCATACACGTTAAACCAATGTTTGTATGAGAGAGATTGGCTGTTGCCAGGTTGGTGTATATATCCCCTTGTGGGAGTTTGCCGAGTTCCCTTGACGGGAAGATCATCTAAACAAAAACAAACAACCAATTCTTTAGAGGATTTGATGAACAAAGAAAAAATTAGTTTTGAGTTTTGAGTTTTGAAAACAGGATACCAGTCCCAAATGGTGCGTGTGATATGGTATTTTGGCTGGTAACTTTATTCTGGTCAGCATGAATTGTTTTGTGCTTCTCTATGAAAATGGTCCCTGTACAAAGTTGGTTGTCTCCAAGTGGCCCGTTAACTTTGCCACAACCAACAAGGGCCCAATTTCATAGAGCTGCTAAGCACAACAATTTGCTTACCATGAAATTTCTTCCTTGTTAAAAACAGGATTACCAACCAAACTTCCATGTGATTTTCAGGATAAGCAAACAACAGCTGAATACCAGTAACAAGCAATATGCAACACATGGACATTTGGTTGGTAATCCTGTTTTTATCAAGGAAGAAATTTCATGCTAAGCAAATTGTTGTGCTTAGCAGCTCTATGAAATTGGGCCAAGGTCTCAAGATTGGTATTTACCTGATAACGTTGTCCCAGTCCTTGGCGTTCTCATAAGCCAGAGCGGCGTCTTTGTGTCGACCATCTGCTTCCTTAGCCTTGGCATACTGAATGTGAATCTTGGGCGATGTGACGTTGGGTAACAACTCGCCTACTTTGGCCCTGTAAATCAAAAAAGGAAATAATGGAAAACAAATAGCCATACAGATTTTATAATAGCATGAAGAAATTTATTCTGTATTGATAATAGATCAAGTACACCATGTAGTTATATAATTTTCTGCTCCGTTCACATTTTGGCGGATTGGTTATCAGTAGAAATAGCTAAACAATAAGCTGGAAGTTTCTGTATAACCGTTAAAGGGTCCGTATATGTTTGGTCATTACTCATAAAATTAATGGCAATTAATTTTACTTGGTGAGAAGTACAGCAGATTCTGGTAGTATAAAGCATTTTGAGAAACATTTCACCTTGAAGTAATGTGGCTATAGAAAAAGATATCAGTTTTTATCCAAAAACAAATTGAATCTGAGAAACGTTTCTCAGATTGTGTATTCCAATTGCAGATTATTCTTCCTGCGTGGACATAACCGTTCTAAATTATCAGCGATATCTCAAAAACGCTACCACTTTTGAAATGAAATTTTCACAGGTTAGTTTTATGGTATATATCTACAACTATATAGGATTGAAACAAACAGTGGTTTCCGATTTACCAATCCCTTTAAGGACAATAACCATAGATGCACAACCCTACTTCAAAACCTACCAGTTCTTGCTGCGTATGTAGACAGAGGCAGCCTTATCGTAGTATTGGCCTTTCTCGTACAGTAGGGCCGACTCGGAGTATTGCTTCATGTTCTCCAAGATGGCGGCGCAGTCCCGCTTCAAGGTGCGACTTGGCATCTTACTGGCCATGCTGACGCCGCGTCGGATGTCTCCCATGCGAAGGGACATACGGGCAACCCCTGCAGCGCACGACTCATCGTGATCTCGTTGCTGATCATAGAAAATTCAAAGCAAGATAATTTTTTCAAAAATACAATTCTACATAACATACATTTTCCTGGTCGTTTGTATATTTTCTTGATTTTTTTGTGAAGCACCTTGTAAATCACATGTGACAACCCCAAGCAAAAATCAGTCAATTTGTGGAAATAGTAAAATGAGATTAACAGTGAAGACTCTTGAAAGAGATCATTGACTTGGTTTTCATACGGAAAAATTTTTAATTAGTATTAAGGAATGGATTCCCCTCTATCCTACCTCTTTGTCTCTTGTCACTCCCTTTTCGAAATGGGACAGAGCACTCCCATAATCACCGCTGCATGAAATAAGAACAAGGAAGATGATTAGGGAATTGGTGGAGAACATCATCTGTCTTTTGTTTAGTAAAAATACAGGTTGTTGTAAAACACCAATTGGTGTAAATTAGGTATAACAGTGTTTTATCCAATTCAATTCAGTTCAACAAGCCTTTTGTGGATTAGATTTGAATAATTTATAATACACTGACTTATAAGCAAAATAGACCGCTCAAATTTTATGAAATTCTCAAGGCGCTACCACAGGGTTCTCCCCAGGTTTTTTCAAAACTGTGGGGCATTCTGGGCCAAATTTGTTTGATGTTTGGCCGAAGCGCACTGAATTGAAACAAGGTCCTCGGAATGTTTTCTACTTGGTGTTTTTCTTGGTTTTCAAAGCCCTACTGTGCAATCTGGAGCATTCTATATGGTTTTCTTTTCATGTTTTTTGTAAAACTACTGCATATCGGCCGATTTTTGTTTTTGCGTATCGGCTGAAATTCTTGCGCATCAGCACGCAATTCTTGCGTATCAGCCCGATACCCTAGCTTGTGCATGGGGGAGAACCCTGCGCTAGCAAATTTTTATCCCTGGCCATCAGGCATACTTTGAATCATTACTGGAACGTTCTCGACTCCCTTGGGATTATACAACCTCAGCAGCCTGTTAGGCAATCAGGGGTTAATCAAACACAATACCACCTCAGCACTCGCAAATCCCCATTTATACTCCTGGGTGAAGAGAAGTTATTAATGATTAAGCATCTTGTTGGACAAGTCTGGGATTCTAACCCACATTCTGGCGACTTAGCCACCAGAACTTGGGTCCAGTTCGCCAGACAGCTCGGTCACAAAAGTGTTGAAATCATTCCAGATCAAGGCACTTTAAGTGCACAAACAGAGTGAAGAAAATGACTCGCTAGATCATGTGTGAATCTTCAACAAGGTAAGGCTTGGTACCTAGTGTGCGCTCAATCATGCGCAAGACAGGTTGAGGTTGAGGGGTACTTACGTAAACTCCAACTGCTGAGCGTATTCCTTGGAGATGTACGGGATCTGGCCAGGAGACAGCGTCTTGGCCAACTTTAGGGCCTGGTCCCAGTTAAGTAAGTCTCTCCTCATCTGGATACAAGGAGCAAAGAGATCGACTTAACTTTACTTAAGGTATATAGTTTTTGAGGCATTGCATGGTGAGGTATCAATGTATATTCGTTTGCGGTGTGTATATCTACTTGTAGTGAAACACCAGGCACAATTTTCAGCATGTAAACACATTGTCCTTAATTTTAGTTGTTACAACCGAAATCAGCTGTTGCGTTTTTTAGGTTTTCAGATAGGCCTACAGTTGTCTCGATTATGACTTCATTTCAGAGGGAAATATTTAACAGAAAAATATGGTTCTATTATGAACTTCATAATCAGTAAGCTTTCAGACTAAAATTCAACAATGCTTTTTATCCTTACCAATCCTGTATGATACCTTTAATATTGCACTCATCCAGATTGATTTGGTTAAGTTTTATTTTTGAACTTATGTTTGTGTAACAATATCTGTGCTTACACCCGCCAACAGAGGTTGTCTGTCTTCATCATTATCCCCAGACTTTTATTTCCTATTTTATTGGAATATTCTCCATGAACACTGGGGATAATGAAGACGGACAACAGCCCCCTCTGTTGGCGGGTATAAGCACAGATGTTGTTACAGTTTGGTGTATTTTATTGCCTCCAGGCTGCCTGTAAAAATTGCTGCGTGTGACAAGGCTCTATGTTTACCTCTAGTGCAGTGATTGGTCTACTGGAGGCTAGGAAGAGGTCTTGAGCCAGATTACAATCCCCCTGGAACATTGCTAAATGACCCACCAGAAGATTACGATCATCAATTCCCTGTTAAAACGAAGAAAACGTCCACACAATGAGATCGCTAATTAACCCTTACCATGCCAAATCCTCCACAATCCTATTAAACTCAAGAAAACACTTATTTCCAAACTCTCATACAAGAGAAAATATGGTAACAAATCAAAAACAAAGTAAAATAACAAATTAATGAAGTCAATGTAAACAGTATAGTAGAAAGAGGAGTATGGAGGCTGATTAAGTCGAAACTTGTAGAAATCAGCCCTAGGACAAGACAGATGGCCAATGAATCTGGTGTTTCTGATTAGCAGAGCGTGGGTTCGAGTCCCAGTCGTGGCACTTGTGTCCTTGAGCAAGATACTTTACCATAATTGCTTTGTCCTTCGGTTGGGATATTAAGCCATAGGTCCCATGTACTAGAATTGGCGGTGCACGTAAAAGAACCCGGAACACCTATCATGGAAGAGTAGGGGGTTAACCCAGGTGTTTCTGGTTCACATAGCAAGCTCTCTTGTTTACAGGTTTCCTCAGGCTTGCGAGCTACAGTGATTAAGTTCAAAAATGATAAAGCATCTTGCTCAAGGATACAAGTGTCATGACCGGGACTTGAACCCACACTCTGCTGATCAGAAACACCAGAGCCACGACACGCCCGATTAAGAAGGATTCTTTTTTATGAGGATTTAAAATTCAGGAAGTTGTCTGAAATTGTAGGATATGATACTGCAGGCCCTAATAACTCGTACCATTGGAACAGGCATAGCTGATCTTATAAGTATAAACATTTATGTTTTGGTGGGTAAGACCAATCTATTGTAGCCCGTACGCACAAGTGCTGCGCGCCACGCCCCCATTGCTTGGATGCTGGCAGTGCAAGGTTTTGTTCACAGAGAAATGAGAAAACTGTTGTCTTTTGAACTTTTAGTGTGAATTAGGTGTTTTGCTCATCCATTTATACAATTTCCCTAACAGGACAGCGTGACATAATGATGTATAGAACACTAACTATAAGTATTTGCAACTAAGCAGAAACTGAATCCTGAAAACGGCGCAGACAATGAGTTTAAGCATGATACACAAGGAAACAGCAAGGTCGGGTTTTGATGCATTACATCAGCTGTCACAGAATTGCATCAAACTTTATAACAAACTCACAAATTTTACCAAAAGTTTAGAATGATTTACCATAATTTGCTGTAGTGGCATGACCATGCCAGCTTCACCAACACTACGGTAAACACGAACAGCTGAAAGTAGAGACAATAAATAAATTTGTTACAACTAAAATTCGTTATTTTTATGCAATAGGAAAATTCTTTCAATTTCTGCAAGAAGAGAAGTACAAACATTATATACAAAGAAAGAGGTACATCTCAAAACATCTCAAAACATTTTATTTATTTATTTAATTTATTGCATACAATTCTTGATTGTATGTGGTAATTATGATTAAACAACATTTCTCAGTGTAGTATCTTGCCTGCGAGGAAAACACTCTGGTACAAGGTCACACAAGGTCACTTTTTGTAAAACAAGGTGACATCATCTGTAATGACTTCTACAGATAATAAAAATATCTAATAATAAACCCCAAGAGAAACTGACTTGGTAAATTTTAAATGATTTGGGGTTGAACAAAGACAAATTGACTAGAGCGGGATTTGAACCAACGACCTCCGGATTAACGTGCCGGCGCTCTACCAACTGAGCTATCTAGCCCTATGTTGGTGGTCTCCCTATTTTGTCAATATCTTAATTCGGGTGGCTTCTGACTGGCACTTCTGGGGCACCCAACATAGGGCTAGATAGCTCAGTTTGTAGAGCGCTGGCACGTTAATCCGGAGGTCATTGGTTTAAATCCCGCTCTAGTAAACCCCAAATCAATTACTAAAAATATCTCTCAGTGTTGGCATGACTGATAGAATTGTGCCCTTCTTTCAACAAATTACACCTACAAAGAAATAGCCACAAACGACTCTGGTGGGATTCTAACCCAGCACAATTTAACACTGACGTACCAAATTCAAGTTCCATGTGTGTTGCTGCAGCCTTAGCCAAGTCCAACCAGGAGTCTCTATTGTTGGCCAATTGACACAACATCCAAGCTTCCTTGAATCTCTTCAAATTGATACACTTCATGATGGCCTCCTTCAACTGTGGATTCAAAATGTCAAGACTTCCATGATCAATTTTCTTGCCTTGCTGATAGCGGAAATTACAGGATGTGCACAACGTTAGTAAAATTGAAAGTATAAATGTTCACAGATTTACAAAACAAAAAATTAAACTTGTTGACAAACTTTCAGGAAAATATACAACTGTTTAGAACGTAAGAGCATTTTTTTACGGATGGGTGATTTATTATCAGGCAGATTTATTATCAGGGATGAGATTTGGCAGATGTGAAAATTCCTAAAAATGCCTTGCAGGTCGGTTGGGAACCCCTTTATTCAGATGTTACAATTCAGGAGGTTTACAGAATGTGTGCGCCGGAAGAGTGACCAAACTACAGGTTTGGACACAATGTGGACTATCTCCCGACGATGACTAGAGCAAGCTAGTCGAAACGTTGAGACCTATTAATAACTCACTCCACGGCAGTGTAGTTATTAATGAGAAGTCCCCCCGATCCACATAGCGAAAAGTAGTAGTCCCGCCCGATTTCCTACCTCCTGCCCAGGTAGTAGTTAATAAGAATGACAGTTCTTTTCAGAACTGAGAAGTCTCTCTAACACCGAATATTCTACTCTGCGGCAATAGAATAAAAAGCAAGACAAGTTCTCAAAGAACAAAATCTACCTAGCAAGTAGATATACACATGGTGTTACCGCAAACCAAATATATATATCTCCTTCTCCCTGTGATCACTGCTCGCTTTACTTCTTTCAAGATGCCTATCAGTATCCACGCACAGAGTACATACAACACTACCGCATATGCAACTTTCTAAGTTGAGCTTAAATAGGACGCAATAACAGAACTGTCGCACTGGTGTAGTACACACGTGCGAACATCACCCTAGCCACATACACATGAAAAGATGGTGCCACACATCCCCAACCTAATGATGCTAAACTAGAGAAGTATGAGGTATAATAAAACAAATGTAACATGGCTTTTTTTTTCGGGTGAACTGACGATATAAGCTCCCCTCGGTATTGAAAATGACATGTCGTTGGTCAACTTCCAATACCTCGGGGAGCTAATATCGTCTGTCTGCCCTCAAACCATGTTACATCTGGTAGCTACAACCCCGGCCATATCTCGTTGGGCCCCCGCGCCCCGGCCCCCGTTCAATGTTGGTTCTCATTGCGCGGTCTGCGCTCCTAACAACATTGAGCGGGGGAGCGAGGAGCGGGGGAGCGGGGGAGCGGGGGAGCGGGGGAGCGGGGGAGCAGGGGAGCTGGGGAGCGTGGGAACGGGGAGGGTATGTTTATTGTCACGTGGCCAAAGCATTTTGGCCCGGATTGTAGGTAGGGTGATGTTCGCACATGTGTACTACACCAATGCGACAGTTTCCAAAAAAAATGAATATGAGGAGATTTTGAGAAAATCCTGAAATCAGGACTTATCCTGAGAAATCACATGCCTGTAATTATTTATTATAATCACTGACCTCTTCGGGTTTAAGGTCGTGTGGCCTCTCAATAAAGTTATGTGAGCTGAGCTGCACCATTGCAGTTTTACCGCTCTGAGTCTGACACGTCATCTCACCGTTGTACAACATCAGAGGCTTCTGGGCAAACGGTAGCTTACTGGTAGCTGCCAAAGTCACTGAAGGACCTAAGGGTAAAAATAGAGAGATTGCAGAGATTTTTCCCCCAAAACACAAGCAAGAACATCATTATTATCATCATCAGGGCTGAATTTGATAGATCCTTTTAAGCAGAAAAGATTGCTTAACAATTAACTGCTGAGCGAAAATGAGCAGGATGCCAGTCACAAATTGTATGTTTGACATGGTATTTTGGCTGGCAACCTTATTCTGGGGAGCATAATTTTGTGCTTAGCTATTTTTTGTGCTTAAGCAGCTCCATAAAATTGGACCTTGGCTGTCGCAACCGAGATCCCCTTCATATCGTGACGGCAGGCGCCTTCATCCCTCATTCATTATCTTTGAAAGATCCCCAATTTCATATTGTGTGTCTCTGCCAAGAAAGAACATCAATGCTGATTACAAAACAATGGTAAAGATGTTAACCCTTCGAGCGCCGCCAACATTCTGAAACGCCATGTTGAATATCCATCCACAGGCCTGCCAACATTCCCTTATGTTTAAACTGGTCGCGAGGATAAATACACTTTATTCATGTGCCTCGAAGTGTGATGTCATATGTTCAGACTACCTTACGTTCTACCCTTTGAGTGCCACAAACGTTCTGAAACATCATACTGAATATCCATCCACAGGCCGCCAACGTTCCCTTACGTTCTAAAAAAATTGGCCGGCCTGTGGATACAGAATTACCAAAATGCCACCGGCACTGTAAGGGTTAAAGAACCTTACCTCTCACAGTTTCCCTTGAATACATGTAAGTGTAGAGCTTATCGTCATCGTAGGCTACAAAGACACCCTTGTCGTAGGGCCAGTTCTCCCACAGAACTCCCTTTACGGTCGGTGAAAAGTCAGGAATCTCCAGGATCTGATCATTGACCTGCAACACCAGGAAATAATGTCACAGGTTATTATTACTGTAACATTATTATATATTTCTGGTAATGAAACCAAGGATGCCTCGTAAGTGAACTTAATCACTGTAGCTCGCAAGCCTGAGGAAACCTGTAAACAAGGGTGCTTGCTATGTGAACCAGAAACAGCAGGGTTAACCCCTACTCTTCCACGATAAGTGCTCTGGGTTCTTTTACGTGCACTACCAATCCCAGTACACCGGACCTATGGCTTACTGTCCCATCCGAAGGACAAAGCAATCTCGGAAAAGTATCTTGCTGAAGGACACAAGTGTCATGACCGGGATTCGAACCCACACTCTGCTGATCAGAAACACCAGAGCCCGAGTCCGGTGCTCTTAACCGCTCGGCCACGACACGCCACAGAATGAATGAACTTCACGCTACTAAGCAATCTTCATCACTACAGCTAGCGCAGAAATTTGGGGCTGACCCCGTGATTGGAGAGTGTCAGCACAAAATTCCAAAGTAAGTATGAAAATGGACTCTGCTTACAGAAAGTCACGTGTAAATATTTGGTAAGTTAGCAGTGTTAAGTTAAAGAGACACATTGTAAGAGTACATTTGAATGAAGAGGGGGATTTTTCTACTTGTGTAAAAGATTACCTTACCGGGTTGTAGACGAAGCCGTCGCTTTTGTCATCAATGAAGACTAGTCTGGTGCCACTTGGGTCTGGGTATACTTTCCTGATGCCCACCATGTGTCTAAACTCATTGACAAATTGCCAATCCTCAACGTAGAAAAAGATCAACTCTCCATTCTGCAGTGCAGCAAAATCAAATCAAAGTTTTTAATTTATTATTTTGTTCACCAAGCAGATACAAAAAAAGTACAATTTCAGAAAATAGTCTGAAATCTGTCATCCCTCAATGTCTCTTGAAAACATTCTTAGCGGTGAAAAGTCTTAAAGGTATTATACAGGATTGGTGAGGATAAAAAACATCATTGCTTAATTTCAGTCTGAAAGCTTACTGATTATGAAGTCCATACTAGAACCATTTTTTCTATGAAATATTTCCCTCTGAAATGAAGTCATATTCAAGAAAACTGTATCTGAAAAACCTGAAAAAAACGCAACAGCTGATTTTGGTTGTTACAAAATTAAGGACAATGTGTTTACTTGCTGATAATTGTGCATGGTTTTTCAGTTTTCTCCTGACTCACACAATGGACTAAGCCCAAATTTTCACAGGTTTGTTATTTCATGTGTATGGTTGATCACACAAAACATTAACACTGTCTGCGACTATTTTGTCAGCTCTACCAATCTTGTGTAATACATTTAACAGTAGCAATACAAAAGTATTTGAAGCCGACATTGAATGCAGGTTTAATTTTATCAATGTGTGAAGGGTATCCTTACACTGGTTCCATAGATGAGGAAATCCGATGTAAGGGCGTGGCATGTAATTCCACCCTGGCCATCCTCAGGAAAAAGTCTTGTTTCTCTCTCTTCATTATCGCCTGAACCTTCAGTTTCAATCTGTAGGAAAGACAAAAAACAGACAGATGTGGTCAACCAGGGGTGTGTTATGGCGACCACAACCAGAAACAAGTTTCTACTAATGTAAAATTCACTGACCAAACAATTTTTGAGAGCTACATGAAAACAGTTCAGCAACGAGAAACATTCTGTGGCGTGGGTACATTTCTTGAAATCAATGTTCACAGAATATACAGCATTTGTTTCATTTCCTTGATCTTTTCCATGATGTCTTTGAACTTAGTTTATTGCCTTATGTTGGTATGTCCGACTTTGTCCGAGTTAGTCTCAGCATTCTCCTTTCTATGGCTCTCTGTGTTGATATTAATTTGTGTTCCATCTGTTTGGTTGTTGACCCTGTCTCTGCCCTGTGTGTCATTGTTGTCAGGGTGCAATAAGTATACATTCTTCAAATTTTGGGTTGAACAAAGGAAAATTGACTAGAGCGGGACTTCAACCTGCGACCTCCAGATTAATGTGCTGGTGCTCCACCAGCTGAGCTTTCTAGCTCTGAGTTGGCGGTCTCCCTATTTTGTCAATATCTTTGTTTGGGGGTGCCAGTCAGAAGTCGGGGATCACACCCAAGTTTAGGATACAAGGGAATGCGTCTTTTTATTTCAAATATTAAACAATAAACCACAAGGGAAACTGACCGGGTAAATTTTTAAAATAACTTTGGGTTAAACAAAGACCGCCAACATTTTGGTTAGACAACTCAGTTCATAGAGCACTGGCACATTAATTGATTCTCGGATTAGGGTTAGGGTTAGGGTTAGGGTTAGGGTTAGGGTTAGGGTCGCAGGTTCAAATCCCAAAATTGTTCAACCCAAAATGAATGTTAAAATTTTTCCATTCAGTTTCCCTTGTGGTTTTGATTACTTAATATATATTTTTACAGTACTATAACTCCGTCTTAAACTCACCAGATGTAACTGAACCTTGTTCTCAAAGTAGACAGCAGCATAGTCAGCGTTGACGCACATGTTGATGATTGTACCCAAATACTCCCTGTCCTTTAGCTTCTCTAACCCTAGTGAAACAAAGACATAATTGAAAATATCATTGATTGATTGATTTATTATGACAGGTGTCCTTTGATCCATGAGGAGTGATTTACCTATTTGAGCAAATAAACCCAGTTTTGAGTTTTGGTAGAAGTGCCTTGTTTTGACATGAAGCGTCACAGGTACAAAAAGGTAATTTAACATGTAAATGTAGAATGCAGTTTGTCCAAAAACTAAAGCCTACTTATATTCGATTTCTCCAGGGTTTTTTTTTGTAGGAAACAATACCATAACAGCAGAAGAATGAAATGGATGTACTCTCTAAAAAAACAAACGAACTGACCTTCCCTTTAAATGTGAGGATTCTAGCGTTTGTTATTTAAATTGAATACAGATGCAAGCTGAACGGTTAAGTACCGTTAAGTGGGAACATGTGATGGGTTGCACCTGGGGGTTCACCAAATTATTACAAACTACATTGGTGGAATTGTTTTTCAATGACAGAAGAGAGTATCTAATCCATTTTCGAAAACCCTAAATTAAAGAAGAAAATATTTTCTGTTTTTATTTTTATCTCATTCTCGCTCTGCAATTGAACAGCGATCACCTGCTCTTTTGTTTGAATACATAAATAAATTAACACATTTTAATGATTAACTCAATGTTTAGTAGCAAAAACCTTGGCTGTAAAATTATTTTATGATGTGAAACGTGTGACCTAAAATGCTAAAAACCTTGACAAATAATATTAATTTAATAAGATGGCTGAAATATCATATTGTTAAATTGAACTAAATAATCAAATCAACTATCGGGAAATTCTGTAGCAAAGACCTTGTGCAAAGAAACAATAAAATAATGAGTTAGATTTAAAAAAAAACCTTAAGTTTTAGATTGTAACAAAATGACTGAACAGCATAATGCATGAGGCATGATTTAAACAACAGGGCCCAATTTCATACAGCTGCTTAAGCACAAAAACATTAGGCTTACCAGAAAAAGGTTACCAGCTAAAATACCATTTTACATGTAGCATCTGTGACTGGTATCCTGCTTATTGTTGCTTAGCAGAAATTCTTTAAGCAATATTTTCTGCTTGAGCAGCTCTATGAAATTGGGCCCTTATTAGTGACAACAAATAAAACAAATACAACATTTCCAATATTTAATGAAGAAAATTCAACAAAATGTTTTGAATAACTAACTTTTGAAGAACTTACACTCGTTGTCTCCTGATTCAACTTCAGTAAATTCATGACCTACAACAGCAAGGACTCTGGTTGAATTTGATTTGCAAAGTGTTGCTAACCCACTTTGATAATATAATCAAACCCACCGGGGGGAAAAAAATGGGTATGAAACCTTTGCAGGAGTTCTTTGTTTCCGATCGTTTTCGTATCATTCTAATTAATTAAGCAATGTTGTTGTTGTTTGTGCATTATTTTGTTTATTTCTGTACAATCTATGTTTTTCTGTTTGTCTTGTCTCTGTCTGTCCACAGGCTGATAACTAAAAGCCTCGACTTATCAAATCAGCCTCCATACTGTCTCTGTTTGTCTGTTTGTCTTGTCTCTGTCTGTCCACAGGCTGATTACTACAAGCCTCGGCTTATCAAAATAGCATCCATACTGTCTCTGTTTGTCCGTTTTTCTTGTCTCTGTTTGTCCGTTTGTCTCTGTCTGTCTGTTTGTCTTGTCACTGTCTGTCCACAGGCTGATTACTACAAGCCTCGGCTTACCAAATCAGCCTCCATACTGTCTCTGTTTGTCCGTTTGTCTTGTCTCTGTCTGTCCAAAGGCTGACTACTACAAGCATTGGCGTATTAACTCGGCCTCCATACTGTTTCATTTCTTTGCTTTTTCAAGCATAAAATAACACAGTCTATTCTGTTCAATATTACCTTGTATAATGTATCACTTTGTCAGGCCTGGTGTTTCAACTTTAAGAGGGCAAGGCCATTTTCGTTTTGCAAAGGGCACTTCCATTGGAAAATCATAAAGTCTATGGGAAACTTTTGAAGGGGCACCAAGGCCAAGACCAGGGCAACAGAGGCTGTGGCCTCCGTGTAATTCTAGGCCTGCTTTGTTTATGACAGTATGGAAATTAATGTAAATTGAATTGTATTGAATCTCCAAGGTATCGGTGTGGTTGTTATTCCAAGGATGATTATCTATCCCTGGAATACAATTTAACAAAAATAATTTAATAATGAGCCTGTGTGAGCGAAACAGATTTTTCTTGTGCTTGTTTGATAAGTGTCAGGTACAACAAAACATGTACAGGTAAACATGATCCTTGAATTTAATATTGGCATCCTCCGTGTTGATTCACTATTCACCGTGTGTTGGTTCAGTATTCACAGTGTTGGTTCAGTATCCACAGTGTAAATATGACACCATTGAACACAGTGACAGCGAGTACTACACTCAATGTGTCAACACATTGCATATCATCTTCATTTAACCCACCAGTGTGCAGATTGATTTTATTACTCCATTGTAAAATGTCTTCTTGTTGGGGGGAGGGGGGGTCGTCCCTAACTATCTCTCACACTGAAGAATATAACAGCTGCAAATTCAGGCTTGATATTTGCTCCTTGGGATAAAAAGTAGGAACATTTTATCGGAGTACAAGAGCTGACCATGTACACATGGTGTAGGCTTTAATAGACTTTTCAGGCTATTAAATCACATCTTTTCTGATTTTTCCCAAGGGCAAACAAATCAGAAATCGGACTAAAGTAGGAAGAATATCGTGCCTGGCATTACGGATGTAATCTGTACCAAACAATTCATATGTGTTATTTTTTTGAAGTCCGAATTCTGCTCGTATTGACTGCAACAACAAAAACTGGGTGGTTTTTTTTACAGAAATCTACTTCAGCTTCATTTCTGTGTGAAGCACATGTACGTGTAAAGACAAATCACTTGTTAAAATTAACATTAAAAAATAAATAAAACTTTGGGTGAAGATGCTTATTTTGTAGAAAACCCATTTGCCAATCACGCCTAAATTTGTGCGACCATTGCATAAGTTTAATGACAAAAAATTATTGATTGTTTACAAGTAAAACCAAGCGGAGGTCAAGTCTTATTCTCGAGTTTCCTTTGTTGATTTGTTAAATTTATTTTACTTTCAATATATTTCGTGGCAAAGTTTTACTTTCCCAACAATATGATATAACTTTTACAGGTGCATAAACTATGTTAAACTAAAGTATTTGATATAGGATTTGAGGCAAATAGACCGAACAAACGAGAGTCCCTTTCCAAACACAACTCTCAGTCTGCACAATCCAAAGATATGCCCATTGCGGTTCTTCCGTACATTGGTCATACCTCACATAAAATTCAACGGATCCTCCGTGAAGCGGAAATCAAGGTCTACTACCGAACTCGCAACAAGTTGGAATCGAAGCTACACACTCACAAAGACAAGCATGACTCTAGCAGTCAGGCAGGGGTCTATCGAATTCCTTGTTCTTGTGGTAAAGTGTACATTGGCGAGACCGGTAGAGACCTCACTACCAGGCTGTAAGAACATAAAGCACACGGCCGCAGAGGGGAATATGACAAATCTGCCATTGTCAAACACTCCACCGATTTAGACCATGTCATAGATTGGGATCAGGCTCGAACATAGCACCTGAGAGACATTGGTATACAAGGCGTATAAGGGAAGCAATCGAAATACACAGACACGACACTGTGCCACAAGATATCGGTTATTTCATCAGCAGTATTTGACACACTATCCTACCACCCTCCTCCTCTAACAACCCCCAGCCTACTGACACGCCTCACTACACCGAAGGGGTTTCTCACACAATGGGCAACCCTAACAATAGCCCTGAGCCCGCCAACCACTCAACCAATCAGAGCATCGATTGACTCACACTGGATCCTCTGAACCCCTATAAATAAGCCCACTCATCTCTTACCTCTTCAGTCTCCTGACGATGACTAGAGCAAGCTAGTCGAAACGTTGAGACCAATCCAAGAACTAACTCCGCGGTAGTACAGTTAATTACGATCCTATAAGCTAAAGTAGTAGTCCCAGTCTAATTCTATACCTTCCGCCCAGGTAATAGTTAATAAACAAGACAGTTCTTTTCAGAACTGAGAAGTCTCCCGAACACCCGAACAATCTACTCCGCGGTAGTAGAATTAAGCAAGACAGTTCTCTAAGAACAAACTCTACCTGGCAAGTAGATACACACATGGTGTTACCGCAAACCAAATAATATATTAAAGTATTTGAAGAAACAAAACTGCACACACATAGAACTCCATATGGTTGAGATCAACTTGGTTCCGGAAGTTCGAATACACACGAGACTTGCACTGTCTATATTAAAGATTTTGGCAGATTTTTTGTTTTCGTGTTACTTTATTATCGCAATAAACAACGCCTGAAATATTAGGATTGATCCTACAGTGTTACTTTTGATTTATTTTCTCATTGTAAGACTACCGAGCACAAAAACTACCTTTTTCTCCGAGCATGTAGAACCAGGCCCTGTTGTTCATCCCTACGGCCAAGTGGTACGGTCCAAGTGCAACGAACGTGGGCTCCACTTCTATGTTGACTGGTATGGAAGGCTCCTGTGTTTAAAATGGAACAATCTTAAAAGGGATACAAATCCACACACAAATTCTGGGGTCAATTGAATAGATGGTGGATCCAGACATGAAGCTTATCAATAAAAGGAGAAAATGTACAAATTATTTCCCCTGGGTCTCAAGAAAATGTTGGCCACCTTAGGACAGGACAACAAACTTCACACTCTATTGGAAGCAGAGCATGCCTTGAATTGACATTTAGGGCAGTTATTTTCTGCATGAAACATATATTTTGTTTGAAAGCATTCTAATTGAATTATACAGTTAGTTTCTTTTTATTGACCCAATTCACCTAACGTCATCACCCGTGATAAATCTTGATTGCGCCATTTTGGGAGCCATATTCCGCACGTGCTACTGTGCCAGTGCGAACTTTAGCGAAAGCGCATGCGGTTAGAAGTGCACGATACTCTTGATATATGCAATCTGACTCCAAAAAAGGCAGACCATAGGTGGACAGTAGTGGAGTATGGCGCTAGTCCAAGGGGTCTACAGCAGGGTGTCCCCCCCCCCCCCACCCACCTCCTATTCAGCTGACATGTTGCATGCCAACAATGTGCACATGATAAACAATTTACAAAAATTTACCCCAGTGAGTACCTTACATAATAGTCAACATTTATAAACCTGGCAAACTCCCGGAAAATAACCATTCCCCTGGAAATACTACTGGAAATAGGTATCCCCTTCTTGGAAGTAGGGTTGCTTTTTTACCCCGGAAAATTGCATCAAGTGTGAGACGATCATGGGGTGGTGGCCTGTGGGGGTCAACGTTCCCCAGGATTTTCCTGGTTTTTTTCCCCCTGGAGATTGTCTCAATAGTGGGAAAAGAGCTTGCATATTTTTGCCCTAAAAATGTATCTATGAACTACACAGATGGTCTTCAGAATGAAGATGGTAATATGAAAAGCTACAATGACACATCAGCACGTAATGTAGAGAATATGATGCACCCTTTACATGGAAAGATCTGACAGTCAATTCAAGTCTATAGCGATTTGTTAAAACCAGGGGCCAATGTCTTGGCCCTGCTTACTACATAATTCTGTGCTTACAGAGCCCTGTGAAACGGGTGATTCTACAACGGTCCGTAAGCGCAGAATTCCGTGGTAAGCAGAGCCATGAAATTTGGCATAGAACACTGTATTACATGTACATGCTAATGCTATACAATGAAAATACTCACTACGTCACAACATTTGCTCTAAAAGTTTCTAAAGAGTGTGGCATTCGTCCCCCGGAAGAAAAATGCAAAAGCTTGTACAGCAACGCAGAATTGATGTGCATTGAGCTTTAGATAGCATATGTAACGGGATTGTGCCTTTGATGATACAAGCATGGTATTTGGCACACAGTCAGGGTATGTCATGAGAAGGATATTTGGCTGTTCGCCCTTTGCACGGTCAGCCATTTGTGTGTAGAGCCTCGACTTGGGGACAGCAGTGAATAGAAGCATTATATAACTCTGTATTGTCACGGTAATGTAATGACACTTTCATCCAAACAGATGCATAAATACAATAGAAATGAAGCATGAAGTCCAGGCTCTACATGCACATTGTGGATCCGTGCAAAGGGCAAATAGGCCATCGCAGCTATGTCCTTCGAAAAAATAAAGGTTGTATAACAAGAAGTTATCGCAGCCATTTTGAAAATTTTGAATTTGAAAACTGTTGTACTACACATATTTTTTTCAATTGACAAATCTGCGATGATCCCAATGACCCACTTAGCTGGGACCAGAGTCGTATATTGAGAGAGTTGTGACAACTTGCGATTAGAAGCCATTTTGTGTCAAAAAACCCGCATTGGAGAATACAGGGTGCAAGACTAGTCTGCCCATTTGTGTGCTGCATTTGGACCAAAAAATGGTGTCCCTCTATGTCGCAACTCTCTAAATACACAGCTCTGGCTGGGATGAATGCAAAAATTAAACTGGCGGTAACTTTGAGGTTAGCCTAAAGTTTTTTTAGGTTTTCCAGGGTTATCCGGAGTTCAACCTCTAGTTATCTCGAGTTACCGCATGTTTAATTCTGCAATTCTCCCTTACACGCGCCAATCCTGTCCGCCATTTTTATAGTCAAAACGTACACAAAGGAACTGACTTCCAAAATGGCGGAAATGGTAGACAAAGTTCGCAATGTGCGAAGGGTCATCAGCCTAATATCTTTCTAATGACGTACTCTGTGTGCCAAAGACCATGCTTGTATCATCAAAGGCACAATTCCCCCAAATATTTGGCCTATCTGCCCCCCAGTATGAGACAGTTCCCACAACAACAATGACTGCATGTCATGTGAGTTCCGATATGCACCAGCAGCAGCCATGCATGCAAGCTTGAAAGAGCACAAGTGACAGCAGCAGATCGGGGGAAAAACAAACTTCCCAGAAGATGGCGTTTGACGACTGTTACTAAAAAGAGTTTACTCAGGAAAGGATAAGAAGGAATTTTTACATGAGGCTGTTTCAAGATGAGAAGAGTATGTCAAGGATGAGAGATTAGGAGAAAAAAAGCTGAACGATGTAGTTGACAAACATTTTTGGAAAATGGGAGAAAAACTTGCCTTTCGGCGGCCGACCCGGCGCTAACGTGTTTTATGCAAATGCAATGCGAGACATGGAAATAATATTATTGGTATAGTATTAGTTTGGTGATAGGGAGTGTATGGTAATAATTCCCCCACGCTGGCAAAACTGCATCTTCTTTATGGCTTGTTTAAGAATAAGAAAATATACGTTACAAATATAAAAATGATAAAGAAGAAAATGGTGTTAATGGATCTGGTTAGACTAGTGGAAAAGAAATTGCTTGTTTTGTAAAAATGATTATACAGTGCTAACATTTAAAGGTACTGGACACGTTTGGTAATTGTCAAAGACCAGTATTCTCAATTGGTGTACCCTAACATATGCAGAAAATAACAAACCTGTGAAAATTTGGGCTCAATTAGTCATCGAAGTTGCAAAAAAATAATGAACGAAAAAACACCATTGTCGCACAAATTTGTGTGCTTTCAGACGCCTGAAAAAGGCGTCAGGCCTGAGGTCTTTTTCAGATTCAAATATTTTAGTGAGAAATTACCTTTCTAAAAACCTATGTTACTTCGGAGGGATTCGTTTCTCACAATTTTTTATACTATCAACAGCTCTCCGTTGCTCATTACCAAGTAATTTTTTATGCTAATATATATTTTGAGTAACTACCAAAAGTGTCCAGTGCCTTTAAGTTATATAATGTGTTTAGAGGAATGGTAAGTGTATGTTATTCTAAACCTACTGTATGACCATTCAATATCATCCACTGATGTTATTAACTATGCCAGCCTGCAATAAGATATAATGTGGAGTGTCGTGGCCGAGCGGATAAGAACACAGAGCTCGAGCTCTGGTGTTTCTGATCAGCAGAGTGTGGGTTCGAATCCCAGTCGTGCTGTGTAATGCACGTAAAAGAACCCAGTGCACATGTAAAGAGAAGGGGTTCGCCCCGGTGTTCCTGGTTTGATCGGCAGCATATTGCGCCACAGCACCTTGTAAACCATTACATGGTGCTATGTAAAGGAATAGGTCTCATACTTCAAAAATGTAGCCCCGCATACCTTGCGGGAAAAACTTACTGTTTGTCTGTTCAAGCGCCTTGAGTACCTTCTTGGTAGATACGTGCGCTGTATAAGACTATATTATTATTATTATTATTAATGTGGTGAATGCATCTACCCTGTACACAGTCAACCTTCCCACTGTTTGACCATTCAATATCGTCATCTGTGGTTTTGAATGATAGATAAACTATGACAGCTAGCATATGATATCATGTAGTGAATGCATCTACACAGTGCACATGTGTATACAGTCAGTTCTGTGCAAAATTGTGCCACGATTGTGCAAAATTGTGCTACGATACACAGTTGAATGGTTTCAAATGATCGATCAACTCACTGGAAAATGTTACCCTGGAGGATAAAATGTCCAAAAATAGACACTTTTTAAAATATTGTTGTCCCTTTTTTTGTGCATGGTACGTCAATTGCTCATACACGGAAGTATGCTTGTTGTCTGGCGTACATTTTCATTTTTACGCACTACACACAACGCATTACACTTCATGCACAAAAGGACGCATGGATTCTTGGCCTGATGTAACAATGTTCCAATG
Organism: Plazaster borealis; assembly: GCA_021014325.1. Lineage (NCBI taxonomy): Eukaryota > Metazoa > Echinodermata > Asteroidea > Forcipulatida > Labidiasteridae > Plazaster > Plazaster borealis. The sequence continues at coordinate 22,694,946 of CM037457.1, read as the reverse complement.
ACACAAAAAAAACGATTTGTTTTAATTTGAAACCTCACTGATTACAAAGGTCGTACCAGTACCAAATCCTCCAGAGAAATATTTCCATCTGACACTGTCTGTAATGCTGTTCAAAGTTGTTACAATAGCCACAAATCACCATTGCTTATTTTGATTGCAGCAATAGAAATAAAACAAATATGAATTTGCCCAAAATCCCTCATAAATCATGAACTGCTTTGAGTCGTTACACTAAATAGTGACCACCTAATTGGCCATATTTTTGACTGCATGAGGGCGCTTTCAGTGAAAAATTTCCTTACATCACAAACAGTTTCATCTTATTCTCACTGCCTGTATGTTGTTTTCTTGTCTCAATGTCCAAATAAAATAATAATCAAAAAATTAAAGTAAACTTCAGTTCACACATGCCCTCAAGCGATCAAAAATACTGCAAGTTTCATGAAATTGTCATACTGGTTGCATGTGTTTGTTGAAAACTAGACGATTTGAAGGAATTTAGTCTTCCAAGAACCAGTGAGGTACATTGTACACTTCGAAGGAATATAAACAGGTGATCATCACACTATTTTATCGATGACCTCTCACCCCCCACAGTTCACCATACCTGTTCAACTTGATTCACCACGGTGACCTCCAGTAGAGAGGTCAGGTAGGCTAGCCGTGTGCCCTGGGCGTCTCCAAGGACAGGTAGCTTGGTGAGGTGGACATACAGCGTCCCTCTTGATGAGCTGACTGCCATGAGTTGACCGTCATCTGTCCAGCCAATCTGGCCCAGGCCTTTGGTTTCTTCCTCCAGGGTCACTATGGAGTACACCTCTTTCAGGTCTGACAGGTCGTGAATTTTGATACTGGAATGAAAGACAAACCAAAACAGATCCTCCAGGTTTATGGATTTGTATTAAGGGAGTAACAGTGCGAAGAACCCGAGCCAAATTCCATGCCTCTGCTTACTGCGGAATTCTGTGCCTACAGCGCCCTGTAAAATATATAACTTTATGGGCTGTAAGCGCAGAATTCCAGGGTAAGCAGTGCCATGAAATTCGGCCCAGGGCCTTTTTCAAAAACCTCGGCTTGGGCTCTAGCTCCGGCTAGAACTCCATCTCCAATTTTGGAGAAGTGTACATTTTGTACAGTGTTTCCAACATCAAACAAAGGCCGGTGGCGGAGGCGGAGCAGACCCTAACCCGTGGGTTGGAAAAAGCCCCAGGTTTTCAATAGCCACTCTTTAAGCAGGTATATGAATATTTTTGAAATATCTGGGTTCACTTGAAGTGAAAATTATACTTAAAATAAAAAGCCAACTTGTACAAATCGTCACGACACAAGAAATTATATGACCAAAGTTTCAGCTAATTTAATTGGTTAAAACAATGTAAAAATTTTGTAATGAAATTCTTTGCAATGTAGCAACCCCCTATTGACACTCTACCAAGGCTAGTGTCTACACTATCTTTAAGGTTCGAAAGGAGAACCAGTACATCCATCAGGCTCCATGGTACAACGATCAGGTCAGTTGGGTAGGTCAGTCAGTTAGGTCAGTCGGTTAGGTCAGTCAGTCGGTCGGGTCAATCAGTCAGTTAGGTCAGTCAGGCAGTCAGGTCAGAACGACAGATTTCTTACCAATTATCACCACAAGAAGCAGCCTTGTTCAGAGACAGCGATATCGCAATGGACGTCAGGTTATCTTTGTGGTTTCTGGCTTGGAACAGCTCCTGACCAATCTCCTTGAGATGGGTTGAGATGACGATGAAGTAACCGTTGGAAAAACCGAGCATGATGTATCCGTCACCATACCTGTGAAGGATAAATATTAACACAAAAAGTTACATCCGAGCAAGAAAACATGGACTTACATTGAAGAACTGTATTTTCACTTTTCTCTAACTTGTTTTCCCCTAGAAGGTGATTATGTGACACCAGTGTTGTTGTGTGTGCTATTATTATTATTAATTTCTGGTAATGAAACCAAAGAAGCCTCAAAAGCTAACTTAATCACTGTAACTCGGAAACCCGAGGAAACCTGTAGACAAGGGTGCTTGCAATAAACCAGAAACACAGAGGTAAACCCCTACTCTTCCATGATAGGTGTCCTGGGTTCTTTTACGTGCACTACCAATCCTAGTACCTGGGACCTACAGCTTTACGTCCCATCAGAAGGACAAAGAAATTATGGTAAAATATCTTGCTCAAGGACACAAGCATTGTGACCAGCCAGGCCGGGATTTGAACCCACACTCTGTGAACGACAAAACTTGAATTTGGTGCACTTGATCACTCGGCCACCACTCTCCAATTGTATACAACTCGAAGTGTACATACTGTCTTTGGAAAGTAAAAGTAATAATGCTGAAAAAGTTTTCACTAAGCGAGCAGTCGCGAGTTTTTGAAGCGAGACAACTCAAGTAATGAATTAGTCACCCAGGTTTAGAATACACACCATTTGTAGGCAATGATGGCGCCATATCTCTGTTGGAAGGCCAGTTCTATCGGGTTGTCAGGATCCTCCAAGTTGAACAGGAATAATGTTTTCTTTCCGACACTAGCACTGACCTGGGAAATAAAAGAATGACAGTTTTGCCTTAGGGCCATTTCACCAATGCAACTTACTGAAAACCATTTCCAGTAGAAAAAAACAATCACACTTCAAATTTCACATAATTTTGCTGGGAATGGTTAGACATTTTAACAAAAATGTTTCTTGTGCTACTCAAGTATCTCTTTAGCATACAATGAAGTTAGCTATACAAATTGCCTCGACAAGGCCCTTACATGTCAACTGTGGTCGTCACATCGGTACAAACACGTCAAACAGTGTATCTCGTTTTTGCAAAAACACTGTATCTCACACGAAAATGCTCCGCGCTAAAACATTGTTATTTCGGCGAGTACTTGGATTGTGTGTACATACAAGCTATTTTAAGCGAGATACGTTTTTACACTGACATGAAGTTATCTTGCTTTTTTAGCCAACTTTCAAATCTTTATCAGAGCATTTTAAGTATTTGTTTAAACTTAACTTCACTCGCAAAGCTCTCCAGTAACTATACATACTTAATAGACTTTGATATTGTTACTAATGCTGTGCAAACAAACATTTTGTTTTGGGGGGTTTTAATAGCTTTTTGGGGTTAATGGAAAAAAAAAAACATTGTGGTCTTAAAACGTCTCGAGTCTTTCATTATGTTTTCGTGAAGCAGGAACTTACCGTTGTGTCTCCGCCTGCATTCCTCTCATCTGTCTTCATCTCAGAGAACTGCAGATCGGATGGATCCATTCGCATCGAGGTCTGCAGAATGAAACCAACAACTCTTCAATTCTATTCTTAAAATAGCCAACAGAGTAGTGCACAGAATGATACAAACAACAACACACATTTTAGATTGATCCATTCTTATCGTGGTCTGCAGAACAAAAGAAACCAGATGCAGTCATCATTATTTTGGTCACTTGACGGAAATGAACATTAAAATCCTATCAAACTTCATTCTAACAATAGTGTACAGAATAGTCTGCAGAATTATATAACATACTCATTTTAGATGGATCTATTCTTACCATGGTCTGCAGAATGAAACAAATGAGATGCTGTCATCATTATTTTAATGGTCACTGGACGGAAATGAACATTAAAATCCTACGAAACTTCATTCTAACAATAGTGTATAGAATAGTCCACAGAATGATATAACATACTCATTTTAGATGGATCTATTCTTACCATGGTCTGCAGAATAAAAGAAACCAGATGCAGTCATCATTATTCTAATGGTCACTTGACGAAAATGAAAATTAAAATCCAACAAAACTTCATTCTAACAATAGTGTACAGAATAGTCCACAGAATGATATACCAACATACTCATTTTAGATGGATCTATTCTTACCATGGTCTGCAGAATGAAACAACAAGAGGCAGTATTCATTATTTAAATGGTCATTAGATGGAAATGAGCATCAAAATCCTACCAATTTTGTTCTTTCAATAGTCTACAGAATGATAAACAACAAAAGACAAACTTAGTTCTTACCCAAAAAAAAAGAAAATTGAATACAATACACAGATTAAATAGATCTATTGTTACCCTGGTCTACAGAATGAAACAGACACCACAGGCAGAACTCTACAGTCAAAAGTTGGAAATGAAAACTTTGTTCGAACAAAAGTCACAGAACAATAGACAACAAAAGACAGATTACACAAAAGACAGATTACACATCCTTTCTTATCATTGTTAACAGAATGAAACACAACAATGATCTACAAAATTAAATGAACATTACAATGTACACATTTAGCAAACATCCTTCTTACAATGGTCTACAGAATGAAATAAATATGAAAGGCCAAGCAGATTGGACTGAACAATTCTCAGTGTACAGAATTGAAATTTGTTTTACAAAAGGCAGATTAATGCATGCATCGGGCTGGTTATGTCTTTCACCTGTCTACACAATGATTTCAACAATAAAGCCAACTTGAAACAAAACCACTATATTTCCAATAAATCCTGATCCCATTTCTCCTCAATAAACCTGACAAGCACACGAACCCACAATAACAGCAAGGTAAACTGCAGCTGAAAAATTGTAGGAAAGGAAGTGGATATTGATTCTATTACAATGTCCTTCAAGGCATCGTACACGTTTGGTAATTGTCAAAGACCAGTGTTCTCATTTGGTGTATCCCGACATATGCATAAAATAACAAGCCTGTGAAAATTTGGGCTCAATTGGTCATCGAAGTTGCAAGAAAATGATGAAAGAAAAAACACCCTTGTTGTACAAATTTGTGTGCTTTCAGATAGGAATAAAAACTTCTTGCAAGAAGTTTTTATTATTTTAGTGAGAAATTACCTCTTTCTCAAAAACTACGTTACTTCAGAGGGAGTCGTTTCCTATAATTTTGTATACTATCAACAGCTCTCCGTTGCTTGTTACCAAGTAAGTTTTTATGCTAATATTTGTTTTGAGTCATTACCAAACATGTACGATACCTTTAACCACTTTGCTTTGGGGTTTAAAAAACATCTTCCCGTTACCCGTGCGGAATTACTTTCAGTCATAAAGCAACTGTTTTTCTAGCCATGAACAAATTTGTGTTGTCATTGAAACTTCGTTCAACTTCAAAGAGTTCATTACCTGTTTGATGGTATCACCATCAGCGTTACTGATGGTAATATTCTTGTCCTCACTGCCCAGCGCTAGCAGGTTCTGTGAGCTCCATGCGCCGCATATGATCTTCTTGGTGTGCTTTCCCAGTATCGGTACTTTTCTGTGGGATAGGAGTTGACAAATGTTAACGATAACCCCCAAACTTAGATTTACATTTTAAATAGCTAGTTTTATAGATAAATGTGAAAAAGTAAGAAGTTTTCATTTACAGTATTTCTTTCAGCAAAAATCAGGCCATGCAACCTTAAAGACCGAGTACATGATTTGTAAAAAAAAAGTGAATAGTATTAATCTGAAAACCTAATGTAACAATCCTCCAGAGAAATATTCAATTGTGAATGACTGTTTCTTATTTCGATTCTACAACAGTCAACCCTTCTACTTTCTGACCATTCAATATCATTCAATGTATGATCGATAGATAGGCTATGCTGGCCTGCAATTTTTCACATAATGGGGTGAATGCACAGTACGCAGTCAACCCTCCTACTGTCTGACCAATCACTATTATCCACTGTCGTTTTGAATGATAAATATAATATGCCAGCCTGCAATATGATATCCTGTGGTGAATGCATCAACACAGTACACAGTCAACCCTCCTACTGTCTGACCATTCAATATTATTGTCTGTGGTTTTGAATGATAAACTATGACAGCCCTGCATCATTGTTTGTGGTTTTGAATGATAAACTATGACAGCCCTGCAATATATCATGTGGTGAATGCATCAACACAGTACACAGCCAACCCTCCTACTGTCTGACCATTCAATATCATTGTCTGTGGTTTTGAATGATAAACTATGACAGCCCTGCAATATGATATCATGTGGTGAATGCATCTAGACAGTGCACAGTCAACCCTCCTACTGTCATTCAATATAATTCAATGTAGTCAGGGTAGTTTTGAATGCTTTTGAATGATAGACAGTCTATGCTAGCCTGCAATATGATATACAGAAGACTGCGGAAGGCGGGTTTTTGAAGTCTTTACCTTGATGTCTGATGGTTGTATATCAGCAAGCTTCCCTTACTGGTCCCGATGGCCAACTGCGGACCAACCTTGGACCACAGGAGATAGCACAAGACGTCCTTAAAGCCACTCTCCACCTGGTGTGACCGATGGGTGTTGGCATCCCACAGGAACACCACGCTGCTACGGTCACAGATCATGGCCAGCGTGTCGCCATCTTTGTCCCATCCGAGCCCAGTGCAATACCTGTAGAGAAAGAGAAAGTCGCATCTTATGGTTGAAGTCATCAAATACTGTTCAGCAAACCTGCCCTACTATTGAAAAACATCTTGATCAATTAGGTTTGTTATTTATCCCTACGTAGGTATCTTCAGGCTTACAGGTCACAGTGTCAGTCACTTTTGAGGGTCCCTTGGTTTCATTTCCAAACTTTACAATCATAAAAACAATTTGTCATAAAAAAATGTTTGTCTGGGTCTATCTTGGCTGTCTTTTGAAGGTCTTGTTTTGGATTTCAAACCCAACCCAATTCTTTACATTTGTGCAATTCATAATCATAGACGTTGAACCAATGCTTGTATGAGAGAGATTGGCTGTTGCCAGCTTGGCGTTTATACCCCCTTGTGGTAGTTTGCCGAGTTCCCTTGTTTGGAAGATCATCTAAACAAACAAACAAATAATAAACTGGGATTCCATTTTTTTTTTATATACAATATATACTGACCCAATTCACTCGACATCATTATCGCAATAATCTTGGTTGTGCCATTTTGGGAGTCAATGACCCCTGTGTTATAGACCTTTCTATTGCAACGTCACAGCCCGAGTTTTTGTCAACTGAGGAAAAGGAAAACTATGGGAAGCCATCAATGCCAAGCAGAAACAGGTAGCCACAGTTTGTAACATTGTTACACAAATTTTCAAAAATAATGTTGAATTTGTTGGAAACAAAGCAACCAATCATGGGATGTATCTTAATTTAATTGAAAGTTTGCAGAAATGTTCAATTTTTTCACATTATCTGTTAACACGATTGAATGTTTTGCTAACAATCGGCCGTCCATGCCAACCAGTGCGGTTTGTTTATCAATAATACTAATAGAAAGGTCTATAGACGATGTGACCTCTGACGTCACTCGAAAACCATAACATGATTCGCAAGCATGTCGCCGGGCAAAACCTTTGTGTACTTGACAGCCAGCTAGAAAGTACATGCAATCTTACCATGACTACGCGTCTTTTTGCCCGGCGGAACATGACTTGGACAGTGTTTTGTCAACAGAGGGCGGTTTAAATGTAAAAAGAGGTCACATCGTCTATACTGTGTTGTGCACATTTTTAGCAGTGTTTGCGCGCTTACCTGTTGACTCCTAAAATGGTGAGTGTGGAACAGGCGCCACATGTAAGGGGTCAACAGACCGCATTTCCAGTCTGACTTTAACCTTCATCCACACTTACCCTGGTAAGCTGATTTCATCTTTTAATTCCCCGTGTCTGTCATACAGATGCACTGTGTTGTTCTGCCCGGTCGTCGCCAAGTAGTTACCGAGCGTTGTTTGCCAGGCAAATTGTATTTGCCCTGGCCCGTGTGTCCTCTCTGACAGGGTAAATACCCGCTGTGAAAAAATAAAGAGGAAAATTATATCAAAATATGATGAACGGACATTGGATTCCTAAAGCAAATCTGATGCCGGCAACTGATTAATCCCTCTTTTTTTTCTTCATATTTAAAAAAAAAGTAGAGTTTATACTTCAATCCTCAAAACAACATTTTCATACAAAATGTTGCGTGTCGTGGCCGAGCGGATAAGAACACCGAACTCAAGCTCTGGTGTTTCTGATCAGCAGAGTGTGGGTTCAAATCCCAGTCGTGACACTTGTGTCCTTAAGCAAGACACTTAACCACATATGCTTCATCCTTCGGATGGGAAGTTAAGCCGTAGGTCCCGTATGTTGTGTAATGCACGTAAAAGAACCCAGTGCACTTATCGTAAAGAGAAGGGGTTCGCCCCGGTGTTTCTGGTTTGATTGGCTGCATATTGCGCCACAGCACCTTGTAAACCATTACATGGTGCTATGCAAAGGAATAGGTCTCATACTTCAACAAGTAACTCCACTTTCCTTGTAGGAAAAAATATTGAGCGCTTTGAGACACCCATCGGGAGTATAAAGCGCTAAGAACTGCGTATTATTATTAGTAGTGACCATGATGAGTAGTAAACCCATTAACTGGGGTCCCGTACTCCTTTTTATTTTTGAAATTTTGACATCTGCAGTCGTACTGATCACAATTTTGAAAAAAAGGAGTACAGTGCCCCAGTTACTGTGGGTCTAGATTTAGATGAGTAGTTTTTTGTATTTTCAGAAAAATAGGCGTTGTTGATAACTGAAACAACTTGCCAAATGAAATTGTCTCAGCTCCTTCTACTTTTCTATATCTATTAAATTATCATTAACCAGTTAAAAACAAATTTATACAAATTCTGGAAAAATGTAAATTGTAAATGTTTCCCTCAATGTGATGCATGATTTCACTTTGCTTTTAAATAACGAGTACTCTCTAGTCTCTGCAGCTGCTAATCCATTGTATTATCTTTGATGAAAGGGGTCAAATGAGCCTTTGTTTGAATTTTTATATTTTATGTTTTCAAGCAACATTCATTTTTAATTAATCATTATCAAGCAATGAAAAAGTATCCTCCCGTACCCCAATTTCGCGCATCACAAATATTCGCGCAGGTACCTTTCCGACGCATATTATTTTGTTTACAATACGCAGTGACTCAATTTTTTTTATTTCATGAAAGTATAAAGCCTGATAAACAATTTCCTGCGAAAATGTGGAAAATCAAAGCCTTTCCGGTAAGATTTTAGATAAACTACAAATGTAGTATACAATCTTACCTTTTTAGACTAAATACAAAACATAGCTAGATAAGATGGTCGATTAAAAAAAAAAAAAACCACTGAAAGTTCTGTGCATATCGTCTGCCATACTTCAATACTTAAATTACAAGACCACGTGATTTTCATTTAACAACAGAGGGCGTACAAAATACTACGGAAGGTTGAAGTGGACGTGCGCCTTATAATCCTTTTTTCAGAAATTACCAATTGTTTGCATTTAACTGGACGCGGGGCTTACCAACTTTGTGATAACAGCGCAGAGTCCATTTCCCACCTCGCCAACCCCACCACCCCTTCCCGTAAATAATTATCACTGCCGATTTCAACCGGCAGCTTCCCTGCCGCACGGACTAAAGCATTTAGAAGAAAGGCGGGACAATAGGGACTCCGTAGTGGCGTTCCAGCCCAAGTGTGCGAATTCATGTGACGGAAAACGAAACTTGATAAATCGGGGTAGATTGCAGACGACGAGTTTCGTTGTGCTTGACGATGTTCTGCGGGCTTCAAATTCTCCTCTCAGGTGGGCTTTGACATCAGACAATTAAAATTAAAGCTAAAAGTTGTTCTTGATTCTGTTAATCAAGTCAAAATTTAATTTCAATTCTTACGTGCGCGAATAATGGGGATACAAGGATATATCGTACATCATCAGAAGCAGGACCCAGAAGCAGAATCCAATCTATAATTTGAGCAAATACCCCTAGTATTTATGCTAAATCAAAGGTCAAACATAACTTTGCAATAAAATACATTCAAAATACAATTACTTCATTAAAATCTGTGTGAAATTAAATACAACAAACCATATGTCGGAAATACAATTCTGAATGTATTTGCCATTCATAATACGTGGTTGTTTACCGTTGCTAGACACACTGGCAAGTGAATTTATTTGCATCAAATTTCGATCGTGTCAAGCCAACGACGCATTTATGTATTTGAAAATTTGCACCATACTATAGAAAATTTCACGGATAATTCTTACCTTCATGGTAGATGTTAAAGGTTGTTTTATTCAAGAACGACCGATCATCACTTTGACAGAAATACCGTCTTGAAATCCAGACCCAATTCGCTTTTGCAAGTATGTGCTCCCATCATGCATTGCGACGGTCTATTTATTAACCATTGGCCAGTCAGATAGGTAATTCTGTTTGTGGGCCACATACTAGATTCTGTTTGTGGTCCACATGCTCACTTTTTGGCCAAATACGGCGCACGTGGAGTCATTGGGCCTACCTGCGGAACTTTTAACAGATTTCTTCCGGACCTACCCCGGTAGGTCAAGCAAGATACCCAAAAGGACAAAAACAAAAACTTTCAAAAGAACAATACAAACCCATGCGGCCCAGTGGCTCTAAAAACTTCCGCCGTGTTATAGACTGATTGACCCGGCATAATAATTTCAATGACAAGTTGTCTTCCTATTCCCAAGTCGGTTTAACCCGCGGCGGTCGTGATTATCAATTAAAATATCCGCAGTCACGCTTCTTTAGAGCTTCGTTTAACTTGGGTGTGTACAACATTGGATTGCCAAAGACCTGTATCCAAACTCGATGCGACCCAACATAATAATACATGAATTAATAACAAACCTGTGAACGTTTAAGATAAATCGGTCTTCGGAGTCATGAGAAAACAGTGGGGAAAAAAACTTATGTGTTTTAACTTTTTTTCAAACATCGGAATTTATCCTGCAGGATAAATACTATTATTTTACTCATTTCGTAAAAACAATGGCATTTCAAGCAAAACTATTTTAAGGGAAGTTTTCTATGTACCATGACCATCTTTATACCATGTAAGTTATGTGCAAATCTGTGAGCATTTATATTTTCATTCTTACCAAACCCTTTAAAGGCCATGTACACTATTGGTAAGATCGAAAAACACAAATGTTCACAGATTCACACATAACTTACATGATTTAAAGTAGAAAGGGTTCCTTACAAAATTTCTGCCAAAAATGCTATCGTTTCTGAGAAATGAGTAAAACAATAATTTTCTATCACGCGTGATAAAAACTCGATGTTTGAAAAAACAGAAAATACATATTAAAGGTCTGTTTTCACTATTTTCTCGTGACCTCGATGACCAATTGAGCTAAAACTTTTACAGGTTTGTTTGTTCATGCATATGTTGAATCACACAAAATGTGGACACTAATTTTGAGCTGTTACCAAAAGTGTACAATACCTTTAACGTCCACATGACCTATTACAGTTATAGAGCAATACGAGATTGGTGGTTCTTTAGGTCGTTAAAACAAGCGCCTTGTTTTGAGTGAGAAACAGACGCCTAAAATAGACCTAGCCCTGAGCTGCATGGACAACACAAATTGATTGACCCTCAATGCCAACTTCAAATAGCCGCTGATTATAACGTTAGTTCGTACGAAGAATTCGAAATTAATAAGTGGTCGGGCATCATTTTTAATAGAAACTTCATTGTTATGATAATTGAAAGTGTCACGCTGCTGTTAAAGTCCCAAGGCCCGATTTCCGCAGAAAGAAGTTTGCTTAAAGATGTTTTTCTTTCTGAACGAATTTTGACAGAAGATGTTGTTTCGAAACGAAAAAACCTACAAAAACGTTCGTTTTTATACGCCACGAATAGTTTGCCCGTAAAGTTTCACAATTATTAGTATGTAAAGTAATTTAATCTTTGAATGGGGACTGGGCGGACAGCGCATAGCATTAGGGCACTGCTATAAGGTTACCATTAGGACGTGACCACCCCCCCCAAAAAAAAAAAAAACAAACAAACAAACAAACAAACAACAACAACAACAACAACAACTACAACAACAACAACAACAACAACAACAACCACAACAAACAAACACCCCAACAAACAAACAAACACCCCGACACCCCAAACAACACCGTGTATAGAGGTCCTTGCTCTATGGTGTACAAGACAACTCTTAAAGTGACTATGGCCCAATTTCATGACTCGACTTCTAAGCAGAAAAAAAATCCGTTTACCCGGCGCTTACCAAAAGCGTAAGTACGCGCATACTTCCGCAGTAAGCAGGGCCCAATTTCATAGAGCTGCTTAAGCACAAAAAGTAGCTAAGCACAACAAAATTATGCTTACCAGAATAAGGTTACAGCCAAATTCCCATGCTACAAGTACAATTTTTGACTGGTCTCCTGGCCATTTCTGCTTAGCAGAAAATTGTCAAGCAATATTTTCTGCTAAGCATATTTAGTGAAATTGGGCCCAGGCAGTAAGCAGTAAGCAGTAAGCAGTAAGCAGTAAGCAGTAAGCAGTCTGCAGTAAGCAGAAGCCACGACATCGGGCGACACCATGTCACAGGGTTATCTGACGTCAATATAGTGCACAGTGTGTATACACAGCTGCAGACAGTGAAAGCTCAATAATAATAATAATATGACGTTCTTATAGAGCGCATTTCAGTTCTGGGAGAACTCTCAATGCGCTTTACATACATTATTACCCCCTGGTCACTGGGCCTTAAATCATTCCTTAAACCATCTCAGCTCCCTGGGGAGTATACAGCCTGTGCAACATTAATGCGCTACTCGGCTAAATCAATCACAAGAACCATCTCTGCCCTCACGGGTACCCGTTTTACCCCTGGGTGGAGAGAAGCTTATGGTTAAGTGTCTTGCTCAAGGACACAAGTGTCACGACCGGGATTCGAACCCACACTCTGCTGATCAAACACCAGAGCTTGAATCCGGCGCTCTTAACCGCTCGGCCACGACACCCCAAAAGTCAGGAGACATCACGGTTCTACAATCTCACTTTCACTGATAACACAACATTGTAATCAATTGAAGGTATTCTACGCTGTGGTACCAGTAATGATGGACAAACCGGATACAATTTTACAACTGCTGCCCACAGTGTGCGATTAAACTGTCGCTAAAGTTATTTGAAATTGGTAGATCGAATTTGGATATCCCATTTGCTGTTGAGTATTTGAGTTCTTGAAATCGTAACCAACTAATGTTATGATATTTTTCACAATAGGGATATTTAGAGGCTCTGAACACGTTTGGTAATTGTCAAAGACCAGTGTATCCCAACATCATGCATAAAATAACAAGCCTGTGAAATTTTGGGCTCATTGGTCATCGAAGTTGCAAGAAAATGATGAAAGAAAAAACATCCTTGTTGTACAAATTTGTGTGCTTTCAGATAGGAATAAAAGACTTCTTGCAAGAAGTCTTTTATTATTTTAGTGAGAAGTTACCTCTTTCTCAAAAACTACGTTACTTCAGAGGGAGTCGTTTCTCACAAAGTTTTATACTATCAACAGCTCTCTGTTGCTCGTTACCAAGTCAGTTAATTACCAAACGTGTACAGTGCCTTTAAAGATTACACTTTTGGTAACAGCTCAAAATCAGTGTCCACATTTTGTGTGATTCAACATATGCATGAACAAACAAACCTGTGAAAGTTTGAGCTCAATTGGTCATCGAGGTCACGAGAAAATAGCGAAAACAGCCCTTATGTGTTTTCTGTTTTTTCAAACATCGAGTTTTTATCACGCGTGATAAAAATTATTGTTTTACTCATTTCTCAGAAACGATAGCATTTTAGGCAGAAATATTTAAAGGAACCCTTTCTACCATTACTTTAAATCATGTAAGTTATGTGTAAATCTGTGAACATTTTTGTTTTCTCGATCTTACCAATAGTGTACAGGGCCTTTAATACAACAAAGATGCACATTTGCAACAAATCCCGTCGTCCATGAAAACTTCCTTGCTAATAACATTATGTAGGGTTTCCGGGCACGAGAGAGCAGCCATGCATTATTCTATTGACATAATGTAAGAAACTGCCGGAAGTATTAAAGCCTTTTAGAGCCTTCTCAATGTTGACATTGAGTTGTTGTTCTTCTCTCCAATTTAATCAAGCAGCGGAGAAATGGAGAGGCTATTTTTTCGTTATACGGATTTCATCCGCTATCTGGGGGATCAGGAGAATTTTACTCGACAAGGATTTATCGAATAGGTCAGGTCACGATTTTGTAAAAATCTCCTCAAACAGCAGGCAGGCACGGTTTGCCGCTGCATGACATGCATGTTCATCATATGGACAGAATATTGTGTAGGAGACCCATTTTCAGTTGGCGCTCAATGTATAAGTACCCACGTCAGCGACCCAAATTGACATTTGACAACAATTATATATTTTTCCAGAGAATAATGGCAAATGGATAAGATGAAAACATGACGTCACTCCTCCCCCCCCCCTCTCCACATCACCCATACCAAAAAACTACTGCATAATAATAGCGAATTAACTGGAAATAAAGCTACATTGGGCTACGACCCCAATATTTTTGAGTGCCACAGGACTGTTGATTTCCACCTTCTTCCCTTTTTTCTTCGTTTCTTCTTCTTCTTCAGGCTTCCTCTTGACGTTTTCTCGAAATCTTAAATTCTTCAATTTTCTGGCATTAAGAAATTTGTTAAATGGCTAAAAAATAATAGATTCAGCAACGCTACCGAAGGCATATTTTAGTATAACTCGTTTCCATCAACAGATATTTGGCTTACAAAATAAATAGTTCATATAATTATTATGTCAAACGAAAAAATGGAGTGTCCCCGTACAAGATTCTGGCAATTCTCAGAGATTCAAAAGATGAAAAACAAGAAAACGATATAGGGGGCAAAATCGTGCGCAAAAAAAAACACATCCTGCTGAGAGATGAGGCAATGTTCAAACTGTAGGCCATTTTCGAAACCATGGCTTGTCTTAGGCTCCGGCTTATAGGCTCCGTCATTTATTTTGAAAACGTGTGCTTTAAGTATACAGGGCTTGTAACAGGCAGACAGAGCCTAAGCCGGAGCCCAAGCCAATCAAGCCGGAGTTTCGAAAAGGGCCTTAGTCTCGTCGGTCAGGTATTTATAGTTCTAAGATATAATGACGGGAACGAACATGTAGGCCTATGTACATTTTTTAATGGAAAGATGTTTTTGTTATTGGTTTGCCAAGAACTGTCTGGACGATAAAGGGATTGTATACGTTGGGTAATTGGAACCCACTGTTTGTTTCATATATAGTTGTATAAAACTAACCTGTGAAAATTTCATTTCAAAAGGTGGTAGCGTTTTTGAGATAATATTGCCGAAAATCTAGGGAGGTTATTATGTCCACGCAGGAAGAATAATCTGCAATTGGAATACACAATCTGAGAAACGTTACTCTCAGTAACGCTTCTCAGATACAAATTTTTGAGGATAAAAAGTGATACCGGTATCTTTTCCATAACCGCAGTATACTCCTAAATAAAAAGTTTCTCAAAATGCATTATACTTTCCAACGCTGCTGTACTTCTTATCAAGTAATTTTGTATTGCCATTAATTTTCAGAGTCATTACCAAACAGAGTCATTACCGATTTGTTCCCAAAATTTGATTTAAATTTTAAATAGTTATTTTATAGATTCGAGAAAGATATAAGCTTTCATAAAGCTTACGTCCATCAGCACAGTTTTACATGGTACATTGTATTCTATTTATGCGATGTTCGTGGCACATGCAAAAGTTTTTCTTGAATAACCTTGAAACTCTTGATATTTTCACATCATCTTTCCATGGATGAGAATTGGAGGTATCGGGAAGGGGGATAGCGTGTCATTTTTCCAGAGAAGCACATTGTTGGTCAGCTGGGCAGGAGTTAGGGGGGTGGGCTGGGTTGGGGCTTTAGTGGTCAGGGGGGACCGAGGCATTACGTGCATACTCCTATGCAGAGGACCAGTACACAGATGACATGAAATAGACAATGATATGCACACAAAAAATGACTCACCGACTTCTCGTCCTATCATGATATGCAACCAAATTCTTATTATAATCTTCAAATGAGTTGGAATTAGATGTATTGTGCTCCGCGCGACCCATGAGTAATTTCAATCCCTCCCGCGTTTTATTCGACCAAGTTAACAAAAACATCTGTAAAGTATATACCTTGACTGATGTCACCATAGCTCCATCTGTATTCGGACACCTTGAATCTGCCCGTGTTGGGAGCGTGATTCCACAGCTCCGAACGGCCTGCAATCGGTGCTCCCATCCCCGGCGCTGCTGGCCCGTCTCCTCTGCTGGAACACGATTCTCTTCCGTTGTGGCGGGGGACTGTGATGACGGGGTCAGCGAGGTGGTGCTGGCGACATTCTTGGCCGATTTGGGCGATGATGTGGAAGACGAGGATGAACTGGATGAGGACGCCTTGGAACGGAATCGAAGTAAGGAGCCCGCGGTCGTGCTGAATTGTCTGCCAGCCATCTTGTTGTCAGCATCTCCTAGTTCCGACTGCATCCCTGATTACGTCTTGATTTCATCAACCGCATTGTGATTATTATCTTTATAGGGTTTCACCTACATGCTAAAATTAGATTAAAGCCGACTGCAATTTGGTCTTCTTCGACAGATGGCTTTCGACATGAAAGGCAGTGGGCAGCATGCAGCAGTGAGGGTCAAGAAATCACGTTTCCCTTTTTCATTATCCAATACTGCTTTGAGATGCATCAGTCACGAGCGGTGATTGTGTTCTCGCTAAAAAGAAATACGACACTGGAGATGCATGTATGAGGATAAGACCAAAATAAATATCGAGACTGATGATGAGTTATGGCGGGAATCCAGTGTCATGGATATCGTAATTATTCTAAAAGGTCTTTCATAATATAGCTCAAAAGATTGTGTTATTAATTTGTAGGCCTAAAATGCAAT
Organism: Plazaster borealis; assembly: GCA_021014325.1. NCBI lineage: Eukaryota > Metazoa > Echinodermata > Asteroidea > Forcipulatida > Labidiasteridae > Plazaster > Plazaster borealis. The sequence continues at coordinate 22,678,168 of CM037457.1, read as the reverse complement.
GCTGTTAAAATAGTGTACATGTACACAAGCTTGCTCAGTATGGCTAATAATGCCTCTCTTATCCATAGGGTTCCCTTTACTTAGATTACCGTAGCTCTCGTGTTAATAAATGCCTGTAATGCTATACAAAGAAGGAAAATTAATGTAATTTTCCGATGGAATAAGCACAACCATGCACGCGCGGCTATAGAATAGGTGAACGGGGTCGACTCTCTGAGAGGGGAATTATTGAGCCAGCAGTGATGATGGAAATGATGCGTATTGATGACGTCACTGCTGCTTGAGAATGAGTAGACAGCGTAACCAGTGACAGCGTAGCGGTTCATGATCACGTTGGGGGGTGGGGGGGCTGATAACTGCTCTGAGTGCAGCACTTACTGGCTGGCCGTCTGAGCTAAAAATAGGGTCGGCCCCTGAGGTACAACATCATTTGCATAAAAAAAGGAACAGGGAGGAAAACATGAACGCGTTTAATAAGGCTGCTTGTGGTTTTCATAATGGGCTAAATTCGAGGATTGTTCTGCTTGAACATTGCATTAATTGGGAATTATCTTGGAAATACAAATGCACTACGTGCTTACTTCTGTTGCTTTGTTATAAAATTAGTTTGCCTCAGTCTGAGAAAAATATGAAATGGTTGCGCAACGTCATCCAAAAACCGTGATTCTTATATTAGATTTTAACTGAATCTAAAACAGACCTATGTTGAACACAAACTGTACAAATTCACTTTTTCAAAAATATGTGCAACATTCTTATGCCCTGGGATTTTGTTTGTGTGGAACCGTTTATATTGTTTTGCATAATAAACAAAAACTGTTTAACTAGGGTGCCTATAGGACTAATCATACATTTCATTCGTGAACAATTAGGAAATTTTGAAACACCAAATTTTTTTTAATGAAATAAAACAAATTGAGAATAAATTCACCGACGAAAATAAGAGTAATGCCTACTGTTTTATTTTGACCCATATATTCATTCTGACTTAAAGGCACTGAACACGTTGGTAATTGTCAAAGACCAGTGTTCTCACTTGGTGTATCCCAACATGTGCATAAAATAACAAGCCTGTGAAAATTTGGGCTCAATTGGTCATCGAAGACAAGTTGCAAGAAAATGATGAAAGAAAAAACACCCTTTTTGTACAAATTTGTGTGCTTTCAGATAGGAATAAAAACTTCTTGCAAGAAGTTTTTATTGTTTTAGAGAGAAATTACCTCTTTCTCAAAAACTACGTTACTTCAGAGGGAGTCGTTTCCTACAATGTTTTATACTATCAACAGCTCTCCGTTGCTTGTTACCAAGTAAGTTTTTTATGCTAATATTTGTTTTGAGTCATTACCAAACGTGTACGATACCTTTAAGTCGAGGTGTATCAAAATAGCTCCCGACACACAAATTATTGGGGAGGGAATTTCGCTAAAATAATTAGTAAACCATTGCACAGCTTCAGGCTGGCTCGGTAGTTTCTTTCACCTACGTTGACCCCGGTTCAAATCCCACCTCGTGCGGAGCTTTGATTTGACTGGTCGCGTGCTTTTCCTCGAACATCTAAAACTGAACATACACCATGTTGTTTGTGCTTGCGCTGTTGGATGTGTAACGATATACAAATACAAAATAAACACATCATATTCTTTAACTCTGCATGATGTCATCGGCCACTTTTTTAGTGTCCGTGTTTAATTAAACAGTCGACCATTTGTATTTACTACTCCTAGCCAAATAGCATGCCAGTTGTCTTGTTACCATTGGGGGTCTTTTTTTCACACACACAAAAATACATCAATGACCAGCTCTCCCGGAATTCTCATAGGAATTGTACCCAGCAAGTACTTGACATTGGGGTCAATAGCCACTATGCTGGGAAAAATTAACCATATGGTTTCCAGATGGCTTCTTCTGTATACTTGTACAATGGCAGCAGTGACCTGCTTGTTTATTTGTATGAATTGAGTAGGGTCCATATCTAATGGTTTGGGCCATTTGAAAATGTTTGTGTTCATAAAAATGTAATCACGCTGATATCAAAACGGTCACTGAAAAGGTGACCGATGCTATCCGACTAGGATTGGCGTATCAAACATAAATTGAAGTCGATAGGCTACGTCTAGTGTTGATGTAGGATCTTGCGGTTCCCGTGACACTGACATTTGGGGTTGAACAAAGAAAAATTGATTAGAGCGGGATATGAACCAACAACCTCCGGATGAACGTGCCCGCGCTCTACCAACTGAGCTATCTAACCATATGTTGGCGGTCTCCCTATTTTGTCAATATCTTTGTTTAGGGGTGCCTGTCAGAAGCAATTTAACCTGTAACTGCCGTATAGCCATGGATCACACCCAAGTTTACATACAACCTGGGAAGCGGCAGCCAAGGGATCACCTTTTTAATAAGGGAATGGAACTTTTTTATTTCAAATATTAAGTAATACACTACAAGGTATTTCCCTTGTGGTTCATTGCTTTATATTTAATCATATCTACAGACCAAATTGTGCAATTTTTAGTGTCACTTTGATAAAATAAGATTAGGCCTATACGACGTGGCACTTCAAGAGAATACAAGAAACTCATTATTCTTCTAGCAGACGACACCGCCGTAAAATACTGGGTGGACTACAGAGGGCGCAAATTCAGGAAGTAAACATCACACACGATGGCGAAGGAAAGAGTCTTGCAGGAGTTCGTCACATTTTCAATCGTTTTTATGGTGCTTTTCTGTCAACTCAGTGTCTCCAGTACTTCATCGATTGAAGAACATTTTAACCAATTCGTCTTAAAATATGAAAAGACGTACGTAAATGGTTCTTCAGAATACCAGAAACGCCTTGGATATTTTAAGGTTTGTTTTCAACATATTTAATATATTAGCATAAAAACTTATTTGGTAACGAGCAACGGAGAGCTGTTGATAGTATAAAACATTGTGAGAAAAAACTCCCTCTGAAGTAACGTAGTTTTTGAGAAAAAGGTAATTTCTCACTAAAATAATGAAAACTTCTTGCAAGAAGTTTTTATTCCTAACTGAAAAACTCACACAAATTTGTACAACAAGTGTGTTTTTTCTTTCATCATTTTCTTGCAACTTCGATGACCAATTGAGCCCAAATTTTCACAGGCTTGTTATTTTATGCATATGTTTGGATACACCAAGTGTAGCCCCATTAATAGTGCCAATTTTCTGGACTTCCTCCGATCCTTGGATCGGAGGAAGTCCAGAGAATTTGGCACTATTAATGGGGCTACACCAAGTGAGAACACTGGTCTTTGACAATTACCAAACGTGTACGATGCCTTTAAAATAAAACTCAAATCTCAAGAAGTACATGTAAAACTTATCAATTATAATAAAAGGTTTGTTTTGTACATCATTATCAATCATCATATAATTATAAACGGTATTTAAAAACAATGAACTTCAACAGACTTGGTCTCAATCATAGTGTCTTACGTCTATCATCAAATGTCTGCTCATTTATATTTTATTGCTATACATGTCTGGATCTGGATAATACTGTACAATCACCTGAAAAAGGCTATCACGTACAGGAGCAGTGTGCATGGGCTGTAGTGCTTTAAAATTTTAAAGTGAGCCCCCCTTGATAATTTGAAAATATTTAAGTTGTCCAGGACCAGGTGGGTTTTGAAAGTGATGACTGATTTGGCACTTCTTATAAATAATATGATCTGGCAGGGCGTTCCATTCTGGGATAGTCCTTGGGTATAATGAGTTGAGAAAAAATTATTAGCTGGAATACGGGAGTAGGTGAATGAATGATCATACTTCAGTCTTCATTATGATGTTTGGTAGAGAACAGGACATAGTGCAATCTGTCATGAACAAATTTTAATTAAGGATAAATCAATTTTTATAAATGACTCACATCCATTACCATGCCAAATGTAATTAGGTATTGTTTTTTTGATATGTCTTATTAATATTAGGGTAGGCATTAAAAGGCTTTTTAGTCTTATTTTGGAGCCCGACAACACAGGTGAATACAGGTGAATACAGGTGAATACAGGTGAATACAGGTGAATACAGGTGAATGACATGATTTTTATGAGGAAATGCGGTCTGGTAGGAGGCTGAGAAGTCTGAAGTGCCGAACCAGTAGATATTTAAACTCTTTTTTTTTACCACAGTCTATTCGCATTTTTAATGACAGTCAGTAACTTCTTTCTTGTTCTTTCTTGTTTTTGTTTTTAATGTAGTAAATTTTTGGTTTGTACCCCTGTGTAAAATACAGTTTTAAGTTTTATTTAGGGTAAAATATTGTAATTCTTCAGCATAATTTGTAATCCTGTGATGTTTTTTTGTTTTTTTTGTATAATTTACGGTTATGATGAGCATGCTCGACACAGCAAATTTCCATTTTATGGACAATAAATTTAATTTAATTTAATTTAATTTAATTTATTCATAGCCAGTATTCCAAAGTGCAATACATTACAATACAATAACATAAAAAAAAATTCCGAGCGGTTAGCACTATCAGGCTACACCTGAACACTTAACTAAACCACTCCCTCAAGCAAATGAATCGTGAAGGTCAGATAATGCTGATCAACATGATAAGGAACAAAGGGATGAAGGACCAGCAACTGATCAAATGTGACCGATTGAGTACATTTCTTCCCAACATTAGAATCATCCCACCTATAGTTAGGACCGGACCCCTCTTTTAAAGGGAAATACACTCCAACATCCAACCCTAAAGAACCCAAGTCCTACAATATCCTCATTGCCAAAGTGCAGGATTTCGAAGGATTTGGGCTATTAGGGATCTGCAACACAGGAGGATTTCGAAGGGTTTGGGCTAAAATGAGTTTTTGTTAGGGTAGGATTTCGGAGGACTTGGGCTATCGGGTTGTTTTTACATAGGAGGATTTTGAAGGATTTAGGTATTATGCAGCTTAGCCAAAATAGGATTCTAAAGGTTTTGGGCTTTTAGGGGTGGAGATTGTAATAAAGCCGAGCACCTAAAGTAAAGACTCCCTAACTTCTGTCTCAAAAGGATTTTGAAGGATTTGGGCTAGTATGTATACTTATAATAAGTTGAAGGATATCGAAGGATTTGGGCACTTTAGGTCTATGACAACTTTAATCTGAAGGATATCGAAGGATTTGGGCAGTATGTCTACCCAAGGGCCTAGTCTGTTAGGGTTTTAAAACATCTTTCAAAAAAATCCCTTAGAAAGGACAGTCAGATAGCAAATTTCTCCTCCATATCTTGTAATATTTATTTACTAATGATTCTATTTCGCCTTATTCCCCTAATTAATGACAGGCTAGCCTTGCTCGTCATGAAAAGCTAAACTCCGTCCGCTTTCATCCAGAGGATGCAGTCTTCGGAGTGACAAAATACTCGGATCTTAGCCCAGAGGAGTTTGCTGCCACCGTTCTGGGAAAACGATCCAACAACTTTGCTTCCAGAGCACCACGACCAGACCTTGGATGGGTTAATTTCAGAGCTAGTGATGATGGTCTGCGAGCAAACGAGCTGCCACTCAAATATAGTTTGTAAGTAAATAAAACCGAGTTATTAATGGATGCTGTTTGGTTTCTCAGGGTTAGCAGGGCTTGAAAGTAACACTGGACCGCAGGCCCGAGGCCAGTATTTTTAGCATCGGCCGGTAAACTCATGACTGGACAAGTCTGGCGGTCTTGTGTTTTTGTTCAAATGTTGACTATCAGCCTGATAAAAATCTTTCAATTCGGTTGAGTATTGAAGAATACTTGCCAATAATTAATGCAAATGAGATAAATCTTCTCTTAGTGCTTGTTCAAGATTAAAACAGTTAAACTGTGTAAGTACTTTTTCTTCCCTCATTTCAAATTCTGGTATTGTCAAAATAATTCTGATCCAGTAAACATTTTGAGCTACAGGCCTTGCGGTCTTGTGGATTTTCCCCCCAAATTCGAGCCCTGGTTAGCTCAAGATTGTCAGTCAGTTAATGTCAGGGTCAATGATTTTTACTTTTTTAATTGATGTTAAATTTGCATCGGGTTAAAGAATATGTGGTTTGTTTTTACCCATACACCGATGTGTGGTAAAGGGGCACGATGCATTCAGTTTTTTTTTAAATGAATATGGTTGGAAAGATATTTTAAAAGTACAATATTACGATTGACGTAAATATCCCTTGAAATTGTGTGGTTTTTGTGTAATAACAAACTTAATGTGTTTTAGTGAAGAACAACTCTTAAAGGAGCAATTCCAAACAGCAAAATTTTACGAGATTTGAAGGCAGTGTGCCCCTTTAAGCACTGTATACTCTCCCGAGTCTTGTGAACAAAATATCCACAGGCATATTACTCGGTTGGGGTTCGAACCCTCGACCTTTGCCATTCAAGAACAGATGTCTTACCACTAGACCACAGAGCTTGCCCGGTAGCTTGAGGCGGTGCGAATCCTATATTTTGGTAGTGGGTATCGTACTTATTTTAATATGTTAAATTTGCAACGGGGATAAAGAATATTGGTTTTGGTCTACCCATACACCAATGTGCTTTTACTACTTATTTATTATTTGTGTTAAAAGCCGAAGCTAAGAATTTGTCATTTCTTTCCCCTTTGCAGGCTTGACAAAAAACCACCTGTACTGACGCCAGTAAAGAACCAAGGATCTGTAAGTTAATGTAAACTTCCTAAGCGTTTTCACAACCATGATAACAGCAATCTTGGTTCAAGACATCAGTAATCGATAGTTATTGTTATTATTATTTTTTTTTTATCATAGTCTTGGAACCCGAAATGTCAGTGATCGATAGTGGATTGTGTAGTACGCCTGTACGCTTGTAGTAATTTGTATTAGGGCGCCCTCTTACAGCATGATTTAACCAACTTGACCAGCTCTCACTAATGTCTTGGGAGTCCTGGAGCATTCGGTTAACTGTTATCTTTGTTTTTCAGCCCGCAATCGCAGAAATAAATTTACATAATTAATATGTAAACCCCCGGTCCGGGTCATTTTTGTTAATTTTAGTAGAAATTTATGTGAATTTATTCCCAGTTTTATCCCAATGCTGCAGGATTCCCAAGACGTTAGTGAGAGTTGGTCAAGTTGGTTAAATCATGCTGTAAGAGGGCAGGCTATTGCGAATTACTATTATTACTATTATTATTATTATTATTATATATTTCTGGTAATGAAACCAAGGATACCTCATAAGTGAACTTAATCACTGTAGCTCGCAAGCCTGAGGAAACCTGTGAACAAGGGTGCTTGCTATGTGAACTAGAAACACTAGGGTTAACCCCTACTCTTCCACAATAAATGTTCTGGGTTCTTTTACGTGCACTACCAATCCTAATGCACGGGACCTACGGCTTAACTTCCCATTCGAAGGACAGAGCAATTATGGTAAAGTGTCTTGCTCAAGGATATAAGTGTCACGAGCAGGACTCGAACCCACACTCTGCTGATCAGAAACACCAGAGCTTGAGTCTGGTGCTCTTAACCGCTCAGCCACGACACGCCACAATGAGCGTACATACACACACTCCACTATCAATCACTTGCATCTTGGGTTCCAAGACTATGATAAAAGGAAATAAATAATAACGTAGCGGATATTACAGGGGAAAAAATGTTGGTCTCTAATTCCTTGGATCAAAATCATTCCTTTGTTTGTATTTTCTGTCTTCTCTTTTACATGATTCTATTTGCCTGGACATATCTTCACATCCGATTGTCTTTCAATAGTGTGGAGGATGCTGGTAAGTAGTTAAACATTTGTCTTTCAATGAGAGTTGGAGACTTTTGTGAACACTAGGTGGCAGCAGACGTACCAGGTATGAGTAAAAAGTGTTGGCATGCTAAGAATAGACACAATCGGCGACCGGAGTCACTGCGACTCATTGTGGGTATACAATGCAAATGTGGGCTAAAATGCTATCGTTTCTGAGAAATGAGTAAAACAATAGTTTTTATCACGCGCAATATTTTGAAAAAACAGAAAACACATAAGGTCTATTTTCACTATTTTCTTATGATCTCGATGACCAATTGAGCTCAAACTTTCACAGGTTTGTTTGTTCATGCATATGTTGAATCACACAAAATGTGGACACTGATTTTGAGCTGTTACCAAAAGTGTACAATACCTTTAAAGAAACAAGAATATGAAGGAGTGTACTCTACTGAAACAAAAGTTGTACAATAACTCTAAGATTCTTCCTCCCTAAAATCTAACCCCACAGGGCCTTCACCATCGTAGAGTGCCTAGAGACTCAGCATGCCCTGAAGTCTGGCACCCTGTATAACCTAAGCACCCAGCAGGTGATGGACTGTAACAATGTCACCGGGGATCATGGATGCACGGGTGGCAGTCTATGCGGTACCCTAGACTGGCTCCAAGAGTCTAAGGAGAAGATCGTGCTGGAGAAGGATTACCCCTACAAGGGAAAGACAGAGACTTGTCAACATTTGGGAAAGTACGTCAAACAGACTATGCAAGTCTGACGTGCATTCAAATATTTGAAACCATAATAGCGTGATTTTTTCTAAATACTTTTAAGCAATGTACATGGTTCCCAAAAATGTTTGAATAACGTGCAAGATTTGCACTGTCTATTTAGGTGTATCTTGTAATTAACACACCTCAACCCACCCCCCCCCCCAAAAAAAAACACCCAAAAAACAACAACAACAACAAACAAACAAACCAAAAAGAAAAAGAGAAACCCACACCCACAAACAGCAACAGCAACTATAACATTGTCCAACGGGGTTGCAGAAAACCTCAAATAGGGAAATTCCAGTTCAAGTATGGAAATTCCAGGCAATCAGTGTAGGGACTGAAAACCCATTGCAAGGCGCAGCGCTGTGATTCAAACCAGGCCCCACTGAGGTGAAAGGCAGGGAAGAAACCACTAAGCCAGTCTGATATTTAGTCTTTTGTCTTTTCAGAGTCGGCTTGGTTTATCAGAAAAACTACACATGTCAACCGTAAGTAATTTCTGTTTTGGAACAAATTTCACATATCAGTAGAGCATAATGTATTGTTATAATTTACTGAAGCATTCACATTTATTTGATTATTGTTGGTTTTTGAATGGATAGCTGTTTTTGCAAACCAAATTCTTTTGCTCTTACTTAATTTTTAAGTTGTCAAATGCTGGAAGTCTGGATTGCATTTGAGTGAAAAATCATCTAAAACACAGGACATTTTCATGGTTAAATTTTTGTTGCCATTTGCCCCCTTGGGTGTACAAAATACCATGGACCCCATCACAGCGTGCAACAATTTTATAATGAACTTTTGCCCTGTACCATTATGTCATTCAACTCACTGATCACCCCTCATCAGTTGGAAATTTAAGATGGGTAGGTGACAACAGACAAACAGTAAAAACGTTCATTGTTTCTGAAAGCCTGTGAATGCTGCCAAAAATGCTAATTTTCTATTGAAGAATTATGGATTTTACCCAGTAAATTTGCAGCCACCAAACAGTTCAAACGTCTCCCATCATCTTAAATTTATTGACTCTTCATTAACTTTAAACAGCTACTTGAGCAAAAATGTTTTAATGGGTTTACTATTTAAAATTGTTTATAATGTGTTTGTTTGTCATTTAGTTGTAACTTTGATATGTTCACACTTTTGAATGTTTTCGTAATTATCAATCAAAAAAATATGCCCAAACCTCAAGGTTTTGAAAAACTAGCTACACTTCTGCCGTTGACGGCGTGAGTCAAAATTACAATACTTTGACGTAATTCTGTGGGACGTTGCTTTTTATTGCAACAAAGCGGCTATACAAAATGAAATCTTTCTGAAAAGCACCAGAGAAGGGTATTTAAAGTAATTGTTGTTTTTTTAACTTCTGTTTAACCTCACATTTTACATGAATAACAGCAAAGATCACTTGTTGCCGTTTTCGTTCAAGCTGGTCTTTAAATTTGACTCACATTGAAGCATGGATCCCTTACCCCCCTTGTTGTAGATATAAAGAGGATGAAGGGGAGATGGTGGCCTTGTTGTACAATCACGGTCCGTTACTTGCGGCCGTAGACGCTACGTCGTTCCAAGACTACATGGGTGGAATCATTCAGCACCACTGCACTGACCGATACGATAATCATGCTGTGCAAATCGTTGGGTACGACAAAACTGGTATGTGATTTACCCAGATTTGTTTTTCTTATTTTAGGGGGGTTTTTTTTCTCGCAGATCACCCCTTGCCTTTTATACTTTCTTGAAAGATGTGAAGGAAGGGGGTGGAAAGTGCACAACTAAGGGTCTGTATACGTTTGGTTATGACTCTGAAAATCAATGGCAACAAAAAACTTACTTGGTAAGAAGTACAGCAGCTTTGGATTAGTATATTTTGAGAAACTTTTCACTTCGAAGTACTGTGGTTATGGAAAAATCTATCACATTTTATACCCAAAAATTTGAATCTAAGAAGCTTTACTGACAGTAACGTTTCTCAGATTGTGTATTCCAATTGCAGATTATTCTTCCTGCATGGACATAACCGCTCCAGATTTTTGGCAATATCTCAAAAACTACCTTTTGAAATGAAATTTTCACAGGGTATCTTTATTGTATATATCTACAACTATATAGGATTGAAACAAACAGTGGGTTCCAATTACCAAATTACAATCCCTTTGTTATATTTAAAGAGGAAGGGAAATGTCAAATCCAATTTTGTGATGTACTCATTTTCCAATTAGAGTCCTCATGTGAGTGGGGAACAAAATTACAAGTTTCTAACCTCACGTTAAAATGGTGTAAATTGCCATTGTATTTGATTACCTTCCAGTGCGGAAGTTGTCAACATCCAAAACATCTGATGACATCATTCTGAGAAAAATGGGTCTGTACATTTTTGTACTGGGACGTTTGATTCATTCCTGACTTTCAAAACGCCCTTGAATTTTACCTTTTAGCTGACGTAAAATTCCTCCTTGGAATGTAAAGACCAATTAGTTGTTGAAATCCAATGACGTCATGTTTTAAATTTTGCTCTGAAAAAAAATCAGGAATGAACCAAGACATCCCTGTACAAAAATGTACAGACCCATTTTTCTCAGAAAGATGTCATAGGATGTTTTGGATGTTGACAAATTTTGCACTGTATGGGTATCAAATACAATGGCAATTTACACCATTTTAACGTGAGGTTAGAGAGTTGTAATTTTTTCCCCGCTCACATCAGGACTCTATCTATTGGAATATAAGTACATCACAAAATAAATTTGACATTTCTCTTCCTTTTAAATATAACATCTTGTAAATTCAGGGGATTTCATATATGAACCGCTACCCATGGGCCAAGATTGCTTGTTGTTCACACCCATGCTTCAACTACAGACGCTTACCCCCACGAAATACCCTACTAGATCGTTAAAATCATCACTTACAAGATACCTTTCACAGAATCCTGATTTACTGAGATCTTTTGTTGTTGAATTCCCTTTTGTCATGAAAAAAGAAGTCTGAGATAAATTATCTCATAAACTCAGTAATGTGAAGGTACTTTAAAGGCACTGAACACGTTTGGTAATTGTCAAAGACCAGTGTTCTCACTTGGTGTATCCCAACATATGCATAAAATAACAAGCCTGTGAAAATTTGGGCTCAATTGGTCATCAAAGTTGCAAGAAAATTGTGAAAGAAAAAACACCCTTGTTGTACAAATTTGTGTGTTTCAGATAGGAATAAAAACTTCTTGCAAGAAGTTTTTATTATTTTAGTGAGAAATTACCTCTTTCTCAAAAACTACATTACTTCAGAGGGAGTCGTTTCCTACAATGTTTTATACTATCAACAGCTCTCCGTTGCTTGTTACCAAGTCAGTTTTTATGTTAATATATATTTTGAGTAATTACCAAACGTGTACAGTGCCTTTAAGCTAACTGCATTCAACTGACAGTTTAGGTGCTTGCTTTATGAATGGGCTCCAATTTAATGGTTATTGAAATAATACCCTAGTACCCTTTGCCACTCACAAGGTAATGGCATCTGCATAAAATAAAGTTTGCGGTACGAAACACGTGTAGACAATATGTTACCAGAGCAATCTTTGCTAGTCCTTTCTCTCCAGTCAATTTTGAGAAAAGCAGTATCTACCAATCTATGTTTTTGCTGACAACGAGAGGGCTGGGTAAAAATTATTCAAAGTGCAAACGAAATGTCGTCTGGTGTTACCGCCATTAGTTGCTCCGCCTACTTTTATTTTCTATAATCATTATCAAGGGCTTATCAATGTTTCACGCATTTTTATAAACCCACCCACATCTGGGAGACCTGTTTGATTCACCCGGTAGGTCAGCTGCCCTCTAGCGACAGAGATCACCCAAAGTCTCCCATTGGCAAAGTTTTGTAAACCCCTCTCTTGCATCATGCATCCTTCTTTATGTTTCCCTTTTGCATTTCTCTCTTCGCACCAGGAGACATTCCCTTCTACATCATCCGTAACTCCTGGGGATCCAACTGGGGCCTTGACGGTTACCTGTACATAAAGATCGGCGGTAATCTCTGCGGAATTGCTAACACTGTAGGGAGTCTGGACACCAACTAATGGCCACGTCACACAAGTGCAATTTGCAGGCAACCAGTTCAAGGCAATCTTCTAGAGGAAACAACTCCACGATCCGAATTTTACATTATTTTCTTTGGAATAGCAAGACTCTTTTATGGCAACCGCTAAGAAGAAAAACACCTGCATTCCAATTTTCACATAACTTCCTTTGGGGATATATAAAACTTTGGTAGGAAAACTGTCTCTAGTGCTAGCGAAGTGTTCCGTTTGCAGTTGGTTGCCTCCAAGTTGCCTGTTGCCTCCACATTGCCTCGTGTTACAAGAAATAAGGACTACAGAACAGTTCTCAGTAGCAATAGTACCAGATCATACTACCCCAAGCAACTATCTATAATCTTGTCAATTTGAAAATGTTCATTATTATGTGGAAGTGTCGTGGCCAAGCGGTTAAGAGCACCGAATTCAAACTCTGGTGTTTCTGATCAGCAGAGTGTGGGTTCGAATCCCCAGCCCGTGACACTTGTGTCCTTAAGCAAGACACTTAACCATTGCTTCATCCTTCGGATGGGACGTAAAGCCGTTGGTCCCATGTGTTGTGTAACGCATGTAAAAGAACCCAGTGCACTTATCGAAAAGAGAAGGGGTTCGCCCCGGTGTTCCTGGTTGTGGCTGCTGAATGCGCCGTAGCACCTGTAAAAAACATTATAAGGTGCTACATAATGGGTCTCATAATTCATAACTTCAATAACCCATCTTTCTGTTTAAAGTATATACTAAGCGCCTTGAGTACCTTGTTTGGTAGATACGTGCGCTATAAAAGACTTCGATATTATTATTATTATTATTAATATTTGAAGGTTACACAGTACAAAAGTTCTTGCTTAGCAGCGACAAGTTTACCAGCAAGAATAGAACTGTTCTGTGATCTACTGATGAAAGATTTCTTGGTTCTTGGTTTTTCTATGCAAAATCAAGTTGTTTATCAAAAACTGTGCTTAACAGTTGTATGAAATCAATAGCACTCTGCACTAATGCTAAAAATAGAAGCTTAGTGTTCAGACATCGTGTCAACATTCACCAACGTTCGCACGCATACATGTCCAAGTTTTTATGTTTACTTGCATGTACCTACGGTACTACTAGTGCAGTTTGGCGCGTCGATGATGCGGTGATCGCCCAAGTGGTGGAAAGTTTGTCTGGCAGCCGAGTATTTTGAGCAAAAGTGACGTCATTAGTGTGGAGTGATGTTGTGTGCCAAGTGATGTTGTACATTCCAATACACAGATTGTTTTGAAGGAGTCAGAGTTTATGAAATATAATTTACAGAATTAGATATTTACAAAAAATAGGGAGACCACCATCATAGGGCTAGACAGCTCAGTTGGTAGGACGGGCACGTTATTTTACTTAAATCCCATCAAATAAATGACTGCAAATTTTGTTTTTTATAAATTTTACTTTTTTTTACTAATTTTACTTTATTTTGACTATGAGATAAATAGCCACAAAAAAATTTAAAATGCAGAAGTTCAAGTGTACTTTAACCCTAACCATTCCCAACCTTTCAAAAGCCAACTGCATGTTTTGTTTTATTCTGTTGGACGGAGGACTGCACTAGTAAAGCTGATTATGCTTTACATGGGATCAGGCATACCACCATAATCAGAGTCCAACAGTTTGGGTGTTGAGTTACTGAATGGTGTTGGACTGAGGACTACACTAGTAAACTGATTATACTTTACATGGGATCAGGCATACCACCATAATCAGAGTCCAACAGTTTGTGTTGAGTTACTGAATGGTGTTGGACTGAGGACTGCACTAGTCAAATGCTTTACATGGAATCAGACATCCCACCATAATCAGAGTCCAACTGGGTGTTTAGTTACCATGTTATGTCGCCTTTTTGTAGATTGAGGAAGGATCCTGACAATGTAAAAGTTTTCAAAATCTTCATCATGTAGGTACTTAACCCCTGCCAGCAGCAGTATTCTTTGTTTTATTGTTGTAATGTTGTAAAAAAAAATATTAAAAAATAATACACTTGGGATGAGAGTCAATACTGACAAAAAGGTCAGAAACCGAGATCCGTTTTTGCGGTCGTAACCAATAACAGTTATGGTTGAATTGGCCATTGGATCATCCTGGCCACTGACCGAAACAGTTATTGGTTATCACCTAGACTTGTAGACAAGTCGTTAAATGTCTGCCGCAGTGATAGCGAAACGACTATCTTGTGAGGCTGCTGCTCTGCGCGAGACTACTGCACTCACAACTACAGTCCTATTTAACTGAGAGTTGTAGTTTCGCACAGAGCAGCAGTCTCGCGAGATAGTAGCAAGAGGGCCATTTCGCTATCACCGCGACAGACATTTAACGACTTATCCACAAGTCTAGTTATGACCGCAAAATGCACCCCAGAGCTTCTTAGGAGGTATGTTGAAATGATGGCTTTCCACTTTTCGATAACCTCAAAAGTTATAGATTTTCAAGAAGCTTCTGGGAACAGTATCCTCAGCGCTAGAGACGTAGATCAAAAAGCATGTTTTCTTTCTGGAGAAAGTTACAGCATATTTTGTTTGTCTCACCAGACATAAAAATCTGAAATTCAGATAAAAATCTGAAATTTCTGATCACTGATTACTATTTCTTTATATGGAAAAAAAAATCCATTAGCTTTTTCCAAAGAATCCGGAATAATACATTAAATTAAACTTTGCCTCACTTGGGTGTAATTTACGTGTAAAATATAATTTAGATACACATTCGAAAAAATATTTGTATTTTTATATAAAAAGATTATTTAGTTTGCAAAACTGAACAAGTGTAATCAACTCAAAATGAAATTTCTGAAATAAGTATGACATCTTAAATGTTTTGTTTCATGGTTGAATTAAAAACAATGATAGTTTGTGGAATTTTATGATTTGTCTGATCGTTTGAAGAAA
The DNA here is from genome assembly GCA_021014325.1 of Plazaster borealis. Lineage (NCBI taxonomy): Eukaryota > Metazoa > Echinodermata > Asteroidea > Forcipulatida > Labidiasteridae > Plazaster > Plazaster borealis. Next base: position 22,662,712 of record CM037457.1, on the reverse strand, counting down.
TTCCTGTTTAAGGGTGTGCACAACATCGGTAAGATTGAAAATACAAACTTTCACAGATTTGCACATATTATAATGGTAAGAAGATGGTCATGTGGAAAACTTCCCTTGAAATATTTTTGCCTAAATTCTGTAGTTTTTGAGGCAATGAGCAAAACAGTTAGTTTTGATATTGCGAGTGCAAAATACAATATTTGAAGACAGTATAAACAAATGAGGGTTTTTTTCTCCACTTTTTTCTTGTGACTCCGATGACCATTTGAACTTAAACGTTCACGTGTTTGTGCAGACACTGGTCTTTGTTAATTACCATTTTTGTCCGCGTGCTGTGCAGAAAAAATTGGTTTGTGTGCACATTTCTACACTTCAACCAAACACATTTATATTATCACAAATTAGCCTATTATTTTCTTGCCATTTTTTAATTTTATTTGCAAATTTCAAAAAATATATATTTATACTTACTGCACACAAAAAGCAAAGCATTAGAGATATGAAACAAGAGTTATGTTCAAACTATCAAAGAAAGCCAAAAATACATTGATACCCCACCATGCAATGCCTCAAAACCTATATAACTATATTAAAAACTAACAGTTGCTAATCTCTAAGGAAACAGAATATCACGTTTTGCTTCTATAAATGTAACACTTTCAAGCATTATTTGTCATAATTGTTATTATTATAATTGTTTGGTCATGAAAACAAGAGAGCCTCTAAAAGCAACTAGCACTGTGACCCGTAGGCCTGAAGATACCTGGGCCCAACTTCATAGAGCTGCTTAAGCACAAAAAAGTAGCTAAGCACATCAAAACTATGCTTACCAGAGTAAGATTGCCAGCTAAAATACCATGTCACATATACAATTTTTGACTGGTATCCTGCTCATATCTGCTTAGTAGACCATTTTTAAGCAGAATGTTCTTCTCAAGCAGTTCTATGAAATTTTGGCCCCGTGTAGAGAAGACGATGAGGAAATGTCAGTTTTAGATGTGGGAGGAACACCCCAAATAGGGAAAAATCCAGGCAATCAGGTAAGGACTGACAACCCAATCCTTACGCAAGGCTCCGGTCCATCAACTGCACTAAGGTCACAGATGTAAAAGGCAGGGAAGAAACCACTGAGCCAACCTGAATGGTAGGCTTTCACAGATTTCACAGATTGCCTAAGCCGGAAAAATCACTAAGCACTGATGAACAATTCTGCTAAGCAGAATAGATTACCGGCTAAAAAGATGTACTGACTGGTTCTCTGATTGCTTCTTGCAATTTATTAGTACCAAAATATGGAAGTACCAATCTTTTCTTTTTTTTAAATAGAAAACTAGTATAATATAATACTCAAATTTATAATGCTTCATTTGCTAAATACTTCAATACAAAATTATAATACTGTGTATAAAGAAGCCGTCATGAAGATAAATAGATTTAATAGATAAACACCAATATCTATCATTCATAAATACCCCAGACAGTTTCGCTACTCCTATTGGTGGAGAACGCGTCACGTAGGGGTGTTTAAACGGTTGATAAAGACACAGCTGAAGCTGTTTAAGACCGGCTGGCTTCGCGTGTTGGGCGCGCAAGCTCATGTACACCAATTTAAATTACGCAAACGCAATTCATAGCTATAGACCTTATGCACATGACGTCATTTCAGTAGGGCGCCCTCGCCTAGAGGTCAAAAGGAGCTTGTTCATTGGCCAATCCTGTGCGCAGCGCGTACAAATCTATGCGTTTCGATTGTTTCGTCATCGTTTTACCTCGAAGATGGCCGCTGGATGACCTCAATGCATAAGGTCTATTAGTAACAGTGCGTAATATGTGTGTACACGCGCGTATACACACCGACCGACGCGCACAAATCATTTTTACAAAAGTTTTTGGAAATTTGCAAACTTCGAAAAATTCGCAAAAGAAACAGTGTGACATTGTCTATAATTGTGATATTATATTGCTTTTTAACATAAGGGCATTTATGAATGGGAATAAAAGAGTAGTGACTCATTCTTAAACGGCCGTTTAAAACCTTGCAGGGTCGTGGCCGTGCGATAAAGGCCACGACCCTGCCGGTTTTAAACGGCCGTTTAAGAACTCGTCGCCTACTCTTTTATTCCCTTAATAATATGAATGAATACCCTGTAAATCATCACAACACAAAGTAAAAGACTGACCAAGTAAGCTTTGACCTTAATAACTGACCTAAAAAAACGCCTTATTTTTATTGCTGTAATGTGCTTTTTGTGGATAGCACATTCGTAGAGCTGAGACCTTAGTGACAAACACAGAACCTACATGTACATCCTTCGTCCTTCGGATGGGACGTAAAGCCATAGGTCCCATGTGTTGTGTAATGCACGTAAAAGAACCAAGTGCACTTATCGTAAAGAGAAGGGGTTCGCCCCGGTGTTCCTGGTTTGATTGGCTGCATATTGCGCCACAGCACCTTGTAAACCATTACATGGTGCTATGCAAAGGAATAGGTCTCATACTTCAACACGTAACTCCACTTACCTTGTAGGAAAAATACTGAGCGCCTTTAGACACCCATCGGGAGTATAAAGCACTATATTAGAACTGCATTATTATTATTATTATTATCACATGGGTGTCATGGCTAGGCAGTTGCTATGGTAGTACAAATTCATGTATCAGTCATGTTCACAGCATGAAAAGCAAATACAAATTTTTACATTTCAATTAAACCAAGCAATATGTACATAATTAACATGTAGAGACAAACTTTAAAAAACTTGGGCCCAATTTCATAGAGCTGCTCAAGCAGAAAATATTGCCCAACAATTGTCTGCTAAGCAGAAATGAGCAGGATACCAGTCACAAATTATACATGTGACATGGTAGTTTGGCTGGTAACCTTATTCTAGTAAGCATAATTTTGTTGTGCTTAGCTACTTTTTGTGCTTAAGCAGCTCCATGAAATTGGGCCCTTTAAGGAAACTTGAATCGTGGAGGCATACATGTTCATGGAACCACTTCACGTTGGATGAATTGTATACACGCCCAACTTTTCCAAACTAGCTCATGAAAACACCCCTTTTCCAGGGTAGTTGTATAATCCCTGGATCCAGACCTTTGTCCTTTGGTATACAAATGAGAAATACAAGAATTGACAGACTGCCACCATTATTGATCATAGTATTCGGCTCAATGGGAGGTACGTCCAAGCGGTCCGAGATTCCAGCATACCATGGCAGATTATCCGGCCGAGGTTTTACAACTCACTGTGGCCCTTTTCGAATCCACGGCTTCAGCTTCGGCTTCGGCTCAGGCTAGATAGGCCCCTCAGTTGTTTTGACTATACGCGTGCTATGCGTTCAGGGATTCAGACGAGAGAACAGAGCCTGAAGCCGAATCCAAAGCCAAAGCCGTGGATACAAAAAGGGCCTGTGTACTCATTTTCTTAAAAGAGAAAAATCTTGGTGCTTTTTTATGAGAGCCTTTGTTGTCTTTCCTTTGTCATGTCAGGGTTTAATTGTGACATCCATATTCTCAAAGAAAACTTATTAACGGAAGCTCCAAAGAGTTCCGAAAATAATACCGAGGCACGGTAAAGGTTTTTGAATACCGACGTGAAGTGGTCAGTTATTTACTCTTCTCCTTTGAATATTTTCATTTTACTGTACCCCAGTTAAACATCTTGGCACATCGCAAAATCCAAATTGTTCACATTGTTTTGGGAAAGGTAGAAGATACGTGTGGGATTAGTTTTTCTTGATGTGTATTTAATGTAAAATCACTTACCTGTATTTTTAAAATACAAATGTCTTACAAATTTCTTATAGATTAGTTCACTGGCTCTGATGATATTTCAGTTTCACTCAAAACTATTAACAAATTTGACCCATAAGGAATATACGTTAATGTAGAAAAATATATTTTACAAAATTATGCCAATCTTTGACAGGAATGGCTACCTGTAATGCTATGGTGGACGCCACTCGATAGATATACATTTCAGAGGATCATATACTGTGCCTATAATTCATAAAATCGCTTACCATAAGCAGAAATTTGGCGTAAGAGAAAAATCTTCAAAGTTTAGAAAGGAATTTTTGCTTGTGCGCGTGCCATTTGCCTCAATCGAGGCATGCCGGTTGGACAAAACAGTTCAAAGACTAAGTATAGCTTTGGTTTTTTGAACCGTTCGATTGTTTTAATCCTATATAAATATATACAATAACCTGTGAAAATTTCATTTCAAAAGGAGGTAGCGTTTTTAAGAAAATCTGGAGCGGGTTATGTCCTTGCAGGAAGAATAATCCCTAATTGGCAGTCTGAGAAACGTTTCCTCAGATGGCAATATTTTTTGAATCCCCTTCTCTGAAAACCCCATTCCTTAGAAGGAAATCAGTTCTCAAAGTGTTATACATTATCAACAGCTGCAGTGCTTCCTACCAAGTAAGTTTTTATGGTCATCAATTTTTGGAGTAATTACCAAAGGTATACTCCCTTTAAGTTACATTTTTGCTCCACTTTAATAGTTGGCTATAAAAATGCCCAAACTCCAGCACACCCCCCCCCCCAGTGCATGGATCCATACACTCTTACTATACACGCGAACTATAACTGTAATGTAAACGTACCCCCACATGCCTATAGATGTTGTGCGTACATGACATGAAGTGTGTATGACTATTCGTCGTCGACGGACTCCGTGCAGTGTGCGCGTGAGTACCGTCCTGACGGACTCCATATGTGGACTAATGAGGGTAGGCATATGCAGCGCTGTGGGGACTTTTACACAATGGAACAAAGGTCCCAACAGCTTTTTCCTTTGTTAAACTGGGTCCCCACAGGGGGATTCTTTAGAAAAGGGAATAATAGAATAAAAAATGTGAAATCACCACAAATTTGTTGACATACTTCTATTAATTTCTAATCAACGGGGGCACTTCAGACAAAATAATCTCACAGGATTATTACTGTCTTTATAACAGGCATGATATTCCTCCTACTTTAATCGGATTTCCAATTTTTTTGCAATTGGACAAATCAGAAAAATTGTGATTAAATAGCCTAAAAAGTTTATTAAAGACTACACCTTATTTACATGTATCAGCCCTTGTACTCAATAAAATGATACTACTATTTTCCCAAAAAACCCTAATATCATGCCTGTTACAACAAGTAAGCTTTCATATAAAAATAACAGAATTTCTTTTCGGGGTCATTACTAAAGCATGACCCTACCTTTAAATAACTTTGGCTATGGCAGCTGGCTGTAGCAGCAACATTAGAAGCATGGGTTATTTCACTAATCTAGCCGTAGCCACTGCCAGAAGCCGTCAATTCGGACCCAGCAAAGTACTGAATTTTTAAGACTTGTATAAGTCTGCTAAATGTACACTGATTCAAACCACAACACACACATCTGCTATACAATATGTCTTAACCCTCCTACTATCTGACCAGTCACTATCATCCACAGTGGTTTTGAACTATGCCAGCCTGCAATATGATAACATGCGGTGAATGCATCTACACAGTACGCCCATGTACACAGTATGTCGTCTATTGTGGTTTTGAATGATAGATAAACTTACATGAATGCCAGCCAAAACTTTTCTCACACTTAAGGGGGATTCTGTCAAATTTATTCACGACACTTTTTCTAAAACTTCCTCCGTCCTGTCAACACCCTCGTGAACAACGTCTGGGATTTGACCTTGAATGTTTCCGCTGTTCCCAGAGACCTTGCCGAATGGAATGGACAGTTTGCGCCTCATGTCGCTGCTCAGAGCGGGGATGTACTTTCGAGGAAGCAGAAACGTGGACAGGTTGAACAGATCGATAAACACCTTGTAGCGATCGCTGGTGAAAGGGAAAAACAAATTTGTAAAAAGTATTTTTATTTGTTTTATTTTTTTTCATGAAAAGTCACCCAACACAAGGCCAAAGGGTCACTCTGAGGTGAAGGCTAAAAGGAAAAAAAAAATTTAAAGAGAGAGAAGGTATTTGTTCACATTCCTCTTCAATTGGGATAGATTGCAAGATGGTGGAAAACAAGATATAGGTAGGGAGTTCCAAAGTGCAGCAGTACAGGGAAAAAAAACTTTTTAAATATCTTACACTATTGGTTTTTCTAACATACAATGAAGGGGTGAGAAAATATGGCAAAGCGGGTGCTACAGGTGAAGGTGCCTACAGAAGGGACAATGAGTTACAGACCCAGCGCAAATTTTGGCCATTACGAGGGGAAAAAAATTGCTCCAGATTGCTCCAAAATGCTCCAGATTGCACAGTAGGGCTTTTAAAACCAAGATAAATACCAAGTAGAAAACATTCCGAAGACCTTGTTCCAATTTAGTCAAGAATGCCCCAAAGTTTTGAAAAAACTGACACGATGGGCGCGTGTAAGTGGGCTGCGTGTTGTGCAAGTGGTCAATTGAGAATATAAGCTAGTATTGCAAATATCAAGGTTCAACTGACAAGTTTATTTGTTATCACAACATCAAATTTACCTCATTCCAAAATTCACATAAAACAAAAATAATAATAACACAGGGGTAAGAGCGATGCATGAAGTAAGTGGTACATGCAGACAGTTCCTTTGGGAAAGTCAAGATTGTAGTCACTCTCCACCATTTTTCTCTAAAATGACCTGAAGTTTAAATTCAAACTAACCTGGGCTATTTCCAAACGTGGGCTAAAGCCCCGTTCATATTTCCTGCAAATGCGAATGCAAAGTAAATTTGACGTCCCAAATTCACAACGAACAATTGGCAAGAGTTGAGCTGTGCGAAACATTTGCAGCAAAAACAAGAGTTTTGACATCAAATTCGCTTCGCATTCCTATTCGCATTTGAAGGAAGTATGAAGTGGGCTTAAAGGGACACGTTGCCTTGAATCAGACGAGTTGGTCTACAGAAAGCATTTGTAACCGTTTGTTATAATGGTTAGAAAGATGTTTTAAAAGTAGAATACAATGATCCACACAAATATGTCTCGAAATTGCGTGGTTTTCCTTTTACACGGTCGGCCATTTTGTGGAGTCAAATTTTTCACTCCACAAAATGGCCGACCCTGTTAATTCTCAAAGTAAAAGGAAAACCACGCAATTTCGAGGCATATTTGTGTGGATCATTGTTTTCTACTTTTATAAAGTCTTTCAAACCATATGCATTTTATAACAAACGGTTACAAACGCTTTTTTTAGACCAACTTGCCTGATCCAAGGCAACGTGTCCCATTAAGGCTCCGGCTTTCATTTAATGCTAAGGCACCGTGCAAAATGCACACAGAGCCAAAACCTAGGTTTAGAAAAGACCCCTAGTAGAAAGCGGACTTGGTTACCAACCTTGATGTAGCTTTTAGGTACATGTAACCAGACGAGCCACCGGTACCCGGCCTGGAGCCAATCATCCTCTGCACCAGTTGCACGTGGTTCACTGAAAATACACACGGTTGAAACATGATTAATAAACACCTCGGGAGAGTATATGCACTCTGATTGGTAGAAGACTGGTCACGTGAGGGTGCATTATACATGTGATATAAAGACCGGCTCTGTGAACTTTTAAATGACCCCTAAACAAGCATATTGTTGTGTAAAAGTTCTGTATGCACTGTGCTTGTTGTTGACTCAAGTTGTTTTCAGTATAGCCTGGAACACTTTTTGGGGTTGTTTGTTGTACTTGACAAAAATGACAACCATTGGAAACACTGCTAACGTGAAGGGTTCAAAGTGGTGCCCTTTACTGTGTTTCTTGTCATATGCTAGAGAGTTCAGCTTTCTTTCAGAGCAATCTGCCCTCACACATATAACTATTAAGTCACAAACACACATTACAAAAAGTTTGTACGCCGCAAGTCTCACTTTCATTATTGACAATGTGCATGTACAGTTTGGAGCCTGTCTATTTTGTGCGCGCATCCATCACGTGAAACCCCACATTGGAATTCTGGACCGTGATTTGCTTTCAAAATGCATTTTGTTTAAGGAGTAAAGGCGGGTGTATTAGTTTAACCAAACAACAATATTAACACCTTAAAACTGTCTTAAGGATCTAAAGAACCAGGAACTTGTATAATATTTTTTTATTTTCGGATCGTTTGTAACTTCAAAGGCACTCTATTAAAGCAGCATTGACTTTCAGCATACCATGCCAGCTTACTGTCCATTGGAAAAGCGTTAGAGGTCATGATACCTTGCATAACTGTATCAGATTTATAAAGGCGGGTGTTTTTTCAATAAACATTGATACAAAAGTATTACATATAGTAAGATTAAGGTTTTCTTCTAATGTTTCTGACATGATATTTTGTATACACTGTCACAGAAACAAGCAGTCAACAACAAACCGTTGACCTGTGTATGCTTTATACAGTATCTCTGTGTAATATACGCGCTTCGTGCAAAATGAGACCAGACTATTTGTAATGATTTCCCAAAGTTCTACTTAATTCTAAAACTGTGGATAAGGCGCCTCCAGACCAATCAACCCCATGGTCTGACATCCAAGAAGGAAATGACCAGCAACTTTTTGTCTTTGCCTTCTCCTTTTCCCACATATATCCCCCTTCTTAGTCTGCCTCATTCACTAATTACAAATGTAGTTACTTTTTCTCTCTCTTCCCACCTTTGATCTTGTCCTTTGTGTTTCCAACCTCTTGTGGTTAAACCAGCCCCTTCCCTCTACCCCCACCCCCTTTGTCTCCGTCTTCAATGTACATCCCTTGCTTTTTCTGTGTGCTTTCCGCCTCTCTCTCTCTTCATCTCTTTCCATTTGACTGCTTCTGTTACACCAGTCTACCTGTTCATGTGTGTTGTCTTGTCATTTAGCCTTCAAGAAAGACTCCGCTAGCACCAAAACGTCAGGCCATAACTATTTTTTGCATTAATACCATAGGTCCTTTTGGTTGATCAGCAGTTCGCAAACAGCTAATTCTATTTTCTATTTCTAAAAAGATTGAAATCCAGACTCACATCGCCACTTCATAATCAACGAGTCCAGATCCATCAGGAGGGTGAGAAACTGGAACGGCTGACTGAACCGTGACTCTTCGCGGTACAACGAGATGAACAGCGCCCCCTGTAGGGCCTTGTGGGAGAATCGCCTGTCCCCTAGAAAACCAAACAACGACTGAGGGTTTAGCAATCAGTGGAGTGACAAAAATAGAACACAAGCATGGAGGAAATATTTATGTTTACTCTGTACAATGAAAGTAGTATGATGATTTATTATTGATTAATTACAAAACTTTTACATGGCATAATGGACAACGCTGAATGTTGCACTTTCCACTTAATTGTATCGTACATGTTTGGTAATGACTCAAAACAAATATTAGCATAAAAACTTACTTGGTATCAAGCAACGGAGAGCTGGTGATAGTATAAAACATTGTAGGAAACGACTCCCTCTGAAGTAACGTAGTTTTTGAGAAAGAGGTAATTTCTCACTAAAATAATAAAAACTTCTTGCAAGAAGTTTTTATTCCTATCTGAAAGCACACAATTGTACAACAAGGGTGTTTTTTCTTTCATCATTTTCTTGCAACTTCCATGACCAATTGAGCCCAAATTTTCACAGGCTTGTTATTTTATGCATATGTTGGGATACACCAAGTGAGAACACTGGTCTTTGACAATTTCCAAACGTGTTCAGTGCCTTTAAGAAGAAGGTACAGCTCCTTCTAAAATGCCTTAAACCACCCCATGTCAGTTGACATGCATAAATACCAAACTTTTCCAAACTGGCTTACGGCGGACGTATATAAATGCCCGGAACAACTTCGGAGCATCCTTTTGGGGTGGGGGGGGGGGTGCAGCTTACAATGGCAGATAATCGGCCCTGGCTTTGTTAGGTTTTGTGGTTCAAGGTGAACACATACTTGTATTTTCTCAAAAGAGAACAACAAATCCCGGTGTGTGATATTGTTGTCTTCCCTTTGTCAAGTCAGGGTTTCATTGTTACAACGAGATTTTCAAAGGAAAATTATTACTACGAAAGCCCCAAAAATTCTGAAAAATAATACAGCGCAGAGACATCATGGAGAAGAAATGTCAAAAACCCACATGAAGAGGTTAAATTATAAGAGTTGTCAAAATTGCAAACAGAAAGATCCTTAAAACCATGTATCTAATAGATGTTAAACATACATCTACAATGAAATCTACTTTATGGAGAAACACACACTTCACCTGAAAAGAGATTTTTCTAACGGAAATGTTTTGAAACTTGATAAAAATGGCAATGGTTCAGACTTATGTATTAATGTGACTTTGGAAACAACACGCTTTCATGAAATAAATGGTATCATGCATTATGCATTCTTCTGTCTATAAATGATAAACTATTTTGATGATTTTCCTTCTAGAATGAGTTTTCCACTATGGGACAGAAATTCACACAATCTTCATCCATTTTCAACATTGTCAATTTCTGTATAATCGTCAAATTCCACCGAGACATGGGTAATATTGTAGATTAGTTTTGGGTGTTTTTTTATTTTTACAAAAACGTCGAGGAAAAATACTACAAAGCAGAAATTTGGTTTTGTTTGTGAAATGTACATACTATGTTAATCAGGGAAACAATGGAAAATATAAATTCAGGATTTGACCTTTACTTTGACCTTTTTGGTGGAGTGGAAGTGGGTCAAATTTTGCTGCAGTTTGCAAACACTAAGGGTGTTTTAATACAAGCTAGTTGTGACCTCTGAAAGGGTAGAAAGAATTGACTTATGATTCACCCGCCAATTTATTTCACCGATGATTTACATAACAAACTGCTAAAGCATTTAACAAATATAAGAAAGCATGATTTCTCAGTTCAAGCATGATATTTAACCGTTGGAAAAAATTATGATTTCTTTTGTTTAATTGAGTACAACAAGGTCTTACCTACATAGGGCAGGCTTTTCCAAGGCTTAATAATAATCTGACTGATTTTCTGAGGGGATAACAATTGGAAATCAGAATTGAAGTAGGAAAATGATCATGCCTGTCAGTGGCATATAGACCATGTGACCTGTGACATCACATGTTTGCGAAAGAGCCACAGAGCCTGGACTTCCTACAGGTGCAGTTTGTAAACAGCTCAACGGAAGATAAAATTATATCTTCATTTTTATGGAGGTAACAATTTGTATCAACTTTTGATATGAAGAAAGTGGGCACATCTTAAAACTTGTACAGTTTTTTTTATAATTCTTGAATTTCGGTGGTAAAAATTATACAAAAATGCTGAATTTCCCATGGTACCACCAGTTTAGTGTCTCGCCTGCTAGGAATTGCCCTGGGCCCATTTTTATAGAGCTGCTTAAGCACAAAAAGTGAGCTAAGCATAACAAAATTATGCCTACCAGACTAAGGTTACCAGCCAAACTACCATCTCACATGTACAATTTGTGACTGGTATCCTGCTTATTTCTGCTAAGCAGAAAATTGTTAAGCAATATTTTCTGCTTAAGCAGCTCTATGAAACTGGGCCCTGGAATGTCAAAGGTCAAATTTTTTGTAAACAAGTTGACATGGTTGTCTATGAGGTTACTGCATTCAGTTCAAGTTGGGAAAAAAAATTAAAAACCCAAACTTCAACTCAATAACACAGAGTGATTGATTTGAGTGACGTAATGTTCAGCCTAGCTACCATGGGCAGTGTGTTGTATCAACACCTCTAGTCTCGTCACTAACCCCTAGAAAGGATGCACTGACAAACAATGCTCATTGGCTCCCGAAAAAGTCTGCTTTGCGGCGCACGCTCATTTGAAACTTAGGAAAAGGTGTAGGGTGCTTATGAGCACGTAGCACACGCATGTTAAAATGCAAGTATTTTGAAGCGACCATGTTCAAATAAATCAGGATTCACGCCATCACCCTAAACTGCATACAGTTAAACATGTACCAAGATCAAAGAAGAATGAGAGGGGACCAGTTGCTCTATGACTTGATGCCTCTTTTGCGGGTTACCATGCTTAAAGGCATCCGTAGAGTGGATTGACCATAGGCCTAATTGAATTGTGCCATATATTTGCACATTTAAATAAGCAAATTCAAAGGGGTTGTGAGCAAGCAAGGTATGCTGGGAAAAATGGTGCATCGAGATTGGTTTGAGGTCAATCAATATCCTACATTGTAATTGTATACACAGGGAACTTGACAGAGTCAATGGCAGCATGATCAAGGTAGGAAATGTCTTTGTAAACTCTGCATGAATGAGGAAAACTCTGTTGACAATTGTTCAATACTGACCTCTTACAGTTTCACTGCTGAAATTCTCAGTCCCATGCCTCGCAGACAAATTTCAAGATACAAAATCAACTTTTACAGCAAATGCATCAGATTTAAACAATATACAAATCATGTGGCACAAAAATAACACAAGTCAATCAAGATAGAACAATTCATTCATCACCACCCACCATACACAACTGTCTATCAATTTGGACAGTGGAATTTGACATTGCTTTGGCAGCACACAAAAGTCGCGAACTAGCTATCCAAATGGTGGAAACACTTGTACACTTATCTGTTTACTTATTTATATGGGTTTTTAGGCGTTGCATGGTGAGGTATCAATGTATACTCGGTTTGCTGTAACACCATGTGTATATCTACTTTGCTGTGTAGGTTTTGTTCTTTGAGAACTTGTCTTGCTATTTATTCTACTGCCACGGAGTAGAATTTGGAATTCGGGAGACTACTTAATAGTTCTGAAAAGAACTGTCCTGCTTATTAACTACTACCTGGGCGGAAGGTAGGAAATCGGCTGGGACTACTTCTTTCGCTTAGTGGATCGAGGGGACTTCTCGTTATTAACTTCACTGCAGCGGAGCGAGATCTTAATAGGTCTCAACGTTTCAACTAGCCTGCTCTAGTCATCGTCGTATTTACTTGTTTTGTTTACTTTTCCTTTCATGGTCATGTATTTGTTTGTCGTAACCTTGTTTGCGATTTGTCTTGGTCAAATAAAAGAACAACCACAAAAACAATAACAAATCTTGAGCACTGTTCAATGAGAGTTTTTGAGTGAAGTTCCTTACCTCTGCTAACGAGCATGTTATGTGTGTCAACGTTAAATACTGTCTGGAATGTCTGTTGAGACAACTCATATTCCTGCATCATGGCCGCCTTCTCTTCCTCTGACTCCAACTCCTATTGGTGAGTTTTATCAAATACAAAAATAAATGAATATAATAATAATAATAATAAATATAATTTGATTTTGGGTTGAACAAAGAAAAAATGAATAGAGCGGGATTTGAACCAACGACCTCCGGTTTAACGTGCCGGCGCTCCACCAACTGAGCTATCTAGCCCTATGTTGGCGGTCTCCCTAATCATTTAAAAATTTACCCAGTCAGTTTCCCTTGTGGTTTATTATTAAATATAATTTGGGAGACTAATCATCCTTAGGGGTCTTGTCAAAATTAATCCAGGATAGGTAGCCGGATAACACTTCCCCGATGTCAAATTTTTGTTGGATTTCCGTCGGACTGTATTTCTATGAGAGACATGGTTTTACCATGGTTTTACTCGCTGAAAAGGCACACAGTTCTCCGAGGCACGACATACATGCCCTATGCCAATGCACCCCGCTGAGTGCTCTGCAATACCATCGATTCCAAAAAGGTATCTACAAATTCTTTTACATCAAGGATAAGAACACCAGACTCGAGCTTTAGTATTTCTAATCAGCAGAGTGTGGGTTCGAGTCCCGGTTGTGACACTTGTGTCCTTAAGCAAGACACTTAACCATTATTGCTGCGTCCTTCGGATGGGACGTTAAGCCGTAGGTCCCGTGTGTTGTGTAATGCACGTAAAAGAACCAAGTGCACTTATCGTAAAGAGAAGGGGTTCGCCCCGGTGTTCCTGGTTTGATTGGCTGCATATTGCGCCTCAGCACCTTGTAAACCATTACATGGTGCTCTGTAAAGGAATAGGTCTCATACTTCAAAAACGTAGCTCTGCATACTTTGCAGGCAAAAATACTGAGCGCTTTGATATGCCCATCAGGTGTGATAAAGCGCTATATAAGAACTCAGTATCATGATATTCACATAATAGCTTATGTTTGGGTCGTCTTCACTCACATGAATCCAATTAAGAAAAAATTTAATAAAACAAATAATTCTTAACAATCATATTTTTCTGGTCACAATTATTACCTCTGCACTTTTGCGGATATCTTCAATCATAGCCTGTGCCGCATCCTGAAATTTCTTCCAGAAGTTGAAGCAATCTTTGTCCAACCCAGGTGTCCTTTCCAGCCATTTCTTCAATATAACAAAAACAAAATTCGGTAAAAATATGCCATCCGAAACTCTTGATTGTCTGCCACCATCTTCTCACCATTGCTCTCATAAACATTCATTATTCGTATACTATTACAGTCAATGTTTGATTTGGAGACCGTTCACAATTATCAACATTTTCACAAGCGTACAAACCGTATGCTGGGAGGGAGGGGGTTAATGTCCGCCGTACGCTTTCATTTTCTGAAAAAATGTCAAACTATAAAAACATATTAGGCTTGCGGTAACACCATGTGTTTATCTACTTTGCTGTGTAGATTTTTGTTCTTTGAGAACTTGTCTTGCTTTATTCTACTGCCGCGGAGTAGATTTCGGAATTCAGGAGACTGTTCTACTGCCGCAGCGTAGAATTTCGGAATTCGGGAGACTACCAAGTTCTGAAAAGAACCTGGGCGGGAGGTATGTAATGCCTCAAATCCAATTTAAAAACATAGCTTTATTGCCCCTTTTTGCACCGTTCGATAAGACGCAGTGATTTTTTTGGACCTTTAAAAGTCAGATAAGCCGCGTCTTGTACCAAGGAAAATACGATATTATATATTTGTTTAAGATGTGTCGTTCTTTACATATTTTTTATATCTGTGCTCATATTAAACAGGGTTTGCATGTAATTCACATACAAGTATCTCTTTGTAGAATAGAGTGAGAAAAAAACCAACATTTTTCTTTGTACACTTTTGGGGGGAGGGAGGGGGTATTGAAAAAGTGTACGGTTTGTATGCTTGTGAGAATGTTGATAACTGTGAACGACCCTTTATACCTCTACAAGTGTCAGCAATGAGGGTTCAGCCTCTGCCTGCCTGATCTCCTCCAGCTGTTTGCCCTGATGTGCATGCTCATAGTTCTTCTGGGCATACTTCACTCTCCATTCCTATCCATCGACACAAGAGACAGTTACAGTAAGATAACACATTTGGAGGTAAAATATAGCACGTATGTATAATAATAATAATAACTAGAACAGCAGAAGCTGCCAAGGCGAGCTGCCGAACACCCGATAGAGAAACAATGAATAATAGAAAAACAAAAATTTGATCAACTGATGTTCAAAGAGGTGGGGACAATTAACAAGTATGTAGTTGACCATTGCCTACTTGGTTTGACATGTGGGAAAGAGGCAAAAATGTTAAGAAAAAGTCTTAATGCGGATGGCCGGACAGAAGCTGTTTAATTTCCAGAGGGTAATAATGTACCCTGAAAACTTTAACATTTTTATACAATTTCCATTTGCACACTGTGGATCCAACCTTATTTTGGCTGTAAGACAAATGAACTGCAATTGAGAGTGAAAACAATTATTTTTTTCACAACAAACTATCTAACACCATGAGGCAAAACTTTACCAAAAAGTCTCAATGCGGATGGCCGGACAGAAGCTGTTTAATTTCCAGAGGGTAATAATGAACCCTGAAAACTTTAACATATTTAAACAATAGAAAAACTTGACCACAATTTCCATTTTCACTTAGTGAATCTATTCACACAAAAACAATTACATATCACAACAAATTATTTAAGGCAAAAACTTTAACAAAAAGTCTCAATGCGGACGGCCGGACGGACACACGGCCGGACGGACAGACGGCCGGCCGGACGGACGAACAAAATCGGTATTACATAGGCTCACATTCTGCTAAAGCAGCTCGCCAATAATAATGCAGTTCTTATATAGCGCTTTATACTCCCGATGGGTGTCTCAAAGCGCTCAGTATTTTTCCTACAAGGTAAGTGGAGTTACGTGTTGAAGTATGAGACCTATTCCTTTGCAGAGCACCATGTAATGGTTTACAAGGTGCTGTGGTACAATATGCAGCCAATCAAACCAGAAACACCGGGGCGAACCCCTTCTCTTTACGATAAGTGCACTGGGTTCTTTTACATGCATTACACAACACACCATAGAGATTTGGTATAACATTGGTAATTTTCAGAGACCAGTATCCGCACATTATGTGACCCAACATATACATGAAACAACAAACCTATGAAATTCTAAGCTAATTGGTCTTCAGAGTCATGAGAAAAACAGTGAAAACCCCCATTATATGTTTTCACTGTTTTCAAACATCGGGTTTTGGACACGCGGGATAAAAGCTAATTGTTTTACTCATTTCCTAAAAACTATAGCATTTCAAGCAAAACTATTTCAAGGGAAGTTTTCCACCATTACCATCTTTATACCATGTAAGTTATGTGCAAATCAGTGAACGTTTATATTTTCAATCTTACCAATGTTGTACACACCCTTTAAAGGCACTGGAAACGCTTGGTAGTTGTCAAAGACCAGTGTTCTCACTTGGTGTATCCCAACATATGCATAAAATAACAAGCCTGTGAAAATTTGGTCATCGAAGTTGCAAGAAAATGATGAAAGAAAAAATACCCTTGTTGTACAAATTTGTGTGCTTTCAGATAGGAATAAAAACTTCTTGCAAGAAGTTTTCTCAAAAACTAAGTTACTTCAGAGGGAGTCGTTTCCTACAATGTTTTATACTATCAACAGCTCTCCGATGCTTGTTACCAAGTAAGTTTTTATGCTAATATTAATTGTTTTTAGTCATTACCAAATGTGTACGATACCTTTAAGCTCAAACGGTCTTCAGGGTCATGAGAAAAACAGTGAAAACCCCCATTATATGATTTCACTGTTTTCAAACATCCGGTTTAGGACACGCGAGATAAAAGCTAATTGTTTTACTCATTTCCTAAAAACTATAGCATTTCAAGCAAAACTATTTCAAGGGTTGTTTTCCCACCATGACCATCTTTATACCATGTAAGTTATGTGCAAATCTGTGAACGTTTATATTTTCAACCTTACCAATGTTGTACACACCCTTTAAGTGGAATACCAAATAATCCAGGCCATGGCCGAATTTCATAGAGCTGCTTAACCCTTTAGAGACCATAGCGGCCAGAAATGGCTTGTACCAAAATGCCCATAGCGGCCACAAACGGCTGCAAGATCTGACCTACTTACACTCAACCAAAAAGGTCAGACCAAAGGTCACGTCCTGAATTGACATTTTCCAATGTTTCCCATGTTAACATAGAATCTATGTTTCTGAAACAAAACCGAATGTCTGTTTCATGTTAATTTTTGGGGGATACTTTGACAAGAAAATATTGTTTCAAAAACTTAACAATATAAGCCATGTCTGGTCGTATGGTAATGATTATATAGATATGAATGGTCTCTAAAGGTTTAAGCAGCAACAATTTACTAAGCACAACCAAATTGACTTTGTTGCCCTTGTATTAGCCTTTGTGCCCCTTCAAAAGTTTCCCATATAATTTAAAGGTTTTTTTCCCAATGGAAATGCCCCTTTGAAAAAATGATAAAATGGCCTTGCCCAGTGACCACTCATCTAAGCCACATTGAACATGGAAGCCATCTGTCGAAGACATGATTGATTTCAGCCAGGAGTGGATACTAGCCCAAGGCTAAGAGATTTATTTACCATTTCTGTAGAAATTCTCAAAGGGGCTGTCATTGATGAAATGGATTTTTTTTCTCAAAGAATCAAGCCAGGCTTATTTGACATTTTCTATGCTATTTGGCTAGGTCTCAATAGGGAACTTTGTTTACACATTTTGTTGGCAAAGTACACAAGGGATTGTATACGGCTAGTAATTGGAACCAAAAGTTTCTTTCAAGTTGAAGATATATACCATAAAACTAACCTGTGAAAATTTCATTTCACAAGGTGTTAGCGTTTTTGAGATATTGCTGAAAGTATGGAGCGGTTATGTCCAAGCAGGAAGAATAATCTGCAATTGGAATACACAAGCTGAGAAACCTTACTGCAGTAACGCTTCTCAGATTCAAATTTTGGGGGATAAGAAGTGATACCCCATAACCGCAGTACTTCAAAGTGAAAAGTTTCTTAAAATGCATTATACAATCCAAAGCTGCTGTACTTCTTACCAAGTAAGTTTTTATTGCCATTAATTTTCAGAGTCATTACCAAATGTATACAGACCCTTTATAAACAGACTGTTACAAAATAGTTTGATGTAATCATCAAGTGTTTTTATATATGTATTTTAGAAATCTTCAGAAAAACAAACAACTTGTGGCTGGAAAAAGACCTTGATTTAAAACAACAAGCAGAAAGCCTCCACTCTCAAACCGGAAATCTCAACGATCCAATTAGGGAAAAATTGCATTACGCTTCAATGATTATCAGTTAACTAGAATCAATAAAACCATCTGGACCCAGTCATGCGGCATAACAAGTGCTTTCCGAAATTGTGGTTTCCAAGATATCTGAATAAGCAAATGCTTAGAATAAAAAACAAACAAACCGTTGCTAATTGTTTTGTCTAGGAGCTCCAATTAAAAAAAACAAGAAAAGAAACATATTATCTGGTGTAGTTCTTGTCCCCACCAATCTATATATAACTTGTCCAAATGTCTGACCATTTAATATTATTTATTATGGTTTTGAATCGTAGACAAAGGTATAGACAAAGGTATAGACAAAGGTATAGACAAGGTAAAGACAACCCTAGACAATATGCCAGCTTGCAATATGACAACATGTGGTGATTGCATCTACACACAGAGCTGCCAACCTTTGCATCTTGCAATCAGGGAGATTTCAGACAACAAGCAGGGAGATATTCAGAATGACTAGAGCAAGCTAGTCGAAACGTTGAGACCTATTTAGACTCACTTAGCGGCAGTGTAGTTATTAACGAGAAGTCCCCCCAATCCACTAAGCGAAAGTAGAAGTCCCGCCCGATTTCCTACCTCCCGCCCAGGCAGTAGTTAATAAGCAGGACAGTTCTTTTCAGAACCGAGAAGTCTTCCGAATTCCGAATATTCTACTCTGCAGCAGTAGAATAAAAAAGCAAGACAAGTTCTCTGAGAACAAAATCTACCTAGCAAGTAGATATACACATGGTGTAAACCAAACATATATTGATACCTCACCATGCAATGCCTCAAATCCTATATACATTCAACATAATGGATAAACAGTTTTAATAATCAAGGAGATGTTCATATCTGTTCATCAGAACAAGGAAAGATTGGTTTATTTTCAGGGAACCAGTCAGTCGGCAGCGCCTGCGTTAATGAGGTCAAATCCCAAATTTTCTTTGCACGGAGAAAACCATATCGTTTCAAATGGTCATCCAAATCTAAGTTTAAACAAGATGGTGTGTTGAAAAACACAAATGGTCTGCTGAGACTATTCTCATTCTTCTTGAGTTATCGCTGGGACAACATTTCTATTGTTTTAGCCATAATGACCTTGACATTTAGCCTAGGGGGTCCAAAAACAATAGACTTCTGGGGGGTCCCAAGACCAATCCACTCATCAAGTTTGGCGTTGACATACCAAGTTCTTCTTAAGTCATCGCTCGGACAACCTTTTTATTTGTTTTAGCCATAATACCTTGAAATTTGACATAGGAGGTCCAAAAACCATAGGCTTCTAGGAGATCTCAAGACCAATCCACACACCAGGGGCTGATTTCACTAAAGTCCCCGTTTGCGACCATCGCCATCACACTTGTGATGGGATTGCAAACCACCAATCCATCGCTATTGCGACGTCGCTAATTTTGCGTTTCACTAAAGTCATCGCAGTTGCAATGATATAAAAAGGAAAATAACAGTTTTGTTCGAGGCTAAAGTAGTGACTTTTGACATAACCTGCCAAGGCCTACATGTCAAGATTTTGTTGCCGCGCGGTTCGATTAACAAATAAAGTAGTTTAAATGTAAATCGGTTTCATAGTGGTGCATCAAAAATAACAACAGGAGGACCATATCAATGTTTAAATTCTAGGCATTCATTTAAAAAAAGAGTCCACATGAAATCAAATTCAACTTGTATTTTATTAATTTTATAAAACTTTGAAATACGTTGTATCGTTGACAAAAGTTACTTAAATTTATGTATGAGAATGAGAGTTTTTCATTCTGATATATGTAAAAGTCTGACACTGTCAAAATGACGAGTCGTTTGAAATAATCCTAAAGAGTTGTCATCATAAAAAATGGAATCTCATTACTTTTCTAAGCTCACCAGCAAAAATACAAATTATTTTCGTAGGCCTCATTAATTTCTGTCTGATATACTTTCAATGTCAAACTTAGGGGGAAACAGCTTGTAACAGTTTTTACCCCCATAACAATTTTATTTCTAAATGCCCGAAATATTCAGCAAATTGTCGCCAAAAATGTTGAGCCAGTGGAACATATATTAAATCGGAAAGGACAATTTGTGAATGCAAAATCAATACATTAATTTAAGGTCAAATACTGGTTTAAACAACTGACAGTTGAGGATGGAGGACTCCTTTTTAACCGATTGTAAGCTCTTTCAGCAGCAGTCGCTGGGTCTGCGCTGAAAGGTGTCATCAGCAAACTGTGAGTGTATCCCAAGTGTGTATTCCATCAGCAAAAGACCGCGAAGAGTATATAAAACGCCATTTTACTCTTTAATTAATGGACAAACCACGTCAAGACGTACACTGCTAATAAAATCTAAACACAAAATGGTGCAATTCATCATACATTTGCGATGAACTTATACTTTGCGGCCACTAACAAGTCATCGCAAGATTGTCATCGCTAATAATATTTTTGCGATGAGTAAATTCGTCACAAAGTGAAATTTAGTGAAATCGTTATCCAAAACCCATTGCTAAGTTGCGATGGATTTTGGATTTAGCGATCGGTTTGGGCGTTTGCGATGACCGAAAAGCATTAGTGAAATCAGCCCCAGGGCCCAATTTCATGGCTCTGCTTACCGCCAAATTCTTTTGATCACCATTCTCCGCTTCCTGTGCAAGTGCCAAATTGCTGCGCTAGCAGTGTAAGCGAAGAATGCCTAGTAAGGTAGAGTACGCATGCGCACAAGCAAAAATTCCCTGCTAACCTGTGAAATACGCTTAACGTAAGCGCGGAATTCGCTGCTTCCAGAAGCGAGCAATGAAATTGAAGGACAAGGCAAACACTAAATACCCCCTTCGCCTTCGCCAGCGGGGCATTAAAAAAAAAGTGTTTTATTCAGTAGGTTTGAAACATTCCTTATGTGCTTCAGTTTTAATTTTATTCAAAGCACTTGGTTTTCATTTGAAATCTCCTTCAAAATCACTGATCATTGAGAATTTTAGCAGTTCAATGTGACGCCCACACTAGGCACTCCCTGCCACATTTCAAACTCACCGGTTTCAAGCCGAGCCTGTTCTCCAAGATCCTAAACTGTTGACTTTCAAACCCCGAGGCTGGTGCCAGGAACGTACGGAACTCCAAGAAGTCCATCGGCGTCATCGTTTCCAAGATTTGAATCTGCTCCACTTGAATCTGAATAAAAAACAAACAGACAAACAAAGAGATAGCATGCTTTTAAAAAATCAAGCACTTTCAATCTCTGGCTGTGCTCCTTGGTCAGATATGGGTTGATGTGGAAGGCTGCCAGATGGAACCTTAACCCTTTCAACCCCAATGGCGACTTTAGTCGACTGTGCACTATACCCTGCTTGAGCCCCAATGGTGACCCAAGATAACACACAAAAAGCACTCAAGCCTGAGCACAAAGGCCAATGTTAAAAAGCTGTAGTTTTGTCCATGTTCACCTCCATACCCAAGCTTACCATCATTGGTAAGAGAAAGATTGGATCTTTCTGATGATGGTAAAATATAATAGGGTTGCTATTATAGAAATCACTTCAAATTGGAGTGGAAAGATTCGAAATGCCAAACATCTATGGAGTGCCATATGGTTGTGTGCAAAAAAGTGTTTGGATTTACAGAACACACTGGGGAAACAAAAACCAAGAACTTGGACATTTATTGGCTGATTTCAATGATTTTTCAATTTTATGAATGGAAATTCAATAAGTCAGACAATTTGTATTCCTTATTATGCTCTTAAATAAAATCTTCAAGGTAATAATAGAGTTTGTAAAATCAAACTTTGTGAGGTGTGCTTCACGCTTGAGTAGTCAAACAACGTGGGCTACAGCAGTTGTTTATGTCAAAAGAACTTGGGGCTGAAAGGGTAAGGGCCTGCAGCCCGAACACGTTGTAGCCGCATCCCCAGATGCAAGTAAGGATGATTAGCCTCCCAAATTATTATTATTATTAAAATTATTATTATTACAACTGACCTTTGCAATCCCGACGACGCGTCCCATCCGCTGGTTGATCACCAGTTGTTTTCTCTCGTCAAAAGGGACATGGCTGAGGAGGCTGCGGACTGAGTCGATTTCATACAGCATTTGTTTGAACCATAACTCATACACTGCATCATTGACAGGAAGACAATTATAGGCTTATTGAAATTTTTTGGGGAAAAAAAGCAACATTTATTAGAACGGCGGGGGAACGATTTTGTCCAGTAATTTTGCATAGCAACTAATAAACCACAAGGGAAAATTTAAATAATGTGCCTAGCACGGGATTTAAAAACCAACTACCTCCGAATTAACGTGCCGGCGCTCTACCAACTGAGCTATCTAGGCCCTATGTTGGCAGTCTCCCTATTTTGTCAATATCTTTGTTTAGCGGTGCCAGTCAGAAGCAATTCAACCTGTTACTGCCGTATAGCCAGGGATCACACCCAAGTTTACGATACAACCTGGGAACATTTTATGCTGGATTTTGCTATGCTACCTGTATACTGATTGGAATTTGAACCTGTGACATCAACACCCCATCACTTGAAAATAAATCAAAAGGCTATATATTTTGAGAGCATTCATTTTCAAAATGTACCTATAGCCACGTTCGCATTGGACTTAAAATTGTTAACATACCGATATTAAGTCCAAGTGCGAACAGCTGGTAACTTACCGGGGTGGTAAATTACCGCCACAGTGCTGTTAACTTAACAGGCCGATTCGAGTCGCGGTAACTTAACAATGTTAACTTAACAGGAACAAGAAGTCCAATGCGAACGCGGCTTTAGTCACAAACTGTTTCTGGGCTGACCTTGTTTTCGCGTAGCTATCGGAAATAGTTTTGGTCGGTGAATTTTACTTTACTACAAAACAAAAAATTGGTTCTGATCAAGGTCATCAAAACACGCCCCTGGCCCACAGGCCCTAAACCAGTGGTTTTAGTGTCGAGCCTGTAAACTCATGAACGAACAAAGTCCAGCGGTCTTGTGTTTTTCAATTGAATAATAAAAGCACACCGAGTAATACCTTAAACAAAGACAAGTGATGTTAAAATGCTGTCTTTGAGTCTGATGAACACCTTTCAATTCTAGTAATGAAGTATGTATACCCATAAAGAAAAATGAGATAAATCTTCTCTTATACCGTATGTCATTAGTGCTTGTTCAAATAAAAACAATATGCATGTTAAACTTTTCTGGGGTCGATTTCACAAAACTCTTCCTAACTTAGGACTAGTCCTAGGCAATGCTAAGAGATAGGACTAGTCTTAAGTTAAGACCAGTTGCTGGTCCTAACTTTAGATAAGACTAGTCTTATCTCTTTGTGAAATCAACCCCTGGTCTTGTTAGAACAATTCTGGGTTAGTAAACATTTTGAGCAACAAGCCCTGTGGTCTTGTGGATTTTTTCCCCCAAATTTGAGCCCTGGCCCTGCTTACCCTGGTGAACCACGATAAACAGATGCTCATCGTGCACTTTACTCCCCTCCTTCTCAGACTGAAGATGCTGTGCATCCAGCACTTTCTCCAACTCGAGGTACTTGTGGTAATGAATGGCAGGGTTGTCATCGTTGCTGTTGCTTGTTGTGGTCATGGCGGCAGACGTTACACCCTGCTTCCTGTTATGAATAATAATTAACAATACTGCGGTCATAGTGCATGTATCTACCACAAGCAGAGCTGCCAACATATTGCATCCTGCAATCAGGGAGATTTTGTGCAACAATCAGGGAGAAATTTAGAATTACATTCAACGTAAGGCCACATAAACAAACAAATTGTTGATCTTCCTTTTGGGGGGGGGGAGTGGGGGTTGGAGGACTTTTATTTTTATTTTTTTTTTTTTTTGACATGGCAAAATAGGAAATAAAGAATAAAGAAATCATCACAATCACGATATAACAGAGGGTTTGTGTGATTTTGATGTTTTTAATTGTTTCGTTAAACCCCTTCCTTCAAACATCTTTTCCAACCTTTAGATTTTGAAAAAAAATCAACTGAAAAATCTGGGAGCCAAATTTGACTGAAAAGATCATTTGAAAAGACCGTTTTTTATGAGTAAAAAAAATAATTAAAAAAATTAGTAGTAAACTGATTATGCTTTACATGGGATCAGGCATACCATCATAAATCAGAGTCCAACAGTTTGTGTGTTGAGTTACTGTATGGTGTTGGACTGAGGACTGCACTAGTAAACTGATTATGCTTTACATGGGATCAGGCATACCACCATGATCAGAGTCCAACAGTTTGGGTGTTGAGTTACTGTATGGTGTTGGACTGAGGACTGCACTAGTAAACTGAATATGCTTTACATGGGATCAGGCTTACCACCATAATCAGAGTCCAACAGTTTGGGTGTTGAGTTACTGAATGGTGTTGGACTGAGGACTGCACTAGTAAACTGATTATGCTTTACATGGGATCAGGCATACCACCATGATCAGAGTCCAACAGTTTAGGTGTTGAGTTACTGTATGGTGTTGGACTGAGGACTGCACTAGTAAACTGATCATGCTTTACATGGGATCAGGCACACCACCATAATCAGAGTCCAACAGTTTGGGTGTTGAGTTACTGAATGGTGTTGGACTGAGGACTGCACTAGTAAACTGATTATGCTTTACATGGGATCAGGCATACCACCATAATCAGAGTTCAACAGTTTGGGTGTTGAGTTACTGTATGGTGTTGGACTGAGGACTGCACTAGTAAACTGATTATGCTTTACATGGGATCAGGCATACCACCATAATCAGAGTCCAACAGTTTGGGTGTTGAGTTACTGAATGGTGTTGGACTGAGGACTGCACTAGTAAACTGATTATGCTTTACATGGGATCAGGCATACCACCATAATCAGAGTTCAACAGTTTGGGTGTTGAGTTACTGTATGGTGTTGGACTGAGGACTGCACTAGTAAACTGATTATGCTTTACATGGGATCAGGCATACCACCATAATCAGAGTCCAACAGTTTAGGTGTTGAGTTACTGTATGGTGTTGGACTGAGGACTGCACTAGTAAACTGATCATGCTTTACATGGGATCAGGCACACCACCATAATCAGAGTCCAACAGTTTGGGTGTTGAGTTACTGAATGGTGTTGGACTGAGGACTGCACTAGTAAACTGATTATGCTTTACATGGGATCAGGCATACCACCATAATCAGAGTCCAACAGTTTAGGTGTTGAGTTACTGTATGGTGTTGGACTGAGGACTGCACTAGTAAACTGATCATGCTTTACATGGGATCAGGCACACCACCATAATCAGAGTCCAACAGTTTGGGTGTTGAGTTACTGAATGGTGTTGGACTGAGGACTGCACTAGTAAACTGATTATGCTTTACATGGGATCAGGCATACCACCATAATCAGAGTCCAACAGTTTAGGTGTTGAGTTACTGTATGGTGTTGGACTGAGGACTGCACTAGTAAACTGATCATGCTTTACATGGGATCAGGCACACCACCATAATCAGAGTCCAACAGTTTGGGTGTTGAGTTACTGAATGGTGTTGGACTGAGGACTGCACTAGTAAACTGATTATGCTTTACATGGGATCAGGCATACCACCATAATCAGAGTCCAACAGTTTAGGTGTTGAGTTACTGTATGGTGTTGGACTGAGGACTGCACTAGTAAACTGATCATGCTTTACATGGGATCAGGCACACCACCATAATCAGAGTCCAACAGTTTGGGTGTTGAGTTACTGAATGGTGTTGGACTGAGGACTGCACTAGTAAACTGATTATGCTTTACATGGGATCAGGCATACCACCATAATCAGAGTTCAACAGTTTGGGTGTTGAGTTACTGTATGGTGTTGGACTGAGGACTGCACTAGTAAACTGATTATGCTTTACATGGGATCAGGCATACCACCATAATCAGAGTCCAACAGTTTGGGTGTTGAGTTACTGAATGGTGTTGGACTGAGGACTGCACTAGTAAACTGATTATGCTTTACATGGGATCAGGCATACCACCATAATCAGAGTTCAACAGTTTGGGTGTTGAGTTACTGTATGGTGTTGGACTGAGGACTGCACTAGTAAACTGATTATGCTTTACATGGGATCAGGCATACCACCATAATCAGAGTCCAACAGTTTAGGTGTTGAGTTACTGTATGGTGTTGGACTGAGGACTGCACTAGTAAACTGATCATGCTTTACATGGGATCAGGCACACCACCATAATCAGAGTCCAACAGTTTGGGTGTTGAGTTACTGAATGGTGTTGGACTGAGGACTGCACTAGTAAACTGATTATGCTTTACATGGGATCAGGCATACCACCATAATCAGAGTCCAACAGTTTAGGTGTTGAGTTACTGTATGGTGTTGGACTGAGGACTGCACTAGTAAACTGATCATGCTTTACATGGGATCAGGCACACCACCATAATCAGAGTCCAACAGTTTGGGTGTTGAGTTACTGAATGGTGTTGGACTGAGGACTGCACTAGTAAACTGAATATGCTTTACATGGGATCAGGCATACCACCATGATCAGAGTCCAACAGTTAGGGTGTTGAGTTACTGAATGGTGTTGGAATTTTCCAACAATCCGAATCCATATTTTGTACTGACCTTTGACCTTGCATAAATGGACAACTCATGATGTCTAGTTGAATATCACAGCAGATTTGGTTTGGTAGCGTCTCCTGTGTGTTTGATTAAGAAGAAAAAAAAGAACCAATCAATAAATTGCTGTGTAACAACGTTTCTCCTTTAGTCCTATGGGTGGGGGAAAAGAATAAAACATGGGGAAAATTGTCCGTCCTCCACTCACGTATGTATGTATGTATGTATGTATGTATCCTTACTATAACCTATGATGATGACGCAGCGATCCAGCTGGTGCTGTTGCCGTAACCAGCAATTTGGCTAAAATTCCGTTTCCGGCCGCCGCTCTCTCTCCCTTAATTTAGGTCAAATTATATCCTTACCTGTCCAGAAGGGTTGATAGAGAGGCACTTTGAACTATTAGTGAACTAAAGTGTCAACATCATGAAAAATAAGCCATTTTCAAGTCTATGGTTGTTTTGACAACACTGCTGCTGCTCGCTACACTCCATTTTAGTTCCTTTGAGCATGAATGCGCAAGAGTTCCTTCTAAGCGATGACATGTGCGCTAGAATTTTCCTTTTTAAAGGTCAAAATTTTTAGCTTAAGTTAGGCCTAAGTTTTAGCTACCAATTCCTCAAGAGGAATATTGAAAAAAGGGAAATAAAGTCCATGGCTATTAAAAAAACAATAGGCCTAAGCATTCCCTTAGTAGAACCATGGAGGACCATGGTAGAACAGACATTTTTCTGCCAATTTGGATGACACAGCCTAAGATTAAGAATGAGTAAGATTCAAGAATGGCAGAGAAAAAGTGTAAATAGGGAGGGTGGAGGAGGTCAGACACAGTCAGAAGTTTGCAAAAATATGGCAATTAAGTGGTTAATTACCCCCCCCCCCCCTTCTTGAGCGCAAAGTAGAAACCCACACAAGTTTGCGCGCGCAAGTTTCAACCTTACCCAGCAGGTAATAAAACTTGACCGGGCATGTTTGAAGTTTGCGCGAGTTTCAACTTTGCGCTCAACACCCCACAAACATTGATTGACAGCAAATTAAAATTTGCCCTTGGCAATTGCCCTTGGCAAAACTATTCTACTTTTTTAGAAGGTGAATCAGCAAAATCGTTTGTTGATCTTATCATTAATAAGTCTAAACTTCACTTAATTTGTTATCTAAATTCCAATGATGTGTATCTGATAATTGGTTTACTCACCTGCAACTTCGATCCACCAGCATGCAGTGTCAGAGACCAGTGTGCGGAGTGTATCAAAACAAACACTATTATGCGTACTTGAACGAACCTTGTTGTTGGTGATGACGTGACCGCCAACATTTTAGATATTCTGTTAACGACCGTCATTGTCTATCAGTGACTTTCAATCCTGAGTAGCTGCATGCTCCAGCAGATTCAATCTTCCTGCTACTTGTAGCCCCACAAGTGCCAATAAGTTCGTCTTATCCAATATAATTCAATCGCTGTGCATGCTGACAGAATTTTGTTTATCTTCTGAACGAATTTTGACAAACGATGCTCATGAAAACAAAAAAAGGACAACAACTTTCGCATATGCCACGGACAAATCATAAAATGCAAGTCATGTAAAATGCAAAAATTATTGTTTGTAATTGTAGCGGCCTACATGGCTGATGGATGTGATTTAAAGGGATTGTATACGTTCAGTTTAATTGGAACCCACTGTTTGTTTCAATTCTATATTGTATGTAGATATATACCATAAAACTAACCCGTGAAAATTTCATTTCAAAAGGTGATAGCGTTTTTGAGATATTGCCGAAAATCTGGAGCGGTTATATCCAAGCAGGAAGAATACTTCTGCAATTTGTATACACAATCTGAGAAACGTTACTGTCAGTAACGCTTCTCAGATTCAAATTTGGGGGATAAAAAGTGCTATCTTTTTCCATAACCGCAGTAGGCTACTTCTAAGTGAAAAGTTTCTCAAAATGCATTTTATACTATCCAAAGCTACTGTACTTCATTATACAAAGTAAGTTTGTATTGCCATTAATTTTCAGAGTCATTACCAAAAGTAGCCTATAGGGGATAGGGCCCAGGGGTCGATTTCACAAAACTCTTCCTAACTTAGGACTAGTCCTAGGCAATGCTAAGAGATAGGACTAGTCTTAAGTTAAGACCAGTTACTGGTCCTAACTTCAGATAAGACTAGTCTTATCTCTTTGTGAAATCGGCCCCAGACCCTTTAATGTCGGGATCCCGAGTTTTTAAATAGACTACTATAAGGGGGCCTATTATCTGTTGCATACACGTGCAATACCTTAAAGGCACTGAACACGTTTGGAAATTGCCAAAGACCAGTTTTCTCACTTGATGTATCCCAACATACGCATAACATAACAAGCCTGTGAAAATTTGGGTTCACTTGGTCATCGAAGGTGCAAGAAAATGATGAAAGAAAAAACACCCTTGTTGTACAAATTTGTGTGCTTTCAGATAGGAATAAAAACTTCTTACGGCGATATAACGCAATAAAATACGTCGATATAACGCAACAAAATACATCGATAATAACGCAATAGTACGGCGATATAACGCAATTATACGGCGATATAACGCAATAGTATGGCGATATTGCTGTAAACAAACAGGAGTTCACTAGGAATTGGCGAATATGAGCCACCGTATAGTAAAGAGTAAATACTATAATTATACGCGCTATGAGCAGCAGCCGACTGACACACCTATGTGGCTTCGCAATCGAACGCAACATGACACAGGAACTACTCCGACATCCCGACAAAGTTGTCGATAAGCTTGCAAAAAAGGACGCCGCTTATAGACATGAGCTTTTTCAGACAATGTAATTATTATGCCTAGCCCTATTGCCACAATTGCAAGCTTATGTCCACCGTTTTGGATTCAAAATTTGGGAAATGCGATGTATAGATAGTTTGCTTTTCGACTCCCCAAAAGCGAAAGTTAGAGGGTGACGTCACGTGCGAAGGGTCTAGCCCCCCCCCACAAAAAAATGGCTCTATAGAACCGCGCCTGCTTTTTTTTCTTAAACAAGCCTCTTTTCAGCGCCTTCTTTATGTTATTATAAGATAATCTGGCGTGAGTAATTACATTTTCTGTGTGTAAATGGAAAAATAGTTTTAAAACATCGAAATTATCAAATTAAAGCGTATAAAGTGTAACATTTTAATCCTGAAATGTCCAATGCCAAATTTAGTCCAGATTTATGGGGGGGGGGGGGCACCCGGGGGCACGGACATCAATGGGGGCACCCTTGTTGTACAAATTTGTGTGCTTTCAGATAGGAATAAAAACTTCTTGCCGGCAATAAGTTCAATAGTGAGAAGAAATTACCTCTTTCTCAAAAACTACGTTACTTCAGAGGGAGTCGTTTCCTTCAATGTTTTATACTATCAACAGCTCTCCGTTGCTTGTTACCAAGTAAGTTTTTATGCTAATATTTGTTTTGAGTCATTACCAAACGTGTAAGATACCTTTAATGCTTCATCACTTTGATATTTGTTGTAGTTTAGCCATAAGGCCGGCCTATTTATTTGCCAGATTAAAACACAACATCGAACCGATGCTTCACCACTTTCAGTGGTTTTTGTAGTTGAGCTAAAAGCATTGACAGATACTATTACCAAAGTCAACAACGAGAACCAAAGTTTGGTGCTTTATCACTCTCAGTGATATTTTATAGCTTATTAAATAAGCTATAAAAATATATATGTTATGATAAAACATAAACCAAAGCTTGATGCTTCATCACTTTCACGGATGTAGCCCAAGGCCTAGTTATTTGCCAGGTACTATTATACCAACATTTGAGGCACTAGTATTTTTGTTGGTTCGCACACTGACGACGGTCGTTGACACAATTCTACAATTTGGCGCTGGTACTAAGTTTGATGTTGAGCCTAAATTTAGTTCTCACTTTTCAATCTTCGAGAATTTTATCATCTGGCAAAACTACGAAAAAGTAAGTAGGATTTTTAATAAATCTGTTGTACATTCTGGTTTGGAAATCACATAATTGTATAAGTGACAGAACGGAAGCCGAAAGGGTTGACAATTTACGACGAAGGGAAAATTTCAATGCTGGAATTGATGATTATTAATTTGAGTGACACATCCATACGATACGTTCTGGCACTGGCAATATTGGGGTATGGCATGATGCTCACTCTTATCATTCTGGTTGCCAAGTCAGCCGGGTAGCAGTGATGCAATTGCAACCTTCCTTCTTCGAGGTCCCACCCCGAATTTATCTGATCAGGAAATTGAAATTTTAAACACAACTCTGCACCGTTATTTCATGTTATTTTCATTTCAAGACAGCAATTATCTAAGTATTTTGCTAACCAAATTTAATTGAACTTGAAAATTTCTACTTCTTGGGGCTGGGTTAAATAAAATAATAATAATTTTAATTTGATTAATTTCCCAGACTTGCTTAAATTTTGCTTTAAAGAGATGATGGACAAAAAGTATAGAACAAGGTCATAGAGTGACATAATGAACTAGAGTAGAGGGCACAGTGCACACACAATTTTTGTATTTTTGCCCATATTGAGACAAACCTATTAATCACACAGCAAACATTTCCAAGTGGACATTTGTACGATACAGCTTACCCATAGCATGGATTTGTGCCCATGGCGGGTCAGCGGAGTTATAACTTGATTGTGGGTGCTCCCTCTACTTAGTTCTTAGTTATAACTTTATGCAAGGACCAGACTCTATAAATGATTGAATATGGAAACTGTGCTTACCTTATAAAGAGGAAGGGAAATGTCAAATTCAATTTTGTGATGAACTCATTTTCCAATACTCAATAGATAGAGTCCTCATGCGAGTGGGGAAAAAATTACATAATCTGTAAAATTATTGTTAAAATGGTGTAAATTGCCGTTGTATTCGATACCCTTCCAGTGCAAAATTTGTCAACATCTGATGACATCATTCTGAGCTGAGAGAAATGGGTCTGTACATTTTGGTACAGGGATGTTTTGGTTCATAACTTGACTTTTTTAGAGCGAAATTTGAAACATGACATCATTGGATTTCAACAACTAATTAGATCTTTACACTCCAAGGAGAAAATTTGTCAACCAAAAGGTAAAACTCAAGGCCGTTTTGATTAAATATTTTCGAAAGTCAGGAATGAAACAAAACATCCCCGTGCAAAAATGTAGAGAATCATTTTTCTCAGAATGATGTGATCAGATGTTTTGGATGTTGACAAACTGTGGACTGGAAGGCTCTCGATACAATGGCAGCTTACACAATGCTTGTAATTTTTTCCCCACTCAGGAGGACTCTATCTGTTGGAAAATGAGCACATTACAAAATTAGATGGTTATTTCGGTAATCGTTCCTCTTTAACTAATACGCCACTTTTTACTCATGACCAGAAATCTTTGATTTTGTTTCATTAAAATTTACAATAACGTTAGAGCATTAATCTATATTATTAGTAGTAGTTAGCCCCACTAATTTAGCACCGCTTTGTACAATCAGGCTGAACCTCAGCATAATGCCATAGCCAGTGAGACAAACTCCTCAAACTAAACAGCCAATAAGAAACACATTAGGGCCTACATGTAATGATGTAACTTAGGGCCAGACTTCCTTTTAAAAATAAAATGACTGCCACCGATGATCTGTCTGCTCACGATCCCCTTCAATCTCCCCTACTGATACACAGTAGGGGAGATTTAACAAGAAATCCTCATAAATTTGTACCATGTCTGTATTTCATCTGTTATTTCACCAAATAGAAGATGAGAATTCACTGAACACAATTGGCCTGTTGATCAACCGGCTGCATTGTACATTTTACTTCTTTTTTTAAAAGGTAGGCCTAACGAAGAGTGCTAGCTGTGATAATTATTGATAGCTCTTGGTCACGTTCCTTAGACCTCCAGTCTACGACAGTCGGGAGGATGAAGGGTTATGATTATTGAATTCTAGAAGAATGCTAGTTGTGACGTAATCCTCGATCCTCCCTGACAAGATGGTCGCAGATTAGAGGGTTAAGATGAACCATTGACAATATTCAGGGGAAAATATTGAAAATCATAATTTTAACACATAAATGCTTTATACTTGAGATCAGGGCCCAATTTCAGAGAGCTGCTTAAGCACAAAAAGTAGCTAAGCACAACAAAATTATGCTTACCGGAACAGGGTTACCAGCCAAAATACCATGTCACATGTACAAATTGTGACTGGTATCCTGCTTATTTCTGCTAAGCAGAAAATTGTTTAGCAATATTTTCTGCTTAAATAGCTCTATGAAATTGGGCTCAGGCATAGGCCTACCACCATAATTAGAATCCAACAAGTTTGGGTGTTGAGTAACCATACTGTATAATGGTGTTGGATTTAGTTAGAGTGAGGAAAGATAGTAAGTCACTTTACAGCAACTCCTTTTTTTAAATAAATTTTTAATTTTTCAACAGCATTAAGTGGCACCTCATGTAAGATTTGATGGTAATATGGAACCATGGCAAGCGTAGCCAATACTCATGCTACATTGCGGACACAGCTACGGCTAGACTCCAAGTGGCTCAAGACAGATCCACAAGTAAGTCCTTTCATTTCAAACAAAAAGGCCGGGTCCGAATTGGCGGCTACAGCTACGGCTACGGCTGGATCGCCAGATCAGCATGCTTATAGGACGTCATTAGTAACATCCTTAGCAACCGTTGTAGCCACAGCCACAGCCTCCAATCCGACACAGCCAAACACTTTTTACAAAGGAAGAGCTATGACTTGAAGGTTTGCAAAGTACAATTGAGATGAAGGTTTAACATAAAAAGGAGTTGTGCTAAAATGAGCTGGTCTTTTTTTTCTGTGGTGCTTTTGTCTTTTGGTGCCCAGTGCTTTTTGCTGTGGTACCCAGAGCTTTTTGCTGTGGTGCCAAGTGCTTTTTGCTGTGGTGCCCAGTGCTTTTTGCTGTGGTGCCCAGTGCTTTTTGCTGTGGTGCTCAGTGCTTTTTGCTGTGGTGCCAAGTGCTTTTTGCTGTGGTGCCCATTCCTTTTTGCTGTGGTGCCAAGTGCTTTTTGCTGTGGTGCCTAGTGCTTTTTGCTGTGGTGCTCAGTGCTTTTTGCTGTGGTGCCAAGTGCTTTTTGCTGTGGTGCCCATTCCTTTTTGCTGTGGTGCCAAGTCCTTTTTGCTGTGGTGCCTAGTGCTTTTTGCTGTGGTGCTCAGTGCTTTTTGCTGTGGTGCCCAGTGCTTTTTGCTGTGGTGCCCAGTGTTCTTTGCTGTGGTCCCTATGCTTGTTGCTTTGGTGCTTGGTGCTTTTTGCTGTGGTGCCCATACCACTACCAGTGCTTTTTTCTGTGGTGCCCAGTGTTTTTGCTGTGGTGCTCAGTGTTTTTTGTTGTGGTACCCAGTACTTTTTGCTGTGGTGCTCAGTGCTTTTTGCTGTGGTGCCAAGTCCTTTTTGCTGTGGTGCCAAGTCCTTTTTGCTGTGGTGCCTAGTGCTTTTTGCTGTGGTCCCAAGTGCTTTTTGCTGTGGTGCTCAGTGCTTTTTGCTGTGGTGCCCAGTGCTTTTTGCTGTGGTGCTCAGTGCTTTTTGCTGTGGTGCCCAGTGCTTTTTGCTGCGGTGCCCAGTGTTCTTTGCTGTGGTCCCCTATGCTTTTTACTTTGGTGCTCATTGCTTTTGCTGTGGTGCCCATACCACTACCAGTGCTTTTTTCTGTGGTGCCCAGTGTTTTTGCTGTTGTGCTCAGTGTTTTTTGCTGTGGTGCCCAGTGCTTTTTGCTGTGGTGCCCTGTGCTTTTTGCTGTGGTGCCAAGTGTTTTTTGCTGTGGTGCCCAGTGCTTTTCACAGAATGTGACATATTTTTTTGGCTGGTAGCCTTATTCTGGTATACATTTTGTGCATTGCTATTGTGCTTATGAAGCTCCAAGAAATTTGGTCTACATTAGGTTGTAAAGATATGGGACCAATTTCATAGAGCTGCTTAAGTGAAAATATTGCTTAAAAATTGTCTGATAAGCAAAAATGAGCAGGATACCAGTCATAGGTGCTACATGTGACATGGTATTTTGGCTGGTAACCTTATTCTGGTAAACATTTAGCTACTTTTTCTGCCTAAGCAGCTCTATGAAATTGGGCCATGGTACATGTTTGATTGATAACTCAGGCAGGCAAGTTTTTGACAAAGTTCTACACATTACATGTATGTAAAGGCGGCTGATTATGATATTTTACAAATGTTGGAGGCATATGAATGCATTGTCACAGAATATAATCAAGAGATGATATCTGGACTATTCCATTTTAAGAGGTGAATGCAAACGCCAGATTTCACAGAGTGGTTATATTCTGCGACAATGCACGAACGAAATGCATTCAATATTTGTTTTATATAACGCACACACATAGTTCCTTGTCATTTGAAATTTGTTTTCACGATATAACAAAAAATAGTCATGGAAACTCACCCACACCACAATGAAAATTATAAAGTAAAAAACCTTCTGAACAACATTGAGGACTCCATGTAGACACCAACCTTGTCCGACACAACCTGGTTTTATTTGAACGATTATCTTGGAAACGACGCTGCGAAGTGCCACTGCGAAATATCCCAAGCATCCTATATTTTATATATAAATATAGGACTGCTATATTAAATTTTGGAGTGTCGCTCGTCGCGGCAAATAAAGTATGAGACATGGAGCGTGTTCTACCAATCAAATGACAAGGATAACTGTGTGTGGTATATACAAAATAATATTGCCTGAAATTTAAAAAAGTGACATGTTGCACTGTTTGTTTTCTGAGGTACCACCAGGGCCCAATTTCATAGAGCTGCTAAGCACAAACATTTGCTTAGCATGAAATTTCTTCCTTGATAAAAACAGGATTACCAACCAAATTTCCATGTGTTGCATATTGCTTGTTGCTGGTATTCAGCTGTTGTTTGCTTATCCTGAAAATCACATGGAAATTTGGTTGGTAATCCTGTTTTTATCAAGGAAGAAATTTCATGCTAAGCAAATTTTTGTGCTTAGCACCTCTATGAAATTGGGCCCAGAAGTTAGAGCGACACAGGGTAACTGAAGTTTTTTGTTTTGTTTGGCAGGTGGCATTCTCCAAGGATGGCCTTAGTAGCTTGTGGAATGAACTGGTCAAGGATGGAGAGTTGGTCATCGGTAAACCCAGACAGATTGTCAACTCCGCTGGGGCTACCGCTACCAAAGGTATTCTGTTGATTCTTGTCCTTTTGGTGACACAAAACATACAAAACTTGTTCATCAATGACACAAAACATACAAAACTTGTTCATCAATGTTATCTTGAAGACTTTGGTCAGTGATGAGGTTTGTGTTATCATACCAGTTTATATTCCTCTAGCTCTTGAGGGTCAATTCCATTGGGGTTGTAGGTACTTTCATCGATCTACACTAAGAGAAGGAGTTTGCCCCGGTGTTTCCGGCAGTGGCTGCCGAGTGCGCCGCAGCACCTTGTGTACATAAATGGGTCTCGTAATTCATAAACTTCAAAACCTGTCTTAAGAAGTGGTTCTCTTTGTTCCAGCGTCTTGAGCACCTTATTGGTGGATACGTGCTATATAGGACTCCCAATATTATTATTATAGTAACAACATGTGTCTTGGGCTGCCCTGCGCCACTCACAATAGACTCTGACCAAGATGTAGCCGTCTTATAATTGTTCCATTCAAACCAGTATAACCAAACTGAGGCTGGAAGGGGAAATAGTCTGGTCCCTGTTTATTCATTGAGAAATCAAACTATCAGTGTCATTGTGGATACAGGGAAGCTGACAAAGATGGCTTTGGTGTGATAAAGGTCTATGGACATGACGCAGCAGTCCAAACGATGGAGAGTTGTTTACATTTTGGGATGGGATTTCATTTTATCAAGTTATAAGCCACAAGGGAAACTGACTGGGTAAATTGTAAAATAATTTTGGGTTGAACAAAGACAAAATGACTAGAGCAGGATTTGAACCAATGACCTCCGGTGTAACGTGTTGGCACTCTACCAACTGAGCTATCTAGCCCTATGTTGGCAGTCTCCCTATTTTGTCAGTATCTTTGTTCGGGGGTGCCAGTCAGAAGCCGTACAACCGTTGGCTGCCGTGTAGCCAGGGATCACACCACAGTTTACAGGATTTCATTTTGGCTGACCTGTGTTGGTCATTTGTGCACATGTATACAGTTGCGACTGGTCAATGCATCTATAGCCCTAGCAGTGCCGGTGTATTGAATACCTGTAGTGCCATTAGGGTTGGGATGTTAAGGGGTTAATCGTTGAACTATAAAATAACATTGAAATCCAATTCCAAATTTCCTTAAAGGTTAAACAGAGCCGATAGTAAAAAAAAGGACCTTCATTTTCTTAAAAATGTCAGCCCCAGATGCTATCCATGAAGAATGATGAACGTCCCTTTTGTTAATGGAAGAACTGTCTTAAATCTTAATCCCTTACAAAATGTAGTATATTATTTCCAATGCTTTGCAATTTGTTATACGTTTTCCTTTGTACGCCCCACACCTAGGGTTTGTGGTTTGTGACTGTCAAGACAGGGTATAGTGTTTTATTTCTAATCCTGATTGTTCCTGGAAAGTGTGTTGACATCTGCTCCTTTTACAGGTTGGCTCGTAGTTCGGATTGGAATCGGTAGAAACGGTTAAACAGTAGTCACATGTTCCTTTTAACCGTTTAGAAAAATAAGGTTGATGCACAACCCTGAAGTGCCATGTGTTTTAAGCTGTATGCCGAAAACTACTACCTTTTTCACAACCTGCACTTTTACAAAGGTCATTTTAAGATCATGTGGTGTGTTGTAACCAATGTAAATGTGTTATAAATATGGTCAAATTAATCGGCCCTGCTAATATACACAGTCCAAACATTGTGCCTATTTTATAGGCCTTAGTCACTACTTAGGGGTAAGGGTCTGTACCACATTGGTAAGATTGAAAATAGAAACGTCACAAATTTCTACATAACTTGACGTGATAAAGACGGTCATGGTGGAAAACTTCCACTGGATTTGCTGTGATTGAAATGCTATGTTTTTGAGAAATGAGTAAAACAGTTATTTTTGATTTGAAGAGTCAAAGAGCCAATGTTTGAAAACAGTGAAAACATATGATGGGGTCTTTCACTATTTTCTCTTAACTCTGATGACTGATTGAGCTTCAAACTTTCCCGGGTTCGTTATTGTTCATGAAAATGTTGATTCACATAAAATGTGGATACTTGTCTTTGACAATTACCAATGTTGTCTACGTGCTATAAAAGATCAGTCTTTTAAATCAGTGTAGCAAATCAGGCTTGTAATTTCATCTTTGAGAGGGCAAGGCCATTTTCATTTTTCAAAGGGCACTTCCATTGGAAAATCTTAAAGTCTATGGGAAACTTTTGAAGGGGCACTAAGGCCAATACTAGGGGCAACAGAGGCCATGGCCTATGTGTAATTCCAGGCCTGGCAAATAGATGCCCAGACATCACTTTGGCTAACACTTCGCTCATATTTCCCTCGTCCAGGTGAAACGAACAAGTACTACTGCGGTATGAACGTCTTGACGTGCAGTTGCTGTGAGGGGCGATGCGGACCAACCAACGGCTGTAGCTGTCCACCGTGTCAGAAACTCGACGAGGAAGAGAAGAAAGAAGATGCTAAGGAAGCGTCGTCTTCCGTCAGTCTGATCGAGTCATGGACTTGGGGTAGACAGCCCGGTGAGTTTGAGCAAAGTGGCTCTTTGTGGCCGAGCGGTTAAGAGCACTGGACTCAAGCTCTGGTGTTTCTGATCGGCAGAAAGTGGGTCGAGGCCCGGTCATGACACTTGTATCCTTGAGGAAGATATTTTACCATAGTTGCTTTGTCCTTTCAGATGGGACATTAAGCTGTAGGTCCTGTGTACTAGGATTGGTAGTGCACTTAAAGAACCCAGAACACTTATCGTGAAAAAAGAGTAGGGGTTAACCCTGGTGTTTCTGGTTCACATTATAGCAAGCACCCTAATTTACAGGTTTCCTCAGGCTTGCGAGCTACAGTGATTAAGTTCACTAAATGAGGCATCCTTGGTTTCATTACCAGAAATATAAAATAATGTTAATACACAAAGTTTCTTTTTAGGTGCGTTTATATTATGATAGCACCTAACCAGCACCCTAGTCTGAGAAAAATGCTTACTCGATAATTTTGCTAAGCAAAAAACAGTGTGGTACCTATGCATATCAAAGGGATACTCTAGCTAGTGAAATCTGCTAATCAGGATTTTTTGTATTTGTTTAGTGAATTTGTTTGCGTGAACAGCTTTCTGATTTTGAAGAAACTTTTTTTTCTTCAGATGCTTCCGAGCTGAAGGAATGCCTGCACCTGTTGCTACAAGAACAGAATCAACTGCTCCGTGAGGCAGCTCTCTCCACTCTGTCGTCTGTCCGTCTTCGCCAACGGCTGGTCGTACTTGAGCGTTACTTCATCGCCCTCTCCAGGCACTGTCCAGAGCAGAAGGTAGCGACGAGGAAAAAGAAAGAGGGAGATTCCTCCCCTGTCAAGAGTAGAAGGTGAGTCATGTCTCAAAGAGTGTCAGAATAGGGATTGATGTAAAAATTGGGCTTTGGCACCTGACTGTTTTGAACAAAAGCTGCGGGCATGAGATTTATCAGGATTTTTCCTGATTTCAGATTTTTTTTTGGATCTCCCTGCGCTTGAAGATTTTTTTGAAAGAGTTGAAACTGCCATTACAGTGATAAAATACCCTGCTCTTGTTTTTACCAAACCTTCAGATGTCTAGATGGAATGACGTAGAGAGTCTGTATACCTCTTAAATGTAACGACCTGTAGATTCAGGGGATTCATATCCACACCAGGAGGAAAATCTTCTCAAATTTTCAGGTTTTTTCATTTGTATACAATCTCCACACATAGAAGAAAATTTTCTCAAATTTTCAGGATTTTTCATTTTTATACAATCTCACCCCTGTCAACATGGCCTCTGTAGGATGAAATCACCTTCATCCTGCAAAGGCTATGTTCTGATGAAAAAGTGAGCATTACAAAGTCTAGTAATGTGGTGATAGAAGCTGCGCCTAAAAAAGGCAGGAGCTATACCTTACTGGGTCTGATCGCATTGAGGCCAGAAATCCATGCATATGTTAGCGTTGTACGTGATGCGGCAACTGTTTCAACCTCTTCATAAAGTGTGTTCATTGTTAACGGTCTATAAAATACTAATACACAAAAGTATGCGTGGTGCCTGGCGTAGATTTTAATTTTAAACACAATGCTTTACGCCTAACACATGGATCTCTAGGCTAAAGGGTTATAACAAAAGGGTTTATTCTATTATATATAGAAAATAGATACAATAT
This sequence comes from Plazaster borealis, assembly GCA_021014325.1. Lineage (NCBI taxonomy): Eukaryota > Metazoa > Echinodermata > Asteroidea > Forcipulatida > Labidiasteridae > Plazaster > Plazaster borealis. The sequence goes on along the minus strand of CM037457.1, from coordinate 22,622,354 downwards.
ACCGTTTTTATCAGGTATTTGGAATCATCTATATAAAAGTATCTTTAAAATCTGCCCTTTTCTCTCATGAACAGCCCTCAGAAACCGACAGAGAAAGCGACTACATCTCTGGCTCGTGTAGGTGCCCGTACAGCCCTCTCCTTTGCCTTTGCCTTCCTGCGGAGAGCATGGAGGTCAGGGGAAGATTCTGACCTCTGTGCCGAGCTCCTTCATGATGCCCTGGAGGCTCTGCGGTCCCTCCCTGAAGCCACGCTGTTCGATGAATCATCCATCTCTAACGTCTGGGCGGAGGTGGTGCAGAAGGCTACAGATTTCCTCACATCAGTTGTTGTTGGGTGAGTTTGAGTATGACTATGAGTATTTAGTATGAATTTCAAGTACAAGTTTTGAATATGAGTTTTGAAAATTAGTTTTGAGTACAAGTTTCGAGTCTGACTTTGAGTATGACTATAAGTATTGAGTATGAGTTTAGAGTAAAAGTTTTGAGTATGAGTTTTGAAAAAGAGTTTTGAGTACAAGTTTCAAGTCTGAGTTTTGAGTATGAGTTTAGATTATGAGTTTCGAGAATGAGTTTCACCGCCAGTGCTTTGTGTGTCGCATTTCTAGATTTTATCTTTTATTTGTCAATATTAAAGGGACCTGAATGCCTGTGCAAGTGCCAAGGGCAACAACGACACCATCCCGATTCCAGACCAGCACAGCGCCCTCGCTCTACTTTTAGAGCTCGCTGTGCAGCGAGGCACACTGAGCCAACTGCTGAATGTGGTGCTGCTTCTCCTGCAGCTGTGGGACAGCGGGAGGCTGGAGCCAGACAACAGAACCAGCCCACGGGGTACGACCGCACCGCTCATGCCACTGTTGAGACGTTTCCAGGAGATCCCAAGTCCTAAGGGGAAGTTTACCATCGAGGGCAGCAACCAGGATGATGTGAGTTGATCCTGCCCAGATTGATTAGTTAGAAGTGTAGGAGTAAGCCCAGGATTTACACTAATGCGGGAATGTTCCACTTGTTACTGGCACCCCAGTAAGCCACAAAGTTTGATTGGCAGGGGGAAGAGGGGTGTTGGATACCACAGAACCTAGTACAGGCTTTCAGCAAGACATCTGGGCCCAATTTCATGGCTCTGCTTACTGCAGAATTCTGCGCTTTCGAGCACCATTCTTCACTTACAAAGCAAGCACAAAATTTCTGCGCTAGCTGTGTGTAGCGAAGAATGCCTAGTAACGTGGAGTACGCAAGCGCACAAGCAAAAATTCTCTGCTAACCTGTGAAATAGGCTTGACAAAAGCAAGGTTTCCCTGCTTCTTTAAGCGCCGATTCTTGGCTCATGGTAAGCAGAGCCATGAAATTGGGCCCTGGAAGCCTGCCACAGTGAACAGATGGCTTCACTTATCAGAGGGTTCAGATCAGGGTATGTCTGTACAATTTTGTGCACATGAGTGAAACAATTGTTCAGCCTCTCTCAAAAACAGCCTACAGTTCTTGGACCTGACCTTCCTCTTGGATATGTGGAATAGTCCAGTTTACGAGATCAAGGACTTTGACTCCCCCAGGGCATTGCACTTTGGAGAAAGCAGTGAAATAAATAACATGTGCCATGACTTAGTGTTACCAGCGCTCACTTAAGGGTTTTACTAGTTGGGCAGATAAAGGAAATATCTGGGGGAATTGTGCCTTTGATGATACAAGCATGGAATTTAGAACACAGTCAGAGTATGTCATGAGAAATATATTTGGCTGTAGGGCCATTGCAGATTTGTCCTTTGAAAAACTATAGGTAGAATATCAAGAAATGGCAGCCATTTTGGAAAATTACACGCTCTCCATATCTTTACACACGATTTGACTCCCTACATGGCAGACTTTGGGCAGACAGTAGCCGCTTGTGATGTCAGTGAAGGGTTCAATAGCAGGCCTGGAATGTCATCTTGGCGAGGGCAAGGCCATTTTCATTTTACAAAGGGCACTTTCATTGGAAACTTTTGAAGGGGCATGAAGGCCATGACCAGGGGCAACAGAGGCCAAGACCTCTGTGGCCTCCGTGTAATTCCAGGCCTAGACCTTTATCATGCAGCCACCATCTAGGTCAAGTTCCTTGCATCCAATACCAGCAATGAATAATAACATTCATAGTACACAAAAAGGAACCAGACTATTTCTTCTTCCAGCCTCGGTATGGTTACATTGATTTCAATGGGAGATAATCAAGATGGTTGTACCATTATAAAGGTCTATAGGTAGATGTGTAGCATGTCTTGGCCGTGCGGTTTAGTGCATCGGACTCAAGTTCTGGTTGCTGAGTCATCAGGCATGTCAGGGTGTGGGTTCGAATCCCAGTTATGACATTTGTGTCCTTGAGCAAGACACTTAACTATAATTGCTTCTCATTGCCCAGGGGTAAATGGGTACCTATGAGGGCAGAGGTGGTTCTTGTGATTGATTTAGCTTAGTGCGCTACATACTTTTGGCAACACAGGCTGTATACTCCCCAGGGAGCTGAGATGGTTTAAGGAATGAAATATATGGCCCAGTGACAAGGGATAATAATGTTTGAAGAGCAAGTATCATTCTTTGGAATTGCGCTATATAAGAGTTGATATTATTATAGAGATACCGCAATGTATGTGATTCCTTTTGTGTATGATTCTTTATCTTTTTAGTACCTGACCACTTCCGGCGTCAGTTCCACCGAGTGTTTCCTTCGTTACTTGACTCTGCCGGATGATGATAACGCATCCATAGATCTACGGCAGGCTGCTGTCATCATCATGTCACACTTAGACCGCCTCGCCTCTGCATATATGCCAAGCCCAATATGCCAAAAGGTAAGCTTGAAGGTTTTTTTGTTTGATTTCACAGTTTTAAAACATGTTCCTGTTTGTTATGATGATTGAAAGTAAATAATAGGAAACCTCTTTGTTGTAAATATAAATCTTTGAAATTTCACTATTTCATTATTTTGATAATGAACATAGGTTTATGAAGTAGTAAGAAGTAACTATAGATAAAAATAGTAAACTTGCGGGTATAACCATGTGTAAAATCTCTTTTGGAGGAGTGTTAGCTCTGATTAGAGCCGGTGTGGTCTCTATGTTGCGAACAGTATACTTGTTTAAAACAGTGTACTCTGCTCGTCTTCCTGAAGACGAGCAGATTATACTGTTTGAAACGTCGAGACCACACCGGCTTTTTCCAGAGCCAACACTCCTTCAAGAGAGATTTTACACATGGTTGTACCCGCAAGTTTACTATTAATGTATAGTTACTTCTTATTTGTCCACACCATGCAAAGCTTCAAACACCAATTACATGAAGTAGTGTTGAATACTCTCAAACCACTGTGTATAGTGAAACTTTTGGCTTGTTTTGGGGGTTTGTGTGTTGTCTTTTTTCCCGAGATTAAACACTTTTACTCTGACACCATAATATGTCATTGATCAGGGTCCAGTCATACCAATCGGCCAGGAGGTATGGTCCAGCAAGTCACTCCCTCCCACTAAGAACCCGCCCTGTGGGTTCCAGAGTGCAGTCAGCCCACCGGTACCCATGCCGTCGTTCAGTAACCTGGGTGTCGTTCAGATCGCTTGTGGAGAGAATGCAACCTTGATGCTGACGCGCACGGGCAAAGTTTACATACAGAAGAAAGATGCAGAACAGGTGAGAGGGTTTTTTATTTGTCTTAAAAAAAGCAACAAATGAAAAACAACAGTTCTTCATTCATTTTCTTTCTGAAATATCTTGAATATCTGAAAATCTGCTGTTAAATTAACACTACTATCTGACTATTCAATATCATCCTCTACGGTTAAACTATGCCAGCCTACAATCTGATATCATGTGTTGAATGCATCTACACAGTACACAGTCAACCCTCATACTGTCTGACCATTCAATATCATCCACTGTGGTTTTGAATGATAGATAATTATGCCAGCCTGAATATGAAATCATGTGGTAAATGCATCTACACAGTACACAGTCAACCCTCCCACTGTCTGACCATTCAATATCATCCACTGTGGTTGTGAATGATAGATGCACCATGCCAGCCTGCAGTATGATATCTTGTAGTAACTGCCTACACAGTACACATTTAGTTCTGTGCACAGTTGTGCCTCCATACACAACATGTAAAGTTAAATGGTTTTGATTGATTTGTCAACTCGCTAGAAAATTTTAACAAGAGAAGGAGGATGTTGAAAACAAAGAATATTGAGGGTCCTTTTTTCTTTTTCTTTGTTCCTCCCCTCCCTCTTTCCCCTTTCCATTTCCCTTTCCCCAACCCTTTCCCCTTTAGCTGTGGTAGGATGGCTCTGTAGAGGTGCTGGTCACCTGTTCCATCTTGCCGCTCACTGGCGACTTTTGTTTTTTTTTTACATTTTTTATTTACTGTCTGTTATTGTTTTTAATACATTTAAATAAATAAAAAAATTATTATATTTATTCCTTGTAATTTTTATCTGTGTAATATGTGCCAGTGAAGAAGTGTAATAAAATAAATAAAATAATATTGTTTGGTTTTACCCATACATCAATGCGTGTAAAGCACTATCTACTCAGTACTTTGTCCAGGTGAAAACAATCCACAGGCATATTACTCAGATGGGATTCGAACCCACGAGTATACAGTGTTTAACACAAATGGGTGTATGGGTAAAAACACAAATAATATTTTTTATCCCTGATGCATATTCCACATCGATTAAAATCATTGCAGTAGCCACTGCTAAAATATAGCATTCGAACTGCCTCTAGCTACCGGACAAGCTCAGTGGTCTATTGGTAAGACATCTGCTCTTGAATGGCAAAATGTGTTGGTTCGAATTCAACCCAAGTAATATGCCTGTGGATTTTTGTTTTCACTGGACTAGGGGAAAGTACCAAGCATACAGTGCTTTACACACATTGGTGTATGGATAAAACACAAATAATAAGAGTTGGAAGGTTGAAGTCAAAATTAGTTTCAATCCATAATGTCCTTTTAATATTTCATATACATGTATGCCATTAAAAATGAATTAACAAGTGTCTTGTGACCTGACGTCATTTCTAATTTCAGTTCCTGGAACTCATAGAGGACCTGAGTAACAAAGACGTTGTCCAGTTGGCAGCCAACCCTGCCGGCAAGCATTACTTGGCGTTGACAGCAAACGGCGAGGTGTACTCCTGGGGTAATGGGGAGGCCGGCGAGCTCGGACATGGAGACAAAACGTACGAATGAATTACTTTTCAGTTCCTCATGAAACATACGGGGGACTTTTGGGGACTTCAGGTGGCAGACTTGCCGATAAAAAAATCCCAAAGTCTCAACAATGAACACATGCTCAGTACTATGTAAATAGTGGGACATAGACTACTTCGCAAATACTCCATGCGCATGTGTTAGCCATGGAATGAGGTGCATGCTGGTCTAGTTAGCGATAAAATGTGTCGCTAACTAGACCAGCATGCACCTCATTCCACGGCAAATGAGCGCGTACTGAGTATTTGCAAAAAAGTCTATGTCCAAGTATGTCTACTGCCACCTAGTGTCACAAATCCTCCAGTTTTATCTGAGATTAGAGCACAACACAGCAGCATGCCTAACTACACATTTGCAGAGCTGCCAACTCCCCCTTATTCTGCAGAAAGATCCCTGAAAATAAGCAATTCTTTCCATGTTCTGATGAACAAATTTGAAAAATGTAATTCTAAATATCTCCCTGATTGTTGAACAAAATCTCCCTGATTGCAAGATGTAAATGTTAGCAGCTCTTCCCTTGAAATATTTGCGTTTGAATTACTAAACACTTTGAGAAATTAGTAAAACAATTAGTTTTGATCTCACAAGTCAAAAACTTGATAATTGAAAACAGTGAAAAGTTTTTTCAAATACTATTTTCTCGTGACTCCGATGACTGATTGAGCTTAAACTTTCACAGGTTTGTTATTTCATGTATATGTTGGGTCACATGAAATGTTGATACTGGTCTTTGATAATATTGGCTGTGTGCTTTAAAGGGATTGTATACGTTTGGTAATTGGAACCCACTGTTTGTTTCAATCCTATATAGTTGTAGATATATTCCATATAAAACTAACCTGTGAAAATTTCATTTCAAAAGGGTGGCAGCGTTTTTGAGATATTGCCGAAAAATCTGGAGCGGTTAGGTCCACGCAGGAAGAATAATCTGCAATTGGAATACATAATCTGAGAAATGTATCAGATTCAAATTTGGGGAGATAAAAATTGATATCTTTTTCCATGATCGCTTTACTTCAAAGTGAAATGTTTCTCAAAATGCTTTATACTATCCAAAGCTGTTGTACTTCTAACCAAGTAGGTTTTTTTTGCCATTCATTTTCAGAGTCATTACTAAACGTATCCAGACCCTTTAAGATGTCTTTCTCAGATTCTTGTTTTTTCTTCTTCTAATTTTTCAAAATGTTAAATTGCACAATGAAATTTCCTAATTTGCCACTAGTTCTTGCACGGAGCCCACATTGATCAAGAGTTTGCTTGGGACTAAAGAATCATCTCGCCGTGTTGTGTACATAGCTGCCGGCAGCGGCTACAGCGCTGCTATAACCACATTGGGAGTGCTGTATACTTGGGGAGCAGGGAGCTATGGTCGACTCGGACATGGTATGTAAAGATCGATTTTAGGTTTGTTGTTTTCTCATGCTCTGGTGTTTTGTTGAGAAGCACTGTTAGTAGGAGATCAATCTTAATGTTTTGTGGGACTTTCGTGGTAACAAAGGTTTGACAGTGATTTAGGGTTGCCTGAAGGATACTAAACAAAATAAGATTGGATGTCCCTCTCGAAAGGTCCAGCAATTTTTGGTAGGGGTCAAAATGGGGTCAATTGGGGTCAAAATTAAAAAATGCCCCAATCCTTTCAAAATATATATCAAATAACTCGTCTAGTCATACAGAATCTAGAAATATATAGTTTGCCCTAAAAATCGGACCATAATAACAGATTTTGTAAAATTGACCTTGACCAAAAGTGCGTTGACCTTTCCACGTTCCGGTCATAGTGACGTAATAGAAGGTCCGAGATCGGGCACTCCAGGTGGGACTTAAGCCCAAAATCCTTTTGTAATATAGAGCAGGTATCTTAACTGCTGGACCATCCTGCCCATGTGATTGATTGATTGATTTGGGGTTGAACAAAGAAGTATTCACTAGAGCGGGACTTGAACCTGCGACCTGCGGATTGTCGCTTCCAAGTTGACGTCTGGCATTTGATTGAGCATCGGTTGGTGCATCTAGGGAGAGCCTCAAACCTGGCATGGGTTTAGGCCATCTAGGAAGAGCCACAAAACCGGGCGTGGGTGTTAGGCCATCGGAGCGCAAGAACCAGGTGGTTCAAGCCGTCAACTTGAAGGAGAACAGAGCAGTGCAGACTCACTGCTCAGTCACAAGCCATTCAACCTGTAACTGCCGTATAGCCAGAGATCACACCCAAGTTTACCATACAACCTGGGAAGCGGCAGCAGAGGGATCACCTTAAGGGGATGCGACTGATTGATTGATTGATTGATTGATTGTGAATATTGCTTTGGTTCTCAGGTAACAATGATGATCGTCTAACACCAACACAAGTATCTCCGTTGAAGGGCCAGCTCATCAAACAGGTTGCCTGTGGGTCTCAAGATGGACAAACACTTGCTATAACAGACACAGGTCAGACGTTTTTTTCAAATATTTGTTAACAGGCCTTTCAGTAACTGTTCAAATTTCTGCATTTTCCTATTTTTATAGATTTCATTCCAAGATTTGTCATTGAACAACGGCAAAGGAGGAAAGGATTAGGAAGTGTTTTCTTTTTGAAGAATTCCGAGAACATGAAACAAAAAGGTCCAAGCAGTAGCTGCAAAGGACATAAATATGCTAAGCGACGACAAACTTGCTGAGCAGAAACGGGATACCATTGAGAAGTCCATGTGATTAATTTAGTCTTTGACTGGTTCCTAGCAATTGTTGCTTGTCATATGAATTTCTCCAGCCATATGACACTTATTTATGTCTCGTGGCGTGTCATGGCCGAGCGGTTTAGTGCATCGGACTCAAGTTCTGGTTGCCGAGTCATCAGGGTGTGGGTTCGAATCCCGGTCAAGACACTTGTGTCCTTGAGCAAGACACTTAACTACAATTGCTTCTCTCCACCCAGGGGTATAAATGGGTACCTGTGAGGTCAGAGATGGTTCTTGTGATAGATTTAGCTTAGTGCGCTACATTACTTGGCAGCACAGGCTGTATACTCCCCAGGGAGCTGAGATGGTTTAAGGAATGAAATAAATGGCCCAGTGACCAGGGGTAATAATGTTCAAAGCGCAATGAGCACTTTTTGGAATTGCGCTATATAAGAGTCAATATTATTATTATTAATATTATTTATGTCTTAATCTTTGAACCCTCAAGGTCTTGTATATTCCTGGGGTAACATGGATTATGGACAGTTGGGGCAGAAGGAACGAGAAGCGCCCAAGTCGCCCAGAGTCGTGTCCAAGCTTCAGGATCAGAATGTCTGTAAGGTTAGCTGTGGAGCTCGTTTCTCCCTGGCCTTGACTGAGACTGGAACGGTTTGGATCTGGTGAGTTGCAACAGCCAGCTCTAGCTATCTTGTTTTAGTTTTGGGGTGTTTTTTCCCCAAATAAAATTCAGGCAAACATTATATATGTGGGATTTGAGGTCACAATACAAGGCCAAAGGCCCACTCAAGGTGAAGGCTACGAGAAAAATCAAGATTATTTAAAGAGAGAGAAGCTATTTGTTCACATTCCTCTTAAACTGGCATAGATTGTAAGATGGTGGACAACAAGATAGGGTAGGGAGTTCCAATGTGCAGCAGTACAGGGGGGAAAAAGCTATTTGAATGTCTCACAGTATTAAAGACAAACTTGCTTAGCAAAAAAGGGTCACTGCACCTTTAACTGTTCTTCAACATCATTTCTGCTAGCCAATAGCTGAAGACATAGTCAGAGTCACTAACAAAGACAACAGTTAAAGACCAAGAGACTGTCCAAAGATACAGATCTCTTACATGCATGAAATACTGGCTTTACCTATGGCTAGTTTATCTTCAACATTATCTCTGCTAGCCAATGGCCAAAGACATGGTCAGAGTCACTGACAAAGACAAGACAAGAAACTAAGAGAATATCCACAGATACAGAATTCTTATATGCATGAAATACTGGCTTTAGCTACGGCTATGGCTAGTGCATCTTCTTCAACATTATCTCTGCTAGCCAATAGCTGAAGACATAGTCAGAGTCACAAACAAATGGAAGACTAAATGACTAAGAGACTGTCAGAAGATGCACAATTCTCACTTGCATGAAATACTGGCTTTAAGTATGGCTATGGCTAGTGTATCTTCTTCAGCATCACCTGTGCTTGCCAATAGCTGAAGACATAGTCAGAGTCACTAACAAAGACAAGACCAAAAGATTAAGAGACTGTCCAAAGACACACAATTCTCACTTGCATGAAATACTGGCTTTGGCTATTGCTATGGCTGCTGCATCTTACTTTAAAGTTCAACATCACCTCTGCTAGCCAATAGCCTCAGCCGTAGCCAAAATGCACTCAAGTCTGACATATCGGGAATCTAACCGAGACGTTCAAACCCTTTTTCCATTATAGGGGACGTGGTGATGACAATCGACTAGGCCAACCCACCGATGACTCCTACCGTTTACCCAAGCTAGTCGAAGGTCTCCAGAGCAAGAAGGTGGTGGACATAGCAGCGGGGCAGAGGAATTTCCTACTGCTGACGGACACCGGGGAGTTATACTACGGGCTGATTACTCAGTCCAGTGTAGCAACCAAGGGCAGCAAGGCAGAAATCTTTGCAGTTTCTGCCCTAGAGGGAAAGGCAATCAGCGGGATCGCTTGCAGCTACACCAACGTAAGAGAGGGCTTTTTGTCTGATTTGAGTTAATCTTTGGGGTTTTGTCATACAAGGCAAGATTTACAGGCAGCTTGGAAGCAATGGACTGTGCAAGTCTCGTGCATATTTGAACTTCCGGGACCATTGTCGTCCCAACCATATGGAGTTTTACGTGGGTGGGATTTTGTTTAACATAGTATATGGCTATGAAAACTAATTATGTTGTTGGGAATGTAATACTAAGTCAAATACAATATGAAAGTAAAATCAACTCAACAAAATAACAGAGAAAACCTGAGAATAAGACTTGACCTCTGTTTCCGGTTACTTGTAAAGATTTTTAGAATTTTTCCCAACTGACGGTCATGTTGTAATTAAACCTATGTAATAGATGCAAACATTCGGTGTGATTGGCAAATAGGTTTCTAACAATAAGCATCCTTGTCCCAAGTTTCAATTTTGTTTCAATGTTAATTTGAACAAATTATCTTGTATTATACAAAAATAGAAAGTTTATTTATAACAACTTGCTATGGGTATTTTTATTTTCAAAAATTTTGTATAAATATAATTTTAAAAGATTTGATTACATAGAAAAATTTAGTCTTCAGTCGATTTTTTTTCTCGTTTTTCGATATGCGTATAAGTCTATAAGGGAGAGTTTGATATCATGAAACATTCCTCTGGGGAGTGTCTCATCATCATTGAGATAAGTTCTGTATAAAATGTATTTTCTTCTGTTTTTTTAAGTAAAACTAAAACACTCTACACAGTCTGGATGGTCACAAAAACAACAGTGCATTGGCACATCCTTTGTGCCAGTGTTATGTTTTCGGGTACAAAGCAAAATGTATTACAAGTTGTAGGGGATTAAGACAAGACACGTTCCGACCGACAGAAGGGATGTCAATCATTCTCCTTGGATAGTGTCTGGGGCTAACTTTGTAAAGAAAAAGAAGATCTCTGTTTGTATTTACTGTCGGCTTCGTTTAAACTATAATGAAATCTGGAAACAGACTTTAATGTTGTTTTAGGGTTAAACGTCCCAACTCAAGTCAGCAAGGTCCGTTTTCTTTACTGTTTTTACGGCATAAGATCCAATGTCAGCCATTTTCAAGGTCCCAAACTGCCCGTGTGACGCTGGGTTGTGACTTTTTTAGTCAACCGCTTTTTTGAAAAATTGTCCTTTCCATGGTAAACTGTAGAGGGCGCTCTGTACTGTGAATCATTTTTATTCTGTAACTCATTTTGTCCATCCCAATCTGTAAGCGCCAAAGTATATTTTTAGGTTAGTATTATTGAAGAGACTTTTTTATATGAACAGAGTTTTACTTGGACATCCAGCGGTAACTGGTCAGTCGGACTGAGTGTCCCGTTCAGCGTCCATGTAACAAAGTCTACCTTTGAGCAGCTGGACGGCCTCCTGGAGCGTGTGTGCGAGGGTCTGGATGGACTGAGCGACTGGCCACCACCTCAAGAGAAAGAGTGTATGGCCGTAGCTGGCCTTAATCTCCTCAGACTTCAGGTAATAGTGCTGTAAACTGTGTCGCTTAACAAATAAGCAAATAGTGCAGGGAGCCAGTAGCATACATTACATTACAGTTTGGTTGGTTTACATGATGAATACAATGTGTTGGGTGTGTGTATGAATCTTATCATTTAATCCTTACCTATTTGCATCTATAGGCGTATGACCCAGGGGGCAGGGGGGCAACTACCCTCCCAAATTCAGGCAAAACAAAGGGGAAAATCTGGGCACAGCAAGAAGGAAAAAAATGGATGGAGAAAGCAAAAAAATCCTTTTTACCCAGTATTTGAAAAAAGCAGCTAAAAAACCTTGTCCTGGACGGTACTTATCCGCTGGTTGTCCTGGACTAATTTTGACAAGGTTCCTTAAAGAAAATGAAATTGGAAACATGTGTGATTTCTCATCAGCTTCACGCCGCCATAGCTCACGGAGAAAATGCAGAGAAGTTAGGACTCGGTCTTGGCGGCACACTCCTCTCCAACCTCAAGCAGCGCGTAGTGGACTTGGCTAGCAATGCGGGTGTCATTCCAACAGTGCAGGTAGCAGCCCAGTCCACTCTGCAGACGGGGTGGTCCATGCTTCTGCCCACGGCTGAGGAGAGAGCGAGGGCGCTGTCTGCATTGCTGCCGAGTGGTGGTAAGTGGAATAATCAGTTTTGTGTTTTTTAAGATCTCCTGATGTTCTTTTTTGGAAACGGGATTCTATTTTTTGAAAATGGAGGTTACTTTTTAGATTTATGTTCAGGTGAAAAGAATCGTTATTTAAACTCCCTACTATCTGACCATTCAATATCATCAACTGTAATTTTGATTGAAAGACAAACTGCCACTATGCCGGCCTGCAATCTGGTATCATGTGGTGAATGCATCTTCAAAGTACACAGCCAACCCTCCTACTGTCTGACCATTCAATATCATCCACTGTATTTTTTTTATAATAGACAAACTTTGCCAGCCTACAATATGAAATCATGTGGTGAATGCATCTTCAAAGTACACAGCCAACCCTCCTACTGTCTGACCATTCAATATCATCCACTGTATTTTTTTTATAATAGACAAACTTTGCCAGCCTACAATATGAAATCATGTGGTGAATGCACATCCACACAGCGCATGTACACAGCTGATTCTGTACACAGTTGTGCCAGCATACACAACCTGTGCAGTTGAATGGTTTCACGTTGTTTGTCAACTCACTTGAAGAGTAAGGAGGGTGAAAACGTTGAAACTTAAGGAAACTTTATTTAACTGGTTTAGGACTTACAGGTGGCAGGACCAAGTCCCAACTAAGACACATTAGAATAGAGGATTCAGAAGTAAATTAATACAAATATAGAGGGTTTTCTTAAAGATTTGTTTCTTCATATGTTAGAATTAAACATGATAAACAGTCAGAGGTTTGTTTTCAGTAGACTTCTAAATATATGAAGTGCATTGTTTCAACATTTGTTGTGTGTGTGTGTCCTAGATATTTTTGTTTAATGATCTGATCTTGGTAGTTGACCTCTTTTCCTGTGATCTTGATGTTCATCATAGACCCTCGGCTGGCCGTAGAGGTCCTAGGTCCTAATTGATCACTTGGACCAGTAATCATGGTGTTCATCATAGGGCCTAGGCTGGCCGTAGAGGTCCTAGGTCCTAATTGATCACTTGGACCAGTAATCATGGTGTTCATCATAGGGCCTAGGCTGGCCGTAGAGATCCTAGGTCCTAATTGACCACTTGAAACTCGTAATCATGATGTTGATCATAGGTCCTAGGCCAATCTCTTACAACTGGATTAATTTTAATTAATCCTCACTCAAAAGCCTCTCCCTTCAGCTACCTCGTATAATACTTTGACCGAACATCATGATGAAGTCAATTCAACAAAAATTGATTCAAATTATTTCTCTGAAGGAGGTGAGAGTGTCTCCATGACCCCTGGTCGGCGCTTCATGATGGACCTCTTGGTGGGAAGTCTCATGGCCGATGGAGGACTAGAATCGGCTCTGGATGCCGCCGTTCACACCGAGGTCCGAGAATTGGAAAGTCAGAAGGAGAAGGACATTGCCGAGCCTCCTGGCGGCTTGGAGGCAGTGAAAGGAGGCAGGGTTGGAGTAGAAGGGGAGGAGCGAGACAAGAGGACCATGAGACGGGAGGAGGATAGGGCGAGCAAGGACATCAGTTCCAGTATCCCACTTCTGCAACTAGTCCAACAGCTACTCAAGTATGCTATTATAAGTTATCACACGCGCGCGAGTGGTATACGGAAAAATATAGCGTCCCATATCCAACGAGGCCGAAGGATATGGGACACAGACGCGCTATATTTTTCCGTATTCCACGAGAGCGCGTGTGATAACGTATTTATCTTCAAGCAAACTAGCTTAAATATAAAAGCGCAATACGCGGAGTTAGAACACACAATACGCAGGGTGTGATATGGGCCATGCGATATAAGTTTATATCACACTCCTTGTTGCTATGGATCGACCAATCAGAATCGAGTATTCAAGCCTGCTTGAAGATAAATCTTATTTTTTTTAAATATATTTTTTGACCTCAACAATATAAGAACAAGAAATACAATACAAGGCAAATTGAAGAACTATAAAACCATAACAGAAACAACAAGGCAAAAATATACAGGCCCAGCCCTAGAAACATACAGAACAGCAACGTACAAAAATGATGATGACATGAGGGTAACTATAGAGAACAGCAGAGTTAATGTCGAGGGGAAAGTGAAAATGAGTGTTTGAATGGAGCATGCAAGTTCAAGAAGTTAATCTGGGGAAGGACACAAGAAAACTTCCCAATAAAAGCGCCAAACAATATTATGTTACACACTGTGCTGTTATGCTGTTTCAAATTCAGTTCTTTTTCTTATTGAATGACTTACTAAATAAATATGACATTCATTTGGAAGATTAACTGAAGCTTATGCAAAGTTTGACTTCACTTGGCATGATTCCTGATCATTTAAATTTTGCAAAAGGTTTTGTCAGACAAGCCCTCCAGGGCTAATCAGGATAGGGCGAGCAGGGACATTAGTATCCCACTTCTGCAACTAGTCCAACAGTTACTCAAGTATGCTATATCTTATGTAACGCACCGTGCTGTTATGCTGGTTTCAAATCGTGCTGTTATGCTGGTTCTGTTTTTTTTATTAACCCTTTCAGCCCCAAGTTCTTTTGACATAAACAACTGCTGGGGCCCACGTTGTTTGACCCCTCGAGCGTGAAGCACACATTCTCACACAACAGAAAGCTTGTGTTGAAAGATCGATTTTACAAACTCTATTATTACCTTGAAGATTTCATTTTAGAGCATAATAAGTAATAAAATTCTCTTACTTATTGAATTTTCTTTCATATAATTTGAAAATCATTGAAATCAGCCAATAAATGTCCAAGTTCTTGGTCTTTGTTTCCCCAGTGTGTTCTGTAAACCCAAACACTTTTTTACACACAACCATATGGCGCTCAATAGGTGTTTGGCATTTCAGATCTTTCCACTCCAATTTGAAGTGATTGCATAATAGCAACACCGTTACATTTTACCATCATTGGAAAGATCCGATCTTTCTCTTTCCAATGATGGTAAGCTTGGGTATGGGGGGTGAACATGGACAAAACTACAGCTTTTTAACAAATGGCCTTTGTGCTCAGGCTTGAGTGCTTTTTTGTGTGTTATCTTGGGCGACTAAAGTCGCCATTGGGGCACAAGCAGGGTATAGTGCACAGTCGACTAAAGTCGCCATTGGGGCTGAAAGGGTCAAATGAGTTATCAGATAAATATTTCATTCATTCGGAAGATTAACTGAAGCCTATTATGCAAAGTTTGACTTCACTTGGCATGATTCCTGTTCATTTTAATTTTGCAAAAGGTTTTACCAGACAAGTCCCTATGGCTAATCAGCTGTATATTTGACTAGGCTTAGCATAAATTTTGGCTAGCCTGTGAGATTATTTTGCAATATTTTCATGTAATATTATTATAATTTCACACAAACAGATTGCTAATTTTTGACCAGCCTTTAGGACTACCCGGGAAGGAAGTTAGACTAACCTACTGAACTACATTGTTTTATATTTGGGTTGTGACTAAATCAACACCTTGGTGGTCGGGTTGGCATAATGCTTTCTTTATTCGCCTTCCACCTCTAGGACCCGGGCTCGAATCCCACTGGGGGCACCATGTGGATTGGGTTTTCAGTCCCTACCTGACAGCGTGGGTTTTCCCTTGAATAAATTTTGGGGGTTTTCCTCCCACATCTAAAACTGAAACTACCTTCTTTTTTTTCCCTCCAAGGGGTTCTTGGCTAGTATAGTGATTAAGTTCGCTTTCCTGAGAATCCTTGGCTTTACAACCAGAATTTATGAATGAGAGATCTGATTTTTTCGTTATCGTTCAGGAATGCCTCTTCC
This sequence comes from Plazaster borealis, assembly GCA_021014325.1. NCBI lineage: Eukaryota > Metazoa > Echinodermata > Asteroidea > Forcipulatida > Labidiasteridae > Plazaster > Plazaster borealis. Next base: position 22,606,530 of record CM037457.1, on the reverse strand, counting down.
ATCACCTTGTCAAAGCTTCATGAGCTGTCTGTAGATTTCAGCAAGAGCGACCCGCCACCCAGCATGCTCAAGAACGAGAAGTCCACATCCATGGAGCTGCTGCTGAAGTTCCAGCGGCTGCTGATTTGCTTTCTCTTTCCCTTTGACACTCAGCGTCGTAAATCTGCATGCGGCCAAGCAACATGTAGGTTCAGATTTTTGAAACTTTGGGTTCTTGTTCACTTTTGGTAACAGCTCAAAATAAGTGTCCACATTTTGTGTGATTCAACATTGCATGAACAAACAAACCTGTGAAAGTTTGAGCTCAATTGGTTATCGAGATCACGAGAAAATAGTGAAAAGAGACCTTATGTTTCTGTTTTATGTTTTCTGTTTTTTCAAAATATCGCGCGTGATAAAAACTATTGTTTTACTCATTTCTCAGAAACGATAGCATTTTAGGCAGAAATAGTTTAGGGAACCCTTTCAACCATTACTTACTTTAAATCATGTAAGTTATGTGTGAATCTGTGAACATTTGTGTTTTTCAATCTTACCAAGAGTGTACAGGGCCTTTAAGCTCTTCTCAACATTATCAACATTTCTGATCTTTTTTTTCAGTCAGGGCCCAATTTCATAGAGCTGCTTAAGCAGAAAAAGTAGCTAAGCACAATAAAAGTATGCTTACCTGAATAAGGTTACCAGACAAAATACCATGTCACATGTAGCATCTGTGACTGGTATCCTACTTATATTTGCTTAGAAGTAAATATTTGAGCAATGTTTTCTGCTGAAGCAGCACATATAAAATTGGGCCCTGGGAATAGGTTGAGATAGTAATGGGAATTATTCTTACAGAGCTACCTCAGTGATGTCGCATTTTACAAAATGTGAAATTTAACCCTCCTACTGTCTGACTTTTCAATATAATCCCATGACTTTGAATGATAGAGCAACTGTGCCAGCCTGCACTATGATATCAGGTGGTGAATGCATCTATACAATACACAGTCAACCCTCCTACTGTCTGACCATTCAATATCACCCACTGCGGTTTTGAATGATAGATAAGCTACGCCAGCCCGTATTATGATATCATGTGGTGAAATGCATCTAAACAGTACATAGTCAACCCTCCTACTGTCTGACCATTCATTATCATCCACTGTGGTTTTGAATGGTGGATCAACTACGCCAGCTTGTATTATGGTATCATGTGGTGAATGCATCCAAACAGTACACACACATACATAGTTAGTTCTGTGCACAGTTGTGCCACCATTCACTGGTCAACTCACTGGACACTAGTAGGATTAAGAACACACAGTGATACAAATATCGTTCAAACTGTAAATAATTTGCCCTGTGAGGTTGGGCTAAAGACAAAGCCAGATATCCTGAGATACGCAGGGAAGAAAATGGTGGTTCAGTATAAGACACTTCGTAAGATTCATCATACTTTGGGTACACCAACAATTTACACTTTGAAAAAAACAGTTCTGATTTTGCTAGAATTACAATATTTTGTTTTCGTTTTTAATTTTAGCTGCGGAGACCCGCATCAACAATTTACACTGTAAACAATTAGTTCTGATTTTGCTAAAATTACAATCATTTTTTATGTTTTTCATTTTTAGCTGCGGAGTCCCTTGGCGCCATTTCTCTTCTAAAGAAGTACATCAGTCTACTCTCTGCTCACATCCATGACGTACTCCCTGCTGCATCAGACCTTGCATCCCGTAGTCCTAAACAATTCTCTACCGTGGCTAGCATCATTGAGTCAGATCTATCAGGTAATCATAATATACAGGGGTGTTAAAAAAAAAGTGTACCCATATTTGATAGCCATATTTACCTACTTACTTAAAAGTGTTTACAATTATTTTTGGATCATATGAAAGTGGTGACTGTTAAACATTAGTGGTGAACAAATCTAAGAAATCAGACAATGTTTGTTCAAAATATGGTAGTTTAAAGGTATCATGTGCAAAACTGATTTGTCCATGAATGCTCTTTCAACTCCATCCACTTTGAGGCTAACCTGGCCAACAGTAATTGATCGTGGACTTTCAAATCCATGAAGTAATGTGTATCACTTTAAAATCACCTGTCCAGAGAAGGCTAGTTTATGTTCATCGATGTGTAACATTATTCAACACTCAATTTATTGTTAAAAAGATTACAAAAGAGAAGATACTATCGTTGATGTGTATTCAGAAGTATTATTCAAGCGGAGATAAGAAAACCTCCATGGACAAATCAATTTGCAACTGATTTCATAGATTTTGTCACCACCAATGCTCAACAGTAACCACTTTCATAAAATTAATTGTAAAAACTTACAAGAAAGTAGGTGAAAATGGCTGTCAAACTGTGTTTACATCGCATGTTTAAACATTGCCACGTGACAAATCAGAATGGATAAACTGTCCCAGGTATTTATGAATGTCATCATCTTTATCTTCCTTGCAGGTGTTCTCCTCCCTGAACTGATCACCAGTCTAGTTCTTCTCCAAGTCAAACATCGTTCTGTCCCGCTCAGTGAACTCGCTAGTTTAATTGACTTACTGGAAGCCTTTAACAGACTAGCACCAGGCATGGATAAGGAGGATGCTGAAGACTTGGCGTGGTCAGGTTTGAGAGGTCAGTTACCAGACCTCTTCTCAACTCTAACTAGGGTTTTATTGTTTTTTTCATTCCGTGAAAAGTTTGACTAATCTGAAATGGGATGTTGATGAAATTAGTAAATTTACCTGTTTTCTGGCCTTGTGAAAATAGTGAAAGATGCAGTTTTGTACGAGATGACAGAAGGACACAACTTGTGTGTCAAATGAAAAGATTCATCATAATTACTTCAGTATTATTAAAATATTTTACTCTTTTCCGGCCTCACGAAAAAGTTATAGATGCTGTTTTGTGCTATATTTATACCAGTCAAGAAAATGAACAATAATTAACTCAATACACATCAAAATAGAATGGTTTCATCAACAACAAAATTTTACAGTAATTAAAAATGTGAACTAATTTGCACCATTAAAAAAACAAATCAGCCTTTGATCAAAGTTAGAATAAAAAAATGCAAATTTGTTGTAACAATATTATTTTGCATCAGGGATGAAGAATATTGTTTGTGTGTTTTACCCATACACTGATGTTTGTTGGGCACTGTATACTCGGTACTTTCCCCTGAGTTTTTTCCTGTAAAAAGAAAAAGGCATATTGCTTTGGTGGGATTCGAACCCAAGACCTTTGCCATTCTAGAGCAGGTGTCTTTCCTCTGGACAACCAAGCTTGCCCTGTAGCCAGAGGCAGTTCCGTCCTTATTTTTAGCAGCGGGTACTACAACAATTTAATAGATGTTAAATTTGCATCTGGTAGTTTTGATTCAAATAGTTATTCTGGTGTGATTTGACGACGTTTTTTGTGACAAAGGTTCCTGTACAGACAAATCCAAGCAACTATTTTAAGAAGCTGTTACTGGGCAGCAGTATTGTGTAACTCATCGAAGGCATCTACAACCAATGATGTTGATGCAACTATGCGCCAGTGTGATTCGAAATAAAGCCCCCACGCGTAGTGTGAGGGTAAGTGCGTCTGAGTAAAGCCCGGTTCATACTTCCTGCGAAAGCGAACGTGAAGCGAATTTGGACGTCACTTTGATGTCACAGCTCTGTTTTTCGCTGCGAATGTTCACAGGAGTTGAGCACATCTCAACTCTTGCGAATTGTTCGTTGCGAATTTGTGACGTCAAAATTCAAATCGCATTCGCATTTGCAGAAAGTATGAACCAGGCTTACTGGTAGACAAGACTGGTACAGGACATATGCAAATGACCTATTGGTTGGTCTGTTTGGAAACTGTTTTTCTCAGCAGGAATATCTAGTCTAGCAGCGTCCAATGATGCGGGTTCCAACGTCCCTCAGACTCCCGATGATGTCCCCCTGATACGCAAAGCGGACCTTGAGAACCACAACAAAGACGGCGGGTTGTGGGTCGTCATCAACGGCAAGGTGTACGATCTAAAGGACTTCCACTGCAGTGCGCCGTGCGGCAAAGATAAACTACAACAATATGCAGGTCAGTAGACTATAATAATAATAATTACGGGCATTTATAGAGTGCTCTTACACTGGGTACCACAGCGCTTTACAAGAAAACTATACAATAAGCAAATAAATAAAGGCACTAATAACGGGCAAGACAGTTGGTCTGTGGCGTGTCGTGGCCGAGCGGATAAGAACACCGAACTCAAGCTCTGGTGTTTCTAATCAGCAGAGTGTGGGTTCGAATCCCAGTCGTGACACATGTGTCCTTGAGCAAGACACTTAACCACATGCTTCGTCCTTCGGATGGGATGTTAAGCCGTAGGTCCCATGTGTTGTGTAATGCACGTAAAAGAACCCAGTGCACTTATCGTAAAGAGAAGGGGTTCGCCCCGGTGTTCCTGGTTTCATTGGCTGCATATTGCGCCACAGCACCTTGTAAACCATTACATGGTGCTATGCAAAGGAATAGGTCTCATACTTCAACACTTAACCCCACTTACCTTGTAGGAAAAATACTGAGCGCTTCGAGACACCCTTCGGGAGTATAAAGCGCTATATAAGAACTGCATTATTATTGTTATTATATGGCAATCAACCGTTGAACAGGAAAGTTTTGAGATGTTTCTTGAAAACTTCAAGTGACTCTGCGGAACGAATTTGATGAGGGAGACAGTAAAACGCACGATCCCCAGCAGCAGAACTTGGTATTATTATTATTACTAGGATTGGTAATGCACATAAAAGAACCCAGAACATTTTTCGTGGAAGAGTGGGGGTTAACCCTGGTGTTTCTAGTTCACATAGCAAGTACCCTTGTTGATAGGTTTCCTACATAGCTATAATAATAATAATAATTTCAATACCATCTCACTATTTTCTGCCATTGTCTAGTACTTTCACAATGCTCATACTCTTTTCGTCTTAAGACCATCTTTCTCTTTTGCTCAACATTTTCTACTTATTTTCCCCCACAGCCAAGGATGCAACGGAGGAGTTCCAGAGCGTAGGGCATTCAGCCGAAGCCATTCTCATGATGGAAAGCTTCTTCGTTGGGATCTATGTCGGGGTAAGTTATCTTGACAAATGCCCCTCCCCCCCCTCATTAAAATGGCAGTCGAAGGGTCTTGTCTTACAAAGGGTAATTTATACAGGCAACAAACTGGCACTACATGCAAAAGGAACACTTCGGTAGCACAAGAGAAATTTGAGGGACTCCAAGGTCAAATTCAGTTTTGTGATCAACTCATTTTCCAATAGATAGAGTCCTTATGAAAATGGAGAAAAAGAAATTACAAATCTCTAACCTCACGTTAAAATGGTCCACAATGCCACTGTGTTTGATACCCTTCAAATGCAATTTTTGTCAAAATCCAAAAACTTTCGATGATGTCATATTTGAAATACATGGCCTGTACATTTTTGTACAAAGAATTTTGTAGGACGAAGCAATAATGCTGAAGTGTCTTGCTTAAGGACACAAGTGTCAAGACCAGGACTCAAACCCACACTCTGCTGATCAGAAACACCATAGCGTGAGTCCAGTGTGCTTGACGCTCGGCTTGACCGTTCGAACCTAGACTCTGCTGGTCAGAAACACCAAAGCTTGAGTCTTGTGCACTTGACGCTCGGCTTGACCGTTTGAACCCACCCTCTGCTTGTCAGAAACACCAAAGCTTGAGTCCAGTGTGCTTGACCACTCGGCTATGCCACACCATTATTTGATTATCTAACTGTTCTTCCATCTTTTGACTAACAGCCCGAAGAGGACATCATTATCCCATCGATCAACACCAGCTGCTCCTCCTCTCCTCTCATCGATGCTGAGCGTGCCTTAGGTCTTCTCATCGGTCTTAACTCCTGCCACCAGGCCTGCGGACACTCTCTTCACCCCCTGGAGGTGGACTACAAGAACTGGCTCCAGTCGCCACTCTTCAGCGGGGGCCTTCAGCTGAGTCAGCGCCCCAACGCCTTAGACCGCGACGACCGCGGATCCAACACCTCCACTCCTGCAACGACCCCTGTTCAAGCACTGAAATACGAAGACAACCAAAAGTACTTTGCACGGTCGGCTTCGTTAGCCGATGCCGCCCGCCCGTTTCTGCAAGCTTTAGCGGACGGACGGCTTCAGGACAGCGGAGTGAAGGCGTTTCTCAGTCAGTGCGATCGCTACTGTCGTCTTCATCATCTGATTGCACCGATCGAGTTCCCGTCGTCGCACCCCATCGAGGTTGCTGGCAGGTTGTTGATGGCGTGCATCTTGAAGCACCACGACCTGGGGCATGCTGCGTTGGGGTTGGTGGAACACGGCGGGCAGGGGGATGGCCTGGGTCATATACGACATGCCGCCATGCCAAAGTCTATCTCTGAAGTCTGCAGAGTGGTCTACCAATCGAAACGATCACTCATTAAGGTATGACTAATTAGTATCATATCGTCTACTCAGGACTATAAGGTCATTAGTGCAATTTGTATGGATATCATGAATTTGGATTTGCATATTTTGGAGCTCCTGGTAAATGGGGTTTTCTTGATCAAGAGTGGTCTTCATAGTATTTGTTTTGCAAAAAAAAATTCATCTTTTGGTAATCTGGCGCTATATAAATCCAGTTATTATTATTATTATTAAAAAAATACTTCAAAGACAAGATAAGTTTATATTAATTTTTATTTGTTAACTAGACTCGTCAAGATCTTTGCCACTCCTACGAGGAGGTCTGTACACCAGTCATCCAGCGTTGTCGTTTCTTATTCAATGAGCTCCGCCCAGCAATCGGAAACGAAGTGTCTGCTCTGTCTAGGCTCAAGATACTCAGTACCCCACCAAGATGGAAACAAGTCGTCATGAAGATGATCCGACAACGCCGAGCTGCCGCAGCTGCTGCTGTCATGGGTAAAACATTCTTCAATTTATTGGTGCAGGCATGATATTCTTTCTACTTAAGTCTGATTTCCAATTTTGTTGTTGCTGTTTGTCTAGTACAATGCCTTGCTTAGTCACAACTTACTGCTTAAATCTGAATTCCTCAGACCATTCGAGACAGTTGCCATGTCCCATGGTTCGGGCAAGCTTTTGCACAGTTATGTAAGAGATGGCGAACACCTAAACACAAATGAATGTGTATGGCACAATGATACCAGGGTTTGCTCATCTGGAGGTTGCTAGCCCCGAACCATGTGACTTGGCAACTGTCTCTGTCTCTGTAGTCTGATGAATTCCAATTTAAGCGGTAACTTGTGACTAAGCAAGTCATTGTACCAGACATTATTCAAATTTAACTCCCAAATGGCTCATTGGGACATGGCTCGTTGTTGTACTGAACCAATGATTTCCTTTTTGTACAAAAAAATGTGTTAATGATTTGTTTTGTTTTTTTAAAGCTTCTGCTAAGGAAGAGAAGGGAACCAGGGATGTCAAAGTCAAGACAGAAGGAGGAGAGACTGAGGGTGAGGAGGCAGGAGCTGTCGGCGGAGTGGGCGTGGTTCGAATCTTTGCCAAGCAGCAGCCAAAGGCGGAGAAGAAGTCAGCCAAGGAAAAGGTTTGTTCAAACATTATGCAAAAATATCTTGAAACAAAAGGTTTTAAGTCGTCCCAAGACGAGCATAAAGATGTATTTATGAAGAATCATAAAACATCCAAGAGCAGAAATGTGAGATTTCAATTTCTTGAAAAATTTGATGGATTAGTATTCATAACAAAAAATGTCAATGTATTTTATACAATGTGTACATTTTTTAAAGAAAATCGCGAGAACAACTGGGGAAAACTCAGTGTGTATATCATATCTGACGATGTTAACATTAGCTTAACTCTCCAAGACAACTTTACTTTTGTTTCCTTAAATACTTCTCAGTTTCTTTCTTGAGGTGCACTCGCCTACCTGAAAGACATCAATGGTCTGTTAGAGAACAGTTGAATACATCAGATGCACAAGATCTGGAGGTGTTTGTTTAAATATGGCTTTCTTTGAGTCAGCATTCTTCAGAAGACGTGAAGATGTACAATATTTGAAAAGTCAGGACTTTCCGATTCCGGTTCTTCTCAGAACCACATCTTCTCACAAAAGAAAGATTTCACCCACATGGTTTTTATCAGCAAGCTATTTCCTAATTTCCTTGACTCGTTTCTTAACTAGGATTCTTGGCGGGCTGTCGTCAGTGCAATCACCAGCGCTCGTAAATTCAAGTGGCTACGTCAACGCATGACGGGCGCCTCCACGCAGACAGCACTGATGAGCCAAATCGTAGAGTTTGCTGTCAATGATACCAACCTGGACTTGGAGAAACTGAGGAGGATGCTGTATTGTCAGGTAGGCTTCTGCTAGAAAGAGTTTGTTGAACTCGACCCGTATGTGCGACTTTAGTCATGAGTAGGGTCCCATCTCTGCAACTGATAACTTGTGGACTTTTGTTATTTTGTTTTAATAGTGGCTTCTCAATTAGCGCTCATATCAGTCTCTCAGTGATGCTTATGCCTCTCCAAAATTATTACCCCTGGTCACTGGGCCATTTATTTCGTTCTTTAAACCATCTCGGCTCCCTAGGGAGTATACAGCCCGTGCTGCCAAATATGTAGTGCACCAAGCTAAATCAATCACAAGAACCATCTGTGCCCTCACAGGTACCCATTTACCCCTGGGTGAAGAGACGCAATTATAGTTAAGTGTCTTGCTCAAGGACACAAGTGTATCATGACCGGAATTCGAACCCATACCCTTATGACTTAATCACCAGAACTTGGTTCCGATGTGTGATAAGCACTGTATACTCGGTGCTTTCCCGTGTCCGATAGGAACAATTTCCTCAGGCATACTGCTCGAGTGGGATTCGAACAAACAACCCCCCCCGCCCCGCCATTCTTACCTCTAGGCCACCATTTGTGCACATAATTAGCAGTGGGTACAGCAGCAGTTTTTATAGATGTAATATTTGCATCATGAATGAATGATAATTTGTGAACTGGGTCCAATTTCATAGAGCTGCTTAACGGCCGATTTTGTGCTTACTGCGCGAGTTTCCATTTCATAGGTCTTCTAATCATAAGCTCACGAAAAGGTATGCTCACATTCCGGTTCTTAATGTATGAAAATGAATGACGTAACAATGCAAATTCATGGTGAACGCGCAAGCTGGTCGCCTTATTTTCTTGCTAACCTGTGAAACATGCTTACGCTTAAGCTATAGTTAGCACGAAAATGTGCTTACCGTTAAGCAGCGCTATGAAATTGGCCCCTGATAATTGTGGACTTTTACTATTTTGTTTTACCCTATGTCAATGTGTGATAAGCACTGTATACTGGGCCCTGCAGGCAAAAAAGCCACAGGCATACTGCTCGACTGGGATTTGAACAACTGACCCCCAGCCATGCAAGAAGTAATTGAAGTGGGTTCCGCAACAATTTTAATTGATGTGATAACTGCATCTTGATGAAGGACACTATTGTTTCATGGTTTACTTGCAAACGTTCTTGAAGCAATGGGTGCACCAAATTGCAACCTTTACAAGTATACTATTTGATTAAAGCTTGTATCCTTGGAGAATGTTTATTGTTTTAATATATATTTATTTTTATATTTCTGACAGCTTGAGAGAGCTGAGAATCGTCTCCACGGAGCTGAAGCGATTTTAACCCAACTCAAAAAAGACCAGCTGATCCCGTCTGTCCGGTACGCCATGCTCTGCGGCTGGCAAGGTCTAGTCGACCACCACAGCAACGACACCACCCCACAAAGTCCCCTCTTCAACGACTCCACCGCCAACTGCCTCAACAACATCAACCTGATCCCACCGTACGATCGCGTCATCCTGCAGACAACCTACGCTAAGCTGAGTCGCTGGGCTGTGGATGCCCTCCGCCGTCTGGTCATCTCGGCAAATGAGACGTTGAGCTGCTCGGCGCAGGCGGCCAATGATGAAGACGAGGAGGATAACGGGTTGACACTGGGGGTCCTACCCCAGGCGAGGTTCATTCTAGCTACCCTGGGGATGCTGACCAAGGAGCAGCTGGCGTGTGGCGTGAGCCTGCTGTTGAACTCCGGGGTACTGGGTCTGATGCAGACCGTGCTTAGACTGACGGGTAAGAGACTCTGAAGCTAGAATACAAGCATGAAAGTCTTTCTGCTTAAAGTCTGTTTTCCGAGTTTTGGGCCCTTGGCAAAATCAGAAAAATTGTAATTTATAAGGCCTGAAAAGTGTATTAAAGGCCCTGTACACTATTGGTAAGATCGAAAAACACAAATGTTCACAGATTCACACACAACTTACATGATTTAAAGTAAGTAATGGTTGAAAGGGTTCCTTAAAATATTTTTGCCTGAAATGCTATCGTTTCTGAGAAATGAGTAAATCAATAGTTTTTATCACGCGCGATATTTTGAAAAAACAGAAAACATAAGGTCGCTTTTCACTATTTTCTTGGATCTCGATGACCAATTGAGCTCAAACTTTCACAGGTTTGTTTGTTCATGCATAATGTTGAATCACATAAAATGTGGACACTGATTTTGAGCTGTTACCAAAAGTGTACAATACCTTTAAGTCTACACCATGTGTACATGTAGTTCAGCCCTTGTACTCAATTAAATGTTCCTACTTTTTTCCAAGGACCAAATATCATGCCTGTATAATAATAATATGGGCTTGTACACAAAGAGTCGCCCCAGTACAGCAGAAGGTGCAAGATTTAGAAGTTTTTGTTGCTCGACTTAAAAAACCTGATGATCAATCACTTGTCGAATATTTGATAGATAACATGCCACTAGTAAAATAAATCCAGCTGGACCAGGCAGATACTATAAGTACACTATTCTATAATAATAATAATGAAAACTTATGAAGCACACAAATCCACAAAAGTGCTCATGGCGTTAATACAAACAATAACATACATGTACAATAACCAAAATGGAAACGTAAGCCTAAGCTAAGAAGAAATGCAAAATATACACGTGGTAAAGAAATACAAATTAAAGTTTAATAAAAACCAAGTAAAAACAAACCATTTACTCGAATACTTGATTGAAAAGATGAGTCTTGAGGGTTTTTTTTTTCAAATTGGTTTAATGAAACAGATGTTTTTACTTGTGCTGGCAATTTGTTTCTATCGATTACAGTAAATGCACAGTAACAAAATAAATGAAAAAAGTAAAGTGATATGAACGAGCACATTTACTTCATAGCAATACTAAAAAGAAAAGTCTGAATTTCATGTTTAGAAAAGGCAAAACATAATGAAGCCTATTTTGCTTGTTCTAAAGCTCAGTAATATTATAGAAGTTGAAAAACTATGAGTTCGACCTGTTAGTTGTAAGTTCCTTTTTCGGTTCCCTAGGATACAAAATATCCAATTGATCAATCTTAAATCTTTTTTCTTTTTTTTGACTTCCCTGGTTCAGGCCCAGACCATGACTGTAACAACGACGACGATGCCCCGCTCCCGTCTACTGTATTTGAAGAGACGCGTAACATACCGCAGCCTGCCCCCATGCCCACCAGCGGACCTGAGCTGGCCGGAATGATGAAGATCGGTACCAGAGTAGTGAGAGGACAGGACTGGAAATGGGGTGATCAGGTTAGTCGTAATTAAGATGACAAAACAAATATATATAAGTATTTAAAAACTTTGGCACAAAAGAGGGTTTTTTTATTTTTTTATTTTTTAGGAGACTTACTATGTAAATCTTTTCCATAATCATTCAAAAGTTGATCAATTAAAGACAACCCAAATATATTAATGTCAAAACGGTTAAGTTATTTCATTTGGATTAACCAGGATGGCCCACCAACGAGTGAGGGTCTAGTCATTGGCAAGTTAGGGGAGGACTAAAAAACTTTGACACAAAAGAGAATTTAATTTACTTTTGAGGAGACTTACTAACTATGTCAATCTTTTCCATGACCATTCAAAAGATGATCAATTTTAAACAATAAAAAATGGTGTATCTTGTTCTAAGTATATTTTGTTAACTCAGTAGAGGCCTGGAATTACATGGAGGCCATGGCCTCTGTTGCCCCTGGTCTTGGCCTTGGTGCCCCTTCAAAAGTTTCCCATAGACTGTAAGATTTTCCATTTGGAAGTGTCATTTGCAAATTGAAAATGGCCTTGCCCTCTCAAAGATGAAATTCCAGGCCTGTACAATGCATTTGCACGTTTAAGACGACCCAACCATATCAGTCTCAACATGGCTAACTTTTTTCATTTGGATTTACCAGGATGGCCCACCACCGAGTGAGGGTCGAGTCATTGGCGAATTAGGGGAGGACGGTTGGATACGTGTTCAATGGGACACAGGCAGCACTAACTCCTACCGCATGGGGAAGGAGGGGAAGTACGATCTCAAGTTAGCAGGACCCCTACCGGTAGTGGAACAGGCCGAGGATGACAAGGATTGTGTCATTGATCCAGGTAATTAAATCAGTTTTGAATGTTGACACAAGTTTACTAATTAATGTCTTCATTGCTGAGGGGTCTAGTGCACTGGATTCAAGCTCTGGTGTTTCTGATTAGCAGAGTGTGGGTTCGAGTCCCTGTTTTGACACTTTTGCCTCAAGCAAGACATTTTAACCATTATTTCTTCGTCCTTGGTATGGGACGTTAAGCCATAGGTCCCGTGTGTTGTGTAATGCACATAAAAGAACCTCGTACATTTATTGTTAAAAGAAGGGGATTGCCCCCGGTGTTTCTGGTTTGGTTGGCTGCAGATTGCTCACAGTACCTTGTAAACCGTTACATGGTGCTATGTTAGTAATTCAAAACTTGTGACAACAAATTTATTCAATAATAAACCATCTTGTGGTTTATTACATTATATTTGAAATAAAAAGTTGCATTCCCTTAAGGTGATCCCTCTGCTGCCGTAAACTTGGTTTGATCACTGGCTACACGGCAGTTAAAGGTTGTATCGCTTCTGATGGGCACCCCCGAACAACGATATTTACAAAATAGGGAAACCTTCAATATTAGGGCACAGTTGGTAGAGCGCCGGCACGTTAATCTGGAAGTCACCGGTTCAAATCCCGTACTAGTCAATATTTCTTTGTTCAACCAAAAAATATAAAAATTTAGTCAGTGCTTTATTAAATTAGTTTTAACAAATAAATTTTAAAAAGTACTATCCATTTGATTGGACAATGTGATCTGATTTAATCCAATCAGCTTCCAAGAAGAGACAAGAGAGCAGCCACCCCACGGTCCTGATCAGAAGGTCTAGCATCTGCCTCCTCCAACTCCTTACACTAAGCTGTGGAATACATGCAGAGAATATGCAACGAGATGCAACCAAGACGCTGTGCGGTCTGCTCAGGACGTTGGTGGAAGCCGGCAGCACTAAGTCCTCAGAAGGTATAAACAGTTAAAATAAAATAAGTTTGTAGGGCCTGAAAAAGAAAAGATACTTTGATTTTTTTAATTTTATTTCTGTCTACAGAACTCAGATTTTTAGTTGAGGAGCAAAAACGAAAGTAAAATTGAGAAAATTCATACCAGGATTGATAGCAAATGTTTTGTAGCAGAGAATAGACCCTTTGCCTATGAGGTCCAAAACAGCGCCTCACTGAGGTCAGTGAAGACCTATCATTGGCTGAGAGATGTTTGTGGCACGTACACGCATGTCTGTTTTCCATTGTTTGATCTTAGCGATGTCGGCCAATGCCGGGTTTATTCAAAAGAAAATTCAAATATATCGATTGTTCAAATCAATCATCAGAAAAATATTTTCAAAATAAATGAAACGGAACTTTGCTGTTCTCAGAAAAAGAAATTTCATCACTTTATTCAAATCTATATTAGTGTGTCATGGCAAAGTTCTGATGACTGAGTCATCAGAGTGTGGGTTCAAATCCCGGTTATGACACTTGTGTTCTTGGGCAAGACAATCAACTATAGTTGCTGCTCATCACCCAGGAGTAAATGGGTACCTGTGAGGGTAGAGATTATTGATGTGAATGATTAGCAACCTGTGAACCCAATTGGCTGCCAGTGCTGCGTACTCCAAAGGAGTTGAGATGGTGTCAGAAATGCTTGAGCCCCAATGACCAGGGGTAGTAATAGTGTAAAGCGCTTTGATACAATGTTGAAAAGCGCTGAATAAACGCCTAATATCATTGTTATTTAATAGATGTTGATTTTGCATCCCGCTGCTAACCCATAGGATTCGAACTGCCTCTAGCCACCGGGCTAGCTCGGTGGTCTAGTGGTAAGACATCTGCTCTTGCGATGCAAAGGTCGTGGGTTCGAATACCACTCGAGTGATTTGCCTGTGGATTTTGTTCACAGAACTGGGAAAAGTACTGAGTATACAATGCTTAATACACATCAGTGTACTAGGGTAAAAACAAATTATATCATTGATATTATTATTTCAAACTCCATCCATATCTAATATTTATTTCCACACTAGGTGAGCTATCACCATCACGGCTGGTAGCAAGGCAACAATATTATGAGTGGTCAACCCTTGGGTTCATCACCAGCGTGGCCAATGCCCCCAGCCTCTGCCGTGCCCTCAGCACTCCCGACTGGATGGATTTACTCCTAGGGATGGTCAAGAAACCGGACGTCACTGCAGAGTCCATCACAACCCAGGTCATATTCTGTTTTGTATTAAGTCGCATCCCCTTAAGGTGATCCCCTGGCTGCCGCTTCCTAGGTATCGTAACCTTGGGTGTGATCCCTGGCTACACGGCAGTTAACAGTTGTATGGCTTCTGACTGGCAGCCCCGAACAAAGATATTGACAAAATAGGGAGACCGCCAACATAGGGCTAAATAGCTCAGTTGGTAGAGCGCCGGCACGTTAATCCAGAGGTCGTTGGTTCAAATCCTGTTTCTTTGTTCAACCCCAAATCATATATTAAGATTCCTTGAAATGTATTTTTTTAAAACGGAACAAATCTTACTTCTAAAGCGTCTTGATTTTATAAGTTTTTGAACCTGCATTAACAATGCCTTCCTGGGTACGATTTTGTAGATCTTGGCGTTGCGTCTATTGAGGGCAGTGTTACCAGCGTGGGAGGAGACAGATTTATCAATTCGTACCAATGACCTTGTCAAGAAACTCTTCACGCTGCTGGGGTCAGTTCTACTGAACTGCTCTGCTGATATGCCATACCCGTATTCCGGTAAGTCTTGTTTGTATTCCAGTTAGCTATATCCGTATTCCGGTATTTTATGTCCGTATTCCGGTAACTCATATCCGTATTCCAGTAAGCTATATCCGTATTCCTGTTTTTTATATCCGTATTCCGGTAACTCACTCACTCTACCGCATAGACGTCATGGATTCATCACACTGATATCCTATGTTCACGGTTAATAGCTTGGTTCCAAAGCCCATCAACCTTGCTCGATCTAAGATGCTTGATCTAAGATGTCCTCGGGCGGCCTCTAGGTATTGACCATCCAGGTGCCGGGGGATTCTGCCTCAGCAGTTAATGGCAATGCCTAGTGCCTTTTTTTTTGTCGGGATGTTGACAGCAAGGCGGGCAATGTGGCCAAAAAGAGCTTAACCGAGCAAACAACATTGTTACAGTTTAGTCGAAACAGCTGTTTCACTGCGGTTGAACCGAACAAGCAAAAACGCTTAACCAATGACTGAAGCTCGGTTCATACTTCCTGCGAATGCGAAGGCGAAGCGAATGTTGACGTCACAAATTCGCAACGAATAATTCGCAAGAGTTGCCCCGTGCTCAACTTTTGCGAATATTCGCAGCGAAAACAGAGTTGTGACGTCAAATTCACGTCAAATTCGCTTCGCATTCGCATTCGCTGGAAGTATGAACCGGGCTTAACTCCTGGATTTACAAAAAGGTGAAAATGCCATCATTTCAACATGCCTCCTTAAATTTAAATCCTTGTTCCAGATCGTTTTGTCATCAATGACTCTCATCCTACTCTAACATGACGGCTGGATGAAGTCATTTACCCTTTACGTTGTCACCAATTCCTAGCTATCAATTTCTGCCAACAGGTGGCGGATGTCGAAGGACTATGAAGCAATCTCGCTGTAAGGTTTCCCTGACCGCCTCCTTGGGGAGTACGGTAGCCGAAGAGGTCATCATCCTCATATGTCGTCTGCACACTCTCCCGGCCTGGAACCAGACCATAAATGATTACGTCACACAGCAGCTCAGCACCGTCACCGAGATACTCCTGGAGGATGGACTTGCTGAGGTCAGTGTGGATATGATTATGTAAATCTTATGAATATTTAAGCTTTGTTATACATAGTCATGAGATTATGAAGAGTCAGTTTGAGTTTCTTGTCACCTTTTACAAGGAAATGTGTTGTACAAGGTTTTTATTTGATTTTTGGTTGAACTATGAAATATTTACTAGAGTGGGACTTGAACCTGAGACCTCCAGGTTAACCACCAGTCAGAAGCACCCTTGAACAAAGATATTGACAAACATAGGGAGACCACCAACATAGGGCTAGACAGCTCAGTTGGTAGAGCGCTGGTACGTTAATCCGGAGGTCGCAGGTTCAAGTCCCACTCTAGTCAATTTTTCTTTGCTCAACCCAAATTATTTAAAATTTACCCTTTCAGTATCCCTTGTGTTTCATTACTCGCAGTTATTATTTGGGATACAAATTTTTATTTGCAACTAGACAGTGAAGTTTACTATAATGTGTAATAGGTGTGTCAATACGACTGTACATTTCTAATACTATTTATTTCTTGCCTTTTTTATTTGAATTGTCATATTTCAGTGATGTCTTTTTATGGGTTTTTATACCTGAGAAATTTACAAATGAAAATGGAAGTATTTCAGAAACTCCAACATTGATGTTCAATCCATGAATATACTTTCCTGAATTTTCCTTCAGCCACGTAATGTAAGCCAAGAAGACACCCTTGCCAAAGAGGGCGCTGTCATGTCAGCGCTGGCCGTGATTGGCCACCTCGATGGGCGCCCGCGTCTCGGTGGTCTGGTGAGACATGACGAGTTCGGTCAAGGAACAATTGCCAACATCGCCGCCAACGGACGGCTGACTGTTCAGTTTGAAGACCAGAAAGTGTTGAGGGTGTGTCGGTTATCGTCTCTTACTTCAGTAAGTCGTCCCATGTTAGTTTGAGAAGTTGGTGATTTTTGAACTAAACAACAATGTCAACCTTAAATTCTGTAGGGGCATTCAGGTCGCCTGAAAAAAATTCAGGTCGCCTGGGGAAAAAAAATAATAAAATTGTTTGATATTCTTTTAGAGGAAATTTTTCAAATATGACATCATTGGATATCAACAACAAATGGGTTTGTACATTCCAAAGAGGATTTTTAACGTCAAATTCAATGCCATTGTCATTGAATATCATAAAAAATCAGGAATAAACTAAAAATTTTGCATACAAAAATGTAGAGACCCATATGTTTGAAATGTGCCATCATTGAATATTTTCGGTGTTGACAATATTTGCACTGGAAGGGTATCAAACACAATGGCGTTTTACACTGTTTTAACGAATTAGTGGATCACAAAAATGAATTTGATCTTGTAGTCCCTCTTTAATCACTCAATCAAAGAAGGCGTAACATTTGCAATGTTCACTTTTTCGTTCCAAAGAAAAATAACAATTGCAGGTTATACAGTTGGGGGAGAGAAAGAGGTTTGATCAGTTAAAATTTAGGGTGGTGATAATTTGCGAGAGAGAAAACGTCAAGTGCAATTCGGCCCTTGGGCTGCAGAATGAAAGTGCAATAAACCATGAATAATAATAATAATAAAGAGACCTCGTTGATGCCGCGGCCATCATTGCCATGGTCCCTGTATACAATAGCTTAAATGAACACAGATTCTTTGAAGACTAGAGGTGCCAGACTAATTTCTTTCCACCTCACTTTGGATACATATATTTGATAAGTAGAAAAACCCTACGCCGTAATAAAGGTGTGTGGAGCCGGCACACAATAAGAAACCTGTCTCATTCAATCTCATCCAAGTAATTTTTCTCGCTTCTACCCGCCTCCTGTTACCTCTCGCCTCCTGTTACCCCCCCCCTCCCCCCTGTTCTCCATCCAGGTACCTGTGGTGACCTTTGAGGTTGAGAAGTTACCCCTGACGCCAGCGGTGTTAAGTGCCTGGGTGCAGCTGATTAGTCTCGCTGGGTCAGGCTTCAGAACTCTCAAGGTGCTCTCTTCAAGAAACAGCAGCATCTTATCCGATCCAGGTAATCAACACACACACACAGGGTGTGTCACACAAGCAAATTGCTACCAGGGGTTTTAGTTATATTTTTTTCATTGGACAGTATTATTGGTCCAATAGCGTGGCATTGTGCCCTGTTAGGGACCATGCAGTCTCCGGTACTAACACAGGTGCCATTGCAGGGCATTATGCCATGCTATTGGACCCCGAATACTGTGATATTGACAACATATAAAATATGTTCAGCAGAAAACCTGGGCAACCTCTACGGCTCTTGAACTTGTTAGAATTACATTGGCCCAATTTCAAAGAGCTGCTTAAGCACAAAATATAGCTGAGCAAAGATTATGGTTACCAGCCAAACAACTACCCCACATGTACCATCTGTGACTGATATCCTGCCCATTTTTGCTGAGCAGAAAATAGTTTAAGCAATGTTTTCTGCTCAAGCAGCTCTATGAAATTGGGCCCTAGATTATATTATCTTACCATAAGCAGCCAACTTGACATAGCAGGGCATTATTGCATGCTGATAGACCTAATGCCCTGTGATATTGGCCTCTGTTCTTGACACCATAAACTCACTCTGTAAGTAGTCACCTGTTGTGGCAGGGCATTATTTCATGCTATCAGACCTAATGCACTGTGATATTGGCCTCTGTAAGTGGTCAGCCTGTTGTGGCAGGGCATTATTTCATGCAGTCAGACCTAATGCACTGTGATATTGGCCTCTGTTCTTGACACCATAAACTCACTCTGTAAGTGGTCAACCTGTTGTGGCAGGGCATTATTTCATGCAGTCAGACCTAATGCACTGTGATATTGGCCTCTGTTCTTGACACCATAAACTCACTCTGTAAGTAGTCAACCTGTTGTGGCAGGGCATTATTTCATGCAGTTAGACCTAACGCACTGTGATATTGGCCTCTGTTCTTGACACCATAAACTCACTCTGTAAGTGGTCAACCTGTTGTGGCAGGGCATTATTTCATGCAGATGGACCTAATGCACTGTGATATTGGCCTCTGTTCTTGACACCATAAACTCACTCTGTAAGTGGTCAACCTGTTGTGGCAGGGCATTATTTCATGCAGTCAGACCTAATGCACTGTGATATTGGCCTCTGTTCTTGACACCATAAACTCACTCTGTAAGTGGTCAACCTGTTGTGGCAGGGCATTATTTCATGCAGATGGACCTAATGCACTGTGATATTGGCCTCTGTTCTTGACACCATAAACTCACTCTGTAAGTGGTCAACCTGTTGTGGCAGGGCATTATTTCATGCAGATGGACCTAATGCACTGTGATATTGGCCTCTGTTCTTGACACCATAAACTCACTCTGTAAGTGGTCAACCTGTTGTGGCAGGGCATTATTTCATGCAGTCAGACCTAATGCACTGTGATATTGGCCTCTGTTCTTGACACCATAAACTCACTCTGTAAGTGGTCAACCTGTTGTGGCAGGGCATTATTTCATGCAGATGGACCTAATGCACTGTGATATTGGCCTCTGTTCTTGACACCATAAACTCACTCTGTAAGTGGTCAACCTGTTGTGGCAGGGCATTATTTCATGCAGTCAGACTTAATGCACTGTGATATTGGCCTCTGTTCTTGACACCATAAACTCACTCTGTAAGTAGTCAACCTGTTGTGGCAGGGCATTATTTCATGCAGTTAGACCTAACGCACTGTGATATTGGCCTCTGTTCTTGACACCATAAACTCACTCTGTAAGTGGTCAACCTGTTGTGGCAGGGCATTATTTCATGCAGATGGACCTAATGCACTGTGATATTGGCCTCTGTTCTTGACACCATAAACTCACTCTGTAAGTGGTCAACCTGTTGTGGCAGGGCATTATTTCATGCAGTCAGACCTAATGCACTGTGATATTGGCCTCTGTTCTTGACACCATAAACTCACTCTGTAAGTGGTCAACCTGTTGTGGCAGGGCATTATATCATGCAGATGGACCTAATGCACTGTGATATTGGCCTCTGTTCTTGACACCATAAACTCACTCTGTAAGTGGTCAACCTGTTGTGGCAGGGCATTATTTCATGCAGATGGACCTAATGCACTGTGATATTGGCCTCTGTTCTTGACACCATAAACTCACTCTGTAAGTGGTCAACCTGTTGTGGCAGGGCATTATTTCATGCAGTCAGACCTAACGCACTGTGATATTGGCCTCTGTTCTTGACACCATAAACTCACTCTGTGAGTGGTCAACCTGTTGTAGCAGGGCATTATTTCATGCAGTCAGACCTAGTGCAATATAGAATAAGCTTTCTGTTCTTGTTCCCCGAAACCCGCTCCAAAAGCAGTACATTTTTCAGACAGGGCAGTATTGCATGCTTTGGTAAGCCTGGTATTAAACAGAAGCCACGAAGGCCATGGCCTCTGTTGCCCAGGTCTTGGCCTTGGTGCCCCTTCAAAAGTTTGCTGTAGACTTTAAGCTTTTCCAATGGAAGTGCCCTTAGCAAAATGAAAATGACCTTGCCCTCTCAAAGATGAAATTCCAGGCCTGCTTCAGTAATATGATTATGGCCTCTGTTAATGTTTTTTATAAAGCACTCCTACATGTGGTCAACTTATCATAGCAGGGCATTATGGCAGGTTAGCCGACCTAACATGCTCTGAGAATTGCCTCTACTATTGCCCACATAAACTCACTCTAAAGTGATGGACTTGTGTACACAGGGCAATATGGCATGTTAATGGGATTGTATACCTTTGGTTATTGGAACCCACTGTTTGTTTCAATCCTATATACTTGTAGATATATACCATAAAACTAACCTGTGAAAATTTCATTTCAAAAGGTGGTAGCATTTTTGAGATATTGCAGAAAATCTGGAGCGGTTATGTCCACGCAGGAAGAATAATCTGCAATTGGAATACACAATCTGAGAATTGTTACTGTCAGTAACGCTTCTCAGATTCAAATTTTTGGGGATAAAAAGTGATATCTTTTTCCATAACCGCAGTACTTCGAAGTGAACAAATGCATTATACTATCCAAAGCTGCTGTACTTCCTACCAAGTAAGTTTTTATTGCCATTAATTTTGAGAGTCATTGCCAAACGTATACAGACCCTTTAATGGACCTAGCTCAATGTGATAATGACCTGCTGGTTTTTTTTTAACTCTAGATGCAGTCAATCTGAACCGTCTCCACAAGCAGCAGATTCGACTGGCCCTCCTGCGTGCCACCCGCGTCATGTTCAGTCACCAACACAACCTGCGCAAAGTCCTGTCCCTCAACGCCGCCACTGAACCACCCCCGTTCTCGGGGGAAGATGGTAGCAGCCCAGACCCCATGATGACAAATGTCACATTGCTACAACAGTTAATGAATGCAGCCACACAGCCATCCCCGATCAAAGCATTATTTGAGAGGAAAGAGTTAGAGGTGAGAAGGGATTTTCATATGACTATTTTTTGTGTGTCAGAGAATACATGATATAGCACTGTTTCTTTTTCAGCTTTTTAATTGTAAAAATATTTCTTGTATGGAAATTTTTATAATTTTGCTTATAACAAAAAGAGTAGTAATTTTGGGTCCTACTACTTGCCATCAACTCGCCGCCAACTCTTCCAATATACATTTAAAGTCCACAAAAGAAGCATAGAACTGTAAAGTATTAGCTAAAAGAGAATTCTCATAAGTTTTAGGTTACATTTTAGGTAAAAAATTTTTTTTTTTTTTGAAAAAAAAATCTCGAAAAAGCAGCACCGTCGGCCGCCATCTTGCTTTTTTTTCACAGCACTTGCAACTGTGCTTTTTTTGCATGCATATTAGTCTTGGCCCCCAAGATGTCAATGATAATGATTATTTATATATATTTAAAATCGTTTTTTTAAAAAATTTTTTTTTAAAAAATAGGAAATATGTAGTTTTTAGCAAGACTTAACACTTCCCATTTATATATAAATTTTGATGTATATTTTTTAATGAGTTATTTGAGTTGAAATGAGTTGAGTTGACGAGCGAGTTGACGGCAAGTAGTAGGACCGGTAATTTTGTATAGGATTTTTTATATATTTTTGTATAGAAGCTTTGGTAATCTTTTGTTTTAATACCTTCAGTTTTGTTTGAAGTGTTTTACTTATTGATAGCTGAGGGCGTGCTTTCGTATGTAGCTGTAAGGGAGAAGTAGAATGTTAATCATCCTCCTACTGTGTGACCATTCAATTTCATCCACTGTGGTTATGAATGGTAGATAAACTATGCCAGCCTACAGTATGATATCATGTGGTGAATGCATCTACACAGTACACAGTCAACCCTCCTACTGTCTGATCATTCAATATCAACCACTGTGGTTATGAATGATAGATGAACTATGCCAGCCTGCAGTATGATATCATGTGGTAAATGCATCTACACAGTACACAGTCAACCCTGAAATAATGTTTTTCTATTTCCGTGATTCCGTAGGCAGCGGCTCTTGCTCTGAGCCAATACCTGATTGCCGAGACTAAATCCCCACCGTCGGGCTACATCAACGAGGAAGTCCACATCGCTCAACCGGTACGTGAAATAACTAGTCCGTCCGATGCGGCCATAGCAAGACCAATCAAGCAGCGTCGGGTCAAGCCGGCGGAGAGCCCTCCATCCCCGTTGGTCAGTCAGTTGGTGGAGATGGGCTTCAACAGGAAGAATGTGGAATTTGCAATCAAAGCACTGAGTAAGTACTGCCTCGACTAGAGAAAAAATAACTGTTCCAAAAAGAAAACAAACTAAGAGATAGATTTGAAAAAGTTACAAGCTTTCAGTTTCATTTAAGGTATTGCCCGAAAAATCGCTAGTTAATTAATATAAAAAATCGGCAGTTAATTGTAGTGGAAAATGAATTGTTGTAAAGATTCCAACATTGAATCAGGTCCATCAGCCATGTACATGTACAAACAATCTTTGCTGTGACATGTGTTTTGTGCATTGTCCGCGGCATATGCGAAAGTTTTTTATATTTTTCATTTTGAAACAGCATTATCTGTCAAAATTTGTTAGGAGAAAAACAAATTCTGCAAAAATTGGGCCATTCTTCTTCAATGAATGTTGAAGTATAATTGTTGGTAACATTTTTGTGTGTACACCTGGAGAGAGCATTTCATACACTTGAATTGCATGATGAATAAATTCATTGAATCTTTGAAAGCCTAGATTGTCATGATCATTCATGGATGTGGGGCTAACAACCCCACTCCAGAAAGACAAAACCCGTTACAGAAGCGGCCTAATGCCCCAGGAAGGGAGACGATAGGTAGTAATCATTTATCCTTAATGGGGCTGTGTCTTCATGATCAAAGCAGACCTGTGTATGTACATGGAATTATGAACTCTCACCCAGTTACAGCACGCACGCGTGCTCTCCAAATATATATAGAACGAGCGCATACGTGCAGTAACTGTGTGCGAGTTCATCCACATACAGCCACAGGCTATCCTTGGTATTTTAGAAACAATTTAAATCATTTGAACAAAAAAGGGTGGTCATCAAATCTTACAGCAGAGCTGCCAACTCTCCCTGGTTCTGCAGAAAGTTCCCTGAAAATAAACCAATCTTTCCGTGTTGTGATGAACAAATTTGACAATCTCCCTGATTGTGGAAACTTTTCCCCGATTATGTTGAGTGTAATTCTAAATATCTCCCTGATTGTTGTACAAAATCTCCCTGATTGCAAGATGCAAATGTTGGCAGGTATGTTACAGTTGTTTGGATCTTGTAAGAACTAGATTTAATAAATCGATCTCAATTATTTACTTCTCAAAGTCTGAAATATTTCAATCCAACTCCTCTGTTCTTCAAGGTGGTGGTTCTGATTCCAAGCCGAGTGCTGAAGTGGTCGTCAGCTGGTTGGTGGACCACCCCGATATTGATTTCCCGGAGCTGTCTGACTCCGAGAGTGAACTGTCTTCAGAGTTCATTCCCGACTCCGACAATGACGATGATGACTTTGAAGATCTAGAGGGCGACTATGAACAGGTATGCGTCAGTCATTCTTGCTTTCTTTTGCGTGTCGTGGCCGAGCAGTTAAGAGCAGCGGGACTCAAGCTCTGGTGTGTCTGATCAGCAGAGTGTGGGTTCGAGTCCCGGTCTTTACACTTGTGTCCTTAATCTAAGTTAGACACTTAACCATTATTGCTTCATCCTTTGGATGGGACGCAAAGCCGTAGGTTCCATGTGTTGTGTAATGCACGTAAAAGAACCCAGTTACACTTATCGCTAAGAGAAGGGGTTTGCCCCGGTGTTTCTGGCAGTGGCTGCTGAATGCACTGCAGCACCTTGTAAACCCTTATGAGATGCTACATAAATTGTTCTCATAATTAAAAAAATTAAAAACTTGTCTTAAAGTGTTCCTCTTTGTTCAAGCGCCTTGAGCACCTTATTGGTAGATACGTGCGCTAAATAAGACTATGTATTATTATTTTATTACAGCAGCCATCTTGTAACCAAAATGAGGCTGGATGGTAAAAATAATCTGGTCCCTTTATGGTGTGATAAAATTGGTATGCATCATTGCCAGTGGAGATGGGGAACATGACAAAAATTATGACAAAAGTGCTCTACAAAGTGTTCCCGAATTCTGTTAGAAACTCCAACGGCTTCTTTGGCAGACTTTTTATTTTTAACACAAGACCACCAAGTTTGCCTTGCAATAAGATCCAAGCTGCAGTATTCAACAATTGGTCAAATTTGTCAAATTTCACTAAGGCCAAACAAAATAAATGTTCTGTTTCCGATTACATGCCTTTCTAAAATAGGGTAGGTAGGTCAGAAAAACAACAGTGAGTGACAAAAACTGCTCAAAATCTATGAAAGACCTCTTTAGTATATTTTAAACTTACATGGGGTACGCAGGAGATGTTGCTGGTTAATATGGAGGTACGATTGTGTCAAATATATTCCTAAAAAAGAAAAAGAATTCGGCTAAAATTATGTCTAAATCGTCTGCTCGCAACTTCTGTTGACGCTCCTTCATCTGTTGAGCACATTCAACGAATTTGCGCAACAAATTTTACAAAATTGTGCGCAATTTGTAGTTTGCGCTCTGCAGAATTTGCAGCTCAATCTGCCGATCAAGCAAAAGCGCGCAATCTGTAGTTTGCGCTCTGTAGATTGCGCATTGCGCTCTGTGATTGCGCTATGCAATGCACATGACGACGGCCGTAGATCGCAAAATCGTCGACTCAATTCAAGGAGATATCGGTAAATTTGACTTGATGTCTTGCGGTTTTGATTTCAGTTTTGTTTAAAACATGTAAAGTTGGTCAATGTCAGACATTTATTTATTTATTTTTCCTTTTCAAGCTGAATAAAAAGTTTAGGGTCGCGGAAATCGCGGCATAAAGTAGGGGTTGCTTGGGATTCCGGAAACAGAACATTTATTTTGTTTGGCCTAAGTTTCCTTCACTTTTATTTTGTACAGTGAATGGGTTTTTTACAGAAAGCAACTGTCATCTTTCCCAGAGACAATTTGATACATATTTAATACTTTTTCCCACTAATTTGTATTGGTTTAATTTCTTATGTTTGTTCAGATGATGGCAGCAGAGGGCACGCCGTATAAGAAGAGAAGCGATTTCTTGAGTAACGATGAGTATGCCATCTACATTCGGGATAACATCCAGATTGGCATGACGGTGAGATGCTGCCGAACCTACGAGGAGGTCCAAGAGGGGGATATCGGCAAAGTCGTCAAGGTAAGTTTGAAGACAACGTAGTCATTTTTGGGGAAATATTTTTGGAGTAAATAGTGATTTTAACCTTTTGGAGCAAGGGTTTCCAAAATGTTTTTTGAGCTTAGGCATGGAATTTATTTGTTGGCACTGTGGGAACAAACAACTCTTTAGAGAAGTCATTAAATAAATAATGACCACGCACATTCAACATTTTCTCAAAAGACAACCAAAAAAAACGGTGCATTTTATTAAAACATTTGTTGAGTATCTGTGTATGGGTTCTGCTCAGGATTTCTTTAGTGCCGGAAAAAAAGTTTTTTCCTAGTACGGTCAAGTCAATTTCCTTTCGATCGTATACACACACACGTGCGCCCTGCAGCTAGCTGTGCCTTGAATGTAGGCCTGCATAGTGTGCGCACGCCTTTACCGCCATGGGAAAACAATTTACAGCATAACATCATGGTGCCTTACTCTGTAGTTCATTTTACTTTGTATTCAATGCCGTGGAATAGGATACGCAACACGTACACGATGAAACTGGTATCATGTTATATTCCAAGCGTAAAGCTACAGTCAGAGTGACTGGAAACCATTGTAAAATCAATGCTGGTTTCCGTTGGATCGTTAATGGATCGAAATAATGTGCATCGTACAGGCGGGACAGATGCTCGATCCTGGATCATTAAAATAGACTCAAACCAAAAAAGTAGTCTACTCGAAACTTTGGATGAAATTTTTACTGGTAAATAATTTATTTTTACATGTTGTTCAAAATGTTTTGAAGGAAGTGGGCAAAAAAAGGGGGAAATGTGTGGTGGACGGAAAAAAGAGAAAAATCCGCCAGTGGTGGTCGGGGAATCACGAGTGCCGGGCGGGTTTTCCGGCACTGACCACCGTGGGCAGAACCCTGCTGTAGAACCACGGTTTACTTTTCCTTAATTCAGCTCCTGACTGCCTCAGAAAATGTTTTTCACAATAATAAACCACGAAACATAATAATAATACTATCTAGCGTCTCGAAAGTCTTCATTTGAGATCCACTGTTCTCATTGTGACACAGTGAACATGGACCAGTTCATTGGAACGTTCCATTGGAAAATTCAAAATACTTTTCACTCATGTAGAGGATTGCTCCCATACTACAATGATGCAGTCCAGCGTAACGTTCTGGCGGTCGAGTGGATTGTGGGCGTGTGCCCACAGGAACAATCTTTTAGGCCTGGAACTTGCTCGACTTTAAGATGCTTCCTAAATTAAAATTCTTACCCAAATCGTTAAATTTTGTGTGTTTTTTCGATCTTACACCCTAGCTTGATCGAGACGGTCTTCATGACCTGAATGTACAAGGAGAGTGGCAGATTAAGACAGGTACCTACTGGGTGCGTTACATCCACGTAGAGCTCCTTGGGTTCACACCGCAGTGTGCCCCTGGGTCTAACATCAAGGTTGGAGATAGGGTACGGGTGAAGATCAACGTCTCCTCACCGAAGTACAAGTGGGGATCAGTGACGCATCAGAGTGTAGGAACTGTTACTGGTAAGTAAGAGTGGATACGACAAGTAACTGTAATTGTTTGTTTGTTGTTTGTTTGGTTGGTTTAATTCCATCTGCACAACAAACTTGAAAGCACATTAAATAGCAACAGTTATAGTTGCTAATGAATATGTAATAAGGTACAAATGGAGGTTACATCCAGAGGAGGTATAACCCTCCTGTAGTGGAGTACCCAGACTGCGATTGGTTCATCAAAAAAAAACTACTACTAGTATTTTGGTATAACTCAAAATAAGGCCCTGTTTGTGTGGTTGGAGATGTGTTGTTTTTGCGTTTTATTCTTGGATTATATTTTGTATTTCTTAGAATCCTACAAATTCATTAAGGTAATTTTTAGCTGCTTTTGTATTTTGTTCCTGTATATTTTAATAGATGTTAATTTTGAATCAGGGATAAAGAATATAATTTGTTTTTACCCTTACGTCGGTATGTGTATTAAGCACTGTATACTCAGTACTTTCCCGATTTCTCTGAAAAATATCCACAAGCAAATCACTCTGGTGTGATTTGAACCCACAACCTTTGCATTACTAGAGCAGATGTCTTACCACTAGACCACCAAGCTAGCCCGGTGTTTACTTTATATTGTATGTATCCAGGGTCCCCAGGGGGAACAGTTCAATGAAAACTGATGGGGCTACCCTGATTAAGTAAAACGAAATAAAGAAATTTATAAATATAAAATTAAATACTGTTGATGATTATGTGTAAAATGATATTGAGCGCACAAGGGAAATATATGGGAGAAAAAATCACATAACCAAGACTTTATTTTCAGAAGTGAAAAAGCTTGAAGAGATTGGCAATCTGAACTCTTTGTTTTTTGAATATGTACGTTTCCTTAGTTCGGAAGACGCTCAAGTTTTCTTTCTAATTTCACTGATGCCAGGTTTCAATGCTAACGGCAAGGATGTGACAGTCAACTTTCCTCAGCAACCACATTGGACGGGACTGGTATCCGAGATGGAACTGGTGCCCAGCACACACATCAGTGTCACGTGAGTGCTTGAGAACAGTGTCATAATTTTTGAAAATCATATAATTTTAACCCTTTTTCCCCTCACATGACAATAATTGTTGTAGGGGGGCGGTTAAGAGCACCAGACTCAAGCTCTGGTGTTTCTGATCAGCAGAGTGTGGGTTTGAGTCCCAGTCATGGCAGTTATGTCCTTGAGCAAGATACTTAACCAAAGTGGCTTTGTCCCTCAGATGGGACATTAAGCTGTAGGTCCTGTGTACTAGAACCCAGAACACTTATCGTAGAAGAGTAGGGGGTTAACCCTGGTGTTTCTGGTTCACATTGCAAGCACCCTTGTTTACAGGTTTCCTCAGGCTTGCAAGCTACAGTGATTAAGCTCACTTATAAGGCATCCTTGGTTTGATTATCAGAAGTATATCATTATAAAATTAATAATAGTAATAATATTTAAACAATGTACTAAGTCCAATCCGAAAAATGGAAGTCACCCAACGATTGCAGTACATGAAATGGTCTCCCATACAAGTGCTGATCACAGTCAATATGGCTAAAGTCTGTTTTCTTTCTTTAACTATATTTTACTGTATTTGTTTACAAAACTTGCCCTACAGATGCGATGGATGCCAGACCACCCCTATTAATGGTCCGCGCTTCAAATGTAAAAGCTGTGATGACTTTGATTTCTGTGAGACCTGTTTCCGTACAAGACGTAACCATCGACACCCCTTCGTACGCATATCCGAGCCTGGTAAGTGCACAATTTTTTGTTTAAGTCCTTTTTGGAAAGACTGTAGAAAGAGAACAAATATTTTTTGTTAGGTAACAGTTGTTATATTTTTTTTGTTTCACTTCACACTGTCAAAACATTAATTAGTCAATAAAAGTTACACAAAACATAACTATGACTGACAAATAAAAATGTAGAAATAGAGATATTTAAATATTATAAAGGTGTTTGAAATGCCTAGCCAGTGAGTGGCGTGGAGGAACAGATGACCAGGGCTTGATTTCACAAAGCACTAAGATTCATCTTAAGATGAGTTGTCAGTATCACCATAGCGATTTGTATCGTGACATCACACTTTGCTTAGCAATTGAGATTAATTGGCACTTAAGATAATAATAATAATAATAGTGGCTTCTTATATAGCGCTCATATCCGTCACTCAGTGACGCTCAAGGCGCTTCAACATTCAGTATTTTCCTGCAAGGTATGTGGAGCTACGTAAGTATGAGACCTACTCCTTTACATATCACCATGTAATGGTTTACAAGGTGCTGTGGCGCAATATGCAGCCAATAGAGATCAATCTTAGCTCTTTGTGAAATATCCACCCCCTCCCCAAGAACAAGAGAGAACAGCTGCGCGTTAAGGTGGGACAGACATTTACATAATAATAATCAAAACAATATATTACATTTCTAGTGCGCCCTCTCCATCCGAGCTTGTTCGAAGGCGCAAATAAAACTACATCAAAATTACATCAAAACACGTTAAATTACATTCAACACATTTCAGTTGAAATTCTTTAGTGCAGATAACTTCTCTTCCATCGTCAAACATCCTGAAAGTCTCAAGTGTGTCTTTTCCCCTGGACCCCGTTTGATAGAGCTGCGTTCCCAAATTTGGAATTTCTGCTGAGCAGAAACAAGTTACCAGGCAAAATGGCATGCAATGTGTACTATTTGTGACTGGTTTCTAGCAAATTTTTTGCTCACCACCTCAAACAATAATATTTGAATCTCTTATAATCCTACACCTCTTTTTGAAATCTTGTACAAAGGGAGTGCACCGGTCAACGTAGGTCGGCCAGGTCGCGGGCGGCGACGTACTGGCCCAGCAGCTGGGGCTCTGATCGAGGAGTGGTCTCGTTGTGTCCGTAACATTGAGGTCTCATCAAAGGAGGGACACATCTCGAGACTCGTTGACGGGAATCAGAGCACCTGCTGGCAGTCGTCGGGATCACAAGGAAAGGTAAAAATAAGAACTCACTCCGTGGCAGTAAAGCTAGTAACAGGCCTGTGAGATCTCCGCTTTAAAGCAGATATTTGGCACCAATAATGTACAACTACAATAATGTGAAATAAGCCTAGTTACTGGATCAATGGGATGCCCCAATTCGACCAGCGTAAATGCGTGATGCGCGCTCACTTGACGTTCCACGATCATTCTTACATCATGTAGTGTTTCAGCTCTTTTTTTAAGGGTCCTCTCACAGGCCTGTAATAACAAGAAGTCACCTCGATCCAATAACGAAAAGTAGTAGTGCCCTGATCGAGCTACTGAATATGTACATTATATAAGAACTCAGTCCGCGGCAGTAAAGTTAATAACGAGAAGTCCCCTCGATCCACTAAAAGAACTCACTCCGTGGCAGTGAAGTTAATAACAAGAAGTCACCTCAATCCACTAAACCAAAAGTAGTAGTCCCGACCGATTTCCTTCTTCCCCAGGTAGTAGTTAATAAGCAGGACAGTTCTTTTCAGAACTAAGTAGTCTCCTGAATTCCCAAATCTACTCTGCGGAAGTAGAATAAATAGCAAGACAAGTTCTCAAGAACAAATCTACACAACAAAGAAGATATATATACACATGGTGTTACTGCAAACTAAATATTCGTAAAATGTTCTTGTTCTCACCTCTTTGGATAAAATGTTAAAGAACTTTAATTGAGCGAGTTTAAATGAAATTGAAGAATTTTATTTTGAAGGTTTACATACAACTTTGATTCTTGAGGAATTTGTTAAATTTTGATACACAATTAAATGATAATACAAGTAATATAAATTCAATTTATTGTAATAGATTTAAGGCAACTGAAGTTTTTCTTTCGGCAGAAGCACCAAGTATACAGGGTTTCCCGATAATGTTTTTATATTTTCTTTTTTATATCCAATATCTGGCAATGAAACTGAGTCGATGACAAAGAAATTTTAAGTTTTAGATGTGGGAGGAAAAGCTTAAGAGGGTAAACCCAGGACTCAGGTAGGGACTGAAAACCCAATCCACATGCAAGTCTCAGGTCTGAGGTGGGATTCAAACCTGGGTCCACTGAGTTGAAAGGCAGGGCAAGATTCCACTGAGTCAACCTGATAAAATTAATGCAAGTTATGATGGATTGAGCGGTCGGGTTGGCGGTTGGGTTGGCCTAGTGGTATCTTTCCTCGCCTTTCACCTGTGGGACCCCGGTTCGAATCCCATCGGGGGCACTATGTGGTTTGGGTTTTCAGTCCCTACCTGATTGCGTGGGTTTTCCCTAGAAAAAGTCTCTGAGCTTTTCCTCCCACATCTAAAACTCAAACTTCCTTCCTTTTCTTCTCTCCATGGGGTTTTGGCTAGTATAGTGATTAAGTTCACTTTTCTGAGAGTCCTTGGCTTCACAACCAGAATTAATAAATAAAATTGACAATGAAACGGAGTGTCTCGTTTTGTTTTCCCCACCAGCATTTCATTCGTCTTGCCATGCAACCAAACATCTTGGTGCACAGGCTACGTATGACGGTAGATCCAAATGACAGTAGCTATCAACCCTCGCTGGTCATTGTGTCAGGTGGGAACGGCGCCTCCGACCTGAGGGAGCTGAAGACTATCAGGATTGGCCCCACCGAGTCATTGGTGACGATTCTACAAGACATGACAGAGGTAAACAAGAAGATTCTGAATGGAAAAAGCAACTACGGATAAAAAGAGTGTTTTCGCAGTTTGCTGTTTCAGATTTAATGTGTTTCCAAACAAAGGTTTGTCAACCAAAATACCCCCTAAGTAGGTATTGTGTTGTTCTTCATATCAAGCTATACTCTTTCAAAGAGGATATTTTTGAACGCAATAGAAAACTGAAAAACTCTGTTGAAATGTTCAGGCGCTAGGGCATTTTCTTCTTGTTACACAGTTAAGCATCTACATTTCTGATGAATTGATTAATTTATTGATTAACTGGTTGATTGGTTGATGAATTTCCTTTTGTTTGTACTTTTTAAAACTAAACGTTAATGAAATACAAAATATAGAGACTTTACAAAAAACAAAGAAAACTAAAAAAAATTACATTTGCAGACAAGAAACATCTTTTACATAACACAGGTCGGTGAAATACCAATTGATTAAGTGATTTACTGATTGATTGATTGATTGATTGATTGATTGATTGATTTCAGCACCACCGTCTGATTGAAATCAGCGTCAAGCAGTGTAAATCCAGCGGTATAGACTGCAAGGTCCACGGCCTGTCCATCGTCGGCCGTCTCTGCCCCGATGAAGACGACATCGCCGCTTCCTTCTCGTTCCTTGCCTCGGAGAATGAAGACGAGGACGATAGGAGCAACGCGAGGGCGCTAGCGCGGCACCGCTCTGCCGAGGGGATCAACGGTCGAGACATTCAGACTAAAGTGTTTGTGTGGGGATTAAACGACAAGGATCAACTGGGTGGGCCAAAGGGATCAAAGGTAAGTAAAAACTCCTCGGACAAGATACTTTATTTCCCAAATCCAGTCCTTCATTTTAAGAAAACTGCTGTCTTTAAAGTCACTGGACATGTTTGGTAATTACTCAAAATATATATTAGCATAAAAAGTTACTTGGTTACGAGCATCGGAAAGCTGTTGATAGTATAAAACATTGTGAGAAACGACTCCCTCTGAAGTAACGTAGTTTTTGAGAAAGAGGTAATTTCGAATCTGAAAAAGACTTTAGGCCTCAAGCCTTTTTCAGGCATCTGAATGCACACATATTTGTGCAACAAGGGTGTTGTTTCTTTCATTATTTTCTTGCAACTTCGATGACCAATTAAGCCCAAATTTTCTCAGGTTTGTTATTTAATGCATATGTTGGGATAGACCAAGTGAGAATACTGGTCTTTGACAATTACCAAACGTGTCCAGTGCCTTTAAATATTTGAGGAGAGCTCTTTGCACTATGCACTACTTCTAAGATAACAGGCCAGAATATCTACAGTCATTGAGATGTTTAAACTATTTGTTCGTATGATTGCATCATTTTTCTGCCCAGTCAGTGAGGGTACATTGTTATTTTTGTCCACAATCACCGCAGCAAGAGATCCCCTTTTTCCTGCAGATCAAAACACCGGTGTTGAATGAGTTCTTATCCAGTCTGAAGGTTGTCCAAGTTGCCGGCGGATCAAAGAGCCTCTTCGTCGGTAAGAATTCAAAATCACTTTCTACCCAGGCGGTCTCTTTGTACTCTTTGTATTACACCTGTATTTTCAATTTATTCCTCCAAAGCCATGTAATAATGATGAACACTTATGAAGCGTTGGTATTCCCTACACACAGGCAGGGGTTTCCCTTAACTTTTTTTTTCACTCGCCGACCGGACAAGTCAACAAAAATTTTGGGTCGCCCGCAAGTTTTTCCACTCGCATTTGGCAACTGGGTAACCGCTAATTTCTAATTTCGGGCGTTCATGGCGCTGATATTCACAATATTTTTTACTGACATGATATTCTTCCTACTTAAGTGTGATTTCCTTCTTCTTCTTCTTTTTGAAGAAATTTTAGTATGTTTTTGTGCAGACACTTAGTAAAATAAGATCTTATTGTGTTGTGTTTCTAGTGACGGCAGAAGGCAGAGTGTTCGGCTGCGGTGAAGGAACCAACGGACGTCTTGGACTCGGTTCCTCGGCCAACATCTCCAATCCTAAAATACTACAGGCACTACAGCAGCATACAGTCAAGAAGATTGCTGTACATTCAGGTAAAGAAGGGCAGCCATCTTTGTCTTAATCCCAATGTGTATATAGCGGTTATGAATACCAATCTCTGGTGTATGTAGAGGGGCCAGGCTATTTTCATGTCGTCGTGTCAGTGCAAAAATTTCAAATCTCCTGAAATAGCATTTACCTTACATGTGAGTTTGAAAGTGTCAAACTGTTATATCTCGCTTAAAATAACCTGGACATACACACAAAACCAATAGGGCCGAGATAAAATGTTTTTGCGAGATACAACATTATTGCACAATCGAGATACAAGTTGGGAAGGTAGTGCATTCTGCTCTACCAGCCAGGCTCCTAGTGGATGATACCCATGCCTACCTTACTGACTGTGACGGGGGTTAACCTTGTTTCAACCCCAGGAGTAGGTGTCAACGTGCCCCTGGTGATGACTGGTTTGGGTTGACAGCCCAAATCAGTTAAGTGTAGCCCTCACCTTGAAGTGATGGTCCTGCCTTGTAATGTTAGGCGATCTCTCATAAAAAATAAAAAAATAAATAAAACACTTTTGCACTGATGTGCTGATTTCATCCTTGATTTGATTGAATCGAAAAAGTTCAAAATTGTCAAAAATCCTCTTTAATTTCTTTCTAAGAAGTCGCTGTTGTGCAAATAAAAAGTGAACGTTGATTGCTTTGTAGGTGGACGACATGCCATGGCGCTGACCATCGACGGCAAAGTCTTCTCCTGGGGGGAAGGAGACGATGGAAAACTGGGACATTTCAGCCGGATGTAAGTCACTGAATTAATTAAAATCTAATTTGCACATTCAAATATTATGATTAAATCAGGAAGGAACACTTTGGTAGGACAACAGATATTTGTCTAGACTATCTTACTGTCCCCACTCCAGGAAAATTATGTGGA
This sequence comes from Plazaster borealis, assembly GCA_021014325.1. Lineage (NCBI taxonomy): Eukaryota > Metazoa > Echinodermata > Asteroidea > Forcipulatida > Labidiasteridae > Plazaster > Plazaster borealis. The sequence continues at coordinate 22,571,538 of CM037457.1, read as the reverse complement.
AATTAACAAATTAATGTTTTTTCTTCTTGGAGATTGCCTTAAACTGGTCGCCTGAAAATTGCCCCATGTGACATACCCTTGAGACCAATCTGAGCTCTTTGTGAAATTGAGCCCGAACTTGAATCCAGTGCATTAAACCGTTCAGCCATGACATCGAATGAAAACTACCATAAACGAATCTTAGCATTTCTCTTGAAGTTCTCAAATGTTCACAACTTTTATTTGACAGGAATTGTGATAAGCCCCGTCTGATCGAAGCTTTGAAGACCAAGCGTATCCGAGACATTGCCTGTGGGAGCTCTCATAGCGCAGCGGTGACATCCAGCGGGGAGCTGTACTCCTGGGGACTAGGGGAGTATGGGAGGCTAGGCCATGGGGATAACACTACCCAGCTCAGACCAAAACTGGTGAGTCGTTTAGAACTGGGCAGACCTGTGATTTGTCAAGGTTTTTCCAGCTTTCAGGAATTTTTAGATCTCTGTTTGTCTTCAAACTGTTGTTACAAGATATGGAAGATAGACAGACAGAGCCTTAAAGGCATCGTACACATTTGGTAATGACTCTGATAATTAGTGGCAATAAAAACTTACTTGGTAGAGAGAAGCAGCTTTGGAGTATATAAAATTTTTTTTTTTTTTTTTTTCCAAGTACTGCTATGGACATGGAAATATATGACTTTTTTATCCCCCCAATTTGAATCTGTCTCAGTGTGTGTATTCCAGCAGATTATTCTTCCTTTCTTCCATAACTGCTCCAGATTTTTCAAAAATTATCAAAAAAAACGCTACTACCTTTTTTTGAAATTTTTTTACAGTTAGATTTATGGTATATATCTACAACTAGATAGGTTTGAAACAAACAATAGGCTCCAATTACCAAACTTGTACGATGCCTTTAATTTGCCAAATCCTCCATACTTGTTATAAGGGGCCTTGTCAAAATTAATCCAGGACTGGTAGTCGGATAACAATTCTTTGATGTCAAAATTTTGTTGGACTTCTGTCCGACTGTATTTCTATGAGAGACATGGTTTTACTCGCTGAAAAGCACACAGTTCTCCGATGCACTAAAGACATGCCCCATGCCAATGCACCCTGCTGTGTGCTCTGGGTTTTACAGGCTGATTAAATGACTATAGTATAAGGAAACTTGTGGTTTTGGAGTGATCTGGAAGGTTTGGAGGTCATTGAACTCAGATGTGTAGCGGTATTTTTTAGTGAGACATGTAGAGACCCCTGCTTGTTTTCCAGTAGTTAGCCTAAGCCTCTGGGGTTTGTAAACAAATGTTGTAACCCCATGTTTTCTCCGACACCCAATTTCAAACAAGGTGAATTAACAGTGGGTAAAAAACCTTGTCCCGAACGGGTACTTATCCGGTGGTTGTCGTGGACTAATTTTGACAAGGTCCCTAAACAAAACAATTCTAGTGACCTCTCAGGGAAAAAAGTATTGTGCATTGCTTAGCCAAGTTTTCCTTTTTTATCTGCTAAGGTGAAGGAAATTTATTTTACTATTAGTTTAAAATGAACGCTCTTAGCTAACTCTTCTGTCGTGATGCAAGCTTTAATTGTTTTATTTAAAGCATTGTTGAGAAAATAAAAATTAGCTGTTGCAAACTGCTTTACCAACCAAAAGGACCTACGGTATAAATGCAAAAAATAGTTATTGGCCTGACGATTTGACCCTAGCATAGTCTTTCTCGTAGGCCTTCGAGTAAGACTCTGCTAGGGTTGAAACGTCAGGCTACTAACTATTTTTTGCATTTACAATATTGTTGTAACCCTTCCCCAGGGTGATGCGGTATGATTCTTTTGTGGAATAAAACAAGAAATCAAATCAAATTATATTAAATTCTTTGATTATTAAGAAAGTTTGTAAAGCTTTTAATATTAAACACTTTGAAACTCAGTGGAATTTTTCTTGGCCAGTACCAATAAAACATGGTGTCCAGCGTATATTCATTTTGCGGTAACACCATGTGTATATCTACTTAGCTGTGTAGAATTGTTCTTTGAGAATTTGTCTTGCTTTTTATTCTACTGCCACGGAGTAGATTTCGGAATTTGGGAGACTACTTAGTTCCGAAAAAGAACTGTTCTGCTTATTAACTACTACCTGGGCAGGAGGTAGGAAATCGGGTGGGACTACTACTTTCACTATGTGGATCGGGGGACTTCTCGTGATTAACTTCACTGCTGCGGAGTGAGTTCTTAATTGGTGTCAACGTTTCAACTAGCCTAATCTAGTCATCATCAGAATAAATAGCAAGACAAGTTCTCAAAGAACAAATGTACACAGCAAAGTAGATATACACACATGGTATACCGCAAACTGAATATACATTAATAACTCACCATGCAATGCCTTAAAACCCATACATGTATATGATGTGCAGCATTAACTTAATCCTTTTTTGACTCCAGGTAAAAGCTCTCGCCGGCCAGCGAGTGATGATGGTAGCCTGCGGTAGCCGCGATGCCCAGACCCTAGCCCTGACTGACGAGGGGCTGGTGTACTCTTGGGGTGATGGAGACTTCGGCAAGCTCGGCCGGGGCGGGAGCGAAGGGTGCAGCGTGCCTCATAACGTGGAGAGATTGAACGGGCAGAATATTGTGCAGATCGAGTGCGGGGCGCAGTTCTCACTGGCACTGACTAAGTCTGGATCTGTCTGGACATGGTGAGGGAAAAATTTTTATATGATGAGGGCCCAATTTCATAGAGCTGCTTAAGCAGAAAATATTGCTTAACATTTTTCTGCTTAGCACAACTAAGCAGGATACCAGTTACATTTTTTACACATAAAATGGTATTTTAGCTGGTAACTGTATTCTGGTAAGCATAATATTGTTGTGCTTAGCAACATTTTATGCTTAAGCAGCTCTGTGAAATTGGGCCCTGGTGGACTGGGAACAAAATGTAGACAATAAATTTTTATCTTTACAGAGGAAGGGAAATGTCAAATTCAATTTTGTGATGTATTCATTTTCCAATAGATTAAGTCCTCATGTGAGTGGGGAACAAATTACAAGTCTCTAACCTCACGTTAAAATGGTGTAATTTGCCATTGTATTCGATAACCTTCCGGGGCAAAATTTGTCAACATCCAAAAACGTCCAATGATATCAATCTGAGAAAAATGGGTCTGTACATTTTTGTACATGGTTGTTTTGGTTCATTCATGACTTTCAATGATATTCAATCAAAGCAGCCTTGAATTTGACACTTTGACTGACGAAATGTTCCTTCTTGGAATATAAAGACGTATTAGTTGTTGAGATCCAATGACGTCAATGACAAAAAATTTCGCTCTGAAAAAGTCAGTAATGAACCAAAACATCCCCGTACAAAAATGGACTTACCCATTTTTCTCAGAATGATGTCGCACTGGAAGAGTATCAAACACAGTGGCAATATACACCATTTTAACGTGAGGTTAGAGACTTGTAATTTTTCCCCCACTCACATGAGGACTGTATCTATTGGAAAATGAGTACATCACCAAATTGAATTTGACATTTCCCTTCCTTAATTTAGGTCTATAATGTTTTATTATTTCTCCAGATATAAAATGTTGGAGACATCACATCACATTGATATCAAGGCTGATGTTTTGGTTGGGTTCACTTTTAATGCCATTTCACTATTTCACTGCCTGATTTTGGCATAGAGACCTCAAATTGGGATTTTTAGATTGCCTTGAAATGCCATGAGAAATTGTAAAAAATGTTTTACTAATTTCCTTCATAGAAAATGGTTTCCACATTTGCCCTGAGTGATAACAGTTATGAACATATTTGTTTTATTGGAGCGTTTGGGACAACATTACTTAAATGTGTGGTGTGTAATGCACGTAAAAGAACCCAGTGCACTAATCGTAAAGAGAAGGGTTTCGCCCCGGTGTTCCTGGTTTGATTGGCTGCATATTGCGCCACAGCACCTTGTAAACCATTACATTGTGCTATGTAAAGGGAAAAGGGCTCATGATTCAAAAACGTAGCTCCATATACCTTGCAGGACAAAAATACTGAATGTTGGAGCGCCATGAGCGTCACCGAGTGACGGATTTGAGCGCTATATAATAGCCACTATTATTATTTTTTTTTTAAATTACTTTCGAGGGGTGCATTTGTATGAATTCTTCAAAAGTGTAATCTGAAGATGGACTCTATGTTTGATTCCACTTTTCCGTAGGGGGAAGGGCGACTATTATCGTCTCGGTCATGGCGCCGATTCTCACGTCCGCAAGCCGCAGATCGTAGAAGGGCTGAAGGGAAAGAAGATCATTCACGTTGCTGCAGGTGCCCTGCATTGCCTCGCTGTCACTGATACAGGACAGGTGTTTGCATGGGGAGATAACGATCATGGTCAACAGGGAAATGGTGAGTGTTTTAGTTCGACTTCATTCCTTTTTTTCTTTTCTTTCCCAGACAGTCGCACCCCTGCATAATGTGAAATAGTGAGTGCACAAGACATTTAGAAATTGCTTGACTGGAAAGACAGCACTGCACAAAGAAAAGAACAACACCTGAAACCAAGAAAAAACAATTAACACGGCAATAGACTGTGCATATTTGAACTTCCGGGACCATTGTGGTCCCAACCAAATGGAGTTTTACGTGGGTGGATTTTGTTTTGTCAATTATTTAAGTTGAACGTAATTTATTGCCATGAAAATTATATATGATGTTGGGAATGTAATACTAAGTTATAAACAAAATGAAAGTAAAACCAATCCATCAAAATAACGAAGAAAACCTGAGAATTAGACTTGACCTACGTTTCCGGTACTTGTAAAAAGTTAGAATGCTGCCCAACTGACGGGCATGTTGTCATTAAACCTATGTGATAGACGCACACATTCGGGCGTGATTGGCAAATGGGGTTTCTAACAATAAGCATCCTCGTCCCTAGTTTTAATTTTGTCTCAATGTTAATTTGAACAAATTATTTGAATTATACAAAAATAGAAAATTTATTTATAACAACTTGCTAGGGGTATTTTTATTTTCAAGAATTTTGTAAAAATGTAATTTTAAAAGAAGATTTGATTTCATAGAAAAAATATAGTCTTCAATCTTGTTTTGCTCTCATTTTCGATATGCGCGAGAGACTTGCACAGCCTGTAACTGATGAAATATATGAACAGCTCTTGCCCTTGAATACAGGAAATTTTGACACTATGTGGATTGGGTTTTCAGTTCCTACCTGATTGCGTTAGTATTTCTCTGGAAGAATTCTCTGGGGTTTTCCTCCCGCATATAAAACTGAAATTTCCTTCTTTGTCTTCTCTCCATGGGGTTCTTGGCTAGTGTAGTGATTAGGTTCGCTTTTCTGAGAATCCTTGGCTTCACAACCAGAATAAATGAATATATATAAATAAATGAGAACTTGATTCTGTGATACAAACTACTGATAAATGAGTTGAGATGGTTTCAGGAATGCTTAGGACCCGATTTGTTTTTATTGTTTTTTTTCTTTTCTTATGGGACATTGCCAATCACAAAGCCGTAAAAACAGGACACTCAAGTTGATGGCTAAAGTGTACAACAGAAGAGGAAATCAAAAAGTAGAACAGATGACCGTTGATATTGCATTTGAATTGGGACAGGTTGTGAATTCCAAAGTAAGGCAGTATATGATGAACAGGGGGTAATGATGTAAGGTACTTTGAGGGGCGTACTTTGCTTGAGAAAGTGGATAATAAATACATCTTATGATTATCTCAGGTACAGTCACAGTGGACAAGAAACCCACCCTCGTTACAGGTCTAGAAGGAGTTCGAATCACAAACGTCGCCTGCGGGTCATCCCACAGCATAGCGTGGTCCACCACTGACGCGGCTGTTCCATGTATGCATGAACCAGTGCTGTTTACTACACCACGAGATTCTCTCGGCGCTACTGAGCTAGGTAAGAAGTACTTTTCAGGGTTGAGAAATTTCTGACCTTATCTTAATTCAGATATTTTTTTTGTCTGCAGGGTTAAAAAAAAGGGTTGCTTTTATTTTCTTCTGATGCAAAGAAATCATGGTCTTTGATCTACTTCTCTAGTGCTGGTGATACTGTTCCAAAAAACTCCGAAAGTCTACAACTCATTGGGTTCAGAAAAAGTTGAAATACCATCTTTTCAACAAACCTCCTACAATTTGAACTTTCAGACGATTTTGTCAGCCCTGCCTTTTCGCCGCTGGCTTTTATGATACTAAACTGTGAGGATCTAAAGTTTTAAGTGAGGGACCATTCGGATTGTGGAGAATGAAATATTTATAATATGAAGGGTAGTGAAATGTTGAGCAATATTTTCAATTAAACATTTTGATGAAAGCAATTCGCCGTATTTTTGACCGTGTGAGGGCGTTTGTGGACCAATTTTTACGTGTAGAAAAACAAGTAAACAAACAGGTTTTTTCCTTGTTGTTAATATTATGACATATGTTTATGTATTTCGTCATTGATGCAAGAAAACTACATACAGGCAATTAAAATAAGATGAAACTGTAATTGTGATGCAAGACATCCCCTGAAGAAAGCGCCCTCATGCGGTCAAAAATATGGTCAATTAAATATTTTGTTACATTCTGGATTTGTTTTTCTCTTTTTTTTTCTTCATGAAATTAGAAAATTTGTATAATCAACAGGCATGATATTATTCCTTCTTTAGTCTGATTTCAGAATTTTTTGTTTGACCCTCAGAAAAATCAGCAAAATTGTTATTAAATAGCCTCAAAAGTCTATAAAAGCCTATACCATATGTGCATGTAGGTCAGCCCTTGTCCTACTCTTTTCTGAGGGTCAGATGTCATACCTGAAAAGAAAAAAAAAATCATTTAAAGTTTGGGCTAACAACTCAAATTTTCTTGACGTAAACACTCCTGTGTCTATTATGCACTAAGGTGTGACAGGAGAACCAGGTCAGGATCCGGGAGATAAAAGTAACAACGCCCAGGGATCCAAACAGCGGCCATCTTTGGCTAAAGTCATGCTGTCATTGGAGACCAACGCTTCCAGACAGATGGCCCTCGGTCAGATACTAACAGCCTTGCAGATTATCTACGCAAGGTGAGAGATTTCTTTCGCAGAGACTCCTTTTAGTCAGTCAGTGACCCTCCCATTGCAAATTCGTAAAACTCAAATCTAAGATGTGAGTGTAACATTGGCAAAGGGAAATTCCTTTGCAGGCATGTGATTTGTCAGGACCTTTAAGACAATAGACTGTGCAAGTCTTGCGCATATTTGAACTTCCGGGACCATTGTGGTCCCCACCAAATGGAGTTTTACGTGAACGGGATTTTGTTTTGTTTAATTATTTTAGTTTAACAGAGTTTATGGCTATGAAAATTATATTTGTTGTTGGGAATGTAATACTAAGTGATTAACAATAACAATATAACGAAGAAAACCTGAGAATAAGACTTGACCTCCGTTTGCGGTTACTTGTGAAAAATAAAGAATTTCGCCCAACTGACGGTCATGTTGTCATTCAACCTATGTAATAGATGCACACATTCCGGCATGATTGGCAAAGGGTTTCTAACAATAAGCATCCTCGTCCAACTTGCTATTGGTATTTTTATTTTCAAGAATTTTTTATAAATATAATTTAAAAAGAAGATTTGATTTCATAGAAAAACATAGTCTTTGTTCAAGTTTTTTTTTATCTCGTTTTTCAATATGCGAGAGACTTGCACAGTCTATACTGTGTTCTACATGTACTACTTGATGCTATGTCTAAGTTTTACTATGGAATAACTACACAAAGCTGGTGTGGGGAACGACTTATTTGTGTTTGTTACTTGACCCTACTCTTTAACTTCAACGTCCTAAATGTTGAAATTTTCTTTAAAAGTGGCATTTACCTTTTTAAATTAAGAGTGAAATTAAAGGATCAAACATTTCTTGAATTCATTTTCAGAAATGCTGTAGTAGGCTCCCTGATGTCCAGCACCCATTTGAATCGTTCCGAGTCATGCCAGACTTCAGCTGCAGTCACACCCAGTGAAAGCCCAATGTCAACAGCAACTAACCCTCTGGATCTTGGCGATATTGCATTGACCACTGAAGTACTTGAGGTAAAAATAATATGGTTCCTGGTGTCAAATCTAATATGGTTCCTGATGTCAAATCTAATTTGGTTCCTGATGCAAATTTTGTTTGTTCCTGATGTCAATCCTGTTTGAATCCTGATGTCAAATCTTGTTTGGTTCCTGATGTCAAATCTTGTTTGGTTCCTGATGTCAAATCTTGTTTAATTCCTGATGTCAAATCTAATATGGTTCCTGATGTCAAATCTAATTTGGTTCCTGATGTCAAATCTAATTTGGTTCCTGATGTCAAATCCTATTTGGTTCCTGATGTCAAATCTAATTTGGTTCCTGATGTCAAATCTTATTTTGTTCCTTATTTCAAATCTGGTTTGGTTCGTTATTTCAAATCTAATTTGAATTCTGATATCAAATCTAATTTGGTTCCTGATATCAAATCAAATTTTGTTTGGTTCCTTATTACAAATCTAATTTGGTTCCTGATGTCAAATCTTATTTGGTTTCTTATTTTAAATTTAATTTGTATCATGATGTCAAATCTTATTTGAATCCTTATGTCAAATCTAATTTGGTTCCTGATGTCAAATCTTTTTTGGTTTCTTGTTTCAAATCTAATTTGGTTCCTGATGTCAAATCTATTTAGGTTTTTTATTTCAAATCTGATTTGGCTCCTGATGTCTAATCTTATTTGAATTAAAAAGTGTTTCATACATGTGGAAATGAAACTTTAAGATGCACACAAGTAGAAACTGGGTCAAATTTTATAGCTCTGCTTAAGCAGAAAATATTACTTACTGAAGCATATTACTGTTGAGCGAAAATTAGCAGGAAACCAGTCACAGATTGTGCTTATGACATGGTTTTTTTGGCTGATTATCTTATTCTGATAAGCATAACTTTGTGTGTGCTTAGCCACTGTTTGTGCTTCAGCAGCTCTATAAAAAATGGACCCAGGTCTCGCTGCCAAGTAAGTGAAACATTTTTGGGCAAACCAATCATACCTGAACCGTTATCTCCTTTATCTTCCACAGCCTGTCATGGATGGCGATGGTGATGCACCAAGCTCATCAACACACACCTTCCCATCAACTAACGCTACCGTCGTACCTGAGACCATCACAAGTGCAGATCAGGTGCAGTAAAGCTTTCCCCCTTCTGTTTATGAATATGTAGTTCTTGTTCAAAGAGCTTTTCTCTCTAGGTATGTAACAGAACTTCAGGCATAGCCTGGAATTACACAGACGCCATGTCCTCTGTTTTCTTGGTCTTGGACTTCAAAAGTTTGTGATAAATTTAACGATTTTTTGGCACCCTCAAACAAAGATATTGACAAAATAGGTAGACTGCCAGCATTGGGGCTAGATGGCTCAGTTGGTAGAGCACTGGTACATTTCCGAAGGTCACAGGCTCAAATCCCGCTCTAGTCAATTTTTGTTTGTTCAACCCAAAATTTTACATTTTCCAATGGATTTGTCCTAAGCAAAATGAAAAAAAACATTGCCAACTCAAAGAGGTCAAGGTGGCCATGGCCTCTGTTGCATTTGTCTTGGCCTTGATGCCCCTCAAAATGAAAATGGCATTGCCATCTCAAAGATGAAATCCCAGCCCTTAAGCTATCTAGCTCAGTTGGTAGAGCACCGGCGTGTAAGCTCAGTTGGTAGAGCACACTCTAGTCCCGCTCTAGTCAATTTTTTTTTGTTCAACCCCAAATTATTTTCAAATTCACCCAGTCAGTTGCCCTTGTGGTTTATTACTTGAGAACAAATCATTATCACTCCTCTAGGTAACGAGTCCTGACGATAAGGGACCCGTAAGCCCCTTACCCTCCTTGGATGACTTCACCAGCACCTTACAGCCGGACGACGCCCGCATCCTCGTCGACCTCCTCAAGCTAGCTGTCGCCAGCAGGGCAGGGCATCATGGGAAACGTGCCATCTCAGATACGCTCACAGCTATGGCCAAGTTCTACCCTGAGGTAATTGAATTTGCTTGTGTAATTTTAATTTTGATTAATTTAATTTTTGTTTTTGACAATGGATGTGAAAAATCCTCCCTGACAGAAATTTTGTAAAGAAACGTGAAATTCGTTGGTGTCCTAATGACTAATAATATTAGTATTAATAATAATTGGTTCTTATATAGTGCACATATCATATTAGCTAGATCAAGGCGCTTGACAACATTATTATCCCTGTTCATCAGGCATACTTTTAGAGCATTCCTCTAACTTTCTCAACTCCCTGGGGAACATGCAACCCCAAGCTGCTTAAATAACTGCTAAGAGGTTATTCCAACTTAAAACTGTCAGGTTGCCATTTATACACCTGGGTTAAAAGAATAATGTATCACCTGTTATTATGTTTGGCAGAATGATCAATAATTGAAGTATTAAAAGAAAAGATACCATGCTCAGAATGTGCATTTTTTTTCTCATTCCACCGAAAAGAGTCGGTTTTCATCAAGTCTCAAGATATTTTTCTTAAGTCACTTTCAAAATAGGTTTTTGATTATTGATTGAAATCTTTGTCCTAGGTTGCCGACATGCTGCTGGAGTTGTGCGTGACCGAGTTAGAGGACGTTGCGTTGGACACAGAGTGTGGACGATCAGCCATGCAGCCCGTTATACAAGAGAGCGCTCACCCATACGCTGACGATACTATTAATAGTGGACATGTCAAGATTCCAGGTAGATCGACTAACTCATAGAAAGCGCTGAACACCTGTTAACAAATAGTTTTACACACAGTGAAAACTGTACAATGACAATTTCACGTTGCGCAGCACACTTAAACACGCCTATCCTGACCGCTATTTTGGAAGTAAAATTATACGCAAAGGAATTGACTCCCAAATTGGCGGAAATAGTAGACACACATTGTGTAGAGGTGCGTTCCACAAGGGGCCAAAAAGAATTGAAACCAAGGTAACCATTCGGTTATATGCCCTTTACCATTTTTTCCCTTGCCATAACTGGCAAGCCTAACGCCTAGCTCGTAAGTTTTATCTCAAGTCAAGCCGCCACTTCGTCTACATCATCACATGAAGATGCCTGTGATGTGTAGAATAATGAGCGCTGGGTGCAATATATTGAATAGTGCCTACCCAGTAATGGCAGAAACTAACAGTCCCTTGGATTCATCTATACCTGTGTAAATGGTACAAACCCTTCAGATGACCTTAAACCTTTACAAAAGCAGTATCTATGAGCCACTATTTCATGATAATTTGACTATGGAGGAGGCATGAGCTTCACAAGTTTTTCCAGTGTGCTGCAATCCTGGGCTAATTCCACAATGGCCTTTGGGTTCAGGAAGTTTTCAGGCCCTCCTCAAAACCTCTGTATGTTTGCCAGCTTTGGAGTTTGCTAATGGTCTTCATGTGGTGAAGCATATGAGGCGTTTGTTCTGACCGGTTCCCCTTTAGGTGGTCAAAGGATGGCCCGAGAACTGGAGCTGACAAGATCTAAAATGGCTGATGATTGGCTAGTTGTTTGTCTTGCCTTAGATGATGTTATCAGTAAGCCAAAACTTCAATAAAACCAGTTTCATTAAAAACACATAATGGCATTGTGATCATTCTTTACCTGGTTTTGTCGAAGGATGTGGCCCAAGAACTGGAGCTGATGAGATCTAAAATGGCTGATGAGTGATTTGGTGTTTATCATGCCATAGATGCTGTCATCAATATTAAGCCATAATTTCTATAAAAAGCAGTTAATTAAAATCACATAATGTCATTGTGACCATTCTTTACCTGGTTTTGTATTACTCCATCTGTTTGTAGGAGCGGAGGCCTTGCGTGTTGAGTTTGATCGTCAGTGCTCTACAGAGAGACGTCACGACCCACTGACCATCATGGATGGAGCTGTACGAACAATATCTGTCAGATCAGGTTAGTACTCGATATCTATCAGATTCTCAGATTCAAATTTTTAGGTTTAAAAACTGATATCTTTTTCCATAACCGCAGAACTTCGAAGTAAAAAGCTTCTCAAAATGCATTATACTATCCACAGCTGCTGTACTTCTTACCAAGTAAGTTTTTATTGCCATTAATTTTCAGAGTCATTACCAACTGTATTGGAAAGACAAAGTTTTCTACCGTTTCCTGGATTTGCATTTTGCAACTTGGTAAATGTTACCTACTGTTGAACGTTCTTTTCCTAGGGTAAATAAGCTACTGTAGGTTACCCCGCTAGGGAAGTCAGAACTCCTAAGAGGCACTGACATCTTAATTTCAGTTCCAATAATATTTGGTTATATTTTTTTTCCCCAGGGAGAGAATGGGCAGATTGGTCTGCGGAGCTCCGCATCGCCGGAGAGGAACTCAAGTGGAAGTTCACCAGCGACGGTTCGGTCAACGGCTGGGGCTGGCGCTTCACGGTCTTCCCCATCATGCCAGCTGCAGCTCCTAAGGATCTGCTGTCTGACCGGGCAGTGCTGGCCAGACCCTCCATTGACCTGGTCACATGTCTGCTGGACTTCAGACTAGAGTCGTCTACTGACAGGAAGATTATGCCTAGACTGGCTGCAGCGCTGGCTGCTTGTGCTCAGCTTGGCTCGCTAGGTATGGAAAGTTATTAGGAGCTAAGTAGGCCCCTCAGTGTGCCGTACACTACTAGTACCCTTAACCATTTCTGTAACCATCTCAACTCCTTAGAAGTATGCAGCACCGGCAACCAAATGGGGGCACAGGTTGCTAAATATTCACATCAACAATCTCTACCTTCGCAGGTACCCATTTACTCGTGGGTGATGAGCAGCAATTATAGTAAGGTGTCTTAGCGTTGGACGATATCACGGTAATTTTGTCCCGATACGATATTGAGGACAATATCGTCAATATCTATGCTGGTTTTAAAAATATCAAAATATCGTGACAAAGATGATATTCTTAATAAATCGATGATATCGTCTAACGTTTGTTGAAAGTAACCAAAAGTCCGCCTTCATAAACTATAAAGTCTTTGAAATGTTCCGCAAAGGGTTTCGTAAAGGGTTTCTAAATAGCGTTAGCCTTTGAGTAATACAAACCCACTATCCGGTGACTCAGCCAACAGAACTTGAGTTGGCCACAACCTGCCACTAACATTAATGATAGCAACAATTCACATCAGCCATGAACTCTGACTCTGACCGTCTTTCTATTCTACATGGCGTTTCGCAAGGTTCTATCCTTGGGCTGCTTCTCTTTTTGTTCTATATCAATGACTTACATCGTTCTTCTTCTCGTTTGTCTTTCACTCTTTTTGCCGATGACACTACTATCTTTCATTCTAGTCCTAACTCTAATACTCTGGTTGAATCTCTTAATTCTGAACTTCGTCAGGTCTCTTTGTGGTTTAGAGCCAATAAACTTTCTTTAAATCACACCAAGACCAGTTTCATTTTCTTTTCCAAATCTACATCTTCTAGCCAGCTCCTATTGCCTCCAGTTATGATAGACGGTATCCCTATAAAAAGGGTGTTCTCCACTAAATTTCTGGGAGTAATTGTCGACCATAAGCTTTCATGGTCTGAGCATATTTCCTCTATAACCAAGATCACTTCGCGCAATACTGGTGTTCTTTCCAAACTTCGTTACTTTATTCCTTCTTCTTCCCTGGTCTTACTATATAACACGCTTATTCTTCCATATCTAAATTACTGTAACATTGTCTGAGCTCATTCAAGTAACAGTAAGCTTTACTCTTTATCTGTTACCCAAAAACGTGCCATCAGAATCTGCACCTCATCGCACCCTCGTGAGCACACTGCACCCTTATTCGCTCAATTACACACCCTTACTGTCTCTGATATTAACAAACTTCACACTGGTATCTTTATGTACAAATACTTTCACAACCTCCTTCCCGCGACATTTTCTTCTTATTTTACCTCTACTGAATCTGTGCATGGATACTCCACAAGATCTCGTCGAAATCTTTACGTTCCTTTTACTCGCACCACTTATTCTATGCACACACTTCGCTTCTACGGTCCTCGTCTTTGGAACGCCATTGACAGTAGTATACAAAATCAGCCTTCTGTGGGTCATTTCAAAACCTCGTTCAAAAGAGTCCTCCTCTCCAATTATGTAGCTTAGCTTTCTCTCCCTGTGAGTTCCATTGGTCCCTTTCATCTCTTTAATTTCTTGTCATTAGTTTCTTCTTTCTTATTGCATTAGTTATACTTGTACCTAGCTCATCTAATTTTGTCCCGTCCCCTTCGTTTTGTCTGTGCTTGTTTGTGTCCCAGGCTGTTCCCTACAAGCCTCCGCTTATTTGAACAGCCTCCATACTCATCTGTATTTTTTTTTCTTTACCTGTATATTCATTAATTAATTGGTTCTCCAGTTTGGACCTGAAGCTAAGGCTACATTAGTTTTTTCTTTGTTCATTTACATACTTCGTTTATTTATGCTCTTAATGTGCTTATTTAACATTCGGTCACTGTATTTTGATGTGAGTATGTGAGTATGGAAATAAATGTAATATTGAATTGAAATTGAATGATGGAGTCCGGTAAAGTTCACATATCTACCAACAAAGTGCTCAGGAACCTATAATAGTAATCAAAACAGAACAAGGAGAACAATGAAAGCAACCAACATGATGAAATAAAGGTAGGGAACGTTTGTAGGGTTTGGAATGAAACTTTTGGCACATATTGTCTTTAAATACCTACGAGTGTAAACAGTTTTGGCCGAATTTCATAAAAAACTGCTTAGCAAATACAGATATTGCTAAGCAGAATTAGGTAACAAACCAAATTAACATGTCGTTCACATTGTTATGACTGATGCCCCGCTATTATTTTGCTCAGCAATGTTTTCTGCTTGACAGCTTTATGAAATTGGGCCCAGATGCAATCCTGAAACATTTTGACAAAAGATGATGTTATTGTTTATGTCTTGATTCGTTTGTTTGTTTGTTTACACCCCCACAGCTGCCTCCCAGCGTATGTGGGCCCTGCAGCGACTCCGTAAGCTGATTTCAACAGAGTTTCATCAGAGTCTTAATGTAGAAGCAATCTTGGGTCTTGAGGTCAGCGATGATTTTGCAACGACGTACAATGTAAGATCCTCCATGATATTTGTTAACCATCACCCGCAATCTCCTTAAGACGTTTATCAAGACTAACGCCTTGTTTGTAGACTTCCAAAAATTGATAGTAGTCATCTCTTTTCTTTCTTTTTTTCTTGATTTCGATTTGTTCAAATCTTTTTTCTTTTTTTTTAATTGCAAATTTAAAATGCAATTCGGTCGTTGGACCGCAAAGTTTTGAATGTTTTTCAATAAACCATAAACCATAGTCAGCCGCTGCAAATTTTACAAAATCAACACAAATTTTAATTAATGTTTTACTGTTGGATGCTTGTAAAAATATATTTATGTAAATTGTCCAACCAAAATAAAAAAATATCGATAGAGATTAATATGAATCAATGATCAAATTATGAAAATGCCCCTCAGCAATTGTTATTTAATTTAAATAAGCCCACACTAAAAACAAACACATTTTTGTCATCAAAGCCCAAAAAGTTTGATGTTTTTTAGTCTGGATTTGAGTTATAAATTTACTGAAGAAAGTAAACAAATTTAATAGATGAAAGATATTTCTTCTTTTTTTAAGAAAGAAATAAATAAGCAAAAATTAAAAAATACAGACTTTGTGGAATCACCCTGTTCAATTTAAAACAGCTTCTTTTGATTAATTCATACACAAAACTTAAATCCTAGAGATTTTTTTACAATAACCAATTCAAACTTCACTAATATGATGTGTGTACCTGGGTGTCGCACTGCTGTTGCCCCTGTTGTCCAATGTGATTGTTTGTTTAGCCTCAACGCGTTTTGTTTTGGGGTGGGTTTTTTTATCTGAGGGGCGGGATATTTGTTGACAATTTTTGTGGTAGGACGGCCTTCTAGAGGTGCTGGTCACCTGTTCCTCCTTGCCACTCACTGGATTGGTATTTTATACAATTTTGTATGTTTGTTTTTATATCAGTCATAGTCAATACCTTTCAGTTTTTTGCCTGTGTGAAGTGTAATAAAATAAATACAAATAAATAATACTCATTCCATTATTTGGTCCTTCCCCCCCCCAGGCCTTCAACGGCACGGCTCTCGCCTCCTTAGTCAAGGGTCTACCAGAAGCCCTCCAGCGTCAGTACGAATACGAAGACCCCATAGTCAGGGGTGGGAAACACCTCCTCCATAGCCCCTTCTTCAAGGTCCTCGTAGCCTTAGCGTGTGACCTGTCCCTAGATGCTCTGAGCTGCTGTGCCGAGTCTCACCGCTGGGCTTGGTTCAGACGATACTGCACCGCGGCTCGCGTTGCTAAGTCACTGGAGAGCCGTCTCCATTTGCCAGATGCATTTTGCGATGAGGTATTTATTGCCGTTTAGAAAACTTTGTGTCAGTAAAACATATTGAAAAAAGTCCCCTGTGCACCATGCTTGTTTGAAATTGCACAAACCTTTTATCTGACAAAAAAAACTATTCTAGATATTCACACAAAATCAATGGTGCCGATGTACCATGTATTAGCATGAAGTGTCTCTCGTTTGAGATCATGTTATTTTATGTGCCCCCTGAAGAAAGATACGAACAAAACAGGGAGACCGCCAACATAAGACCAGATAGCTTTAGTTGGTTGAGAACTTTTATGTAAACCTGGAGGTCTCAGTTTTGACTCGCATTTTAGTACAATTTCACTTTGTTTACCCCAAAATTGCATGCAAGAGTGGCGGAAAGTTTTTTTGCATCTACACAACAAAACTATATACCAGGGAAGACAAATTTGCTGTCACATTTAATGTTTGGTATTTACAACCTGCTTAGTATTGATATTTTAATAGTATTCATAAACAAAGAATCATAAAATTTGTAAAATTTTCCATTTGGTGCTCGATGTTTGGCATGGTGTACCCCCCCACCTTGTGTCTTCAATGTGTATTAGGAATCTCAGGAAATTCTTAAGAGGATTTTCGGGGGGGGGGGATACTTCTGTATGTGGTTTATGGCGTGTCATGGCCGAGCGGTTAATAATAATTAATAATTTGGGAGGCTAATCATCCTTACTGGCAGCTAAGAGCTGAATTGCAAAGGACGCGGCTACAACGTGTTCGAGAAGCAGGCATGCAAGGGCGCCTTTGGCAGCCAGCCACATCAACCCATTATGACCACGGAGCACAGCCAGAGATCGAAAGTGTTTGATTTTTTCCGAGGGAGGAAAACCGGATGGTCTGGAAAACCCTCGTGGCACAGCAGAGAACCAACGCACAACTCAACTCACATATGGCCCTGGCCGGGTATCGAACCTGGGTCACCTTGGTGAGAGGCGAGCGCTTTACGCACAAGCCAACCATGCCACCCAAAAGAGCACCGGAATCGAGCTCTGTTGTTTCTGATCAGCAGAGTGTGGGTTCGTATCCCGGTCGTGGCACTTCGGGTCGTGAGCAAGATACTTTACCATAATTGCTTTGTCCTTCGGATGGGACATTAAGCTGTATGTCCCGAATACTGTGATTAGTAGTGCACGTAAAGAACCCAGAACACTTATCATGAAAGTAGGGGTTAACCCCGGTGTTTCTTGTTCACATCAAGCACCCTTGTGTACAGGTTTCCTCAGGCTTGCAAGCTACAAGGATTAAGTTCACTTATGAGGCATCCTTGGTTTCATTACCAGAAATATATAGTACAAGAAGGGGAAAAGTTTGTTAAGTATATAGAAACATTTGGGGGGGTACTCCCTCTGCCACATATCGGGCATGGTATAAGCTTTTGGTAAACATTGTTATCAGTCAATAACCAATAATATATATTGAATATTGATAATTGATTGATTGATCAGGTGTTGAAGAAGATACGAGAGATCAGTGCCGAGGGCGACACCACCATCCAACATGAACATGAAAACCATAAGGAGTTCAAACGAGAACACGACGAACAGATCCTGATGTGGATGAACAGGTTAGTGGATCGTCACCAACAGCTTCAAAGCTCTCAGCTGGTTCTGGCTCCCACACCCCATCCTCATCTCCTTCCACAGTCCCCTCCCCCAACTTCACCCTAGTCTGGTAAAATGAAGACAGGTCCTGATGAATTCATATCTGACGGTGGATTCTTAGCGTGGATTCTTGGCTTGGCCCCTAACAAATGAATTAAGTTCAAATTCTGGATGATTAAAAGTGAATGTCCACAATGAAAAGATACCCTGTTTGTCATGATTATGATACCGGAGAGTAGCAGATCAACTACAATTACTTATCCACTAAATTTCTTTGTGGATACTAAATGGTATCAGCTAGTGGTTATCATGCCAGAGACTAGCAGATAAACTACAATTATTTATCCACTAAATTTCTTTGTGGATACCAAATTGTATCAGCTAGTGGTTATGATGCCAGAGAGTAGCAGATCAACTACATTTATTTATCCACTAAAGTTCTTTGTGGATATCAAATGGTATCAGCTATTGGTTATGATGCCAGAGAGTAACAGATCAACAATTATTTCTCCACTAAATTTCTTTGTGGATATCAAATGGTATCAGCTAGTCAGTTGATCAACTCACTTTTATTCTCCACAATCTTCCAGACGGCCGGACGATTGGACCCTCTCCTGGGGAGGCAGCGGAACCATCTATGGCTGGGGTCACAACCACAGAGGTCAACTGGGTGGCATTGAGGGGGCAAAGGTCAAAGTGCCCACCTCTATCGAGTCGCTCACTTCTTTGAGACCGGTGCAGATAGTCGGCGGTGAGCAGACGCTGTTTGCTGTAACTGCAGATGGGAAGGTATGGAAAACCTGACCACTAGGTGGCGCTGTAATCATTGTACGATGAATAGGATTTTAAATTGTTTAACTTTTTTAGAGTTTAACAAGTTTTGTTTCACATCATTTCTGCAAACTTAAGAATCATGTTGCGGTTTTTGGGGGGTGGTTTGGGTTTTGGGGTTTTTTGTGGGGGGGGGGGGTTGAGAATATACGCGTCATACTTGCTATGAATATTTCTTTTTTAAATTTCAATCTTATTAAGTAAAGATATACAGTACTGGGGCACTCATTTGCCTGTAATAGACTCTGATAGACAGACATGCAACTTTTTCTGCTGATATCCTCTTTTTTCTTCTTTTTCAGTGCCATAGAAATCCGCTGAAAAACACTGTTCAAAGCTTTTTGTGTAATGGACATTTTACTCTTTTTCCCGATCCCCCCAAAACAAAGTTACATGTTTGGATAGATATGAGTGTATTTATATAATTCCTAGCCGATACCTTCCTCAAAACATGATACTCGTTTTTAGAGATCTCTTTTTAGATATGACAGATACCATAATTAAACTAATAGTTTGCTATATGTTTAAAATATTAGGTAGGGTTCAAGTCTAATCCCATTTGATTATGTATATGGTAAATGTATAATACATAAGGACTATAAAATTATGACTTAACCAACCACTTAATGTCTGATGACTTGTATACACGCCAAATTTTCTGAACTGACCTATGCCGGAAAATTTATTATAGCCGGAACAACTGCGGAGCATGGTGCTAAAAAGTGATTTCTTGACTTTTCTCCTACTTATTTTGGAAGGTTTATGGTACTGGTTACGGAGCTGGTGGACGTCTTGGTATCGGAGGAACAGATTCTGTCTCCACCCCAACCCTCTTGGAGTCCATTCAACACGTTCACATTAAGCGCGTCGCTGTCAACTCAGGCGGGAAACACACCCTGGCGCTCTCCGTCGAAGGAGAAGTGTACTCCTGGGGTGAGGGAGAAGACGGGAAACTAGGCCATGGAAACAGAACGTAAGTTGAGCCGGTCAAGGCGTCTGTGTTGTCCTTGAATAACCATAGTTGCTTTCTATCAACCAGGAGTAAATGGAACACTGTTATTGTAATTGATAGGCTGCATATTAATCAATGGGGATTAAGGGGATTTGCATACCCTAAAGGAGTTAAGTTAGGCTGTGTTCAAATTAGTGGCTAGGGCTATGGCTGCAGATGGATAAATGCATCATAATGTGTTGAAGCGTTGGATGCCCTTAGCAACAGCCATAAAGGTAGGGTCATCGATTTGTTTTTGTCAAAGTAATGCTGAATTATTGGCCATTGTCAAGAAAGATACAATAGAAGTCAACTGTAAAAGTTTCAGCTGAATACAGTATCTATTTGTTGAGAAAACAGTAAAAAAATCACAGTATTTTCACACGAACCTGTAGAATCCATCCACGTTTAGCGAGGTGACAGCGGGTACCAACCACATCTCTGGCCACAGCATTCGCGAACAGACAACAACCCTCAGAAATCTGAGAAACGATTCATGCACGAATCGTTTCTCAGATTCAAATGTTGTTATTGATTCCTAATCAAACGGGGGCATTTTAGATGAAACAATTTTGCAGAATGCTTACTACCATTACCACCTTCATAACAAGTAAGCTTTCGGATAGAAATTACACAATTTTTGGGGGTCATTACCGAAGTATGACCCTACCTTTAACAACAGCCGCCATTTTGGACATGGCCTTAGTGGATATTTCCATAATTGCACCACTGGATCTTTTATGAGCAAACTGTACTCCAAAGACTATTTTTACACTTCCATCACAAACCTTTCTTCTTCTTTTTTACTCTACCTTGACGAGTTTCATCTTTATAACCTCTGGACCCTTTGCATTTTCACCTTCAGTTTATTTGTTATTTTAGTATTTTTAACTCTTTATTCATCACTCATTTCAAATTTTATAATTTGGGTGATTTTCACTGAGATTTTCTTCAGCTGTGTTTTGTGTTCATAAAACATTACTAATACTTGTACTTGTGTTTAAATTTTTAATCTGGCAAATCAATTATTTCCTCTTTGTTATTAAAGGCAATGTGATCGTCCCCGCGTTATTGAAAGCCTCCGTGGGAAGGAGGTTGTAAACATCGCTTGCGGTGGTGCTCACAGTGCCTGCATGACATCCAGCGGGGAGCTCTTCACCTGGGGGAAAGGTCGCTATGGACGGCTTGGCCATGGGGACAGCGAGGACCAACTGAGACCTAAGCTGGTAGGTTCAATCAATTTCTATATAAGTCCTATTGATAAAGAAAATGTAACCTGTGACGTAACATGTTTACACAAGAGCCACAGAGCCTGGACTTCCTGCAGGCACAATTTGTACCCAGCCCAATGGAAAAAACTTAAAAATCTTACATTTTGTGGAGATTGCACTATATTTATTACAGACCCATTGCACAACGTGCAGCGTACTCACATGCGCCTATCCTGGGTGTCATTTTGGGTGTCAAAATCATATACAAACATGCACAAAAGAGAGTTTTGACACCCAAAATGACGCACATTGTACGGAGGCACGTTCCGGGGCTATAGAAATCAATAGATCCCCCTTGCATAACGAAAAGCGCTACAGATACGCTGAGATCACGTTGACGTTTTTAAGCACAGAGAACAGCTATCGTCCAATGATCTGTCTCCTTTTTGAGAGTGTGACGTCATATGCAATGGGTCTTTACTTTGATATGATGATAGGGGCACATCTCAAAACTTGTTCAGCTGTTATTTTTATACTCTTGAATTCTTGAGGAAATTATGACACAAATTGTAAATTTACTCATTTGACCAGTGTAGTATCTGGCCTGCCAGAAAGGCCCTGCAGTGTACGAGGTCACTCTTTTTGTAAACAAAGGTTACATGGTCTATGCAGGGTTCTCTCCAGGATTTTTCAAATCGGGGAGGGGCATTCTGGACCCAAATTTTGAAACGAGGTCCTCGGAATTGTTTTTCTACTTGGTGTTTATATTTGGTTTTAAAAGCCCTACTGTGCAATCTGGGGCATTCTAAATGGTTTTATCTTTATGTTGTTTATGAATTTGATTTCTTAACTATAATTGCTTTTCTTCACCCAGGGGTAAATGGGTACCTGTGAGGGCAGAGATGTTTTTTGTGTCTGATTTAGCTTGACGCGCTACATACTTGGCAGCACAGGCTGTATACTCACAAGGGAGCTGAGATGGTTTTGGGAATGAAATGAATGGTCAAGCGATCTGGGGTTGTAGTGTTGAAGTGCCATGAGCGTCACTGAGTGACAGATTTGAGCGCTATACATATATAAGAAGCCATTATTATTACTATTTTTATGTTTTGTTTACTTCCGTAGTTGGAAGCCCTCAAAAGCTACCGCGTCATCGACGTTGCCTGCGGCAGTGGAGATGCCCAGACTCTCTGCATCACAGACGATGATAACGTGTGGTCGTGGGGAGACGGTGACTACGGGAAGCTTGGCCGTGGGGGAAGTGACGGGTGCAAGGTACCCCAGAAGATCGACATCTTGAGTGGGGCTGGTGTCTGTACAGTGGAGTGTGGGTCACAGTTCTCTATTGCACTTACAAAGTCCGGTGCTGTGTATACCTGGTAGGTTATTATTTTTTTTTGCAGATCATTACACCAAATTCTTGCATTTTTACATTTTGCTCCGTCAGCTTTTAGAACAAAGAATGCTACGTTTCAAGTTTTAAAATTTAATGCTCATGTTGTTTTCTTTACTAGCTAATGTTTTTAATACTTTTAATGTCTCCTTGCTAATTAGTTTTAATTAATTATTGTTAATGTTTTCTTCTGCCATGGTCAGGCATGATATTCTTGCTACTTTAGTCTGTTCTCTGGGGGTTTTTGGGCCCTCGGAAAATCAGAAAAATTGTTATTAATAAGGCCTGAAAAGTCTAATAGAGCCTACACCTTGTGTACATGTAGGTCAGCCCTTGTACTCGATAAAATGTTCCTACCTTTTCTTCAAGGACCAAATATCATACCTGCATGGTCTCAGGTTTCTAAGTTTTGTGTTTCAATATTCTTGTTTACTCGATCTTCGTTATATATTTTTATTGTGTTGTCAAAAGTCCACATGAATTTCCCCTGGTTTTATCTTGTAAATATTATCTAATCTTATTTCCCCTTGTTTTATCTTATAAATCGGACAAATACTCTGTTACAGACAGAACTTGTAATCCAAATCAGAATATAATTTTATTTGCTCTTCCACATTAAAAGCACCCAGACAACATTGGTAACCTTCCAATCAAAGACCAGTTTCCACACTTTATGTTTCCCAACACATACATGAAATAAGAAACCTGTGAAAGTTTAAGCTCAATCAGTCATCGGAGTCACGAGAAAATAGTGAAAACCCCATTATATCAGGAGTAACTATAAATAAATAAATAGTAAACTTGCGGGTACAACCATGTGTAAAATCTCTTTTGGAGGAGTGTTGGCTCTGAAAAGAGCCAGTGTGGTCTCGACGTTTCGAACGGTATACTATGGAGACGAGCAGTGTTTACTGTTTGAAACGTCAAGACCACACCAGCTCTTTCAGAGCTAACACTCCTCCAGAAGAGATTTTACACATGGTTGTACATTGTACCTGCAAGTTCACTATTTATTTATTTACAGTTACTCCTGATTTGTCCACACCATGCAAAGCTTTAAATACCACTTACCACATTCAAGTTTTGGTCTCATGTGATCAAAACTAAATGTTTTACTAATTTCTCAAAAACTATAGCATTTCAAGCAAAAATATTTCAAAGGAGGTTTTCTCCATGACCATCTTTATACCATGTAAGTTATGTGTAAATCTGTAAACATTTATATTTCCAACTTACCAATGTTGCGCACACCCTTTAAGTGAAATTAATATAACTCAAATTTCATCACCAAATCGTCTCAATCTTTTAAAGGGGTAAGGGTGATTACCATCGCTTGGGACACGGGACTGATGACCATGTACGGCGCCCTCGCAAGGTGGCTGCACTCCAGGGCAAGAAGGTCATCTGCGTAGCAACAGGGTCGTTGCACTGTGTGGCATGCACAGACCAAGGTCCGTAGATTCCAACAAGGAATTTGGTTTTTTATTTATTTTATTACACTTCCAACAGCACAATTAGTGCCAATAACGGGATGAATAGGAAACAAGAAGAAATGTTTAGTTTTAGATGTGGGAGGAAAACCCCAATGGGGGAAAACCCACGCAATCAGGTAGGGACTGAAAACCCAATCCGCATGCAAGGCTTCGGTCTGAGGTGGGATTCGAACCGGGTTCCACAGAGGTGAAAGGCAGGGAAAGAAACCACTGAGCCAACCTAATCACCAAGTTATTGACAGCAGCAAATAACCGGTGATATATTTTTGTTAACATGCTTTAAGAATGTTGTCTTTTTTTTAGGGAAATAATGAAAACAATTATTTTTTTCATAACTTAACTTCTTTGCTTTGCTTGTATTTCTCTCTGTCTTTTGCTGATTTTTTAAAGTAAGTTGTACTAGAAATCTGAAAGAAGTTAGCTTTCGCACATTTTTATGTTGATTGTAGTTTTCTCAAATTCATTTTGACCAAGTGAGCTTAAAAATAAACGTCACAAATTTTGATTGATATCACTCAGAACATTGGCAAGAACACTTTGCAGGGACTCATCGTGAAAGGCAAACAGATCAGAAATATTATATGAAATCTTTATATGTCAGTGATAGAGTTTGATTTGATTTGATTTGATTTGATTTGATTTGAGTAGGTGAGGTCCACACATGGGGAGACAACGACGAGGGTCAGTTAGGAGACGGAACGACCAACGCCATTCAGAGACCACGGATGGTCACAGCACTGCAAGGTACTCAAACAACACTGGCTCTTTTGAAGAATAAAATCCTCTCAAATTTTTGAAGAAACATCCATAAATACCTCAGTTTAGGCAGTCCTATTGGTTGAAAGTTGAAATTGGTTGAAAGGTGAAATTGGTTGAAAGGTGGAAATAATGAGCACTTTTAGATGCCCTCAGCATTGATAAAGGGCTATATAAGAATTGCGTATTATTATTATTATGAAAATGTGTACTCGTGTTCTGAGCTATGCAAGTATGACAAATATTTGTTTTGAAGCTGTTTGTTAAAGGGATTGTATACGTTTGGTAATTGGAACCCACTGTTTGTTTCAATCCTATATAGTTGTAGATATATACCCTAAAACTAACCTGTGCAAAAATTTCATTTCAAAAGGTGGTTGTGTTTTTGAGATGTTGCCAAAAATTTTGAGCGGTTATGTCCACACAAGAAGAATAATCTGCAATTGGAATACACAATCTGAAAAATGTTTCTGACAGAAACGCTTCTCAGATTCAATTTTTTGGGGATAAAAACTGATATCTTTTTCCATAACCACATTACTTCAAAGTGAAATGTTTCTCAAAATGCTTTATACTATCAGAAGCTGCTGTACTTCTTACCAAGTAAGTTTTTGTTGCCACCAAACGTATACAATCCCTTTAAAGTCAGATCACACATTCAGATCAGTCACTGCACACGCTCATGTTTCCTTTCTGACCCGCAGACAAAAAGGTCACCAACGTAGCGTGCGGCTCAGCCCACACCATCGCGTGGTCCACAAGCAAGCCGGTCAACGCCGGTAAGCTCCCAAGGGCTATCCCCATGGAGTACAACCTCCTGAGGGATGTGTCCATCCCAGTCATCCGCAACCGCCTGGTGCTTCTTCATCACTTCTCGGAGCTCTTCTGTCCGTCCATTCCCATGTTCGATCTCCACTCTGATGACGAGGACAGCAAGGCGGGGGCAGGGAACTTGGTCGGGATCGACGCTCTGAGAGGTTTGCTGGTGTCGTCGGGAAAGGTGGGTTTCCATCGAAATCCATCAGCCAGCATTGTTTTATCTGGTTTGAATTTTGTGCATCCAGGTTGGCTCGGTGGTTTCTTAACCTGCCTTTTTTACCTCTGTGGACTCCGGTTCGAATCCTGTTTTGGACTTGAGACTTGCTTGGGATTGGCTTTTCAGTCCCTACCTGGTTGCGTGGGTTTTCCCAGTTTGGGGTTTTCCGCCCAGCATCTAAAACTGAGATTTCTTCAACAACTTCTCTTCACATTATCCCCTGGCCTACGGGTTCCAGTGCAAGTCTATTTAATGGATTCTTTGGTTTCATTCTCAGAAAGATTATTAAAAAAATTTGACCTTTTATCCTATGAGCCCTGATGAATTGATTTAGTAATGTTTGTGTTAAGATCCTTGTCATTTGATTGGTGGAACATGCGTCATGTGTCAACTGCCACGAACTTGGGCCGTCGTAACTGTCGCATATGGATGTCATTATAGGGCGGGTATACTGATTTTCTATGCTTAATTCTGAGCGTTGTTCCCAGAAAAATCGTTCCCGCTCGTTTGTCCGAACGAATTTTGTGGGGGTTTTTGTTTAAAATTTTCAAATGACAAGTATCTCTTTGTGAGTTATATAACACAAATATTAAATCTGTTCGATCGTGCATTGTCGCAGAATACACTCACTCGGTGAAATCTGGCTTTTCCATTTCACCTCGTTATTATATTATGCATCAATGCACTCACATGCATTAAATATTTGTATATTAGTTGCAGACTTGACATAATTTTGTTTTGACAAAGAACCCCTGAACGAGTTTTGAATAAAAGTTTGATTTTTATAGTAGTAAACAATTTTCTTTTTAAATACTCAATGAATGTTTTAACCTAAGCATCTTCACAGTTATGTCTCCAATTTCAATTTTAGGAACAATTTATAGCCTAGCTTCACTCTGTTTCATATTATGGGATATATTGTAAAGGTTTCCTATTATATTTGGAGATTTATAGTTTCGTTTTTTTGTCACAAATTTCCATTCCAGGAAGCCGCCTTCCGTAAAGTTGTCCAGGCCACCATGGTGCGTGACCGACAGCACGGCCCGGTTATCGAGCTCAACCGTATTCAAGTGAAGAGATCCCGCAGTAAAGGTGGCCTCGCCGGCCCTGATGGGACCAAGTCTGTCTTTGGTCAGGCGTGCTCCAAGCTCGGTCAGTTTGCGTCCGAGAGCTTACTGCTGCCTCATCGAGTCTGGAAAGTCAAGTTCATTGGTGAGTTGTGCCTCCAAAATGTTTGGCTTCAAAACTCTCTTCCTGGATACCATATCGTCACCGTTTTCATGAAAAGGAACTTTAGCCCCTGCAGGAGAAAACCGTGTTTGAAGTTAAAACTATTTTTGAAATCATTGTTATGGACACTGTTTGCCATTTAAACTTTGACATTTTACCAATCATTAAAGTGGAGGTCCTAAATCATGCAAATCTGTTGTTATTTTATCATAGTAAGCTTATTTAATGAGTAATTAACTGTTAAATACAAGTGTCTCTTCGTGAAAACTGCGCGAATGAGGTCTGTGTGCAGCGCGTTGTGTACAAACCAATGCGTAAACGAAAGTGTCTGTTCGTGAAAACTTAAATTTATCTAGGTCATGCAAAGTGTTTTTGTGAAAACTCACAACCCAGAGTATTCACTTTTGGCACCGTGCCAGCGCTATGTACTTCACCATGATACCTCACCATAAAATGCCTCAAAACCCATATGGGAAGAAGAGTGTTGTCTGTTTCTCCAAGCTTTCTAAAGCTTTCAAGGAGTCTAAAAACCCTTGGATTGTTCCATTCTTGTCTTTCAGGGGAGAGTGTAGACGACTGCGGAGGGGGCTACAGTGAATCTATAGCAGAGATGTGTGATGAACTACAGAATGGTTCCACCCCTCTGTTGGTTCTCACCCCTAATGGACGAGATGAAGCGGGCGCCAATCGGGACTGTTTCCTGCTCAACCCTGCTGCTAAGTCTCTGACTCACCAGAACATGTTTAGATTCTTGGGTAAGTGTTAACATTTATTATCTTCCGGGAAGCGTAAATCCTCAATCCTGATTGGTCGACAGCCATGAAATAGATGACTGTAAACCACTGCTGCAACCCATATCTGGTGCGTAATGCTGTTCTCGTGCATGATAGTGTTGAGAGTTTTTCCTCTGCATGACAAATAAGTACATAAATGTTTTATAAAACAAGTAATGATTGTTTTGCATTCGTGCGATTGTGAGAATAATTTCATGAGTTGAAAGATGGAATGTTCAACGAGGCGAAGCTGAGTTGAATGGAACATTCAATTTTTCAAGGAATAAAAATATTCTCACCATCGCACTCATAAACATTCATTATATGTATGCTGTTCACTCATAATTTGATGTGTTGACCCTCTTGCACTACGTGGAACGCACCCCCGCACATACACCCAATGCGCGTCTACTATTTCCACCATTTTGGGAGTCAATTCCTTTGTAAACATTTTAACTCTCAAAATGGTGGACAGGAAAGGCACTGCGGGTTGCGCAAGAGGTCAACAATACGCATTTTCTTCCTCGTCAATAATGGACTATGTATATTAGGCTTGCGGTAACACCATGTGTTTATCTACGTTAGTCTCCTGACGATGACTAGAGCAAGCTAGTTGAAACATTGAGACCAATTAAGAACTCACTCCGTGGCAGTGAAGTTTTTAATGAGAAGTCCCCCGATCCACTAAGCGAAAGTAGTAGTCCCGACCGATTTCCTACCTCCTGCCCAGGTAGTAGTTAAGAAGCAGGACAGTTCTTTCTTAGAACTTGGTAGTCTCCCGAATTCCGAAAATCTACTCTGCGGCAGTAGAATAGTCTCCCGAATTCCAAAATCTACTCAAAGAACAAAAATCTAAACAGCAAAGTAGATAAACACATGGTGTTACCGCAAGCCAAATATACCGTAATTTTCGGATTATAAGCCGCCCGGCTTATAAACGGCAATGCCCCAAAAAATCAAAAATAAGATTTAGGTGTCAGCATATAAGCTGCCCGGCATATAAACCGCAGTCGCGAGCGCACACAGGAGAGAGGCCGTGCGTATTTGCGGTCCTTTGTGGCGATGTGCAGTGACTGGCGGGCGGCACATCAGTCATTGTACGTCGCCACAAAGTGCGAGTTGCGTCACAATAAAGTCAAAATGTATTAAAGTTAACACCATTCATCGTTTTTGTAATGGTCTATTAGGATGGTCTACAGCAAGTGGGCATATTTCTTTTTTATTTGTATCATTATTGTGACAACTGCAACGTTGTAGTTACCACGGTTGGTCCTGACCGGCCCCAGCTTTAAATGATTGGGGATCGAATTAAAAGTTAACAAACTCCGACTGGCATAAATTTATATATTATAATTATTAAAATTGCCCTTGAAATAAGAGAAAAATAGAGAAAAAACTCATTGTAAACTCCTAATTAACGTGTGTATTTTTTTCCGTTAAAACAATCAAAACAATTTTCTTCTCCAAAACCTGCGATTATTGCTTACATGGGCTGCTTGAAGCTGTGTGAGTTGGCAGCGGCAGCACACACGAGTCGTATCAAAGTCTGCTCTATAAAGCATGCACCCATCTCCGGCGTGCGTTTATTATTCAGAACGATGTCTGTACACGCATTTACTATGGCAGCTGGTACCCAGAAGTAAGCCATTTTGCAATGACATTTAGTGTGTGATTTTTCTCTGTGTGGAAGGGCAACCCAACTATATTTCTTTTGGCAGCTATCTCGCACCTCGTACTCACGATCGTGCCTTGTGATCGACCCCACTATATTGTGAGAGATTACGGATTATATGATGGGTCCGAGGATGACAATTATTTTCAAAAGCCGCTGGACTAAACATCATTTTGATGTTCAAAGTGTTCATGAATATGGAAAAAAAACGGTCTTGTTGAACAGACAGATTTCCTTAAAAAACTATGGAGTAAAAAATGGGACTTTTTGTGACCCATTCATCTAGGAATAAAAACGAGGCAAGGCCTTGTAACTGCGGACAAGGTTGGTGGTGCATAAAATGTTTTTTTAAAAGAATTTTCAGAGTGAGTTTGGCGGTGTATGATTTTTCCTGTCTGTTTTGTGTATTTGTTTTAAGAATATTTTACAAACGATCTTTCTTAAAAAAATGTACGCTGTTTTTTTTGCTTTCTACAATATTAATATGTCGGCATATAAGCCGCCCGGCGCATAAACCGCAGGAGTTCAAAAAAGGTCAAAATCAACGTATAAACCGCGGTTTATAATCCGAAAATTACGGTACATTGATGCCCAACATGCAATGCCTCAAATCCTATAATCATGGACTAACCGGTCTATTCGTTCTCATTTGATACTATGCTAGGTATATTGATAGGTATCGCTATCCGGACTGGCAGTCCACTCAGTCTGTCCCTGGCCGAGCCTGTGTGGAAGCAGCTAGCTGGGATGCCTCTGACTGTCACCGATCTGACCGAGGTAGACAAGGACTACATGCCAGGTATGCTATTATTGGACCTTAGGCCACATACAAAAGAATAATTGTTGATTGTACCCGCCCAACCCTACGAAACACCTCGACCCCTTTTGGGGGGTTTTATTTTTTTATTTTTTTAATAACAAAAACGGCCTTTTCAATGATCTTTTCAGTCAAATTTGGCTCCGTTCTGCGGCGCGCACACAGTTAGGTTTGAATATATGTTTGAAGAAAGGTTATTCATGTTGGAAAAAACAAGAACAATTCTTCAAATATTCACTTAGGCTACACTGTGTTTTAGTTTTTGGAAAATGTTTACAGAAAATATCATCTAGGAGTTAAATGGGTTAAACAAAACAATTAAAAACATCAAAATCATACAAACCCTCTGTTTTTTAGTGATTGTGATGATTTCTTTATACTTCATTTTATATTTTGCCATGTCAACAAAACTCAATTAAAAAAAATAAAATTTAAAAAAATCGCCCTCTCACCCAAAAACAAAAAGGGCGCCCAACAACTTTGTTTTTTTATGTGGCCTTATCAGGATTTACAAGGTGCTGCGGCGCATTCAGCAGCCACTTTCAGAAACACCAGGGCAAACCCCTTCTCTTTACGATAAGTGCACTGGGTTCTTTTACGTGCCTTACACAACACACAGGACCTATGGCTTTACGTCCCATCCGGGGGACAAAGCAATAATGGTTAAGTGTCTTACTTAAGTGTCAAGACCAGGACTCGAACCCACACTCTGCTGATCAGAGACACCAGAGCTTGCCTGCTGCTATTTCAAACGTTCTCATTGTTGCAATTGTTCTTGTTGATTTATTCAGGATTGATTTGTATCCGTGACATGGAGCCTGAAGCTTTCTTATCCATGGACATGCCGTTCAGTACACCGAGCGCAACGGGTCTAGACGTCCCACTTAGCACCAAACACTCGCTTATTACACTGGAAAATAGAAATGAATACGTAAGGGCTGCCCTCAACTACAGGTGAGCCCCCCCCCAACAAAAAACCCCAAAACGAGTATCAATTTTTTGTGTGGAATATTTTGAACAGGAATTCATTTTGTTTGCAATGACCAGGGCCCAATTTCAGAAAGCTGTTTTAGCAGAAAATTCTGCTTAGCAAATTTCTTTGCTAAGCAAGAAATGAGTGGGGTACCAGTCACAGCAATGGTAACTGTATTGTATTTTGGCTGGTAACCTCTTTTTCTTAAGCAAGAGTTTTCTGTGCTTAGCAAGTTTTTTGTGCTTACATGCTTTATGAAATTGGGCCCAAGGCCCAATGTCACTAGCAAAGCAAAGGTCGTGGGGTTGAATCCCACCTGAGTGATTTGCCTGTGGATTTGTTTTCACAGAACTCGGGAAAGTACTGAATATACAGTGCTTAATAAACATCGATGTAAGGATAAAAACATATTATATTCTTAATCCCTGATGCAAAATTAACATCTATTAAGTGTGTTTTATTCTCTTGCTCATTTTCAGGTTACATGAGTTTGATGAGCAGGTTCAATGGGTACGAGAAGGTATGGCGAGGGTTATCCCTGTACCCCTCCTGTCACTCTTCACTGGGTCTGAATTAGACACCATGGTAAGTACCACGCCCTTTTCTAGCAGGGATAAGAAATGACAAACTTTTATCTGAATTGAGACCTTTTTACATCTGCTTAGGGGGAAAACGTACCTGCTATTTTCTCCAGATATGAAGAAATCATGGTCTTTGATCTACTTCTCTAGTGCTGGGGAGACTGCACCGAGAATCTCCTTGGAATCTAGGACTCCTGTGCTTGATTTCCACAAAGCGCTAAGATTCATCTTAAGATGGGTTGTTAAAATTACCATAGTGATTTGTATTGTGACATCACACTTTGCCTAACAATTAAAATTGATACACATCTTAAGATTAATGTTTGATCTGTTTGAAATTTAGGTAAGCAGCATTATAAAAATGTTTCATGGTCTATACAGAGCTGCCAACTCTTCCTGATTCTGCAGAAAGTTCCCTGAACATAAACCAATCTTTCCATGTTCTGATGAACAAATTTGACAATCTCCCTGATTATGGAAACGATTATGTTGAATGTAATTCTAAATATCTCCAATTGTTGTATAAAATCTGCCTGATTGCAAGATGCAAAGGTTTATACTTTTTGCTTTGATTATTAGGGAAAAAGATATTCCTTTGATCTGATTTGACCTCTGAATTTGATTTTTAGTTCCGAAACATAATTTTGTATTTGACCCCTACCTACACCCCTTTACCTAGGTCTGCGGCAGCCCCGACATCCCTCTCCACCTTCTCAAATCAGTAGCGACCTACAAGGGAATCGACGCCTCAGCCCCCTTGGTGCAGTGGTTCTGGGAGGTGATGGAGGACTTCAGTAACACGGAGCGCTCCTTATTCCTCAGATTCGTCTGGGGCCGGACCCGTCTCCCCCGCACCATCGCGGACTTCAGAGGAAGGGACTTCGTTCTGCAGGTGGGTACAGTTGTGAACACAGGGCCAAACATTGCTATTAAATCACTTGATAAGAGCGCCGTTGGTAGCACCAGTGCACAAACTTGATGTGTTTATAAAACCACTTCACGTCTGATGCATGTTAACACGCCAAATTTTTCTGGACTGACTTGCGGGGGGGGGGTTATTACGAACAGAACAATTCGGAGGGCACTCAATATTTTGCTGGCAGCCGGACGACTGACGGAAATATCCACCCAGACTTTCCAGTGTTAAGCGTGTACAGGCATGCACCTACCGTGCTCCGCTTCGTTTCACCCATACAAAGATGGACACTGGTGTTGGAAAACATGCCTTTGGAAAATTTCCCTTTTTCGGGAGTTATTGTGTGCCCCCAGATTTCAGACCTTTGTCCTGTTGTTGTATAAATGTGGCATACAAGAATGTACAGGCTGCTACAATTGTTTATCATTGTATTTGGCTCAATTGGAGGTAAGTCCGAGCGTTCCGAGATTCCAGTATACCATGGTAGATTATCGGTGATTGTAAAGGTCAAAGCTACAAGCCTGTGATTGGCCATGATATA
Source organism: Plazaster borealis (assembly GCA_021014325.1). NCBI lineage: Eukaryota > Metazoa > Echinodermata > Asteroidea > Forcipulatida > Labidiasteridae > Plazaster > Plazaster borealis. The sequence continues at coordinate 22,538,291 of CM037457.1, read as the reverse complement.
AAATGACCCGCCTCCATCTTGAAAATAAAGAAACACATAAGCTTTCGGTCACAGAAAGATCAAGGGTGTCGTCCTGTCGGACTCCGCCCGTGGACTTGGGTGTGTTTATCATCCATATTGGACAGGTGGCTGTCCAATATTAAGTGTCTCGGCAGTTGTAACATAATGGATGACACGTGACGCATGTTCCACCAATCAAATGACAAGGATCTTTTTTGTGTGGTATATAAAACTCTGTATTGGGTTAAGCCTTTACCGAGTTATTCTATTCGTTATTTATGGCGATAAAAGTGTTTCCTTGAAATGTTGTCTATTAATTAAACAAAAAACCATGATTCTGATATTTTACAGGTCCTTGACAAATACAGCCCACCGGATTACTTCCTTCCAGAGTCGTACACTTGCTTCTTCCTTCTTAAACTTCCCCGCTACTCCTGCCGAGAAATCCTTCGCGAGAAACTCAAGTACGCCATCTACTTCTGCAAGTCCATCGACACCGATGACTACGCGCGCATCGCACTGACAGGGGAACCAGCCGGCGGGGACACCAGTGATGATGACAGCGATGACGACGACGATGTGGACAGCACTGGTTTCGAGTCGGAATAAGTTCAACTTAGTGATGAAGAGAGTAGTGTTTTGAGCCTTAAATAACAAAACCCATCTCGGTGGAGTTTTTAATGGTTTCAGTGATTGGATTGCTAGAAACAATGTTACAAAGGTTGTATAAAGTAACATGTTTTTAATTTTGAACGATCTCTGGCTTGAAAAAATGGGACCAAAAACACCTTGCCAAGTGATTTCCAATATTTGTTCGCGCGCATTAGCCTTAAAATTGAGGTGCATGCTGGTCTAGATGATGACAAGACCAGCAATTGCACCTCATTTTACGGCTAACACATGCGTAAAATGTATTTGCGAATCAGTCCATGTTGGTTTCGGGGATAATTTCTGCTCAATGCCATCGGGAAGAAATAAAGCACAGACCGATTTCACAGCGAAGCTGGGGCATAAATTCCAATTTTCATCGCCAATGCTGGGGCCAATTTCATAGAGCTGCTTAAGCAGAAAATATTGCTTGAAAAGTGTCTGCTAAGCAAAAATTAGCAGGATACCAGTCACAGATTGAACACGAGAGATGGCATTTTGGCTGGTAACCATATTTTGGTGAGCATAATTTTGTTGTGCTTAGTTACTTTTTTGTGCTTAAGCAGCTCGATGGTATTGGGCCCAGGTTGGGATTTAAACACTGGTTAACCTTTAAACTAATCATTTTTTAAGTATTACATATTCATATGCCATGTCTGTGTGGAGCTTGTTTGGCTTTGGCTAGTCATAAGCCATAAAAAAGCGTCTGTGACTGTTGGCTGCACCAACAAGTGTATACTGTGATCTAGCCAAAAATTGAGCTCATTCGCATAAAGCAGACAATCTTGCTCAGGCAAGTTTATTTGTAAAAGCACCAATGCATCTAGGTACCAGTTTACAGTGTGTGAGAGTCATAGCAGTTTGGCTGGTAACCTGTGTCTGCTGAGCAATGTTTTATGCTGGGCTAAGCAAATTGACTAAAACTTTGTGAACATGGATGGTGATTGAGGCTGCATATTTTTCCGGCTGTTTGTCACTCTGTCTGTCTTTCTGTCTGTGAAAATATATGCATTGTATGGAACAAAATACATGTAGAAGCCACTGCTTCAAGAAATGTCAGTCTTTGTTTGTACTACATGCTCAAAACAATAGACTTTTTCGCAAATACTCAGTACGCGCTCATTTGCCGTGGAATGAGTTGCATGCTGGTCTAGTTAGCGACACATTTGATCGCTAAACTAGACAAGCATGCACCTCATTCCACGGCTAATGCATGCGCACAGAGTATTTGCGAAGTAGTCTATGGTGTAAATTATTATCTGAAACAGCGCCCTCACTGAGGTCAAAAGGACATACGTCCGACATTGGCTGGCAGTTGCATGGCATAGTTTCCATGTATGCCATGGTTATGGCGACGTCTACAAATGGGTCTATTTGCAAGACTGCAATATATACAATAACCCCTGTCTGTAGCTAACAGGCCAAATAAATCGTTGACAAAAATTACTTGTATTCTGTTAGTTCCCCAATCAGCGTTTAATAATAATAATAAAGAGAGATTTATAAAGCACAAACAGTTGCAGATCGGTTCCGCTTCAAGGCACTGAATACAAGCAAAAATGGATTAAAAACAACGGTAATTAAACAATTTTGCAATTAAACAATTAAACAATTAAACAGTTTCATTCCTGACATCAAAGAATATGGCTGACTCTTCACTATTTGGGAATGCGCCCCGCCCACCAAACAAGACCGATTCCAGAATTGTTTTACTGGTGAACTTGAAGCTTTTGCTTTTGTGAGAACAAGGGCCCAATTTCATAGAGCTACTTAAGCAGCAAATCTTGGTTAAAAATTTTCTGCTTATAGCAAAAATAAGCACGATACCAGTCACACAGATGGAAACATGTTGAATGGTATTTGGGCTGGTAAGCTTAATTTGGTAAGCATAATTTTATTGTGCTTAGCTCATTTTTGTGCCTAAGCAGCTCTATGAAACTGGGCAATGATGTCTACTTATCCAAAAACCAATAATGTACCTCTGTTTGGGTGCTGTGACCCAAGATAATGCAAAGACGTTAAACAACGAAGCTTTTATAAGTGAAGTCCTGTAGTATTTAATGTTGTGATGATATTTGAAGAAAGAAAACAAACAGTATCAATGTGAAATAGCTCCATGTAGATTTATCTATCAAAATTAGACTGGAGTGCATGTTGAATTTTGTCCGAAAAAATAAGATGCACTAATTATGAAAAAAAATTGTCATTTTTTTTTCAAAACTATGACGATTTCTAAAGCTGAACAGAAATATATTTGTGAATTTTGTGCAATCAATTATTTATAACTGGCTGTAAATATTAATTGGCTTATCATTCCAGTTTGTTCATGACACTAACTCATTGTTTGCGTATTAGTAGTGACTATAACGTTAGGGCCAGTGATTTTCCGTTTCGGCAAATTGCAGAACTCATCCTTGCAAATCACCAACTGGCCCCAGACCAAGAAACAGTATGTTTCCAGATTTCAGTGGCACCACTTAAATCTATAAGCTGGGCCCAATTTCATGGCTCAGCTTACCACAGAATTCTGCGCTTACAAGTCCCAGTAAAGCATGTGAATCTATGGCTCTTAAGCGCCGAATTCTGCAGTAAGCAGAGCCATGAAATACGGCCCAGAACATTTGCAGTCTGAAAAGAAATCAACGTGTTTACAAATGGAGAATCATTAGCACTAGTTTAGCCCTGTTGGCCTTTCACTTCGGTATAAATACTTCAGTATCTGTGTACAGCACAGGAAGAGTCCTACATAGGGCTAGCACTACTTTAACGATTAGAATTTCAAGTTGGTTGTGATAAAAACTGGTTGCCAATAGCACTCTGCACTACTGCTCAAAATAGAAGCTATGTACCCGGATCTCAGGCACACATGTCAAATTTCAAACATCTTGAAAAATGCATCCTTGTGGAGCATTCTTTTGTTCTTTCCTTTGTCCCTGCACAACAGTTTCCCCATAGGGTTTATACACAAAATTTCTTGTGGAGCACCCCGGTCTTTAGAATTCCCTTATGGAGTCCTTTTATTTTCCCTTTTTGGCAAGCTGCTTTAGCAGAATTATGTAATACCAATTTTGTCCGTCCGTACCCTGTCCGTCCGTCCGGCCGGCCATCCGCATTGAGACTTTTTGTTAAAGTTTTTGCCTTAGATAATTTGTTGTGATATGTAATTGTTTTTGTGTGAATAGATTCACTAGGTGAAAATGGAAATTGTGGTCAAGTTTTTCTATTGTTTTAAATATGTTAAAGTTTTCAGGGTTCATTATTACCCTCTGGAAATTAAACAGCTTCTGTCCGGCCATCCACATTGAGACTTTTTGTTAACATTTTTGCCTCTTTCCCACATGTCAAACCAAGTAGGCAATGGTCAACTACGTACTTGTTAATTGTCCCAACCTCTTTGAACATCAGTTGATCAAATTTTTGTTTTTCTATTATTCATTGTTTCTCTATCGGGCGTTCGGCAGCTCGCCTTGGCAGCTTCTGCTGTTCTAGTTTGTTTTGTCCTTGGTCTCCAGAAGGTACCTAAAGTGAGCACACAAACATACGCGTGTGTATATGTCCAAGTTTTATGTTCACTCTAATGTGCTGACTGTACTACTTGTGCAATTTGGCCCGTCGATGATGCGCTCATCGCGTAAGTGGTGGAATGTTTGTCTGACAGCCGGGTATTTTTAGCAAAAGTGACGTCATCGGTGCGGAGTGCTATTGTTTAGTTTAGGTATTGACCTTCAGTACACCACGTTATGACCTTAACAATCGGTAATGACCTTTCTGATGGGGTATGACCTCGATGAGCTATTTTACTCTGTGGAGCCATGGAGAAACATGAGCTGTTTACAAGCATTTTGTTTTGTAACGGTCTTTTGTCTTATGAAATAAAAATCATATAAATCGACACTTATTTAGCTTGATATTTTAGTAAGCATTTTTTATAGAAGCTGTGTAAAGTTTCATGTAAAACTTCAACCAGTTATGGACCTTTATCTGTGTCTTTAATACGAGGCAAGACGATTAGTGCAGTTTTAAATGGAAGAATGATAAACTTTGTTTTTTTAGGTTTTAGTTACTGATGTGTTTTTTGGCTTTTATGTTTAGTTTGTAGGAAGATAGTGTTAAAACATTCTGCAAAAAGCCAAAGTGTAACAGCAGCTGAGTAATGATGCAGAGAAAAGATTTAGATTTTTTTTCTCGCAAATCGCTTGTCTGGAAAATTATTGAAAAAATGCAAAAGACGGCCATTAAATTTCTACTGAGGTTAATGGGAAGTTTGGAGGTTTTTTTTGTATAAAGGGACTAATTATTGAGTATGAATTGTACCTCATGAAAAAGAATATGCTATTGGGGTTATTGGGTTTTTGTAAGAGACTACCCTAGTTATTGAGTAGCCAGGTTCAAGTTTGATAATGGTCCTTGGCAGACTTGTTCAATTCAAACATGATTTTTGTGTTGGGGGGGGGAAATGATTTGTGAAAAAAGCCTTATAAAATGTATGATTGTTAAAATGTGGTAAATTAACTTTGCCATGTTTCTGTTTTATGGTCAGGTTGCATATACTGAGAAGCTGTTTGTATTATTGTGTGTATAATCCATTGTTATAAAACAACATAATTTGTGAATTGCAAGAAAATATGCAGAGCATAAAGTGTGCACATTAAAAATGTATATGTGAGAAACTAAAAAAAGAAGTGATATCAGAGTTGATCATTTTAATGTTTACAATTTGGTTTGAAAGTCCGATCAGGTCGCCTACTTTTTATCGTTTGTTTGTTTGTTTGTCTGTTTGTTTGTTTGTTTGTTAAGATGATCTTCCCAACAAGGCAACTCGGCAAAGTTCCCGCATAAGGGGATATATAAACACCAAGCTGGCAACAGCCAATCTCTGTTACAAACATTGGTGTATCATCTATGATTGTGAGTTGCACAAATCAATAAACTGTGATTCAGTAACTAGACGATAATACTTATTCTAGTCATTGTTAAAGGTATCGTACACGTTTGGTAATGACTCCAAACAAATATTAGCTTCAAAACTTACTTGATAACGACCAACGGAGAGCTGTTGATAGTATAAAACATTGTAGGAAACGATTCCCTCTGAAGTAACGTAGTTTTTGAAAAGAAGTAATTTTTCACTAAAATAATAAAAGACTTCTAGCTAGAAGTCTTTTATTCCTAACTGAAAGCACACAAATTTGTACAACAAGGGTGTTTTTTCTTTCGTCATTTTCTTGCAACTTCGATGACTAATTGAGCCCAAATTTTCACAGGCTTGTTATTTTATGCATATGTTGGGATACACAAAGTGGGAACACTGGTCTTTGACAATTACCAAACGTGTACGATGCCTTTAAATCAGCAGTTAGCTTGGCCGGATTCGAACCCACAACCTTGTGATTGCAAATCCTGCATTCTAACCACTTGATAATGGTGATTTTTATTATTATTTTTTTAGGTTATTGTGGTTAATTTTTCCTCAAAGCTTTTCCTCATATCTTTGCATCATATCAAATTTTGGTAAGCAAAATATTATTGTGCTTGGCTACTAGTTCTATGAAATTGGGCCACTCACGAATGAGGTTGCCTAGGTTTTTGGCCGTGCGCGGGGACCGACTCAAAAAAAGTTCCAAGACCCAATAGTTGTTCCAATGGAAATAATAAAACTCGGCAACTTTTCCCGGGGGTCCCCGAGTGCTTCTAGAAAATCTACAGGCCTGGTGTCCTGCCTCTTGTAGTTGTGAATAAACTGTTGAGGTGTACAGCGCCAGACTTAAAGAGCACACGTGCGACGGCCGTGGTTCAAGGAAAGAGACCCTCTAGCTGCTGAAAAAATGTAGGTCACTTTTGTGTACGGCGTGTGCAAACGGTAATAATTTTGCTCTCTCGGTGTGTCGAAGCGTGCCTGGTTAACGAGGCGACTGCAGACGATAATTTTTGTTGTGAAACTTGAAAGTGCAGCAAGAATTCCTTAAAACATGGATAAGGCGAGTTTGGACCAACTGAAGGCTTTCGTTCAGCTATGTCAGGCCAACCCTAACGTACTGTACTCACCGAAGTTGACTTTCTACAAGGAGTGGTTGGAAAGGTGGTTGTTGTTTTTGTTGTCAAATTTATTGAATCTATTTCGTGATAAAATCTCTTACACCCCAAGAAATTAAATCAAAAGATTTATTTAGGAGTAACTATAGAATGCAGGGCCACTTGGTGTGTGGACTATATTTCCCTTTGTTAAACAATCCCTCTTCACCAGTGTGTTCTTATATACAGCTCTGAAGTGGCCCTGCATTCTATAGTTGAGCTTTTATTTATCCAAGACCAAATTATATTGTGGTGGATGTTTAATTTTAAGGGTGAGGAGTGTTTACTGTTTGAGTGTTAGAATGCTGAGAATGGGAGGGGTACCTGATCAAATCAAGTTGTGTGACCAAAAATAGCGCCCACACAGTCACTCAAAAGTACAAAAAATTGCCCAAAAATAGCCCTGGCCTGGGGCTAGACCCAGTACTAACTGGGCCTACCGGGACAGTCAGTTAGCCCTTCCAAATTCCATTGTAAGTTGAGTAGTGACTAACGTTAGTGGTACTAATACTTCGGGTAGCAAAAATATTATTGAATAACTCCTGCTGATTTTTGGCCCTTCATACAAGATATGACTTACAACAAAGGCAAGGGCCAGTGATTTCAGAACAAAACTGGTTAGCTGTGTCGAACAGCTAGCTCACACTGCGATATCATATAGTTGCGATAATTGTAACCCTCCTCCCGGCGGTCGGAACGACCGGAGGGTTACGAGTTGGATTATGGCAAAAGGGTGCGAAATGTGAAATGTGAATTTTTTATCGAGACTTGTGACCAGATTTGCCCAATTTTTACCACTTTCAAAAATCATGACCCACATTCCAAGAACACGGATTTGATCTTGAATGTGTAATGAATCCATTCATAACACTAAAAACATCATTGAACAAATATTTAGAAGAAAAAAAAGACAAAAACTTACCAGAGACTGAGTGAATTGCCAAGCGTAGACCAGACGAATACCAGACTACTCTGGATGATGATTTAAACCATGCACTTTTCGACCAATCAGCGGGGTGGAGCTTCGGCTGTAGCCGAATCATCGTCCATTTTGTCTTTTTTTTCTTCTAAATATTTTTTTCAATGATGTTTTGAGTGAACGAATGGATTCTTTGTTTTTTCTTCATATTTTGTTATAGAGATAGAGGCATCAAAAGCCCATGATTAGTGGAAGATTTTTGTCATCCCTGGTCGAAGTTGCAATCCTCGATCCTCCAGACGTTCGGGAGGAATCTTGGATTGCGATTAATATCGCAACTACCCTTGTCAATGGACGACGTAAGGCCTCAAATTGGAGGGAGATTAGAGTATTGGCACTTTTTACGGGGCTTTACAGAGCAGTAATTTAGAACAAGGAACCGTCCCCAAAACCAAGGTTCATGGGAGTAGAAATCTTAAAACCATCCAACACCTTTTTTTTCACTTTTATTGCATTTTCATTAAATGTAATTACTATTTAAAGTCTGAGGGACTGGGCTCAATAATTCAATTTGTTAGTCCCGGTTTTTAGCAGTTTGAGTCTGGATTTATCTTTTACTTCCAGGTTTCTATAAACTTTCTACCCTCCCCCAAACAAAAATAATAATAATGTATGGTACAATGTGAATTTTTCTCTGACAAGTCTCTTTGTTATTAACATTGTACGATTATTTTTCATGAAAGATTGAACCTATTCCTGCCAAATATAACAAAATGCGCCAAATGGTAAAAGTTGTTGTATTTTGATGCAATTAGCACTCAAACTCAAATCCCATACTCTGTTGAACTGTGCAGCATGGCCTTGGTATGTCCATGTGCAATCCCAGTCCCCCAGCAAACTTCAGTACGTTTTGTTGCATTTCTAGCGGGAATGTCCAGTGCGAAGGCTGGTGTAAACCAGTTCTCGTCACAATGGAACAGAATCCTCTGTGGGGTTTTTTGTGGGGGGTTTTATGAGATATCGCCTAACATCACAAGGCCGGACGGCCACTTCAAGGTGAGGGCTACACTTAACTCATTTGGGTTGTCGACCCGAATCAACTGCCACCAGGGGCACGTTGCCACCTACTCCTGTTGCTGAAACAAGGTTAACCCCCTTCACAGTCCATAAGGATGTAGGCATGGGTATCATCCACTAGGAGCCTAGCTGTAGAGCAGAATGCACTACCTTCCCAACTTTTTACAAAGCAATTATGGTTAAGTGCCTTGCTCGAGGGCACAAGTATCATGACCAGGATTCGAACTCACTCTCTGCTGCTGACAACACCTGAGCTTGGGTCTGGTAAACTAGACCGCTCAGCCACGACATTTTGATGCATGAGATATTATGTAGTGATGAATGCATGTAGACATACGCGACACATAGCTCTGTGCACAGCTGTTCCACCATGAACATCTCGTGCATTTGAATGGTGTTAAATGGTTAGTCAAATCAATGGCAAAAGGGCAAATTCTAACCAAGAATAGTATTTTTGGTTTTACCATAAAAAAAATCCACAGGCGTTCTACTTCTGTGGGATTCAAACCCATGTTGCCAGCAGTCTAGAGCAGTTATTTTAAAACTGCTCAACCTCAGAATGTGCCCAGTGTTGAGAGGACAGTTCGAATTCTATAATTAGCAGCAGGTGTTACATAATAAGAGGGTTACGGAAAATCGTCATCAATTGCTTGCTTGGGAAGAGCATCTAACGCCTCAAAAACGCAGTTTCCAGTACCGGTACAGCTGGTTCTAGGCGAGTCTCTAACCAGTGACAGATTCAGTCCCAATCGCAAACAGGGGGACCCCTTGGACGGGGCCAGTTTGGGGCAGGCTCCTTCAGCAGAAGAGCAGGCTCCATCGACGGTTGGGCTCTATCAACATGCCCATACAGGGGCAAAGACTTGAAGCACGAATGAGATTTGAGACGGGATGTTGATTTGTTACAAGACGGAGTTCTTTGTTACTCACAAAGTCCTGACAGTACTGTCCTCAATATGGAGGCAGGCCTTTGTGTCAAAAGCCATTCAGCTTTCGTTCTAGCTCGATGGAGAGGGTCTGTGTCTATGTGAAAATAAAAAGTTTAATCTACTAATGGTCCCAAAACATTCTTAATACAGTCATATATTTTAGGGGGAAAACTCACTTATTTTGTTTTAAACTTTCAGCATTGGTGCCAAACTACCCCCTGCTCCAGAGCAACAAGCTGGTTCAACAAAGGATGGAACTGAGGTGAGTCTATTACAAAACCTGAAATTCTGTAAAATAATTTAGGACAATAAAGGGATTGTACACGTTTGGTAATTGGAACCCACTGTATGTTTCAAACCTATATAGCTGTAGATATATACCATAAAACTAACCTGTGAAAATTTCATTTCAAAAGGTGGTAGCGTTTTTGAGATATTGCCGAAAATCTGGAGCGGTTATGTCCACGCAGGTAGAATAATCTGCAATTGGAATACACAATCTGAGAAACTTTACTGTCAGTAACGCTTCTCAGATTCAAATTCTTTGGTGATAAAAAGTGATATCTTTTTCCATAACCGCAGTACTTCTAAGTGAAAAGTTTCTCAAAATGCATTATACTATCCAAAGCTGCTGTACTTCATACCATGTAAGTTTTTATTGCCATTAATTTCCAGAGTCATTACCAAACGTATACAGACCCTTTAATCAGCCATTTTAAGATTTTACCACTCTTAACTTTATGAAATGCATTGTAAACTTTTTGCCCATGTATTTTTAATTTTTTTTATTTGAAAAAATGCTCTGAAAATTGACTTCATTCTGATTATTGTGGGCTATTTTCATGTAATCTAAATTATTGTACATTTTGGAGGAAATAAATTCTGGACCATTATATACCATGTATTGTTGAATTTGAAAAAGAAAAAGCTTTGAGAATTCACGCATTTATAATAATTCGTTGCTATTTTGTGTATTCTAAATGCTATCATAAATTTAAACCGGTAACTTATCTTATTAATCATTGGGTTCTTTAACAATGAAAGAAAACAACAACACTCGGATGATCATGATTATAACAGGCCTGGAATTTCAAGAGGGCAAGGCCATTTTCATTTTGCGAAGGGCACTTCCATTGGAAAATCTTAGAGTGTATGACTATGAGGAAGTTTTGAAGGGGCACCAAGGCCAAGACCAGGGGCAACAGAGGCCATGGCCTCCGTGTAATTCCAGGCCTGTATAAGAAATCTTCCTTTTTTTGTGCAGGATGCTGCTGGCGAGTCAAATTCTGAACCAGATCAGGAACCAGAGATGGATCAGGAACCAAAACCGACGCCAAAACCAGAACCAGAACCAGAACCAAGTAGTGAGGAGAGTGACATTGGTAATTATTGAACCCTAACCTTTTGAAATTGAACTGCATCATTTGTTAGATTCTGTTGGAGTGAGGACTGCACTTAGCAAAGTGATTATAGCCCCTTTTCACACTACTCTATTCCCCGGGGGCAACCCCAGGGAATAACGGCCGGCCCTTTCACACTTGGATCACTTTACCCCTGATCTACCCCAGCAAATGGGCATACCCCGGGGACTAGCCACCCCTGCTCTGGAGTAGGGGTAAGCGGTAAAACCCTGGGGCATTCTTGAAGCGTGCAACCAGAACCCGGTGGAATAGGGACCTAGGCGGGGACAGTGTGAAAGTGCGCCGGGGTAACTGGGGGTAAAAAAACTCCTGGGGCCTCCCCAGGGCTGTATTCCACGGGGATAAGAGATGCAGTGTCAAAAGGGCTTAATGCTTGCATGGAATCAGAGCTCAATTTCATGGGCTTTACAGGACGCCATAAGCGCGGATTTCTGTGGTAAGCAGCGTCATGAAATTGAGTCCAACAGTTTGGGTGTTGTGTCACCATAAGGTGTTGGATTTTGAGTAAGGAAGGATTATAGTGAATCACTAGAGGGAGTTAGGGTTAAGTTTAAAGGGTCTGTATACGTTTGGTAATGACTCTGAAAATTAATGGCAATAAAATCTTTCTTGGTAAGAAGTACAGCAGCTTTGGATAGTATAATGCATTTTGAGAAACTTTTCACTTCGAAGTACTGCAGTTATGGAAAAACGTATCACTTTTTATCCCAAAGAATTTGAATCTGAGAAGTGTTACTGCAGTAACATTTCTCAGATAGTGTATTCCAATTGCAGACTATTCTTCCTGCGTGGACATAACCGCTCCAGATTTTCGGGCAATATCTCAAAAACGCTATTACCAAACGTATACAATCCCTTGAAGCCTTTCAAGAAAGTTAAATTGATATGTAATACCAAAGTGAGTTATTTGATTTTGTTCAAACAGGAAAATTATTTTAATCAAATTATTCATGATTAATATCATGAAATCATTCACGAAGAAAATTTCCCTGTACCACAGTTTATTCAGAATCTTATTAAATATTGTATTAATGGCCATAAATTGTGTATTGTCTTGCTATGGTATTACATATCAGTTTAACTTTCTTGACACAAGTCATAATTATTTAGAGTATGATTTTCCTCGGATCATTTGTAATCATGATTTATCTCAAATCATATGGGGATCAAGATTTACTCCAATTCATATGTGATTGAAACTTTAAGAGCACAATGAAATTCCTGTGTCGCCCATCAGCAATGTTATTGTGTATGGTAACTCAATTCCTTGGCCCTTTTCGAAACCACGGTTTTGGTTCAGGCTCAGGCATTGGCTCTGTCTTCCTGTTTGAAGCCCTGTACCGAAAGCCAACATTTTCAAAATAACTGACGGAGCCTTATCCGGAGCCCACACCAACAATGCCTTGGTTTCACAAAGGGCCAAGGAATTGAGTTATCATACACAAGGGCTCAAATTTTACACTTGACCACAGGCCCAAGGCCAGTAGTTTCAGTGTCAGGTCTGTAAAGTCAAGACTTGACCAGTCCGGCGGTCTTGCATTTTTCAATTGAATAATAAAACCTCACTGTGTGTAATATCTTGAACAAAAAACAAATTATGTTCAAATGTTGACTTCGAGTCTGGTAAAATAACTTTCAATTCTATTGAGTGATGAAGTATAATGGTGTATACCCATAAAGAAAAATTAGAAATAAAATGCATGTTAAACTGTGTCAGGAAGTTTTTTTTGTATTTTGATTCTGGTCTTGTAAAAACAATTCTGGTCCAGTAAACATTTTGAGCAACAAGCCCTGTGGTCTTGTCGATTTTTCCCCCCAAATTCGAGCCCTGTAACACAGTTACATTGCTGATGGACGACACAGGATTTTTATTTAACTCTAAACTTTCATTCAGCAATTTGGTCATTGGTCATTCAACATTGGTTGCTCCACCCTCACTTGCTCAATCCGTTTTGGTCCCTTGTTGTCTTTTTCCCTTGCTTTTATTTATTTGTTTCTATTATTTATTTAATTTTTCCCACTTGTTATTACATGTAATTATTTATCTACGGCCTACTTATTTATATGTTTACTATTGTTAACATTTATGTGTTTTGTTTGGATTTCTTCTTTATTCATCTTCATATACTTGTTTCTTTGTAATTGTTGTATGGTTTGTCTTGGTCAAACAAATAATAATAATAATGATAAAAACAATGACGACAAACCTGTGTCACACTGTCTTGACTCTCTCTCCCCATCGTCACAGAACTGGACATGGAGGGCGTGATCGAGGGGGACAACGATGCACCTCAGCACATGGGAGATGACTCACTGGAGGTAACGGAGGAGATGATTGACGAGGCTACTGCTAAGAGGTCCGAGGCTATGGCAGCTGTCTCTGATGGTAACCTCGATGAGGCTATGAAGTTATTCACCGAGGCCATCGAGAAGCATCCACACTCCGCGTTGCTGTACGCAAAGCGAGCAAGGTAGAGAAGTTTTACCAACCCCTTAGACTTGGGTCATCTCTACCCTCAGTCCCCACCAAACGCCCTCTTCTCTTTCCCTGTGCTTGTTCCCTGCTGAGAAAAGTTTTGTGAGTACACTCCCCACCCACTCCCAGTAGGATCTTGTTCCAGTTACCAGCCTCCCGCATCATTGAGATAATCCTCATCCACAGTACTTAGAGAGCAAGGGAAATTACCAATTCAATTTTGTGATGCACTCATTTTCCAGGGGGTAAGTGGGTATCTGTGAGGGCAAAGGTTGTTGATGTGAATGATTTGCATCCTATGTGCCAATTTGGTTGTCCGTGCTGCATACTCCTAAGGAGTTGAGGTGGTTTTCAGGAATGCTTGGGGCCCGATGAATACGACAAATAAATTCAGTAAATCTTTGTTCTTTTGCACTCTACCACTTTAGTGTATTCATCAAATTGAAGAAGCCCAACGCAGCAATCCGAGACAGCGACAAGGCCATCAAACTGAACCCGGACTCGGCCCAGGGGTACAAGTGGAAGGGCATCGGCCATCGGTTGCTCGGCCAGTGGGAGCTAGCGGCCACAAATCTTCGGAACGCTTGCAAGCTTGACTTTGATGAGGTGGCAGATGCCATGCTGAAGGAGGTTGAGCCGAGGGTAAGTGAAGCGCCAAGGTTTATGTTCCAATAGACTGTGCAAGTCTCGCGCATATCGAAAACAAGAAAAAAAATTGAACAAAGACTATATTTTTCTATGAAATCAAATCTTCTTTTTAAATTATATTTATACAAAATTCTTGAAAATAAAAATGCCCATAGCATATTGTTTTAAATCAATTTTCAATTTTTGTATAATACAAATAATTTGTTCAAATTAACATTGAAACAAAATTAAAACTTGGGACGAGGATGCTTATTGTTAGAAACCCCATTTGCCAATCACGCCCGAATGTGTGCGACTATTACATACAGTAGGTTTAATGACAACCTGACTGCAGTTGGGCAAAATTCTTAATTTTTTACAAGTAACCAGAAACGGAGGTCAAGTCTTATTCTCAGGTTTTCTTCATTATTTTGTTAAATTGATTTTACTTTCATGTTGTTAATCACTTAGTATCAAATTCTCAACCACATCATTTTCATAGCCATAAACTACGTTAAACTAAAATAACTGACAAACAAAATCCCGCCCACGTAAAACTCCATATGGTTGGGACCACAATGGTCCCGGAAGTTTGAATATGCACGAGACTTGCACAGTCTATACTTGTTTATTTTCTTGCATTCTCAGGATATGAGAGAACTATGTTCTTGTAAGGGCAGGGCAGTTTCTCTTTGGTAAAGGGCACCTCAATGAGGGAAATGTAAATTTCTATTGGGACATTTCAAAGGGCACCAAGGCAATGACCTGGGCCCAATTTCACAAAGCTGCTTAAGCACAAAAAGTAGCTGAGCACAATAAAATTATGCTTAGCAGAATAAAGTAAGCAGCCAAAATACCATTTCACATGCACCATTTGTGACTGGTATCCTGCTTGTTTTTGCTTAGCAGGAAATTGTTAAGCAATATTTTCTGCTTAAGCACCTCTATGAAATTGGGCCCAGGGGTGTGGAGGCAAGACTCTTTTGCCTCGGTGAAGTATCAGGCCCGACAGAGGTGAAACTCATTTTGGGCAATCTTGACATGCTTGGTGGGGTTTGGTCTTAGTGGGGGTGTGTGGTTTGGGACTGAAAACCCAATCCACATGCAAGGCTCCTGCCCTGGAATCAAACCGCTGTCCACAGGGTGAAAGACAGGCAAGAAATCACTGAGCCAACCTGACCTAACATAAAATTGGTATCAGTAATCAGTAATTTGACAAGTTTCCTGACCAACTGCATGTTTCCCTGCACTAGAATTCAAAACTTAACTAAACAATTTATTAAATCTGATTGCATAAAAATGTTAGGAGCCCTTCATATCTCGATTAATTCCTAAAACCAGGCCTGTAAAATCTCCACTTTTAAGCGGATATCCGCTTTTTCATTGATCCTGCCGATCTTTTATTTCCGCTTTTAAAAAAATAGATGATCACAGAATGTGTATCCGTGCGGAAGTGCCAAAAGAAAAGAAAAATACCCAACAAATTTTCCCGGTCGGCCGGCTACACATACATCATCATACAGCACACACAAAGTCCGTTAATGTACCATGCTCCATGATAATGTACACACAAAGGGATAGCGCGCAACGTGAATGGGTGGTGATCATGTTGGCTGTGGACAATTATATAAATATTCATGAGAACGTTGTGGTCTTTGCAGTCGTTCGTGAGTCAGTAAAACATAATGCTGTGTATACCACGGATATATAGAATCCTGCATGTGCACTGTGCAGGCCTTGAAATGAGGCTATTAAAAAAATGCAACTCCTTGCCGATAGAGGGCGTTGTATGAGCGTTAGCATTGCACACATACATGCTGTATAGTGCACATGTACTCGACTCGTACATGTCGTAGGTCCAAATTGCGATTGATTGCGTCATGTTTTTCAAACAACAATCAAGATGTCTGTGCAACACAAGTGCATGATATACATGTACCCTGGCTCAACATAATGATTATTTTACAGTATAATGTAAGATATCTTTCGTTCTTGGTCCGCTTTGTTTTCTTTCTTTTTCCTTCTTCCTTACGTGGCGGTTTTCATCGCACGTCTAGGCCCTATGTCAATTTCTTTTCCGATTGAACGTTAGTATTTAAAGCATCTATGACGTTTCAGCGTGGTGGAGCTCTGCTCCCATTATCATTCTTATGTACATGGATGTATTTTTTCCGCTTTTTTGTCGATGGTCCACTCACAGGCCTGTAAAACAAACTTTTTTTCCTAACTACTGACCCTCTTTTTTATAGCATGTTACACAAAACAGAAAATATATTTTTGTTAGGTCTTAGCAGTATAAGGGAAAATATTTTTTGAACTTTTGTAAATATTGAAATGTAATCATTGACAAACCATCCTTCATGCAAAACATTTTTTTTTCTATTCAATGCTTTTCAGCATTTTTAACATTTTATTCAAGTACTGAGCTTCACAATTGCACAATTGCACAACATCAAAAACTCCATGCATCAAATGAAATATTTAAATACAATCGATGTTACATCCGCAGGAACATCAAAAAACCACAGCAGCGTTTCATCTTTACCCCTTCCCCAACCCTTCAAAATCCAACTGTATGTTTTGCTTGATTCTGTTTATGCTTATGCTGTTGAACTGAGGACTGCACTAGTAAACTGGTCATGCTTTAGATGGGTTCAGGCATACCACCATAATCAAAGTCCAACAGTTTGGGTGTTGAGTTACTGAATGGTGTTGGACTGAGGACTGCAGTAGTAAACTGATTATGCTTTACATGGGATCAGGTATACCACCATAATCAGAGTCCAACAGTTTAGGTGTTGAGTTACTGAATGGTGTTGGACTGAGGACTGCACTAGTAAACTGATTATGCTTTACATGGGATCAGGCATACCACCATAATCAGAGTCCAACAGTTTGGGTGTTGAGTTACTGAATGGTGTTGGACTGAGTAAACTGATTATGCTTTACATGGGATCAGGCATACAGTTCGGTTGTTGAGTTTACAATGGTGTTGGATTTTATAAGAGTGAGGAGGGATCCTAGTAAACCACTCAAGGGAGTTAGGGTTAACAGTGCTATTGTGATGTAAATTCCCACATTCCAGTGCATTGAACTTTAACCTCTTCCTGCACCTGATAAAGTACTCTTAAACAAGCTCAGGGTTTTGCCCTTAACTTTTTCAGTGACTAGCCAGCAGGACCAGTTAGCTTTTCATTTCACTGGTCCGTCAGCTTTTTCACTTCTCCATACTTAATATTGAATAGGGATGCTTTCGAACACTGAGCTAGCCAGCCGAACTACTCAGAGTGAAGTTTGACTGGTCCTCAAGTGTTTTAACTGGCATTTGGACAGCGGACCACTGTTAAGGGAGGATCTTCGATTTATAAACAATCACATTGTCCTCAATGCAGAAGCATGTACCTTTTGTAAACTTTCAGAGAACTGCAAGTCTTATTAGGTATTTTTTCAAGTACACCATGTTTAAAGTCTCACAGGTGGAGGGGTAGGCTCAAGAGCCAAGAGTTTGTAATCAACGTTTCAACTTGTGTGCTTTATATCGCGTTAACACTCAATCCAGAAAGGTGGATTGAGATCTGGCATTTTTATCACGACCACAGATCAAGATCTGGTGTCGCGTTTACACCAGTGCCTGATCCAGCTCTGATCCCACTTTTGATCACAGCTGTCACACAAAAACACTAGCAAAAATCCCACCATTCCTAGCAAAACCGAAAAAGACCACATTGAATTGCGGCGTCTGATCCACCTTTTGCGTTTACACTTGTTTCTGGAATCAACTTTGCCGGATCTGATCCACCAATTGCAGGGTTCAACCCTCCTCAAAATTACAGGATCTTGAACCGGGTAAGATCCTGCTTGTTTGCATTTACACTAGCTGTTAATCCACATTGCAGGATCAGATCCGGGTCTGATCCACCTTTCTGGATCTAGTGTAAACGGGGTCATTGTCAGGAGACGGCAAGTCTAGCTGGCAATCAAGCATTGGGGCCTGTTTAAATGCGCAGTTTTGTTTGTTCCTTCTCTAATGAAAGCAGTACATGTAAGACCCAACAGGTCCTTATACATGGAAGTTCCAATACACACCAGACTTACGTGCTCTATCTGAACCTCAGGGTGGATCAAAGATGGAAATACCATCCAGAGTATTTTCCAAGGAATGTGGGATAAGGCAGAACCTTCATTTGTATTAATTAATGTCTAATGTAGGAATTGCGAATTTGTTATTTTAAATAATTGTATCATCATAAAGGCTTCAAAATCATTAGTAGCAAATTTTTTAGTTTGGTATTAAAGCTTGTACTCGTACAAATTCACCACAAAAATACAATAATTTGAGGTTTGGAAATATCTTTTTATGAGTAGAAGAATGGAAAGAGAACAACAGTTTCAATCATCAATATTTTACTTGGTATGATTTAACCATTTTAAGAAAGTTTTTGGAGTTGTCACACCAGCGCATGTTCATGCCAACCTTCGTGAAATTCTATTTCCATGTTTCTACATGTTGTACCACAGTCCTCATGACATTGACACTGTTATTGAGATATTCCCAAACCAACAATCGTGATGCCCCGTGTCAAAATCAGGTACATGTACTTCTCATAATGGTGTTTAGCAAATAGCAAGATGGCATTAAATGTGAGGACAACCCAAACATCAGTCATGATGTCAATGTGATCTCTTAACCCTTACAGCAGTATTCCAAAACGATTTCCATGCCCATGCTCGGTGTTATTTTGCTGAACTTTTTGGAGCTTCTGGTGTAGTCAATTTCTTTTGAAAATATTGTTACCACAATGAAACTCTACTTGACAAATGAAAGGCAATAAAGGTTCTCATAATAATCACAGGAATATTTTTTTCTCGGGTGAGAAAATATGAGTATACACTCACCATGAATCGCATAACCTCGGCCGTAAGCCAAGGCTGATAATCTGACATGGTATGCTAGAATCTCGGAAAGGCTCATACAATGAAAAAAATTGTGGCAGCCAGACCATTCTTGTATGCCACGTTTGTATAACAAAAGGACAAAGGTCTAGAATCGTGGATTGCAACAATAACCCCTAGAAAAAGGGATATTACGAGCATGAATTCCAGTACCTTCTGTCCCTCTTTGTACGGGTGAATCGAAGCATAGCATGGTAGGTTCATGCCTGTGCATGCAACACAATGAAAAGTCTAGGTGGATATACACGCCAGCTGTCCAACAGACTGCACGAAATTGAGGGCGCTCCACAGTTGTTCCAGGCAATTAACAAACTTCCACTGTAGGCCAGTCTAGACAAATTTGGCGTGTAAACATTTGTTGATAATTACATACAGACCCCATTTAGGTGTTATTTGAAAGTTCTTCTCATCTATTTGATGAGCAGATAAACCCAGTTTTAAGTTTCGGCAAGAAGTGTCTGGTTTTTTACATGGAGCATCACAATTTTCCAAGGTATTAATTTGTTTAAATACACTAAACTGAGTTTTCTTTTGAGAAAACTTTACCACAAACAATTTTTTGTTTCTCCAATATTTGGCTTAGCCTACCAAGTAGTACCATTTTCACACACAAATTATTTCTTTAATATTTCAAGCTATATTGCACATCAAAAGTATCACACGATTTTTTTTTTTTTTAAATGATCGAGACTTTCAGGATGTTTAGAATTATTGAAGGCATCGTACACGTTTGGTAATTGGAGCCTATTGTTTGTTCCAAACCTATACAGATACCATAAAACTAACCTGTGAAAATTTCATTTCAAAAGGTGATAGTGTTTTTGAGATATTGTTGAAAATCTGGAGCGGTTATGGCCACACAGGAAATATATTCTGCATTGGAATACACACTCTGAGAAGCGCTCAGATTCAAATGTTTTGGGGGATAAGAAGTGATATATTTTTCCATAACCGCAGTACTTTGAAGTGAAAAGTTTCTCAAAATGCAATATACTATCCAAAGCTGCTGCACTTCTTACCAAGTCAGTTTTTATTGCCATTAATTATCAGAGTCATTACCAAACGTGTACGATGCCTTTAAGTGAACAAAATCTTTTGATAGATGGTTTAAAATTTTTGAAAAATTTGTATGAATAAATATTTTGAAAAATACTTGATCACTTTGATTTAGAGGAGTGTGCATTTAAAAAAGACATCCAAGAGAAATAACTTTTGAATCGGTGCATAGATACTCAAATGAGAAGTTTAAACCTCTTTGAACGAATTGCAAACTTTCTTTTAGGTTTAAATATACATGTACATGTATCAAGAAATGAGTTAAACAACAATGAGATATATAAATCAAATGAAGCCACAATTGAAAATTGGACTAATTATTTAAGGTATTGTATTGATGTGAAACCAGTTACTTTTTCTGCAAATTTTCTTCAGAAAAAGTAATGACTCCATCAGACTAGAGTACTGAAAGTGACTGAAGTATTTCCTATTTGAAAATATTAATTTTGCTTAAATCAACTCACTCAACAATCAACATGCAGCACAACTAGTTTTTACGGTTTTGCATACAAGTTTTTCTTGGGCTCGTTGCATCTTCCCCCTGCGCCACACTCCCCACTTAAACCTGAAGCCCTCTGGATTTCTGCAAGTAGCTTCGGTAGATCGGTAGAAATAGCCCTCTCAAGGTTTTCCATCAAGCAGCCTGAGAAGAACCCACACTGGTGCTCTAAGGATTTGAAAACATCGATGGGATTAATGGCAAAAAAGTTCTTGAACTCATCTGGATTAGGGAGGTCATATTTACTGATATTGGCCCTTGCCAGGACGGTCTTAAATATGTTATATTTCCCCGGGTTCTGGACAATGTCACGCATTGTATCCTCAGGATTGCCTAGTAGAGAAATGGGTCTATTGCGGTTGAACTTCTGAAGGTATTCGTTGACGATAAAAGCGTGAGTGCGGACTGCCTTGGCGTGACGGCGCAACATGGCTATCTTGTTATGCAGCTGATTTTCTATCATGTTGTTGAGATCCATCAGTAGTGACTTCTCTTCTTCAACAAACAGATCTTGGTAGGTGTTTGGCTGAAACTTCTTATCCCAAAAAGAACCCACGTAAACCCGTGGGGGTTCCGTGACGTTTATGAGAGGGGCAAGGTTCCAAAAGAGGGCGCCATACACTCGCATCAGCTCGTGCGGTGCGATGGTGTCGGCTTTATTCAGGATTATCCGAATCTGCGATTCTCGTCCTTTCAATCGTTTGAATGTCGATTCCAGCTCGGTGCCAACATCCAGCTTTGTCGGGTCGAAGACGACGAAGATCAAGTCGGCGCGGTCCATGAACCAATCGCAGACCTCGTTGAAAGGGTAGCCGCGCTCTTGTTGTTTGCGGTTCTCAATGATTCCAGGTGTGTCGACCAGCGTCACCTTCTGAAGCATCTTGTGTGGGTACTCGACACCAGAGAAACGCTCCAGGAATACATTGCCAAACATCTCCAGGCTGCCAAAGGATCTCTTTCCATCTGTCGCTAGGACAAGTCCTTCCACTGTCCGGTATTGCGTACCATGCATCACAACAGTGAAGTCAGTTGTAACTGGCTCTGCTCCTAATAACAAATATAAAACCAATAAAAATCTCTTGAATTTGTGTGGAAATTATAACACCAAATTTAAAATTTCCCATGACCAGCGTAGTGTCTTGCCTGCCAGGTAGTCCCTGGAATGTACAAGGTCACTCTTTTTGTAGACAAATCTTACAAGGTCTCTCGGAGAAAATACTGCTCAGCAAATTCCTTTCCATGCGCAAAAATAAATGGGGCACCAGTTGCAACGGTGTTAACTTGATGGAATTTTGGCTGGTTATCTGTTTCTGCTAAGCAAGTTTTTTTTCCTGTGCTAAGCAAGTTTTTGCGCTTACAGGCTTTATGAAATTGGGTCCTGCTATAATGATAAGTTGATCAACTTGGCAGTGCAGCTCTTCAATTGAACTAAACAGAATCATTAGTTTGCTTTATATGAGTCTGGAATTATTGGGTGCTAGACAAGATAATTTAAATTATTTATACATGTACCTGTTGGTAGTTTTTGCTCATCTTCCAATCCGACCAAGTAGTTAATCATTGTGGATTTACCAGAACTCCAAGGGCCAAGGAATAAAACCATCGGCTTGGCTTCCAGCTCTCCGTCTGAAAATTTTTCCAAAATCTTACTCATAAAAAATATAACACAAAGATGTTGGTTAAAAAAAATATATTAAAAATAATATTCATGAAAAAAAATGAAAAAAAGGGAATTAGCTCTTGTAAACTTGGCCCAACCTTTTATTGGCTTTGCTTACCGCAGAAATCTGAGCTTATCAATAACAGCCCATAGAAGTGTTTGCTTTACAGAGTGCTACGAGCGTAGAATTCCACGGTAAGCAGAACCATGAAATTGGACCCTGCTTACCAACCAAAATGACCTGTGGTATCAATGCAAACTATGCTGATGGCCTCACATTTTGACCCCAGCAGAGTCGTTCTCAAAGGCTAAACAAAAAATTATCTCTGCAAATTACAAACAAAATCTTTCTCCCACACAAAGATAAAATGCTTGCCAACAATCATGCAAAATGTTACACAGATACGACGAAATGTTTTCAACCATTTTGTCATCTTCTCAGGAAGCAACATTTTTATTTTTATTTTTTTGTAAGCACTTTTACATACCTATCACATGTCTCTGTAAAAACAATACTTTTGTGAACAGTGTAAATTGTCAATAAGCACTCCGCGCTAATGACGTCACTTTTGCTCAAAATACCCGGCTGTCGGCCAAACATTCCACCACTTACGCGATCACTGCATCATCGACTCGCCAAACTGCATTAGTAGTACATGACACGTCTGAAATCCTGGTACTGAGCTTCTAATTTTAGCATTATAGTAAAGAGTACTATTCAAAAAGCATCCTCTGATTTTATAAGAAATCAAATGCCAGTTATGACACCCGGTCCTTGAGCAAGACTTCTCTTCACCCAGGAGTAAATGATTTTTGTGGCACAGGTTGACCCCAGGGAGCTTGAAATGGTTTAAGGGGAAAAGTAACAGGCCTAATTTGAGTATTTTTAACCGCGCGAGGGCGTGTGTAAACCAAAAATACGTGATGCAAAATATGTAAAACAAACAGTTTTTCCGTTGTTGTTATTAGTGTTGTTGTTATTATTTTATTTAGCAATTGTTACAAGGAAACGACATACAGGCAGTCAAAACAAGATAAAACTGGAATCGTGACGCAAGGAAATTCTCAGGCACCCTAATGTGGTCAAAAATACGGTCGGCTTACCAAAAATTCTCATTAACCATAAGCGCCGAAATTGGTAAATAACTGTCTCATAATAATATTCATTATTAATAACAAAAGTACCTGATAGTGTCGAGTCCCCCATATCCTGAAACTTGTATGCCTCTGCCATCGGCCCGATCGCTTTATGATAAATCTGCTTCATCTTCTCGATGCTGCTCTTCACAAAGTCTCCATCCAGAAGAATCCCCTCCCTGTGTAGATTTAAGATGTTAAAGATGTGGTCTCGGTCTCGACTGCTGGCCTCCGTATCAGACGGCGGTGGTTGCTGGTTTTTCGGTTGAGGTTGGGGTGCTTTCTTGGGCGTGGCAGATTCCTTAGATGCATCTGTCAAAGTTAAAGGCACTGAACACGTTTGGTAATTGTCAAAGACCAGTGTTCTCACTTGGTGTATCCCAACATATGCATAAAATAATAAGCCTGTGAAAATTTGGGCTCAATTGGTCATCGAAGTTGCAAGAAAATGATAGAAGAAAAAACACCTGTGTTGTACAAATTTGTGTGCTTTCAGATAGGAATAAAAACTTCTTGCAAGAATTTTTTATTATTTTAGTGAGAAATTACCTCTGGCTCAAAAACTACGTTACTTCAGAGGAAGTCGTTTCCTACAGTGTTTTATACTATCAACAGCTCTCCGTTGCTTGTTACCAAGTAACTATTTATGCTAATATTTGTTTTGAGTCATTACCAAACTTGTACGATACCTTTAGAGAGGAAATTTTGTTGGGGTAAACACCTGTTATTAGGAGCCTGTGCACCAAAATAGGGGTGTTTGGGTTTTTTAGCTAATCGAGCAGGATTATCGCAGTTTCTGATGTAGCATATTTTTTACAAAATAGGGAATTATTCTGTTTGTCAAAAACGAGAATGTGTATTTGGCATTGCATGTTGCAGAGCTGCCAACTCTCCCTGATTCTGCAAAAAGTTCCCTTTGAATAAAACCAATCGTTCAATGTTCTGATGAACAAATTTTCTCCCTATTATGTTGAATGTAATTCTAATCTCCTGGGTTGTTAAACAAAATCTCCCTGAGCACAAGATGCAAATGTTGGCAGCTCTGGGCCCAATTTCATAGAACTGCTTAAGCACAATTAGTAGCTAAGCACAACAAAATTATGCTTAGCAGAGTAAGTTTACCAGCCAAAATACCATGTCACGTGTACAATCTGTGACTGGTATCCTGTTTATTTTTGCTTAGAAGCAAATTTTTAAGCAATATTTTCTGCTTAAGCAGCTCAATGGCCCTGATGTTACACATAGTGTCTTAATTTCCAGCAATTATGATAAGAATTAAGGGTCATGATTTAGGAAGTGTGAGTAAGTGGGCAAAAAGGCTTGGTTCTGGAAAATTTCTGGATAGATCGGGAAATGTTTTGAGGGAAAAAAACACTTGTACAGCTATGTATTACAGGAAGCACTTACACAGTTCTATGCGCCATCTTGTCCAAGGGGCAGATTTATTTACGTTGAACGCACGTTGCTGCTTGCGACTCGGCGCTCAAACTTCACGCATGCGTCGGGAAGGTACGTGGAAGTTTGAGCGCCAAGTCGCAGATGGCAACACGTGTTCGAAGTAAACAAATTTGCCCCTTGAATAAGATTGCACGTATAACTGTGAAGGTGCTTATAAGTTAGTTCATTGTGCAATCTGTCTGAAGTGTGCCTACTACATTTTAAAATATATACATGCACTTTTATTAATGACATACAGTTTATTACAAAATTCACATTCTTCCAATTTTAGTTACACCCGAGAAAGGCTGATGGTGCGTTATGTACTCGGCGTTCGGGTCAGCGTAGTGGTATCTTTCCTCACCCTTCCATCTCTAGGAACAGGTTCAAATCCTGCTGGGGGCACCATGTGGATTGGGTTTTCAGTCCCTACCTGATTGCAGGAGTTTTCCCTGGAATATTGGGTTTTCCCTCCCGCAAAACTGAAACTTCCTTCCTTGGCCCAATTTCATAAAAGCACAAAAACTTGCTAAGCACAGACAACTCTTGCTTAGGAAAAATAGGTTACCAGCATAAATACCATACAGTTACCATTGATGTGACTGGTACCTCACTCATTTCTTGCTTAGCAAAGAAATTTGCTTAGCAGAATTTTCTGCTAGACAGCCATATGAAATTGGGCCCAAGTCTTCCATGGGGTTCTAGGCTAGTATCGTTATTAAGTTCAACTTTACTGAGAATCTTTGGCTTCACAACCAGAATTAATAAACACATAAATACTCTATTGATAACTACAGTCAAAAGTGCAGATAACCAATTTGGTACACTACTGTTGTGTAGCCTATGGTATAGGACCTACGGACATACAAAGCATGTGTAGCGTAGCCCTGTGACATTCTTAATCAACCACATTTGAGTGCAATCTACAATTAGATTAGCTCACCATTGCAGTCAACTGCTACAAAAAGAACCATGCAGATTAGTAATACCCCTACCAAGGCACATTTGGGTCGAAGGCTCAAAGCTTGTTTCATGCCATTTTTTCCTGTATTGGGCTGGCCATTGTGAGCAACGGAAGAGCATTCTCTATCAATGTATGCAGCCATATTGAAACTGACCCCCTAAGCTATTGAAAAAATTACGGTTTGGGTACAGTAAGTTGGGGATCATCTCAGATTCTAGGTTCATAGAGCGAATTGTGTCACACCCGGTTCAGACAGGTGCTCCAGAGTCGCTCCGAACTAAATAGATTAGGAGCGACTCTAGGTCGACCCAATTAAATTTCGGTTTCAGACAGGCAAACTTAATGTAAATTGGCTGGGGAGAATATTACAAACAAATGCGCCAAACTATAAAAGCATTTTTCATAGGTTTCTGAACATGTTTTTATTCTAATCGAAAAACGTGCTTGTTCTAAGGTAATAGGGTATTCCATCAAATATTTTGTACTTTGTAAACAACAGGGTCAACAAGAGACGTCTGTTTTGCCTTGTATTATTTTAATTAAAACGCTATAAATAAATAAAAAAACAAAAAGAACAACAACAACCAAACAAACAAACAAGCAAAACGTGTAGATAACAATGTGGGGAGCCATATGCAAAAATACCTCCATGCTTTATTAGTTGAACAGAGAAGAAGATGAATGCCTAAAAATGAAGCATTAAGCAACCTTTCTTCTCATGACAAGATCGACGTCTGAAACCAAGATGCTCCAGAGCCGTTCCAAACAACTGCAACAGTCAATCTTCCGACTTCCAGCGCGTCCAGTCGTCAAACTTTTCATGTACTTTATTCAATAATTTGGTTCGGCGCGACTCTGGAGCGCCCCTATCTGAACCGCGTGTTAGACTCGACCACTTTATATGAAATTTCTATGAAATTTCTATTTTATATCAACATGTTCTTCCTGTACTCCTTTTTGTTTTTTTGCAGATTTCCTTTTTCCTTTTTATTTAGTAAATATTTATTTGTTTCTCAATTAGGCAAAAGCAATCGCCGAACACAAACGCAAGTATGAGAGGAAACGCGAAGAAAAAGAGCTCAAGGAGAAAATGGATCGCATCAAGAAAGCCAAAGCAGCTCAGGAAAAGGCCAGAAAAGTAAGACAAAGTAAAAAAAACAGTGGTGCAAAGACTTTGTGAACCCATTAGAGACCACAGCGACCAGAAACGGCTTGTACCAAAATGCCCATAGTGGCCGCAAACGGCCGCAAGATTTCACCTACTTCCACACAACCAAAAAGGTCAAAGTAAAGGTCATGACCTGAATTGATAGTTTCTAATGATTTCCATGTTAACATAGTATCTTTAGTTTTTAAACAAAAACAAAATTTCTGTTTCCCCCCAAAAAAATCAGAAACTTTTAAAAGTCAAAGTTGTGTTAAAAAAAATCAACAAATTTAGTCATGTCTGGGTGTATGTTGATGATTATACAGAAATGAATGGTCTCTAAAGGGTTAATGGTGCCATGATTTTGCACTTGACCTGTCAAATTCTCTGCAGCAAATTCTTATCTAAATGACCTCTGCTTCGACCTCTGCAAATATTTGAAGTCCATTGGAACGTTTGATATGTGGCATGGTGTACTCCTGTCCCATTGTGTCTTCATTGTGTTCTGAGAATTCCAGAAAAACCAGTGGTTAGACCGCAGGACTTGCAATCACAAGGTTGTGGGTTCGAATCCTACCAAGCTAAACGCTGATTTCACAATTGGACTAGAATGAGATTTGTCATCTATATACTGGATCACAATTTCTTGACTTGTGCTGTTCATAATCATAGATGTTTATAAAAAAATGTTTGTATGAGAGAGATTTGCTGTTGCCAGCTTGGTGTTTATATCCCCTTGTGGCAGTTTGCCGAGTTCCCTTGGCCGGGAAATCATCTTAACAAAAACAAACAAACAAACAACCAATTCTTTAGAGGATTTGATGAGCAAAGAAAACTTAGTTTTGAGTTTTGAGTTTTGAGCGTCACAAATGATTATGTGAATATAGCATGTACATGTGCAAGCCCTCTCTTGTTAATACTTTGACAGGAAGAAGAAGAGCGCCAGAAAAACAGTGGTGGCTTCCCAGGTGGTTTTCCAGGTGGTTTTCCAGGTTTTCCGGGTGGATTCCCGGCGGGTGGATTCCCGGGTGGTATGGCAGGCGGGATGCCTGGAGGAATGCCTGGTGGGATGCCCGGCGGTCCTGGGGGCATGCCTCCTGGCGGTCCTGGGGGCATGCCCGGCGGTGATGGGGGCATGCCAAGCGGTGAGGGGGGTATGCCCGGTGGTGCTGGGGGTATGCCGGGCGGAATCAACATGAATGACCTTCAGGGACTCATGAGTGATCCAGAGATAATGGCAGCATTCCAGGTAGGTTTTCTTTTTCAAATTACAATTGGGGAAAAGTTTGAAATAAAAAAACTTCAATTTTTTTGTAAAGTGAGTCAATGGCAATGAAACTTAATCAAATGTTCCGTCAACTTACAATTATTACACAAAAATCTTAAACTAAATGAAGAACTTCTAAAAATGGGAAATCCACCTATGTCGTCATCATGCTTTAATGGTTAAGATGTTAAAAACTGAGACCATACATTACTACCTAAAAAATGAAAACTTGTTGGTGTTATTTCATGGTTTCTCTTCCCTGGCACTTACACACCACAGGATCCTGAAGTGATGGCAGCATTCAGCGATGTCAGTCAGCATCCAGAGAACATTAAGAACTATCAAAGTAACCCCAAGATTACTAGGCTCATTGCTAAGATGCAGGGCAAGTTTAGCGGAGGTCCTACCTCGCCACCAGCCGATGGGGACGTAGACTAAAAAGACCAACTCCCCCCACCCCCCTGTCATCCTTTGGGTAAGGAAGGCTTTGTTGGTTTCCGGAGAAAATTGGATAGTCTTTGTGATTATGTAAATCAGTCGGGTAGTAGTTTGGGTAGAAAACACTGAAGAGGGTGTCGTTATTTAGTTAGGGGTTTTTACATATCTACTATAGTCATGAGGGATGATCTGATTGATCTCACAGAAGGGTACCACCTCAGCAGACTACCGTGGACCTATAGACCTTAGGCATTGACGTCATCACGCCGCCATCTTAGAGGTAAAAATATGATGAAACAATGGAAACAAACATCCTTGTAAGCAAAGCGCACGGGATGGGGCCTCTGAGCAATCTTTTTTTGACCTCTAGACGGGAGGGCGCCCTACTCAAACGACATCATGTGTATAAGGTCTATATACTGTCCAACAACGGTGGGAAGTCAGATTAGGTGAAGGTCAAATGTCAAATTACTTAAAATGTGTATGATGCAGGCGGCGTTTAAATGGCTGCATGGTTTGGTGACTGGATATGGAAGTGCAGTGTCCAGCTGTTGCAAGGACCACTTTGTAACTGTTCGGTTTAAACCATATTTCATATTGGTGTTTTGATGCAAGATGAGTTGTTCTTTCTTAAAAGGGGAACATTTTGTATAACTGATTTTGTTTCAAATGAAATTTAGGCCCTGTCTGAATTGGCGGGGCTGTGGCTGTGGCTTGATTGTCATGTGGATAAGCATAGGAGGCTCATAGCGACAGCCACAGCCGGACAGCTGCTACAGCCAATTCGGACATGGTCTATTATTAGTTGTGAAGTAACACAGGAAACTAATTGTTTTTATAACACCCTTTAGAGGTTTTTTTAAATAGGTTTTTTTTATAGGTTTTCCCGGTCAATTTCAGCAAAACTAAATTGGAGTTTCATTAACACACATTCAAATTCACACGTTTCCCTATATTTATTCTAACTAGGGTTTCTTTTTAGCAATTTTTTTAGTGCATTCAATTTCGTTTTCGTGCACACATGGCTTCGTTCTTCTAATTCAGGTTCGTTTCAGTCATTCTGTTTCATTTCCATAGACATTCAAGACTACGATTTCACCATTCTTCATTGTAATTTCTACTACATATTTACAATTGATGGGATTGAATGGTTGGCCAGACTCTTGCTGTTGGCTTTTGCGAAATTTAATGATTTTTGCGACCTAATTATTTTGAATGATCTTTGTTTGACTAGTGAATGCTAAACTGGTGAAATTGAATTACTCCTTTTGACTGTTGAATGCTGATTCAACGGAGCATTCGTTTTCAAACGAAATTGAATGAGTGGGTGTTAAATTGAATGATTGTTTTGTTGAAATTGGCCGTGAAAACCTATATTATAATTTAATCCAAACACAGTTATTGAATCTCAATCTTTTGTCGAACATGTCATAGAAGGTTTAACAATGATTTCACTTTTCACAAGTTTTTGGGGTTTGTTTTGTTTCTCGGGAAAACTGTACAAAGATGGAATTATGTGAATTGTGGCCCTGATAATTAAAGATGATTGATGTTTCATAAAGTTTGTCATCATTTGATCTCGTTAAGATTCTTAAAATGATTCATAACAACAATTCATAATAACTTAAATCATGCAAATATATGCACCATTCGCTCCAAAGGCTAATTAGGCACCTGTTGGATTTTGGGTTTTTGGGGTGATTTTTTTTTTGGGGGGGGGGTGGTGTCCTTATTGCAAAGTGGACTTCCATCAGAAAATGAGAACGTCCAAAGTGGCAAATTAAAATGGCACCATGGCTTAGTTTAATTCTAATTTTTTCAAATAGTAGTTTTTAGCAGAAAATATTGTTTAACAAGTTTCTGCTTAGGGGTCGCTCAGAGTAATCAATGTTTACCAAGTTGATGATTTTTTTTTAAATTGTTGTAAATGGCCCTTAAGCAAATATAAGCAGGGAACAGGGGCCCATATTCATAAAGCTATTCACCTTTAAGCAATTTTTTGTTCTAACTATAGCACAAAACATGCCTAAGCAAAAGTGTATTTCATGAGCGATCGAGAGAATTTGACAGTGGGCACGTTCACAATGGATTTACATTGTTTCACCTGTCATCTGCTGCTAAGGGTTGCTCTGTAAGCATAAAACTTCTGCTTACAGACTTTATGAAATTGGCCCCAGTCATCAACATTATTAATAAAGGCTTGTAACTTTTTTTTGTCAGGTAAGCAAAGTTGTTAAATGCTTACCTAATTTTTGTTCTTTAAGCAGCCCTATTAAATGGACCATGTGAGTCTCATACATATTCAAACATTGTTGGGAGCCTGGTGTTTCATGTATAATAGTTAAGCATGTGAAGGAAATCAAATCGCACACCTCCAATTTGAATTTGTCTTGATGCAAGATTTTCATAGTGCGTTTTGCTGCCCGAGTGGTTACTGTACACTGTATAGTGATTCAGCTCTTTCACGATTCACCAATAGAGGGTGTTTTTGTAGTCGTCAACAAACCTGGCCAAGTTCAAGCAAGAACTATCATTGACCATAGTTCGACTAAGTTAGCCCGAACTCTGTCTTGTCGAAGATGGTTGGACTACGCTAGTCGACTATTTGGAACCAGCCTATACTGGGCATGATTGCATCGCTGGTTATCAATAGCCGTTTTCATAGCACAATGCAAAGTGGACCAGTTATCAGAAAATGCCGGTTGCGTTGACATGACATGACTAGAGTCGTTCGCACTTCAACTTCTGTGCGCATGCCCTAAGTGTGTCACTAAACAACCACTAGTTAACCATTGGTCCTTGCACGAACTTGACCCCTGCCTGACAAACTACAGACCCGTAAAGCGCCCTCTGTCGGTGAATCGCTGTAGTGTCCAGTTACCAATTGGGTAGCAAAATGTGCTAAGGTCGTCTTACACCAAGACTCTGTTTGAACACGCACAAGACTGCAGAGTCTATTGAGTCCATCTTTTAAGTTTCAGGTCTAAATATCTTACAGAGAATATATTGCATCTCTGGCTGCATGTTACTTGATTATTAAAAGTCCAAATATATATATACTCATCGTTTTGTTTTTTGTCTTCAATCATTTAAAGTATCTCAATGTTTCTTGACTCCTTCTTGGTCGTTTTTACGACAAATAGACCTGTGCCCAACTTCATAGAGCTAACATTGCTTGAAACAATGCTCTGCTAAGCGAAAATGAGCAGGATACCAGTCACAGATAGTACAGTTGTTTATGTAAGATGGTATTTTTGGCTGGTGACCTGATTATGGTAAGCATAATTTTGTTGTGCTTAGCTACATTCAGCTCTATGAAATTTGGTTCAAAACTCATCAAGTTACAACATGTATGAATAATTATTAAAATTATTATTTTTTATTAACCACCTAAA
The DNA here is from genome assembly GCA_021014325.1 of Plazaster borealis. NCBI lineage: Eukaryota > Metazoa > Echinodermata > Asteroidea > Forcipulatida > Labidiasteridae > Plazaster > Plazaster borealis. The sequence continues at coordinate 22,506,169 of CM037457.1, read as the reverse complement.
CACAAAGCACACTCACAGCACCACAGTTATATAAATTACTGTTCGCAAGGTTTTATTTAAACATGGAACCTCTACACAAGTTCTACAAACATCTAACAATACTTATTGCATATTGACTAGTGACAGACAGTTACAAGATAAACATTTTTTTTAAAGTACATGCTTTTTTTTAAAAGAAAACCTTGATGTCAAAATGAGAGAAACATTCTGCACTTCGACCAAAGCGACTAATTTGCCACAAATTTTGACGTCAAGTTTCTGTTGACTTCAGGGGTCAATGAACTGGGCCCAATTTCATAGAGCTGCTTAAGCAGAAATGAGCAGGATACCAGTCACAAATTGCACATGTGACATGGTAATTTGGCCGATAACCCTATTCTGGTAAGCATAATTTTGTTGTGCTTAGCTACTTTTCACGCTTAAGCAGCTCTATGAAATTGGGCCCTGCTATGCATAGAAATTTGCTATCCATGGAAAAAAAATTATGCTAAGCAGCAACAGGGTACCAGCCAAAATAATATGTATTATGCAATGTAGTGACTGGTTCCCAAGTAGTTTTTGCTAAGCATTTCTATGAAGTCCTGATCAACCCTTTTTGAAACCACAGCTTCAGCTTCGGCTCTCGGCTTTGGCTCTGGCTAGGGCTCTTGCTAAGGCTCTGTCAGTATTTTTTGGCAACAAACACTTTCAGTATGGCAGGCTTCAATCTGATGAATGGAGCTGAAGCCGAAGCAATGGTTTTGAAGAGGGCCTATGATTCAGCAGCAACATCACTGGTCCCAATTTCATAGAAATGCTTAAGCAGCTAAGCACAACAAAATTATGTTTACCAGATTAAGGTTACCAGCCAAATTACAATGTCACCATGTTCTATCTGTGACTGGTAACCTGCTCATCTTTGCTTAGCAGGGAATTGTTGAGCAGTATTTGCTGCTTAAGCAACTCTATGAAACAGACGGTGCAAGTCTTGCGCATACTCAAACATATTTGGGACCACTTTGATCCCAAGTACAGTGCTTTAACATGTGAAGGAAACAAACTTTAACGTGTCCCAATGTTGGATTATGCGCAAGACTTGCACAGTCTATTGGGCCCCGTACAATAACCACTTCCTAATCTGCACCACATTTTTGTCACATTTCTAATCAAATCTAACAGACTATTTAAAAGCTTACTAATGTATAACAGCTATTCAAACCACCAAACTTGGCTGAATGGCATTAATATGGAATTTTTGGCTTTGGCAGTGATAGTTGATCAAAAGTTTGTAGAAATTTAAAAAAAGAAAATGTACTGTACAAAAAACAAAAAACAAATTGTATATTTATTTTGTGGTAACACCATGTGTATATATCTACTTTGCTGTGTAGATTGTTCTTTTAGAACTTGTCTTGCTATTTCTTAAAGGACAAATCTACACAGCAAAGTAGATATATACACATGGTGTTACAGCAAACTGAATATACATTGATACCTCACTATGCAATGCCTCAAAACCCATACCAAAAAAATGTATGACAATCAAACTGAGATATCAGAGAAATGTTGGATTAGTTGGAAGTACTCTCGTATTTTGCATCTTTCTGAATGCAGCTACAGAAAACCAGGCATGATATTCTTCCTACTAATCTGATTTCTGATTATGTTATCCACGGACCAGCAGCAAAAGCCTATTTATGCATATTACCATATGTACATGTAGGTCAGCCCTTGTACTCAATCAACTTTTTTTCTAAGTGTAAAATCTCATGCCTGAACACAAGTATGAAAATTATGAGTTTTTTAAGACTTGTTTAAAATGTATTTCAGCCAGTTTTGATCTGCCACCTTTTAACAAAATTGAGACAAAAATTAATTATCAGATGTCGCTGTATTGGATTTTCGGTGGGAAATTCAAGTAATTTCTTCTGATCCCAAACTCCATGGATTAGTAAACAGAATCAACTCAGAATACTGGTTTAATTTTGCCCCTCACCAATGGACTGTCAAATCTAGGCCAAACTTCTTTTAGCAGAATTTCCATTTCACAGCATTGCATATTGTAAGCAAGGCTATAAGGCTTATTGCAGACTTGCCGTCAGATTTTTTTCTCTTTCAAGCAAATGAGGCGCTGGAGATTATTTTATTTTGTTTTATAGTCTTTTGGTTTTTCCCTTGATGTGCTGATAATACATCTGCTCTAGAATGCAGGGGTCATGGGTTCGAATCCCACCCTAGTAGCATGTGAGCTTGGAAATCACAGTGTATTGGGTTCATATCCCACCAGAGTAGCCTGTGGGCTCGGAGAGCAACAAGTATGGGGTTTGAATTCCATCAGAGTAGCCTATAAGCTCAGAAAGCACTGAGTACTGGGTTCAAATCCCACCAGAGTAGCATTTGGGCTAAAAAAGCACAAGGTTTTGGGTTTGAATCCCACCCATGTATCCTTGAGGCGAGGAAAGCACTGAGTATACAGTGCTTATCACACATCTATGCAAGGGTAAAAAGCCAAATATTCTTTATCACCAGTACAATTAATGCATCGTTTAACTCACGCACCGACCGGCTTAAATCCCTTTCGAAAAATAGTTGTAACTACCGAAAGATAAATATCGCCTGGCCTCAGTTTTCAGAATATGGGAAAGGGGACTCTTGAGTGTGCTATTGTGACCTGTTTTTTTGGGGGGTCGCCATTTGCAAAAAAAAAGAGTAAACAATTGATGTGTCCTTTTGATCAATTTATCACTAAAATAAACGTTGCATGAAAGGGTTATTGGAACACATCTGTTGCTTATAAGACATTTATCTTGGTGCAGCCATCTCGTTTTTCTTCCATTCAAACCAATGTTACCAAACTGAGGCTGGAAGGGAAAATAGTCTGGTTCCTTTCTATAACTTGAGAACAAGGCCTATCAATGTTATAGTGTATACAGGGAAGCTGACAAAGATGGCTGCCGTGTGATAACGGTCTATTCTTTTAACCCATTCACTTTCCTGTTGGTGTGACAGGTTAACCGCACTGACTTGACACGGTCTGGCTTCGATGGTTTTGAGAAACCCATATAGGAAACCACTGAGCCAGTCCATCTGTCAGTATTTACTCCTGTACTTATTGAGTTACAGACGTCCGTTTCACTTTATGATGTGTAATGGCGCTAAGCCTCATTAATAATGAACACTTTTGTCATCAGAATCGCTTGTAAATGGACTTTAGGTTAAATTATGCACAAGTGTATTACAGCTTTGGAGCCAGAAGCGCAGACCAACAGAACTGAGAACCTGGGCCCAGTTTCATAGAGCTGCTTAACGGCTGATTTCGTGCTTACTGGGCAAGTTTCCATTTCATGGCGCTGCTAACCGTAAGCACACGAAAAGGCATGCTAACCTTCCGGTGCTTGCTGTATGAAAACGACATAACAATGCAAATTCATGGTGGACTTGCAAGCTGGCCGCCTAATTTTCTTGCTAGCTGTGAAATATGCTTACGCTTAAGCAAATTGGCCCCTGGGCTCGGTTTCACAAAGAGCTAATATTGATCTTAACCCATATCCGCCTGACTGGTCACAGTACATAAGCACTGTTCATGCATGAGCGCCTGTAGCACTCATTCCTGCAATATAATAAACATTCAATATTTAGTTGCAACCAAACATACCCCAAAAATAAACATATCCCAACTGTATACTGTTGGAAAGTACACATAGTTGATATATGTTTTCTTGCCAGGTTTTCCATCTGATATCACTAGTAACGAAAGTATTCAGAAAGACATTAACTTAATGTTCATCTACAGGTTTTCCTGTAGGTGTGCATTCACAGTGTTTGTGTGTTCTACGGGAAATCCTGAAGTTAGGCAGATATGGGTTATACATGTGTATCAATCTAAATCGGTAAGTTACAAAAATGTGATGTCACAAGGCAAATCACTATGGCGTGTTGTGGCCGAGCGATTAAGAGCACTGGACTCAAGCTCTGTTGTTTCTGATCAGCAGAGTGTGGGTTTGAGTCCCGGTCGTGACACTTGTGTCCTTAAGCAAGGCACTCAACCATTATTGCTTTATAACCTTCTGATGGAACATTAAGCTGTAGGTCCCATGTACTAGAATTGGTAGGGCACGTAAAAGAACTCAGACCACTTCTTGTGGAAGAGTACAGGGTTAGCCCCGGTGTTTCTGGTTCACATAGCAAGCACCCTTGTTTACGGGTTTCCTCAGGCCTGCGAGCTACAGTGGCTAAGTTCACTTATGAGGCATCCTTGGTTTCATTACCAGAAAATATATAATAATCACTATGGCGATTGACAACTCATCTTCAGATGATTCTTAGTACTTTGCAAAATTTAGCCCTGGTGCAGTTGAACCCTTTATACTTAGTACTTTACAAGTCCCACCATAGAAAAAAATCCACTAGGTACAAGAGTTGGTGTCGAACCCATAACTGTCTGCTGTCTGTAGCATTCTATAATCGCATTGGTGAGGGGAAAAGGTAAAATTAAATGTCAATATTTAATAATACTGTGTTTTTAATACTCAAGAAAGTTTGTTTTACTTTGTAAATATACTTCTTTCAAATTTTCTTACAGTTGCTGAACGCATAACACTTGTGTGCATATATTAACAGTGCCATCACAATTTAAAGTATGTAAATTCAGTACAAACATTTGCAATTTTACAGCATGGCTAGACATAGCGAGTTGGCTCTAACAACCATTTGGACGATAACATTTTCATGCAAAACTAAAGATAAAAAAATAGAATAATGGAATGAATAATTAAAAAAACTGCAGCGCCTAAAATACTTGCTCCAAAAAGGAGAGCAAGAACTTGCACAATAATTGTATATTTTTTAGTTACTGTTACATTATGCCTTGGATTTAATATCTGGTGTAATAAACTGAAGAATTATTTAAAGAATAGATTGCATTTTTAAAACATCACTAGGGCTAATTGGACTTAGGAGCTTATTTGTTTATATATTGGTACTAAAAACCAAATATTCTCGGTTTTAATTCATTTTTTATGATTGCACAAATTTCTTTCAGAGATATAGTACTTCTTAATCTTCAAGACTCAATTTTTTCATTCCAATTTTTATCTTGTTTGATTTGGCAATCTTTATTATTTAAATTTCTCAGTAACTTATAAGACACTTCAATTTCATTTTAAGCATTTTTATTGAAATTTTGTTTTCGTCATAATTGACCAATATGCCTCACTCTTTGGTTGAGCAAACTCCATTGATCCTAGTACTGTGAGTTGTTAAAACATTATATTGCACAAAAATTGTTCTCAAATTTGATATTTCTCGGACCATAAAACCATGTCAAAGAGTTATGTTTAAATGTATGAGGAAAAAACCCTTTGCATACAATAAAAAAAAACCTTTTTATTTGGAAAAATGTATTTACAGTACGTAGCTTTAAACAACAACAATAACGTAATACTATCTCTACGCTTTCTAAAACATGCTAAGTGACGACATTTTGCCAAGAATACAAAATATGAATTTATGTAGTTTTAAATCTTGTTAAATGTTCAAGGATAAGTGATCAATAAAAAAAGAAATGGTTTCAAATATTATTTAGTACTGACCATGAAATTAAAATCTTGTCACACAATCCCTGTGTATTTTCTTTATCAACTGTAATGAGTTCATATTGGTAAATTACATCTGCTTCGTAACATCTTTGTCAACGCTCTGTTAATTTTCACCGAAAAAGCTCATAAGAACTGTCATGCTGCTCTCTGATGCAACTACATCTGATATGATATTTATGCTCATAAACAGAACCCTTACCCCAACCCTACCATATCCCTAGCCCCAACCAAAAACCATTTTGGCCCAAATTTTTGACAATTGAAAGTCACAAGGTATAAGCATTGCATTAAACATGTTATACTATTGTTAAAAGGTAACCCTAACTCAATCCATAAGACTCCCAATCCTAACCCTAGCCCCATCCATAAGAACACCAAACACAACCCTAACCCTAACCCTAACCCAACCCCAACCCCAACCCCAACCCTAACCCTAAACCAAACACAACCCTAACCCTAAACCAAACACAACCCTAACCCTAACTCTAACCCTAACCCAAACCCAAACCCAACCCTAACCCAAACCCTAACCCTAATTCTAACCCCAACCCCAACCCCAACCCCAACCCTAACCCTAACCCTATCCCTTACGCTGTTTAAACAAATACATTTTGAATGATTCACAAGGGGTTAGCCATGCATTTGTGAATAATTTTTTGAGGGGTATCTGACTATCCTTGACCCTAACCCTACTATGGAAAACTTTATTTTGGCCAAAAATCAACAACAGTTACAAGGTGTAAGCCTTACATTGTCAAATTATCAGTTAAAGAGTAACCCTATAACCCCATCCAGATACGAACCCCAACCCTAACGCTAACTCAACCCTAACCCCAACCAACCCCATCCCTAACCCTAACCCCTAACCAACCCATGGAACCCTATTTTGAGAAACTTTATTGTGGCCTATATTCAACAAAAGTCACAAGGTGTAAGTCGTGCATTTTCGGTTAAAGTGAAAACCCTAACCCCATCCATAAAAACACCAACCCCAGCCCTAACTCAACCCTAACCTTAACCAAGGTGTAAGCCTTGCATTATCAGTTAAAGTGAAATCCAATCCACACACAAACCCTGGTTCAAAAACTCAATTTTGACCAAACTTCAACAAACATCACAGTGGGTGAGCCTTGTATTATTTAAAATAACTGTTAAAGTGTAACCCTAACCCTTACCCTGGCCCTAACTCTAAAGAATAAACACTACTGGCCCAGTCCCACATATAAAAAAAACAGCGGAAGGCATGTTTTGTAATCATCTTGAAACAAATTCAAATTCAGACTCTTACTCTTGTCTTTATTTTTTATTGAATTGAGAAAGATGACTGAAAAAATGGAATGTATATTTACAAAACAAGGGGATACGTAATAAACTATGCAACACATAGGCAGCAGTATAAATACAGGGGCAATTGCCCGCATCCCCCACCCCCACCGAAGTTCGAAGTTTTGCATGAATGTTCTCAAATCATTGCCACCAGAAATCTTTGCTATCTTTGCACTAGCATGAAGCACGAGCCTCACAGCATATCCATTTTGGCGTTGCTTTGGTAAATGCCTGAATTATTCAGTATGTGCATTCATCATCGTCCGGTGTGTACTCGGCACCATCGGCGCCCTCTCTTGGCCGGCGACCTTGGAAGTACTTACCATCTTTGTCAAGAGGAGTTGCCTACAGGAAGAAATAAAATCAAGAATGCATTTAACACAATTCATCGAGTTACAATAAAATGCTTTACCCAGGGAAAATGCGCGTTCCGCCATGTCCCCATTCATGTACTTTGAGAATAAATGTTTTATAACTTAAGTGGCGTGCAACAAATACCAAAAAGCTAGGTCATTGTTGTGCGGGGAGATGTTCAATGTAATCTAAGTATAAGAAACAATTGTATTGGTAACTCAGTTGATAGCATTGATTCCATGGCGGTGCTTTAGCCTTATAGGTCTATGGGCTCACAGTCTCACAGGCTTATGGGATTATGAGTTCACGTGCTAGGACTGTGGGTGCAAGTTGTGTGTGTGTGTTTTAATTCTACAAACAAAGTTTGGACCTAAGAAAAAAAGAGGTCCACATAATGTAGGGACTTGAAACACTATGTGGACTTACACACGTCCACACAGTGTTTTTTACAGTGTTGAAGAATAGGATCTTCCTGTAGTGTGCAGAAGAACAAAGGAATTGCCAGAGAGTGACTGCAACACAGAGCTGTGTGCCCTTACACGTGCCAACTTACTGGGTACTTTACACAATAGAACAATGCTACCCCACAAGGTTTTCTTTGTTCTAGTGGTACCCCACAGAGGATTTCTTCAGAAAAGGGAATAATAGAACAACAATGGAAGTACCCCGTAACTTCCACATGTAAAGGGTGGGTAGGTATCCACATTCAAATTGTGGACCTATAACAAAAGGGACAGCAGGTCCACAGTTGCTATCACAAAGGAAAACATTGTGGTCCACGGTTGCTATCACAAAGAGTTGAACAATTGCCGTTGTTTACACATGTGGGTGTGTGTGTGTATGGATGGGGAGGGGCTCGCTGCGTGAGTGCCTGGTGCGAGTATGGTGTACTAATTTCAGGTCTGTTGAGCGGCTGGTGTTGCATCACATTAAGGCAGCTGGGGTTCTGTTTAGTAAGCTAAGCTATTGAAATCAAGGCTATTAAGTTGGGCTTTTGACTTAATTTTGATTTTTGTTTCTTGAGGAAAAAGCTACTTGAAGATTTATAGATACCTATCGGTCTTTGAACATTAACTGGAAGCCAAATCTCACTCTACTGATTTGATAAATAAAATAATATTGTGTTGTTTTGATGATTGGATTGGGTGGAGGCCCAAAGGGAAGAGGATTGTTTTATACTCACAGCTATCAGTGCAATTCCAGCAGCCTTGATGGAAAGCTTGGGTTTGATTTTGAAATGTGATGTCAGTTTTCCGGATAAATTGATTGGAACTCGCACTCCACCATCATCGCTCTAGAAAACAATCAGAACAAAAGAATTAATTAAACCAATTAGGTAATACAGCTTTAAAAAAAAAATTGGAAAGTTTGCTCAAGTATGACAAATTTTGAAAAATAAACTTAAAGGCAGGGTATACTTTTGGTAATTGTCAAAGACCAGTACCCTCTAAGGGTGTATCCCAACAAATGCCTAAAATAACAAGCCTGTGAACATTTGGGCTCAATAGGTCACTGATTAATTTCTGCTAAGCAAAACTATACTAAGCAGGATACCAGTCAGAGATGGTACACGTGTCATTGTATTTTGGCTGGAACCTTAAACTGGTAATCATAATTTTGTTCTGCTCAACTACTTTTGTGCTTAAAGCAGCTCATGTGGATCTGAGTCCAATTTCATAGAGCTGCTTGAAAAGAAAATATTGCTTAACAAATTTCTGCTCAGCAAATATTTGCATGAAACCATTCACAAATGGAATATGCGACATGTCATTTTGGCTGGTAACCTTTTCTCAAAATGGTTCTGTGCTTATAGTTATCGTTTGTGCTAAAGCAGATCTATGAAATTATAGGTAACTTTTTTCTTCTAAGTAAACCTAGTTTATCTATATGTGCTTAGAAAAATTGTGCACTTTTATATTTTTCCTTCACAATTTGCAGTGTATGAATACTCACAGCTACCCATGGGTGATCCAGCACCTGCGCAGCAGTGAATCGCTTTTCTACATCCACCTCCAGCATGCAAGAAATTAGATCCTTAGCAACCTCAGAGATGGAGTCCCAATACGGGGAGATATACTCAAAGGTTCCAGAGATGACCTGATCGAAAAGTTCCTCTTGCTCATTATTTTCACTGAAAAGGAAATGAATATTCAGTATTTAGTATTTGTAAATAATTTTATTTGAAAAAGCATCTTGAAGGGAGCATTGCCCTACCAGTGAAGACAATAACATTATGATTTACATCATTTGCAGACTTGAACAAAATGTACTTCCCAGTTACTAACAAGTTACCAAGACTTTGGTTTTTCACAAAAGCAAACTTTTAATTAAACAAACATTGGAGAAACCAAAAATAAGAAAATATTTACAATCCTGTTCGCAAGTGTGACGTCCACTGTAAGCCACGCCCACTTCACACAAACTGGCTCCAACAATTACAAGAAGCCCATAAGATATGCATTGAGCTAGTTTTTGAATTAGGATTTATGTAAAGAAAGTTAAATGATTGGACTTGGCTTTCATACGTTCCTCAAAGATTCAAGGTCTTAATTCTCAGAATTGTAAGTTTCTGCCATAAGCCTTTGTGTGATTTTTTGTTAAATTACACACAAACAGATGCCGCAAGTAGCGAAAACTTTGGGCGTTCAACACGTGTGACGCAATGCAGGCCTTAAATTAAATAGGGGTCACGGAGTTAATGGCCTCCGTTTCCCTGGACTTGGCCTTGGTGCCCCTTGAAAAGTTCGCCATATACTTTAAGATTTTCCAATGGAAGTGCCCTTTGCAAAATGAAAATGGCCTTGCTCTCCTTGCTCTCATTTCACAAGGAGATAAGACTAGTCTTATCTGAAGTTAGGACCAGTAACTGGTCTCAATTTAAGACTAGTCCTATCTCTTAGCATTGCCTAGGACCTAGGACTAGTCCTAAGTTAGGAAGATTTTTTGTGAAATCAACTGGCAATGACTTACCAACAGGAAAATGAGAAAATAAAATTCAGGACAATGTCAAAATTTACCTTCTGAATGGAGGGAATCCACAGAGTAAGATGTAAGTGATGACACCAGCTGCCCAGACATCAACCTTCATACCATATCTGGCAATAATACAAAAAAAAAAATGTCAACCATCTTCCTCCTTCAAGCCAATAGTAATAGTGGCTTCTTATATAGTGCTCAAATCCATCACTCAGTGATGCTTATGGCTCTCCAACATTATTACAACGGGGCTCGATTTCACAAAAAGCTAAAGATTGATCTTAACTGTGAATCAATCTTTATTGCTTAGCAAAGTGTGATGTCACAGAACAAATTATTATGGTAATACTGACAACTCATCTTATGATGAATCTTAGTGCTTTGTGAAATCAAGCCCTATGGTCCCTGGGTCATTATTTCGTTCCTTAAATAATCTCAACTCCCTAGTGAGTATTCAAATGACTCTTGGTCATAAGTTTTTAATGACACGAAAGTACTAAAGAAGTAGACCACCAAGAATGGTGAGCTCAATCTGTCTGCTGTGCATGCTATCTGTGTCAGCTGGGGACATAGAGTAACAATACCCTGTGACATAAGAAGTAACTATAACTAGTAAACTTGCAAGTACATTCATGTGTAAATCTCTTTTGGGAGGAGTCATGAAGACGAGCAGAGTATACTGTTCAAAACATCGAGAACACACCTGCTCTTTTCAGAGCCAACATTCCTCCAAAAAGAGATTTACATGTGGTTGCACCTGCAAGTTTATTAGTTATAGTTACTTCTTATTTTCCACATCATGCAAAGCTTCAAACTTCACTTACCATGGCCCAATTTCATAAAGCTGTTTAGCAGAAAATTCTGCTCAGCAAATTTCTTTGCTAAGCAAGAAATGAGTGGGGTACCAGTCACAGCAAAGGTAACTGTATGGTATTTTAGCTGGTAACCTATTTTTCTTAAGCAAGAGTTTTCTGTGCTTAGCAAGTTGTTGTGCTTACATGCTTTATTAAATTGAGCCCATGTGACATGCCTGAATAATGGCAAAACTGACCAGATCACATTTGAAAGCAGAGATTTGCCACTCAGCTAAAAATGGCAGTGTACCCGAATTGCCAAAAAGCAAATATGCACATAACTATACACACATCATTCTCTGAATTCAGTTTCAATGGAACACAGTGAGTAATGCAGAATATGCATGTGAAATCAAACCTTGCTGGTTGCTAGGGCCTTCCTTTAAATTCATGAATACATTTTCAATACAGAAGATGTTTAAATGTCTTCAAGGCAGTCATACTGATTCTTTGACATTTCAAGCTAACTGTCGCAGCTTGTGGACAGATTGGCTAGTATATCTGGCTAGGCTGTGATCATGTGTAGGCCATGACCACTATACACACCTTCATTATGGAACTGCCATCTTGTTTTTCATCCGTTCAAATTAATAGAACAAAACTGAGGCTGGAAGGGGAATAGTCTGGTTCCTTTTTGTACTATGAGAATTATAACTTGTTTTGCCAATGGGTATACAGGGAACTTGACAAATAATGTCTCAAGACATTTTGTAGTCAATACTAGCTTCGTGATAGAGGTCTTTTATAACGAGAATTATGACTTGTTTTGCCAATGGGTATACAGGGTGCTAGACAAGTGTGTCTTAAGGATTTAGGTTTATGGTGGACCGGGACATTGTAGTCAATATAAGCCTACAAGCTTCTCGATAACGGTTTTTTGTATAACGAGAATAAAAACTTGTTTGGCCAATGAGTACAGGAAGGTTGACAAATATGTCTCAAAGATCTAGGCTTATGGTAGACCCGTACATTGGTGTCAATAGGCCTACAAGCTTCTTGATAGACAGAGGTTTTGTATAATCAGAATTATAAGTTGCAACGCCGTTGGGTACCAGACAGCTTGACAAAGTGACTCGGGATTTAGGTTTATCCAAACAGTGTAGTCAATACTAGCCCCATTAATTGGGCTAATTAATCCACTTCTTATGTGGATTGGCCCAATTTATGGGGCCAAGGCAATACCAGCTTCTTGATAGAGTTGTTGACTATTGAAAGGAAAACTAAACCTACCCTGTTTCCAGTATGATCTCGGGAGCAACATAAGTTGGTGTTCCGCAAACAGTTCGTAGGGGACCGGTCACCTTTGTCGCCAAACCAAAGTCTCCAAGTTTCAAGGATTTGGTCCCATCCACATGCTCACAGACCAGGAGATTCTCAGGCTTGATGTCGCGATGAACGACGTTCATGGAATGTAGGTACTTGAGGGCGCTAAACAGGTTGTGGATCATGCAGCTTGCGTCCCGCTCAGTGTACTTGGTGGCAGAAGTAATTGCATCAAACAAGTCACCACCCTGGATTAAAAAAATAATGCCTTTAATTTATTAAACATGCTTTATAATAGCATTTTCTAAACATCCTTTTTTTAAGGGTGTCTTGGTACTGGACGTACAAGCATCAAATGTTAGGTTGAAAAAAATGCAAGGTCAAAAGTTCAACGACCTGTAACTCACAAACCAAATGCCCCAGATTTCTGAAATTTGGATTTCAGAGTTTTTTCTTAGGACCAAACTAATTCAGCAAATTTGAAGAAAATCTGTGAGAATGACCCCGGATGGCATGATGATTTGACTCGAAATGCCCCTTTAATAAAATATTTATTTGGCTCAGTGCTTTAAAGGAGCGTTACAGAACTGGTAATTAAAATTTTCTTTAAGATCACAGATTTACATAAAACTTACACGGTCTAATGATGATGATAGTAGAAAACATCCCTAGAAATATTTCTGTCTGAAATGCCATATTTGATGAGAAATAAATAAAACTAATTTCCGATTGGAGTTTATCGCTCATGAGCGTTTTATTCATGCATTGTATAACACATGCAAATGTGTAATCGGTTTTTCACTATTTTCTCGTGACCCAGATGGCCGATCGATCTCAAACTTTTACAGGTTTGTCAGTTTATGTATATGGTGGATTATATAAAGTGCTTACAATGCCAGCAACTGTTTTGTTACCAAAAACCAATTCTGTAATGTTCCTTTTAACAAGTTTTCAATCAGATTATACAAGACACTTGCCTTTTGGGACACCACAACAACAACTATTCATTTAACAGTGATACAGGGCATTTGAGAAGCCATGGCTAAGGCTCCGCCTCCTGATGGGGCCCAAGCCAGAGCCTAAGCCGAAGCCTCAGCCAAAGCCGTGATTTTGAAAAGGGCTTTCATTTGGCAGTGCACCATTCTAAACCACCTTCCCCTCTCCCACAAACCAATGTCTGAAACCCAGACTCTTACCTTGACCAACTCCATGACAAGGAAAAGTTCGTCTTGAGTATCAAAATCTTCAATGAGACGAATAATGTTTGGATGTTGAACCTGGCGGAGGATGGACACTTCGTTCTCTATCATTTTCTCCTTCAAAAGCAAAAAAACATGTTTTAAATAACTAAATGCTGATGAAAATATTGTAGAAGCAAATGTGAAGTAAATTCTTCACATATTATGAAGTATTTTAAGTGACTTTGATAATTTATATTTTTTATTTGTGAAGCAGTTATCTTGAATCCAATTGACTTTTGAAGTAAGGAGACGTTTTTACATAGGCGTCGCTGTCGCCCTAAAAGTGCAAAACTAGGGACTCTCAATATCCTTGGAAATGGTTTCCCTTCAGGGTATAAGTATGCCCAATTGGGATAATATGGGTGACAAAAACCTTGTATGCAAAATTGCAGTTAACCTTGGCAGTGTCACTTGCCGGTTAAATCAGCCCAATTTTTGGACTGTGTATAGACTGTGCAAGTCTCGCGTGTATTCGAACATTGGGACCTGTTAAATAGTTTGTTAAAGAGTTCGTTTCCTTCACGAATTAACGCAATGTAATAATAATAATAATAAGACTTGTAATGCGCACATATCCACCCTGCTGGGTGTTCAAGGCGCAGAAATGTACGTCAAACCAAAGTGGTCCTAAAAATGTTTGAATATACCCGAGACTTGCACAGTCTATTTGCAGGGCTGATTGAATCTGCCCTGTTTATAACTTTGTGAAAGTTCCAGTTGTGACCAAAATAAAGATTGGGAAGTCAGCTTTGAGCTTGTTCATGACTTGACTACATGAGTCCTTGTTTGTAGAAGTTTTATTTGAAATTTCCAACAACAACAACAAAAACAGTACATAATTTACAGCTTAAAATGCGGTTACACCCCTATGTTCCGACACCCCTATGTTCTGACACCCCTATGTTCCGACAACCCTGGTGTATTTTCCTATTCCTAACCCTAACCCTAACCCTAACACTAACCTTAACCTTATGTCAATCATGAGGGGGTTGTCGGAACATAGGGGTGTCGGAATATAGGGGTGTCGGAATATGGAGCAGTCACCTAAAATGCATGGAAAGGCAGTGCTACAAAATCAACGATGGTGAATTGTAAAGATGTACTTTGTACTTTACGCTTCTTACCTTTCCGATACATTTCTTCTTGTTGATGATTTTCAGGGCAAATTCCTCCTGGTTGATCCTGTGGATTGTTTAGTGAAACTTCCAATTTAATTAAAAGATCAGGTCTTTTTTCTTTATTTCATTTTTGTTTTCCTTATTTGATTTGTTAATAAATGTCTCACCTAAAGTGTTAAGATCGGGACTCGAACCAACACTCTGCTGATCAGAAACACCAGAGCTCAAGTCCGATGTGCTTAAATGCTCTGCCACGACATGCCAAAATGTACATAACCTGTTTTTTTAAGCCGGTAACCCATTTCTGCTAGATAAGAAATATTTGTCCACGTTTCCCAAATGATTGAACTCGACTGCTTTAAGAAATCGAGCCCAGTGTCTTCAATGCAATAATAGAAAGCTATATCCACTTTCGACAAAATTCTACCCGTAAACCACATTTCATTACCTCAGTCTAGTTTTTTGGATATTATACATTCGTTATGACGCATGTTCAATGTAATCATGTTTGGAATCAATCTAATTTAATCAATGTGTCCAAGAAGATCTAATTTGTTCACGGTCCACACCACAGCTCGGTCAATGTTTGATTTTGGTCGAGAGCGTGCGTGTCACATCTGATAAATGTCTCCGTGGTTATGCTCCAATTCAAATTTGCCCACAACTGGTTTCAGGGCAATTCATTGTTAAGGCAGACCCATAATCATGATGTACCAAGAGGCATGTCTGAGTGCATGCAGCCACCATGGTGATATATTTAGCATTTCTATGGATTTCAAGGCCTGGTTGTCACATGAAGCAATTTTAAAGGCAACTTGGAAGCAACTAACTCCACTGTATGGAAAATGTACACTTCAGTGGCACACTAAGAGATTGTCTTACAAGTCCCCTAGAAAGTTAGGTATAAATTAAAAGGTTGATGTTTTCTTTCACAGGGCCCAATTTCATAGACCTGCTTAAGCAGAGAATGATATGCTTAACGATATTCTGCTAAGCAAAAACAAGCAGGATAACAGTCACGTATTGTACATGTGTCAAGGTATTTTAGCTGGTAACCTTATTCTGGTAAGCATAATTATGTTGTGCTTAGCTACTTTTTGTGCCTAAGCAGCTCTATAAAATTGGCCCCTAGAGATAGCCCATAATTGCTTGGCTTGTATTAGGTACAATTTGATCCAGGGCACAATTTCATAGAGCTGCTTAAGCACAAACAGTTCCTAAGCACAACAAAATCATGCTTGCCAGAATAAGGTTACCAGCCAAAATACAATGTCACATGTAGCATTTGTGACTGGTATCCTGCTTATTTCTGCTCAGCAGAAAATTGTTAAGTAATATTTTCTACTTACGCACCCCTATGAAATTGGGCCCCAGGCAGTTTTTTACAAGCAACTTTGAGGCAACCAACTTACACTACATAGGAAAAGGATCATTTCAGTGGCTCAGGATCCATTTTTTTCTGACAGTGTCTCAGTTTTTGCCAGAAAATTAACATGACACAGTTTAGAGGTGAATGTGTTTCTAATTCTTGGCGATTGCCTAGAACTGGCATAAATGAATTTAAAACGAGTTTAACCACCAGCCCCACAACTCTCATGTCTGATATATCAATTGGGACAAATGAAGATTAAGTTAAAATGGACAGATGGCTTTAGTTCTTTCTGCAGTTTAGGAAAAAGTAAAATGTGTGTTCTCAGGCAGTCTGTATAATGTACAATGATTCAGTGTTTTGTGACGTGTCTTAACCGATATTAAGCAGAGTGGAATAAGTGCAGTGTGACAGGCGCAGAGATTTCAGTGTCATTAAGTGGATTTCATTGCAAAAATGCCTCAAGCCTGAAATGTGGAAATGGTGCTGTGCAAAATGTAAAAACCCAAATCTCATGGAAATAATCTCAGAATGGGGAAAAAAATATCCTTCGTCTCACAAAGTGGCTTGAAAAATGTGTGAACTGTGAATGTAATTATCTGATTTCCACCTCCAAGGGACAAGTTGATTTGACTTGTGCAAAACCTAACATGGCGTGAGGAGGGGGGGTACAGACTTTGAGAAACAAAAATGTGCCTAACAAAGAAAAAAGCTACGCCAAAATAAAACAATACAAAGAAAACACCATGCCACTGCCTTTCACGTCATGCAAACAGCACAGTTTTATTGGTATAAAGCAACCAAGTATATGACACAAGTACAGACCATTGGTGCTGAAATTGAATGCATACAATACCTGGCCTCAAAGCATTTAGTATTTTCAGCTGGTATCTACTGAAATGAAGATTTTGTGGCTATTGAGGCATTTGTTCCAAACCTTTTATAAAAGCCATGAGCAAACAACCACTGGATGATATTCTTTTTGAGATTTCAATTTTAAATACCCCAGGCTTTCGTTGTAATGAACAAAAATGAAAGAAATGTGGTAAAATTTATCAGTTTGTCTTTGAAGCCAGCCAGTGTATTCTTTTCAGAATAACAATTGTACAGAGTAATGGTAGAAATGGCAACATTATTTCGTATTAACAATGGTTACATAAATATAATATTTAATACATTAAAGAAGCTGTTGTTTCCACAGAAAAGTTGCATACACCTATCTCATACTTCTGACCAGCTTGTGGATCAGAATACTTTCAATCCAAAAGTAGGGGCAGATATAAGGAGAACAGTTTGCCATGGAGACCGAGGATAATATGCCAAGAAGGGGGCTCGATGGCCACTAATCCAGTCTGGCATTGGATTAATTTTGTTAGGGTTGAGAATGGGATGCCGGGGGCAACATTTAAATCTTAAAATCAGGGAGATTTTGTACATCAATCAGGGAGATATTTATGACTACATTCAACATAATAGGGAAAAAGTTTCCATAATCAGGGAGATTGTCAAATTTGTTCATCAGAACATGGAAAGATTGGTTGATTTTCAGGGAACCTTCTGCAGAATCAGGGAGAGTTGGCAGCTCTGCAAAGGTCACACCTACCCCCATTAGAGCATTATGTATTTTTTTCTAGGCCATGCCAAAGGTAAAGTTTCAATGCACGAAATTGTTCTTGGAACGTTCGATGTGATAGCACCTTTAACTGTTATTTATTTATATAAATAGTCAGAAATTTATATTCCTTTGAATACAGGAACAATATTGAGGATGTGACACGTGTTTTCAATCGAGTTCCAAAGGTCAAATTATACCAGGAAAAAATGTAAACTGTTTTCTGGGAAAAATTATTTTACATTTCTTGCACATGAAAATATACAATTTTTTTTAAATGTTTCATTTTGATTAAGAATATCTGAAACTCATCGAAGATTTTTTTAAAATTCCCTTGTAATTTAACCTGCAAGGGAATTCAGTGGCAATACTTTAAGTAAACATTTCAACACCAACATATTATTTTATAAAATCAAAAAATGGTGATTTTCAAATGAAATAACATTTCAAATATCAAACTTAACTTGGTAAACAATTTTGTTTGTTATCTAGCAGTGACTTGCACTGAATCTACAAATAATTCGGTCGAGTTAATTGCTCGTTACATCCAAAGAGTTTCATAACTCTACAGTCCTGCATTCCCTAAACAAACATTGCACATGACATTATACACTGTATTTAGAAATAACTAAAATGTACAAATTATGAAATCTTTTCTGACGTTTCTTTAGTTGCTAAATACCATTATATTTACATAATATCTTCACACGACTGGTCTAATGCTACAATACTGAAGAAACCAACAGAATTTTACATGACCAAAATCGGGTGGTTTTTTTTAATTGATTAATAATAAGATATTTTCCACTCTCATAATAATCGAAAAGGATTAATAAATAAATACTTTTTCAACTTTCCATGCTAGGATCACGTCAATAAATAAACTTTTAGAAGTGAAAGCTCAAGTATATTTTACATATTCATGATAGTTTCATAATTTCAATATGAGCCAAAATAGCTTAATTTCAAAATTAGTTTTATCTTTTCACCCAAAACAAACTCATCATAACATTTACTAGTTACTTAGTATGAAATATACAAATATTTAACTTTGAATATCTTGATTTTAAAATAATTCTTTTGATAGATACTTTTCAGTCTTTGTTAGTTCTTTATAAAAAAAAATAGTTTTAGAATAAATTTTCTGCCCACTGGCTACAGCAAAAAATGTTGACCTTTGACTTCTTTTACTTTTTAATTTTTTTGTTTGTTTTGTTCTATGAACATTTATGCTATGTTGGAAATTACCTCACAATGCAATGCTTCAGTATTCTCGAGTATTTGCCAAAAACCATCTAAGACCAACATGCATTTCATGTCACTGATTTCGGCTGGTATGGTGATTCTAATAAACAATGGGTCTTCCCCTGCTTAGCAAAGTTGTGTCTTTGACAGTTTTCTTAAATAACATAGTAGGCCCAATTTCATAAAGCCGTTAAGCACCAAACAAATTGCTTAGCACAGAAAAAAATCCTGCTTAACGGAAACTAGTAATCAGCCAAAATACAATGTAATGCTTGTTGTTTGTTTCTGGTTCCATGCTAATGTTTGCTTAGCAACAAATTTTGCTTTAACAGCTTAACGAAATTGGCACCTGGCTGTTGACTAAAAAAGAACAATTTTGCTTTAACAGCTTAATGAAATTGGCACCTGGCTGTTGACTAAAAAAGAAAAAGAAAAAAATCAAACACACAGACATAGACTTCTTCGCAAATACTCAGTGAGCATGCGCTAGCCGTGGAATGAGATGCATGCTGGTCTAGATAGCGACAAACTTGGTCGCTAACTAGACCAGGGCCCAATTTCATAAAGCTGTTAAGCAGGGTTGCTAAGCAAAAAATGAATGGGGCACCAGTTGCAACAATGTAAACTTCATGGAATTTTGGCTGGTAACCAGTTTCTGTTAAGCAAGATTTTTCTGTGCTTAGCAAGTATTTTATGCTTACAGGCTTTATGAAATTGGGCCCAGCATGCACCTCAATCCAGGGCTAACGCGCGCGTACCGAGAATTTGCGAAGTAGTCTATGGTGTTTATCTTGAAGCAAATCTTAATTGTTTCTCTAATAGCTCTAAGTGCAATCAATATTGTACAAATTTCACTGAGTAGAGAATTTAATAAAGGGAGATATGGATGGCGCCTGTCTCGCATGGAACCTGAACGGCGATTGAGTCAGTCAGGGTATGAGTGGTAAACACTCGTGAAGTGATGTGTGGGGCTTGATCGATGAAGTCATGATGCCGCATTTAGATCGTCATGACATCAACACAATTTTAAAGAGAGGGGAACACCTTCAATAGAAATGTCTGTAAAGGCATCAATAGACCTTATGCATATGACTTCAAATGAGTAGGATACCCCTCAGCTAGAGGTCAAAAGCAGGTTGCTCATTGGTCAATCCTGTGCGCTGCGCGTACATAGATGTACGATTCCATTGTTTCACAATCGTTTTACCACTAAGACGGCGGCATGAAGAAGTCAATGCATAAGGTCCATACAGACTCATAGACCCCCCCCTTAAAACCATCATAGCTGATGTCTCGTGTTATTGTGTACAAGCAGAGCACAAGAGTCAGCCACTTATGAATCTTCTTTTTGATGTGCATTTTTTTGTTTTTTACTTCAGCACACTGACTTTTTGAGTTTGTAACATCATGCAAGAGGCATGGGGAGGCAAGCGAGGCGGGGATAAATTGTGTCTGTTTAGCTTTATTTTTTATTTTATTATTTTTTCCCTTTTTTTGGGGGGGGAGGAGGGGCTGGGGCCTGTTTAATATTTCAAAACATTCATTTGAGCATTTGTTTGATCTTATTTTTGGAGGGGCAAGGGTTCAGGGTGGGCGAGGGGGTCCCTCTGCCTCCCCTCCCCTCTGGTTGAGCCATTGCAAGAGGTCTACCCAGAATGTGAGGTAAGTCTGTTGAAAACCCCGCCAGTGTCACCATGGTTATCAGAAACCCACCCTGAACTTCACCGCTTGAGTTGCCAAGACTCTCATGATCTCATTTTGGGGGCTTTTATTAATTTCTTTTGACTTGTTTGAGATGAGTGATTTTAGGTTTAAATTACGAAACACACTCTTAAGCCAGCCTTGCTTGAGCCTGAAATCGACAACAAAAACCCAATGTGCAACACGCATTGGTCTTACTAATACAGGGACAATAAGTCTACAATACGCCATTCAGCAATAGATTGGTCACTGACTCTCTTCAATCTATTCAACCCTTTATATACAACGCTTCTCTTATTACACTCTGAGAAGCTTTGCATCCAGCCAGAATGGTGAATAAAGAAATATCAAGTCTCAATTTCATTTCCTGAAATTTCTGACTAAATTACTTTTGATTTTATTCTCCAATAAACTGATTTGTGATATGCACTGCATATGACCACTGGATTCACCGAGCGTGCCCAGTGACAAGAGAACAGGGCCTAATTATATAGAGCTGCTCAAGCACAAAAAGTTGCTAAGCACAAACAATTGTGCTTACCAGAATAAGGTTACCAGCCAAGCTACCATGTCGAGCATACATGTCTTTTGTTGAATGTGATTCAGCCAGATCCTCAGCCGAAAAAGACTTGCATCACCCATCGAAAGTGGTTACGTTTTTATTGTTTTCAAGTCTCCAATATTTGTTTTCAACTGGACATGCTCACACCCACTCTTCCCCCTGGACTCGCCATAACACCTATTTACTATTTTTTAACTTATTCAATGACAAAATATCTTAATACATCATCATAAATAGCATTAATAAGTACTCATAGTCTTACAAGAAAAAATAGGAAATATTTACTTCCGGTGCCAAATAATAAACTCCGTCAAATTGCAAAAAAAATAGATGAGAGAAAATTTGCACACAAAAGAAATCAAAATGTAGCATGAAAATAATACACAAAGTACAAAAAACATATAAGCAACTTAAATAAATAACAAAATAGCAAAACTGCAACAGTGGCCACAAAAGGCTTACAATAACATAAATTGTGCTTGAATTTCAACAAATGTATTTTGTTTGTATCTGTAAATTTAAAGATTCAGTTATTTTTGTTTTCCCTTTCCTGTAATTGGCAGTTCGCCTGCTGTTGGTTTGGACAATAAATAAACAAATAAACAAATTAAGTGATAGATGAATCATCCATGATTGTTTTTCCTGGAAGAAATTTTTGTGCTTATACTTTGAGAATGCTGACAGTTTGAATTGCAAAATTGAAAAAGTATAGAAAGATAACCATCCATTTAGGTTTTGACAAATTTTGGCACCCTATTGACCCATTTCACGATGCGAAACGCACTTACACACGTCTACACTGTCCGCCATATTGGGAGTCAAAATGTACACAAAGGAATTGACTCCAAAAATGGCAGAAATGGTAGATGCGCATTGTGCGGAGGTGAATTCAACATCATGCAAGGGATCAATAGAGCTTGCCCTGATGTTTATAGTCAGATACCCTGTATGTAGCAGCAGTCACTTGTATTGATTCTCATTCTACCATAGAGGGGCCAGACTATTATTCCTTCTTGTCTCATTTTTGATATAATTCCAAGGACAGTGACGCAGGTTATTCACTTTTTATGCCATACCTCTGAGAAATAACTGGTAACATCATCTCGTAATATTTAGAAAATGCTATCAATATTCAAACATTATTTCTGGAAACGTCTTGACAATTAACAGAAAAAAAGCATAGGTGATTTATCTTGATAATTCAGAAAATCTGGACCCAATTTCATAAAGATGTTCAGAAGAAAAATGTGTTAATCCCTGAAAAAAAATCTTGCCTGAATAGCAGAAACAGGTTACCAGCCAATATACCACACAATGCATACTTTTTGTGACTGGTTCCCGGCTAATTTTTGCTCTTAAGAAAAACTTGCTGAGCAATGAAAAATCTTGGTTTGCAGAAACAGGTTACCAGCCAAAATACCATGCAGTACATATTGTTGTGGCTGGTCCCCTGCTAATTTATGCTTAGCAGAAACATTTTGTAAGTATCATTTTCTGCTTAACAGCTTTATGAAATTGGATCCTGGTGATATGAACAATGACATGCAATGGTGAAAAACTCTGCAACAAAAGTGATATCGATCTGAAATATACAGTATGAATGGAAGGAAGTATGGGGCACAGATGTAGAAATATTACTTCAATGGGTGAAATGGTACACAACTTGCAGGCAATTCGGCAGGAATTTTGAGAGATGGTTTCTTTCTAAGCGGCAAAAAGGCGGGTAGTGGTAATGTTGGAATTGCAGATGAAATTTCACTTTCTAATTGGATTGTTTCAGGCAAGGGGAGAACACATGTACGGCATTTTTATAATAAAGCAACACCGATCAATGACATCTGTAATTGGCTAATCATGCCCAAGCAACAGCCAATCAATGGGCAAGGATTTGTTTTGGCAGATGGTACAGCAACTAATTGAATGAAGGCAGTGGTTGGGTGGTAATGCTACTGATATCGATGATTTGGCAATAACAATCGATATACTTTAAACGCAAGTGTTATTTTTGATACGTATATATTTTAGAATGTAAACAACCAGCTATATAATTTTGCTACTGTATAAATATGAAAGTTGGGAGTTTGTTACCGTTTTTAATCGCAGTAAAATTCAATTTAGAATATAAAAATTTCAGGGCAAGTTTGTATAAAATGCTGACATTGAGAAGGCAAACTTTTGGTTATAATGCAGATTTGCGGTATTAAAAAAAAAATTCTTTTGATCGATGAATTGCTGGCTGTTGACAAAAACACATTATTGACAAAAGTTTCTGAACCGTTTACCTTTGTTCAGTCTCAATCCATTCTTTGTTTTATACTCCCATTTCGTTTCAATGATAATTTCATCAATAGAATAACTTCACCTGTTCAAACATTCCTTGACCACAGCGAAGTTGCCGTCGCCGATCACGCGTCCTACTTCGTATTTCTGATAGAGGGCGCCCTCTCTGTCGTCCACGCCATTGTCCTCTTGCGGGGAATAGTCTGCATCATGTCCTGCGTGGTTGAGAAAAAAATATTAGCCTTTTAGCCTTCGAGAAAGACTCTGTTAGGGTCAAGACATCAGGCCATTAACGGCACTGAACACGTTTGGAAATTGTCAAAGGTCAGTGTTCTCACTTGGTGTATCCCAACATATGCATAAAATAACAAGCCTGTGGAAATTTGGGCTCAATTGGTTATCGAAGTTGCAAGAAAATGATGAAAGAAAAAACACCTTTGTGTACAAATTTGAGTGCTTTCAGATAGGAATAAAAACTTCTTGCAAGAAGTTTTTATTATTTTAGTGAGCAATTACCTCTTTCTCAAAAACTACATTAGTTCAGAGGGAGTCGTTTCCTACAATGTTTTATACTATCAACAGCTCTCCGTTGCTTGTTACCAAGTAAGTTTTTATGCTAATATTTGTTTTGAGTCATTACCAAACGTGTACGATACCTTTAACTATCTTTTGCAAAAAGATATCAAGTTAAAAAATAAATAAAAAATTAAATGAACTCTCAATTTTAATCCAATTTAGATTTTTACAAAGTCCCTACATCTGATTTGCCTACCAAATATTCTGAGAAGTTATTCCACTGAAATGAAGTGTTGAATAATAATAATAATAATAATAATAATAATAATAATAACATATGGTTTTTATATAGTGCACATATCCTAGGTGCTAGATAGAGGCACTTAACAACATTATTATCCCTGTTCATCAGGCATTCTTTTTGACCATTCCACAAACTTCCTCAACTCCTTGGGAGGCATAAAACCCCAAGCTGCTTATATTAGCTCTAAAGTTTAACACAATACAATCTCATCCCTCACAGGTTTCCATTCATACACCTGGGTGAAGAGAGGCATTTATGGTTAAGTGCCTTGCTCAAGGACACAAGTGTCATGACCTGGAGTCGTATCCTACACTCTAACGATTCAGCCATCGGAACTTGAGTCTGATGCACTAGACCGCTCAGCCTCGACATGACATAAAGTGGATCCCATCCCAACGCAACAATTTTTTGTTAACCAACTGCAATACATTTTTACTGCTTTAGATGCTTGTTTCTTTTGACTCAGTTTATGAATAAAAGGCAATAACTCTGTGTGAAAATAAATACAGCCGCTCCTTTAAAAGGTATTATACAAAATTGGTAAGGATAAAAAAACCATCATTGTTTAATTTTAGTCGGAAAGCTTACTGATTATTAAGTTCATACTAGAACAATTTTTTCTGTGAAATTTCCCTCTGAAATGAAGTCATATTCAAGAAAACTGTTTCTGAAAATCTACTTAAAACAACACAACAGCTGAATTGTCGAATCGTCGAATCCATGTTGGTACCAACCGCATCTCTGGCCTCAACGAACCCTCAGAATTCTGAGAAATTATTTGATGCATAAATCATTTCTCAGATTCAAATGTGTTTTTTGGGGAAAATTATCAAAACTACATGACTTCGAAGGGAATCCTTTCTCTAAATAGTTTATAATATCAACAGCTGCAGTGCTTCTCACAAAGTAACTATTTATGGTCATTAATTTCTGGAGTATTTACCAATCTATGACCCTATCCTTGAAGAGTCACAAATGTACTTATTTTATCGTAGAGCTTTTGTCTCGTCTTTATAATATTTCTGAAACACTGTTGAGTTTTGTAAAGAGATGAAGTGTAAATAAATTTAAAACAGTTCCGAGTGTTTAGATTCTCGCCATTTGGTTTTTGCTAGACACTCTGTGGCTAAACCTCCTTCAATAAGCTTCTCAGGCGAATCGTCTTGCAATTATTTTTGTCACAGATGTTTCCGCTCAAGCAGAACAGCACCCTCAATGCTCCCAGCCAATCATCACGCTTCAATGCACCTGGCCGTAAGCATTCAGCAGCCAATCAACATGCAGCTCACCAGAGCATAACAACCCGCAATTTCATCAAACTTGTTTATTCCGGGACAACTGTTTTCTTCGTGCGCGACAAATATAACGAGTTCTGCTTGTTTATCAGCACTAGCCTGTGCTAATAGCCTGTGCTAACGGGACATCAACAGATTAGAACCAAAAAACTGTAGGTTATTTTCATCCATTGCAAATCATTCACTGGCAAATTGATCAATCACAGAAACTACTCTGCAGAAAGATTTTGGCCAGAATTTTAAACCAGGTGTCAACATTTGCAATAAATAAATCTTGCTCACTACAATACTTTTGCAATGTAGGTGTAGAAAGAAGTTAGAAGAAGGTTTCCCAAAAAAAGAAACAGGGAGTCTAAGTGATACTCAGACACCCCTCTTGCTACCACCATGCTATTTACAGACATAAAACTTTGATATGGCCTATTATTGTTATTTTATCATTAATTTTTTTAATTGGGGGGGGGTGGTAAAGCAAAATAATAATCTTTATCCTCAATGCAATGATTACACTCTTTAAAATGTTGCGTTACTCGTTGCTAATATACATGAGTTGAATTAGCATCTTGTCACCGGGCACGCTCGGTGGTCTAGTGGTAAGGCTCTAGAATGGCGTGGGTTGTGGGTTCGAATCCTATCAAAGAAGTTTGCCTATTTCTACAAGACTTGGGGAAGCACCGAGTAAACGGTGCTTGTCACACATCGGTGTAGGGTTAAAACAAAGAATATTCTTTGCCGGAAATGCAATTATTACACCAACTAAACTTTGATATTGCTAAAATAAAGAGAAAATTATCCGAATACAAAAATTTGTACAGTGTTTTTCAGTTTCCATGGAACTGAAATTAAGGGGTAAATGAAGAAAATAGCTGAACAGCTGCATGGCTGCTTTTAGTTTCCTTAAAGGCAGTGGACACTATTGGTAATTACTCAAAATAATTATTAGCACAAAACCTTACTTGGTATCAAGTAATGGGGAGAGGTTGGTAGTATAAAACATTGTGAGAAACGGCTCCCTCTGAAGTGGAGTAGTTTTCGAGAAAGAAGTAAATTTCCACGAATTTGATTTCGAGACCTCAAGTTTAGAACTTGAGGTCTCGAAATCAAGCATCTGAAAGCACACAACTTCGTGTGACAAGGGTGTTTTTTCTTTCATAGTTATCTTGCAACTCCGACGACCGATCGAGCTCAAATTTTCACAGGTTTGTTATTTTATGCATATGTTGAGATACACCAAGTGAGAAGACTGGTCTTTGACAATTACCAATAGTGTACACTGTCTTTAACAATAATGGGCATAACATTTTATTAGATCAACATTATCAATTCAAAAAGAAAAGAAAATGTCCAACCTGTATCTGTACTGGAGGTCCCTGACCCACGTCTGCTGCCCTGTAAACGAGAAAAACAAAGAAAAACATTTAAGGTCAACATCCCCTTCAGGTCACTGTCTTGGACTAAACTCTGCAAGCTTCACCTCAGTCACTGATCAGCAACCATACATAATTACGCTGTACAATAAAAAAGAGCATTACGCCCTCAGGCAGATTAATGTTACTTGCCTGTCTGCATTTTTAGGGGCCTTGTCACAAGAGACAAGCCACAATGTACCCCAGGCAAGAAGAGAACCACTTTGGTAACAGGGGACCAGCGGATAAGGACATGGGGCCAGTCTAATCTGTCCCCAGCACAGGGAAACATGGATATAGACCGTGCAAGTCTCAAGCGTATTCAAACATTTTTGGGACCACTTTGGTCTCACGTTCATTGCCTTAACGCATGAAGGAAACAAATTCACTCACTTTAATGGGTCCAAATGTTTGAGTACGCGCGAGACTTGCACAGTCTATTACAAAAAAATGGCCACTCCTCCTTCATTCCAGGGCCTTTTCGAAACCACGCCTAGGCTTAAGTTCTGGCTTAGTCTCTGACCACTTCTGTAGCACAAAAGTATACTTTTTCAAAATTACTGACAGAGCCCGAACTGGAGCCGTGGTTTCGCAAAGGCCCATGATTCAACACACTGTTTCTAAGCGTAGTTAAAAAATAACTACAATGACACTGTGCTATTTTAGGAAAACCTGTAGTTGACACATAAAAGACGATATTTTGCAGGACTAGGTTATACAATTTTTTTCCAGGAATACTGCCGGTCAGTGACTCAATATTAAATTACCTAATAGCCAAATATAAATTACAGTTTATTGTTGTCAGTTAATTTTTGTGAGCATTTTCTAAATTTAGTTGTTTGTGTTAGCAGAATCTATCCATCACCAGATATACACAAACTACAGGCTGGGACACAATGTGGACTATTTCTTTCTCCCTTTGGTGACTGCTTTACTTCTTTCACGAAATTTAAAGGCTGAACGAGGTTTGGAGAAAATCCTGAAAAATTACACGCCTGCGAGATTCAGTTGACCCGAGTGCCAAAGTGAGTGCTCCCTCTAGTTCTTTTAAGAGTGCCAAGGTCGTACATGTACGATCTATTTTATATATTCCGAAAGCACCATTATCGTAGATGTACGATCTTTTTTATGAACCTTAAAAAGTGTCATCAATCGTACATGTACGACACATAGTATACATGTCATCACGAGAGGGCATTATCACTCAAGAAATACCATTGACTTTGGGATGTACCAAGGCAACACAAAATACATTTTGCTTGGTGAGAAAGACTTATTTGTTTTTTTCCAATACAGAATTTCGTAAAAGCTAAAAAAGCTGGGCATTTAGTTTCAAAACGCAAAAACAAAACGGGCACTGAAAGAGTAAATATATAACTGTATGTCTCAGACCCACACATATTCACTCCAGAGACTACATCCATAGTGACATCCAAACCCACATCTCAATATACACGTTCTTCAGAAGAAGAAAACATTGCATTAAAGGTATTATACAGGACTGGTACGAATAAAAAACATCGTTGTTTAATTTTAGCCTGGAAGCTTACTGATTATGAAAATTAAAATACTAGAACCTTTTTTTTTTCTGTGAAATATTTCCCTATGAAATGAAGTTATATTCAAGAAAACTTTATCTGAAAACCTAAACAAAACGCAACAGCTGATTTCAGGTTGTTACAACCAAAATTAAGGACAATGTGTTTACATGCTGGAAATTGTGCATGGTTTTTCACTATTTTCTCCTGACTCACATAACAGAGTAAGCCCAAATTTTCACAGGTTTGTTACTGCATGTATATGGTTGATCACACAAAACATGAACACTGTCTGTGACTATTTTGTCAGCTCTACCAATCCTGTATAATACCTTTAAGGGATTGATCACACAAAACATAATCTTCTTGGTTTAATAATCATCTTGTTTTATGCTCTCTCTTTTTTGGTATCCTCTTCTTGTGATGTGGCTTTTGGATTGTTTTTGTCTATACTGGCATTTGGAAAACAACTAGACAGTAATTTACATTACTTTCTTGTACTCATTCAGGTGTGCCATTGTCCTGTCTTTGGAATGCATTGTTAATCTGCTGAGTGTTTATATTTGCATATCTCTTGCCTTTTGTATATTATGTATATTTTGATGATGTATTTGTAAAGTTTTTACCTGTAAAATTAATAAATGAAATGAAACATGAACACTGTCTATAGGATTTGAGGCATTGCATGGTGGGTATCAATGTATATTTGGCGGTGTAGATTTTTGTTCTTTGAGAACTTGTCTTGCTACATTCTACTGCCGCGGATTTCGAAATAGATAGTAGATTTTGAAATTCGGGAGACTATTCTACTGCTGCAGAGTAGATTTTTGGAATTCGGGAGATTACCAAGTTCTGCAAAGAACTGTCCTGCTTCTGAACACTGTCTGTGACTGTCAGCTCTACCAATCCTGTATACCACCTTTAAGCAAAAGAGGCAGTGCACTAAATCAACAGCAAACATGTCTGCGCTCCCGAAAACCAAATGTACAGTCATAACAGCCGGGATATCACATAACCAGTAATAATATGCCTGCATTTTATTGACTTTGGATTAAGATCAATACACCAAAATGAGTGGGGCCACATCAAGTGGGCATTCTACATTCAGAGTAAATGAGCGGTTTAGACGGTGGAACAACACAGGGCTTTAGTGGATCGATGGAAGGAATGTAGAGAACGGGGGTGGAACGCGGGGGATAAAGGTTTCCTGGAGATTGGACACCAGTCTAGGGAGAGATTTAAGAGAGATCAGAGGTCGGGAGTAGTCCCTAGATGGGAGCAACCAAAATATGTGAATAAAATTAAGTACTAACTATCAATAGTGGAATTGTTTGCAGCTGTATAATCATCCATCAACTATTTTAATCAGTATTTGTTTGAATGAATGTATTTCTTTTTCGATATAGTTGTAGCTTTTTGGAGATGACTCTACTAAAACTGGAAATCTGACAAAATAATTGTCGACACATGCACACTTGTTTATTAATGACAACATCCACAATAAAGACAGTGAGTCTAAACTATGTGTCTTGGTTACGGCTGATGGCTTCAGCTGTAATGTTGAAGTTTAGGATGATGCAGTGATCTAGCCATAGCCACAGCCACAGCTGTTGCCTCAAAGAGTATCTTAAACTGTGTCTGAATTGGCTGTGGCTATTGAGCTTGGTGATCCAGCTGCAGCCACAGCCATAGCCATAGCTACAGCCATAGTCGCGCCATAGCAACAGTCACAGCCATAGCCACAACTATAGCCATAGTCGCGCCATAGCAACAGTCACAGCCATAGCCACAACTATAGCCATAGCTACAGCCATAGTCGCGCCATAGCAAGTCACAGCCATAGCCACAACTATAGCCATAGCTACAGCCATAGTCAAAGCCATAGCAACAGTCACAGCCATAGCCACAACTATAGCCATAGCTACAGCCATAGTCAAAGCCATAGCAACAGTCACAGCCATAGCCATAGCTACAGCCAGTCACAGCCATAGCAACAGTAATTGCTACAGTAATAGCCACAACCACAGCCATAGCAACAGTCACAGCCATAGCCACATCTATAGCCGTAGCTACAGCCATAGCCACAGCCATTATAATTTTTGACACAGTCTACGTATAGTTCTCTTTCTTACCTTTGACTTTGATGAAGCTGATGAAGTGCTCTGCTGATTCTTGAGGGTGCTTGGTTTGAGTGGGATAACTGGTCTCAGGGAGGTGGCAGTGGAGGGCTTGGGCGTTGTCGATGAAGGATAGAAGGGAATTTCCTGGCGAGGCACTGTAAACAATATATATGAATACAACAAATAAATGAATATTAAAACAAACAAAATCTATCCATCAATAATAAAATTTAATAGATGTTAAATATGGCTGAAGCTTTAATAAAATTATTATGAATTTTATTAATTTTGTTTACATCTTACTGTGTAATTCCCTAGGATCCTTCGTTACTCTAACAAAATCCAAACACCATTTTGTAACTCAACACCCAAACTGTTGGACTCTGATTATGGTGGAATTCCTGATCCCATGTAAAGCATAATCAGTTTACTACTGCATTCCTGAATTCAACAGCATGAAAAAAAAAACCAAAAAACATGTGGTTGGATTTTGAAGGGCTGGTGGTGTTTTGTAAAAGAGGGATAGAAAAGTGGTCTTCTCTTTGAAAAATAATTTACATGAATAGATTAAAGCCGTGTCTGAATTGGTTGCTATGGCTACAGCTACGGCTGGATTGCCGCATCATCATGTGATGGAAGTATAGGACCTCCTTAGCAACACCCTTAGTAACAGGCGTAGCCGTAGACGTAGCGGCCAATTCGGATACCGCCTAACTTTCAATGTTCAGAGAGGGCGTACTTTGTGTGGAAAGTTTCGGGGAAGCAGTCCGACGTGGAGTCCCTGGGCTCTTCATCATCACCCGGTCTTTACGCTTGGTGTTGCGGTACGGCGACACCATCTTGCATTCTGTGGATGAATAAAATAAAAAAACATTAGTCCATGAGGGCGTCAGCCATGGTGGTGGTCCGAAACGAACTCCCTCCAAGCCTCCCTGTCCAGCCTGGTCGCATCAGCTCTTGCAGACTACTTCTTTTATAATAACCATAATAACAAGTTCTTATATAGCGCATTTCACACTAACGTCTCAATGCGCTTTACATTAGTGTTCTGGTCATTGGGCCAATAACATTCCTGTAATCTTTCTCAGCTCCCTGGGGAGTATACAGTCCGAACTGCCGTAGCGCTCCAAAAGCTTTTTCAAACACAATATCAACCTCTACCCTCGCAGGTACCCATTTATACCCCTGGGTGAAGAGAAGCAAGAAGCATCTTGCTCAAGGATACAAGTGTCATGACCGGGATTCGAACCCACACCCCGATGACTTAACCATCGGAACTTGAATTCGATGCTCTAAACCACTCGGCCACATGACATCCCAAGAATGGGTGCAAGAATGTTGTCAGTCCAACTAGCTTTTGGCCTTCCTCTGCCAGCGCGACCAGCAACACGTCCTTCCATGCACTGCTTCCCAAGATTTCGGATAACTTTTGATAACTTTACATTCTAGTTATTCATGTAATTATCAAGAATATTCAATTAAAGTAGGTTCTCAAGGGTTTTAAAAAATAATAAAAAAATCTGCGTTTTTTCTGGCAGGACTCTTATAAGTAAAACCAAAGAAAAATTCTTTATCTCTGATGCAATTATTTACGTTGGTATAATTTCATCAATACATACATACATACATACATATATAAAATGTTTTCTATACCGCCATTTCATCAACCCCCTAACAACAGATAATTAGGTTGAACAGGTTGGCTCAGTGGTTTCTTTCTCTGCCTTTCACCTCTGTGGACCCCGGTTCGAATCCCACTTCAAACCGGAGCCTTGCATGTGGATTGGATGCATTTTATTAATACAATATAGTTCGCCTCGTGAAATGGAACAGTCCAGTTTTCACCTCGTTATTATATTCTGCCATATTGCACTCATATGCATCCAATATTTGTATATTATTTTGTGTAGTACTACTTCTGTTTACTGAGGAATAAATTAATTGCAGCAGGTTTTGTCTTTCATGTTTGAGATGTCATCGTGTGGATTTAGTATTTCTGGTGAATACTCATCCTTTTTCTTTAGAGAACCGTTTCTCCATTCCCCCCCCCTCCACACAATGGAGACAGATCATTTGTAAACCTGGAAGAATTTCTAGCGCTATCTTCCACCTGGTGAATAATTTAACAGCCATTGATGATGCATTTTGTTATGTATCTGATTGTAAGCCTATCTCTACTAGCTATGAGAAAAAAAGTCAAATTTGTCCAGAATATTTCTTTAACACTAACAACTTTTGGGCATGGTTCTATGTTTCATTTGATTTTTCATTTTATTCGCCAGCAAACATTTACAAAAACACATCATGAGGTCAGATTTACCCTTTCTTCAACCACTCAGACTTTAAAATCCTATTCATTCATGATTGATTGACTATGTAAAGTATTTTGACAATAATTCCCCTACCTTATTTTTAATTTATATTATATAAATGCCCAACAGCTGTCATTGTAAATACACAAATATAGCCGATAATTCAATCAGAATTTTTGCATACAAAGGGCAACCGGAAAAATTATAGTGGAGAAAAATCAGACAAACTCAAATTAAGATATTCTGTTAATGAGACTTGAAATATGAGCCAAAAAACCCCCCAGTAATTAGTCAACCAAGACTTCTTGACGGATATGTCTGACCAGCCTTCGATGACCTTAATCATTTTTTCCAGTGACTGAAAATTGAGCAGAGCAGGCCGTACAAAATGTTCGCAAGCCACGTTCCTCGGTCAAGTGGAAATCTGATGACAGGCCGCGGGTGGTGTGTGTAATGTACAGGTGTCACGAAAAAATGGTTAATTTAACATCAATTCCTGGCTTGAACAGATAACATATTGGTTGGGAACGTTGTGTTGGGGGTGGATCAGTGCAGTGTGCAAGGCGTGTAATACAGACAGTCGTCCATGCGTTGTGGCGATATATTCATGGTACACCATTTTACATGTGATGCGTCATGGATGCAAAATCTACGGGACGTTAATATTAACTAAAGTAGCAGCATGTTTTTGTGATGTCAAAGCACTTTGCAGTTATATTTTCAACAAAATGGTAATTTGTCCGCTAAAAGGGACGGTCTGTATGTATTTATAAATCTGTTGCTACAAGCGTAGCCTTCTCAGTTAAGAAACTGGTTCGGTAAGATTGAAAATATAAATGTTCACAGATTTGCAGATAACTTACATGGTATAACTTGTATAAAGATAGTCCAGGTGGAAAAAATTCCCTTGAAATATTTTTGCTTGAAATGATAGTTTAAAAAAATGAGTAACACAATTCTCTTTGATCTTGTGAGTCCAAAACCCAATGTTTGAAAACCGTACCGAAAATGTCACTATTTTCTTGTGACTTCAATGACCGATCACATTGAAGTTTCATCAGTTTGTTATTTCATGTCTATTGTTGGGTCACATAAAGTGCCAATACTGGTTGACAAAATAGGGAGACGGCCAACATAGGGCTAGATAGCTCATTTGGTAGAGCGCCGGCATGTTAATCTGGACGTCGTTGGTTCAAATCCCGCTCTAGTCAATTTTTCTTTGTTCAACCCGAAATTATTTTAAAAATTGTTTAAGAATTTTGATTTGTTTTATATGCTCCGTTGTGCTTAGTAGAAATTCTCCTATTATAGTCTCAATGTACTTAACATTGAGACAAAAATGCAACTAAGACAGGTTTTTCAACATTTCTTCTCTGGAAAATAAACAAGTGTCGCAACAAGCAACGATTCCACCAACAAAGCATGATCCTCCCGATCTATACTTCTCAAGTGACGCAAACGAAATCATCGTTTGTTACGTCTGCGTCTTGGATTCGGTGTGTCCTCAAGCCACATGAGCCACAGCGCATAACTTGATTACGGCCCCGTAATTCAGCATTATGCTCTGACTGCCCAAGGACGTGAACATGTTCTTGTCCTCTAACAGATGAGCGATTCACAGAAGATGTTTTCAGACGCGTCTGTGCCAGAGGAGGCTACGTTGTAGCCATAAAAAATCTTGCAAGAGTGTTCATGCCTCCACCTCAAAATAGTTATTATGTATAATTAGCGTCACCTGTATGCGTGTGGTGTGTTGTCATTTCGCCTTTGAGAAAGACTCTGCTGGGGTCCAAACATGAGGCCATTAACATTTTTGTTTGAATTGATATCAATACAAAGACAACAAAAAACAAAAAACAAAAACTGAAGATTTTCTGAGCAACTTGCATACACTTGACTTTCATTTTAAAGAATTAGCAGACATAATAACAAATATCAAATAATAAACCACAAGGGAAACTGACTGGGTCAATTTTAAATGATTTGGGGTTGAACAAAGACAAATTGACTAGAGCGGGATTTGAACAAACGACCTCCAGAACTACCTAGCCCTATGTTGGCGGTCTCCCTATTTTGTCAATATCTTTGTTCGGGGGTGCCAGTCAGAAGCCATACAACCATTAACTGCCATGTAGCCAGGGATCGCAACCAAGTTCACGATACAAAATAGTCTACATTTATAATGCGCCCTGCCTGTCATAAAACACTCCTGGCGTCGAATGATCAAAACTGGTGAAGCTTGTTCAGAATGATTTCATGAGATGAAGCAACCATAATACAACACCTTGAAAGGGATACAAAGTGATGTGACGCATAATTGCTGCCAGACCATGCCAGGAACACTGAGGCAAACCCCTTTTCTTTCTGATAAGTATACTGGGTTCCTTTTACGTGCATTACAAAACACATTGGACCAACGGCTTTACGTCCCATCCGAAGGACAAAGCAAAAATCGTTAACATAAGGATTTGTTTATGGCCCAAACCGCTCCTATTTATTTTAATTGATTTTACTCAATTGTGCGCGTTGTGTGATTGTAACAAAATGTATAACACAATGGCGCGTGCAAAGAACGCAGACTGTGTACCGTATGCATAATCAAATGCTCACGATGTATGTAAGCAGAATTATGATTGGCAATCATCTTCTTCAGTCTTAAAAGTACGAGCCTTAACAAGGTCCAATCAGAACACTTTTCAGATAATAAATTACAAAAGAACCTTCCTTTACAACACCTTAGCTTTTTGCAATTAGAAGACTCGAATTTACTGAAAACCACGATTTTACCCACAAGCGTCATAAAATGCATATGGTTAGAAAGGTGTTTTAAAAGTAGAATACAATGATCCAACCAAATATGCCTCGAAATTGCGTGGTTTTCCTTTTACTTTGCGAACTAACACGGTCCGCCATTTTGTGGAGTCAAAAATTTGGCGTGTTGTGTTTGTTCACGATGTAAAAGGAAAACGACACAATTACCAGGCATATTTGTGTGGATCATTGGATTCTACTTTTAAAACATCTTTCTAACCATAATGCATTTTATAACAAACGGTTACAAATGCTTTTTATAGACCAACTCGCCCGATCCAAGGCAACGTGTCCCTTTAATAAAAACTAAATGTTTTACATCAGTGTTATATAAAATTATAATGTCATTAGTCAAAGCAGTGCTCAAACAATGTCTGTGAGTCACAGTTTTTGATGACAATTCCCATAGCGAAAACAAAATTGGTTGACTGTGTGGACATTTGACAAGGAGCGCTAACAAATTGATACAGTGCATTGCTTAAGGACACAAGAATCTGAATCAACAATAAACTCATGCTTGTTTTTCCTACAGGTTTTACGGATTTCTCGAACTCAGATTCACTCTTTGGCCAGTTTCTGGTAGACATTTGTAAGGGTAGACACTCGTAAGTACTTGCAAGAGTGATTTGGGGTTGAATAAAGAAAAATTGACTAGAGCGGGATTTGAACCAACAACCTCCGGATTAACGTGCCGGCGCTCTACCAACTGAGCTATCTAGCCCTATGTTGGCGGTCTCCCTATTTTGTCAATATCTTTGTTTGGGGGTGCCATGTCAGAAGCCATACAATCATTAACTGCTGTGTAGCCAGGGATCACACCCAAGTTTACGATACAACCTGGGAAGCGGCAGCCAGGGGATCACCTTAAGGGGATGCAAAAAACAACTATATTACAGATAATATCTGAAATATTAATGCAAGAGTGTAATGACAATTCCAACGCTTGATCGTCGGCCTGAATCTTTTTAAGGGATTTCAGTTGGAGAAAAGTCTGCAAGCAAAAGTGTATTTCATAAACGATCAAGAAGATTTGACAGCCTGTGTGTGCAGTCACAATGGATTTGCATTGTTGCGTCACTTATCTGCTAAGCAAGATTGCTTACGATTAGCAGTGGTTATGGAATAGGAACTGTGATAAGTGCCGCTATATTAGCCCAAGATGTCTACTTCACAAGCTTTATGAAATTGGCCGTATTTTTGACTGCGTGGGGGCGCTTTCAACAGAGAATTTGCATCACAAATACAGTTTGATCTTATTTTGACTGCCCAGATGTTATATTCTTGTATCAATGGCCAAATAAATATTAATAACATTAACAACAATGGAAAAACAAGTTTAAGCTGTTTTACTTGTTTTGCATCCTGAAAATTTGGTTTACACACGCCCTCGCGCGCTCAGAGAAATACTGTGAATTGGGCCCATCTCTTGTAAACAAAACATGGTTTATCTTTAACAGATAGACGTATCGATGTTGACAACTTCCTTGCTTCTTCCTCATAAGGAATTACGCACTTGAAGATATCGGATATCCAGTAATTACAGCGAGGGGGATCGACTTCATTTCTGCGACTGTTACATCGATAACTAGAATCCAATCAGGCCCGTCAAAGGAAGGTTGCAGACCGTTTTGCCAAGGGGTTCTAACAGCCTTGCAGTTCCTTGGGGAACCTTCTGTGGTACGCAAATTTAATTTAGTAAACAGGGTTTCATTGAGACTTGTTTAATTATCAAAGAGATTGATTGAAAAATTATGAATAGAGCCCTGACTTTTGTGACACTGTCTGTTCCTTATTCACTGTATTTTCCTTATTCACTGTTCCTTATTCACTGTCTAATCCTTATTTGATAAGAAAAAAAAAGCACTTTCGTACTGTAACTTGATTCTCCTATGATCCGAAAAAGCTATCATTTTAATAGTAAGCAGATTTGTGTCAAATTTGGGCACCCTTGTTTTTCTTTCATTGCATTGAAATCTATTGTGAGTGTGCAATTTGGATGCCCTAGTTCAATTTACAGCATAGGGACACCCATTTACAAATTTCTCATTCAATTTCGATTCCACTCAAACAGGTCTTTACAGAACCAGCGCGACTAATAAGAGGTATAATAGGTGTCGCTCAATTTTTGTTTTGATTTGATTCCAAGTAAAAGATGGGCCAGCACATTGCCCTGAATCCGTCCATTTGTTTAAAGAAATCATATTGAGTTGAAATGTCTCATTAGAGCGCCACCTATCGGCAGGAGTAGGAGAGGCGTGCACAATTGAATAGGCACAATCATCATCCCGACATTGCGAGATAAAGAGTGACGAGTGGGAATAGTCTGAACAATTTGTTCACTTAGTATATGATTCTACATCTATTCAAGTTTATCTCTCCAAAAAACCACGTCAATTCACGACAAATTCATGTACGTACTTTTTTCTCGATTTAGTAAACGATATGCGTTTTGGCGATCCCCACACTTAATCAATGGCATTGAAAAAGCCCGTAAACAATACGTTTTTGAATTGCATTCTATGGCCAACCAACTGCTTGTGGGCAACTTGTTCACTTGAATCATTAATATTTATATATTCCTCATTCATATTCTATGATAAATTACAATAATTATTCAAATTTTGTGTACGTACTTATGCCTGTGAAGTTTGTCATTAATTCAGGTTGTACTCAAGGAAATCGCGGCACACAGATCATATCGCGTGATCTGATTGGCTATCGCGCAAAGTATTGGCGCCCTCTGTTGCTCAGTCACGTTTAGGAAATGAGACGCTCAACTCAATATGAGTCTCATAAATGAAAGTGATGACTGGCGAGAAACAAAGCCTTGGACTAGTAACGATGACGAGCCACATAACAAATAAAGGGTTTATTCGTCAGCCAGGACATGGGGCAAATATAATTTGAATGGAACATGACACTTTCACGCTATGTTATCAATTGTCTATATGAGTTGTTTCAGATTGGATTCAAGAACATGAATGGTCCCAGTCTTTTGTCAACAACAGTGTGATTAGAATAGTGCAGGATGTTAAATTTGCATATCAGGGGTAGGGAACATTACTGGTGTTTTACCAATACACTGATGTGTGTTAACTCTTTTCACGCGCCGACCGATCGCTAGCGACCGGTTTGAAAAATACAAATCGCACAGCCACACAGTTTTCAGAATTGGAAAGAGGGCTCTTGAGGGTGCTATTGTAGTTTTTTGTTTACAATTAATGTGTCCATTTAACACTAAACTAAATGGTGCATGAAAGGGTTAAAGGCACTGAACACATTTGGAAATTGTCAAAGACCAGTGTTCTCACTTGGTGTATCTCAACATATGCATAAAATAACAAGCCTGTGAAAATTTGGGCTCAATTGGTCATCGAAGTTGCAAGAAAATGATGAAAGAAAAAACACCCTTGTTGTACAAATTTGTGTGCTTTCAGATAGGAATAAAAACTTCTTGCAAGAAGTTTTTATTATTTTAGAAATTACCTCTTTCTCAAAAACTACGTTACTTCAGAGGGAGTTGTTTCCTACAATGATTTATACTATCAACAGCTCTCCGTTGCTTGTTACCAAGTAATTTTTTATGCTAATATTTGTTTTAAGTCATTACCAAATGTGTACAATACCTTTAAATAAATAGTCTCATAAATGAAAGTGATGACTGGTGAGAAACAAAGCCTTGGACTAGTAACCGTGACAGGCCACATAACAAATATTGGGTTTATTCGTCAGCCAGGACATGGGGCAAATAGAATTTGAATGGAACATGACACTTTCACGCTATGTTATCAATTGTCTATATGAGTTGTTTCAGATTGGATTCAAGAACATGAATGGTCCCACTCTTTTGTCAACAACAGTGTAATGATCAATTTAACACTAAAATAAATGGTGCATGAAAGGGTTAAGTACTGTATACTTAGTACTTTCCAGAGTCCCTCAGAAAAAAAATCCACACGAAAAATCTCAATGCCAATTTAACATCTATAAAAATCGTTGCGGTACCCGTTGCTAAAATATAAGATTCAAACTACCTCTAGCTATATCGGGCAAGCTCAGAGGTCTAGTGGTAAGACTTCTGCTATACAATGGCAAATGTTGTGGGTTCGAATCCCACCCGAGTAATATGCCTGTGAGCTTCACTCGGGAAAGTACCGAGAATACAGTGCTTAACAAACATCGGTGTTTGGGTAAAACACAAATAATAATAGTAAAGGAGTAATGCTGAAGAACAGGGCCGAATTTCCTAGAGCTGCTTAGGCAGAAAATATTGCTTAAAACACTTATGCTAAGCAAAAATAAGCAGGATACCAGTCACATACAGTGCATGTGACATGGATTTTGGCTGGTAGCCTTATTCGGGGCCCAATTTCATAGAGCTGCTTAAGCAGAAATATGCTTTAAAAAAATCTGCTAAGCAAAAATAAGCAGGATACCAGTCGCAAATGGTACACGTGACATGGTGTTTTGGCTGGTAACCTAAATCCGGTGAGCATAATTATTTTTGTGCAGAGCTACTTTTTGTGCTTATAAGCAGCTCTATGAAATTAAGCCCTAGTAAGCATAATTTTGCTGTGCTGAGCATTTTTTTTGTGCTTAAGCAGCTCTATGAAATTGGCAGTAGGTCATTCATTGGTCTTGATGACAAAGCACCTGACCCTTCCGGGTGTTTCATTACAGAAAAATGTACAGACTCTGTGCATCGCTACAAATTAAAAACTAGGGTAGTAGGGCTGGATCCTAGGGCAATGTTATACAAGGCAATTTACAGGGAACCAATTCCAGGCAAGGACGAGAAGACAGTCACCTTGCAATCCTCACCGCGGCAAGGAGAGTAAGACACTGTCAGAAAAAAGTATCTTTAGCTACCGCATTAAAGTTGCATGGCCCAATTTTTGTAGATTTTTAATATTTTTTTCCCCCTAGAATTTTGTTAATATACACAAACTTATGCATATGCATAAGATCAGCCTTCTGTGGGTTGTTTTAAAGCCTCGTTCAAAAGAGCCCTACTTGTTCATTATGTAACTTAGCTTTCTCTTCCGACTCCACTGCTTGTCTTCAGCTCTCTTTTTGATTATAACTGCTTCTAACTGGTGCTTTTTTATTTTGTCATTATTTCTTGGGCATTATCTGTATAACTAGCTCATTACCGGTACATTTTGCATTCTCTCCTGTCCGTTTTTTTGTTTGTCTTTGCTTATTGTTTTTGTATTATGTCTAGGGCTGTGCCCACAAGCCTCGGCTTATTTGAACAGGCTTCTTACTCGCAGCTTCTATTGTTACATGTTTTCATTATCATTATCATTGGTCATGTTTACTCTTTGCTTGTATTGTACTACTATATTTTTTGACCAAACGATTCTGTCTTTTCTTATTGTGAGTATGGAAATAAATGTTACATTGAATTGAATTGACCATGGAGAGTGCACACGAAACAAGTGACATCCAAAATCCAAAATCATTTGTATGGGCGTGAATTATTATTGGAATACCGACAATAATTCGTTTTACTTTTTAATTAATTACCAGTCATTAACAGATTAAATGAAAGCTCAAGACTTTCTAAAATCTTCACAAATAGCTGTTAAAAAAAATCGGCCAAGTATCGGACCTAGTATCTTGTTAAATATATAGTAGGGCAAATCCACTTAGCAACTTCCATGTCAAGAGCAGGATTTTAAATTCAATGCTTTGACGATCGTCACAGCAATGAGTTCATTTTTAGTCCTGCTTTTTTGTCTTCTTCTTTTTCTTCTTTACATACAAAACAAAGGTACTTGATTTATGATCCAATGCTTCAAAATACCATGAGAAGAATTTGAACTCCCTCCGAGGGAGAAATCGGTGAGCACCAGTTAAATCTCAACTAACACTCAAGTGTCACGTTACTGTCAATATTCTGCATATCTTATGCAAAGACAATGTCAATTTCCTCGACTGTGTGCGGAGTGCGGACATTAACTGGAAATCCATATATGACTTGACAGTGAGTATGTGTGACTCATTTTGACGCTGCGTCCAAAGTAAACATCTCTCTTTCAAACATTCAAAGATAATAAACAGCGTCGGATATTTTCATTTTATTTTTTATATTATACCTTCCACTGCAATGTCGAAGTCATCATGGGAGTAGCGCTCCTGTCCGTAAGCAATAAAGACGTCGTCATCTTTGAAGAAATCTTGAAGGCATGTAACCTGAAGAATAAGAAAGAGATTCAGCTGTTAGCGTCATAATCAGTAAGATCTTACACCTAAGCAGAAGCTGTTAAGCCCAACAAAATATGCTTAGCAGAAGCAGGTTACCAGCTAAAATACACTGTAATGTATATTGTTAGTGGTTGGCTCCCTGCCAATTTTTGCTAAGCAGAAAAATTTGCTAAACACCATTTTTCTAATAGACAGCTTTATGAAATTGGAAGAATGCTGAGAAATGGCTAGTAGACATTGGTGTCCCTTGGTGTACAGGATGAAGAAACTTGTTTCTTTGGAAAGATTTGCCGATTCTCTTTTCAACAAAACACAATAAAAGGGTAGGGCCAATGATTTTCCGCGATCGCGGAAAACGGACGGAATTCGCGGAATCTGCCTTTTGAAGCGGAAAACGGGATTTGAGTTTGAAGTAAAAAAATTGAAAATATAGTGACAAAAACGTAGGGTTTTTTCATGTTATTAAGGCCAAACCTATTGAAATTGATCAGGCAAGCTAACTTAACACTGCATTCTTTATTAAGTTTCTTTTTGTTAAACTAAAAAAGCATCAGAAATCAGACCTTAAAAAGTTACGAGATCGTACTGTTGACTCGACCTGACGTAATACATAGCAAATAAATACACGTTAGACGGAGGGCAAAATCATCACATTCACGGCACAATCTTTACATTTATTTCACCCAAATTGCATTTTCACCCTCCCTTTTATCAACAATTATACTCAAACTAGCTTACCTACGCTCTATATGAACACAGACATTGATTTTTCATCTCAGAAAGGTCTAAAATCAACCATAATCTTTCAACATTTTGTCGCCTAAGCGAAAATAAAATGGCCGACAATTTGTTTCTGTGTGGAGGAGAAGTACACGGTGACGTCATATGCAATGATACTGCAGTGCAACGGCTGTTACATGTTTCTTGTTTTTGTTGCAGCGCACAGTGAGAGAGTGCATCACGTTTTTAGAAATTGCCAACTCCGGAACTGAATCGGCCGTTGATTTAAAAAAATAATTTAACTATCTTTTTCAGGAAAACTTTCAATTCAAATTAACATTTAAGAAGTCAGCAGTGCATCTTATACAAAAGTTATGTTTATAATCGATTCCCTGTGTATTAACAACCTTTTATCTATTAAAGAACATGAAACGGAATTTTTTTTGTCTGAAACGGAATTCATGTTTTTTAAAAACGGAATTTGCACTTTTCTGAAACGGAAAATCATTGGCCCTAAAAGGGGGGTTTTTCTGGAAGCTATTCCACAATTTGGCTGATGAGCTATCATGTATAATTTTTGTGCTGGCAATGATCAATTCAAAATCCAAGAGTTTTATATATTTTCACCTCATAAAAGCATCTGTCAGTTCTTGTAGAACAAAATACTACAGTTCATGATGGTATCACAAATGCCTGTAAGGTTCTACTGTATTTTAATCTCTGTTCCTCAATAAAGCTAGATCTACCTGAATAGTCAAAAGATCTAATACTCTAAAGTTGGTTTCTAAATACAGTGAACCACAGAGATCTATATCAGTTGAATTTCAGCTTTCGAATTGCCAAAATATAAATCTGACCATTTTTAACAAAAACAAGGGGGAAATATCAAATTTCAACAAAATCTTGATGAGATTTTATCAGACCAGAAATATCTTTCACAATACCAAAAATA
The DNA here is from genome assembly GCA_021014325.1 of Plazaster borealis. Classification (NCBI taxonomy): domain Eukaryota; kingdom Metazoa; phylum Echinodermata; class Asteroidea; order Forcipulatida; family Labidiasteridae; genus Plazaster; species Plazaster borealis. The sequence goes on along the minus strand of CM037457.1, from coordinate 22,462,508 downwards.
GTTAATTCTTTTTATATTTACGGCACTTTTTAAATTTCCAATTTCAGTTTTGAATTGAAAAGTTATGTAGGCCTATACATTAATAGTAAATCTTCAAAAAATGTGTGCTTGAAAAAACACTAAACTGCAGGACTTATTTGTTAGCAGGGTATAATTGGCCCAATGCTAAAATGTAAGGCCCAACAATGAGGCCAGTGGGTATTTCAAGGAGATTTTCATCTTTCGGTATGATTGAAAAACATCCACTGGATTAACAGGAAAAATACCATTTTCATTCAAAAGGTACCGCTTAATTTCCAGACCGGTCCCAGGAGATTTGTCCCACCATGCGATATTGATTTTCCTGATGAGTTATCACAAGCAAACCAGACGAAAGATCCTCTCTACCTAATGAGAACCATTTATCACACGCACAAAATATTTCATGTACACAATCCGTTAATGGAAACTGGTAATTTCTGGGATATTGGGGAAACAAAAAGAGCAGAGGCTGCACCGAAACCGAAAAAAAATTTAAGCGACTCATCAATGACACTTAAGGGTCTTTAATGGTGTTGGTTTTGGTGCGAGATTTTGTGGGATGAGCATTTTTGGAAAGATGGAATCTTAGAGGATGAGCAATCTCCTTGACAGATGGTAGGGTGGCGGGATGGTAGATATGATCTCATCCCGGATTGTGACACGTCCACCTTGGTCCATCGGGAGTCCAATAATTCCACACAAACAAAGGATTTGGGGAGCTCATCAGGCCGGCAAGGGCTGGCTGGGCAGATTGGAGGTCCGCAAGGAATTCTGGATGCGAGTAATTTATCATGAATATTTAAAGGAGTGCATGGGATGGAACGGTGAGCTTATTAGTTTATTGCTCCATGTTCAGACGAGGGTGGTGGTGGTGGTGGGTGATGGTGTGTGGGGGGGGGGAGTTGAGATGTTTGTTTTGACAGATCCCTCTGATGCATCAACCTAATTTCAACATGGTTGTCGTGGTGATTCACCACATGTCATCATGTTGGAGGATGTATGCGGAGAAGAGCAGGTGAAAGTATGGCATGGACCCAATTTCATAGAGCTGCTAAGCACAACAGTTTGCTTAGCATGAAATTTCTTCCTTGATAAAAACAGGATTACCAACCAAATTTCCATGTGTTGCATATTGCTTGTTACTGGTATTCAGCTGTTGTTTGCTTATCCTGAAAATCACGTGGAAATTTGGTTGGTAATGCTGTTTTTATCAAGGAAGAAATTTCATGCTAAGCAAATTGTTGTGCTTAGCAGCTCTATGAAATTGGGCCCTGGTAGTGTAGACAGATGTGAAAAACACACAGGAATACATTTCAAGAATAGAATTGTATTTTGGAAGATCATCACCCTAATTTCCTCAAAAATAATTATTGCATTTATACATAAAATATTTGTTGGGGTCACAAGAAATGCAATGCGGCCGGGAACATTCAGATAACAATGAGAGATAAAAACTTAAGGCTTGAATCTCAGGGGGGGGGGGGAAATCCACTTGCAGAGATTGTAGGTCAGCCCTTTCACTGGAATAGATTTTGTTTTACAAGACCTGGGATCGATTTTACAAAGCACTAAGATTCATCTTTAAGAAGAGTTGTCAATATTGCAATAATGGTTTGTATTGTGAAATCACCCTTTGCTTACCATACCAATTAAGATTGATACACAGTTATGATCAATCGATAACTCTTTATGAAATCAGCCCAAGAACAAAAGAAAGGCTGTATACTCCCCAGGGAGCTGAGATGGTTTAAGGAATGAAATAAATGGCCCAGTGACCAGGGGTAATAATGTTTGAAACGAAATGAATGTTCTTTGGAATTGTGCTATGTAAGAGCTGATATTATTATTATTATAAGAGGTTTGGGCATATAGAAACCTCACTAAATCTAATCCCCTTAATTGTTAAGCAAATCATCAAACTTTGTCATCTAGTCAAATACATGGTTGGAAAAAACCCACCATTGTCCAGACCTATGTTTGGTTGGGTGTGTACTGGCCCAAAAATTAAATAACTGGATTGGGACTGCGGATCCCATGGCTATTTCAATCATGTGAATCATGGCTATTTCAATCATACCAATTCAAACACTGTCAAAGTTTCAGCATCAAAATCATCTATAAAACACCTTATCTAACATTCTACTTGTCAGGGGTACAAATTTAAAAACAAAGGAGATGTTTTTATACCACTGGGAGTGTCTCAACCCAATATGATTCTAGTTAAAAAATCTGTTTTCTTAAAAGTTGTTTGTGATTTAAAAAAAAATCTCAAACATTTCAGAATGTACACAACAACCGACAGCAGCCCCGACACACACAAAGGCAACGGAGACAATTGTCTCCATGCCCCTTGGCCATTGCCTTGGTGCCCCTTGAAATGTTCCAGTACGAAGTTAAACTTCTTCTATAGAGGTAACCTTTAACTAAGGAAAAAACTGCCTTGCTCCTTACACTACAGGGACAAAGTATCAGGCCTGCAGCAGAGCTAGCATAAAGCAACTGTGTCATCAAATATCCGTCACTTGAGAACACCCCCCCCCCTACTCAGAAACATCAATCTGAAGGGACACAGACCAGGAAACAAAATGAGACCATCTCTCAAGTTTGCCATCTTTGCCAAACGTGTCACAAAGAAACCAAGACATCGTTCCAAAAGCAGATGTGCATACGGTGAAGGCGGTTATGTGAGAACGTGAGCTGAATCACGAGGGTCGAATTTCTACAGAAGGGGTCCGAATAATCAGCGGAGTTGTGATCATTAAACAAGTACTCCCCTCGCACACTCTCCACTCTTAACAGCTTGTAATTTTACTACGGAAAATTTCAACACAAGCGATTAAGCCACGATCATCACACGTGCACATGGGTGCTACCCCAATGTTCTCATTTTACAAACCTGAAATTATCGAAAAGGGTAGGCCTACACCTGAAAACAATGCACTTGACTTTGTTTATGTTAATCACTTGCAGAAAGACACTGCTGGGATAAGAATGGAGAGGTCACTTTATATAACCCATTGAACTGACGTCACCTACGGCGACGACTGTCAGCCCATGGTCTGCCATTTTGGGAGTCAAATTGCAATTGAAAAAAGATATGGTGCGGATTTAACCACGCACGCATCACCTAAAATGCACACTGCACAGTAACACACACAAGGGAACTGGACTCCCCAAATTTATGATGGGAGATGACGTCAAACGAAATGATTTATAGTAGAAGTTACTTTCCAGACATGTATCGTTACTTCTTGAAGACAAACTGAAGAAAATCAACTGTGGGTCTGGCTAAATTTGGTTAACTGCTTGTTGCACCTCTCTCACATCCTCTGAAATCCTTAATTCAGTTTTGCTGTTCCCCTTCAGCTTTTGTTGTTGTTGCAGTTGTTGTAGTTGTTGCTGTAGTCGTGGCTGTTGCAGTTGCTGCAACTATTGCTGCTGCTGCTGTTGTTGTTGTTCAATTTTTGAAACCTCATTCCTCAAAACCCTCAGAATTTTTTCCTTTCTCCCCATCAGGTTTTGAACTTTTTTGACCCTTCCGATCTCACACCCTCTGAAATCTACCAACCCCTAGTGTTGACCTACCCCTAGTTTGTACCCTCTCCGTGCAATTCAAATAACACTTCCAACACATCATTATTCTTTAAGGGTTCCTGCTTCTTCGTCCCATTTCCCATCGGCAGTTGGTCCAGCTTGCTAAAAGCGCATAGAAAATCTCAAACGCACGACTTCCAGTCGCAGGTCCATTAGAGTGAACAAAGGGTCCGGTTTGGAGGGCGGTGTAGAGTTTCCTAGGCGAGTGGTTTGAGAGGTGTGACCAGTGGATGGGAACCAATCTTGACGACACAATGGGGGTATTCCCAAAGGGAGATTGAGCCTGAGGATTACCCTTTCCCCCCTGTACCCCTCATGGTAATCTCCCCGATTGCAACCAAGATCACGATCAGGGGCTACATCATCTCATCCCCGTTATGCTTAAAGATGGACTTCGGTGAACAAAAGAATCATTGACTAGCATGGTATATTTGAAGCTTTATTAAATTAAACTTCATGAAGTTGACATGAAAACCACAATATTGCAGTCTTCAAACAGTATACTGTGGCTGCAACATGTTAAAATGTAGTTTAAAACTAAAATTATTTTTAAAGGGATCTAGGCTGGGTTCGACAGTTCCCAAACCTTGACGTTCTTTTTAAACAGGAGCTATTGTTGTTTTTGAATAAGGGAATAGACCCCTTGCATTTAACGTCAAATGCCCAAACAGCGCCCTCACTGAGGTCAAAGGAAGACCTATCATTGGCTGAAACTTGTACACGGCTTGTACTTTTCCACTGTTTGACCTCAGCTATGGCGGCCAATGCAAGGGGGATATAAAAGAGTTGGCGACAAGGTCTTAAACAACCATTTAAAACCGGCAGGGTCGAGGCTGTGTGGCTTAATCCTTTACCACATGCCACGACCCTGCAAGGTTTTTAATTGGCCATTTTATGACTGAGTCACAACCCTTTTCATCCCATTCATAATTACCTTTCTTTTAAAAACATCAAAAAACCTACGTTGAGAACAAACCTGAAAGTTTAGCCTCAGTTTGCCTCGCGACTCTGCATTGCACTTCTATCCATGTTGAGCACTAAAGTAAGTAGCTCCTTGCGCAAGTTTTGAACTTGCGCGCTAAAGTTTCAAACTATCGCACGCAGGTTTCAAACTTGTGCGAGCCAAATGCGACCTACCAACTTAAATTGGGCCATGAAATTTGCCCGCTCCAAGCAATCATCTGATAGCGTCCTCTTTGACTCAATTTCCTCAGGCCGTGTTTGAACACACATCACCGTGTACATATTGCACATTTAAACATGGCCTCATGATCTCCTTTCAGCCAATCAGAATGGATGAACTGTCCAAGAAAATTTATGAATGTGTTATTAAACAAAAGAGGGAAAAGTGTGCAGAATTCCAATTGATTCTTACGTGACCCGGGGTGTTAAATTACAGGGCAAGGAAGTAGTAGTTTTTTTTACTTTCTAAATTGCATGCCGTAGTTTTTTCATCTGAAATATGGAGAGGAGTATAACAACAGATGTGCAAGCCTGGAGTTTTACCTTTGAGAGGGCAAGACCATTTTCATATTGCAAAGGGCCCTTCCATTGGAAAATCTTAAAGTCTATCCATGGGTAACTTTTAAAGGGGACGGAATCTTGCATGTGGATTGGGTTTTCAGTCCCTACCTGATTGCGTGGGTATTTCCCCATTTAGGTTTTCCTCCCACATCTAAAATTGAACATTTCTTCTCATTCCTATTCATCCTGTTAGTGGCGCGTGTTGTTGGATGTGTAATAAAATAAATAAAAGGAACTATATATATAAGCAAAAAGGAACCTTGTATGATATCTGGCTTCAGAAGATTAAAAAGAGGGAAGGATGTTCTGACCTGTCACACTTGCAAGAGCCAAATGCCACTGCTCAGTGGGAGAGCAATACCCAATGGTCGCAAATCTAGACAAATGCATATCGTTAACAAATGCAAATCCTCAGTCTGATCAAAGTCCAGATGAAAGGAATACATCGCTTTAAAGGGATTGTATACGTTTGGTAATGACTCTGAAAATGAATGGCAATAAAAACTTACTTGGTAAGAAGTACAGCAGCTTTGGATAGTATAATGCATTTTGAGAACATTTTCACTTCGAAGTACTGCGGTTATGGAAAAAGATATCAATTTTTATCCTTCAAAAATTGAATCTGAGAAGCGTTACTGCAGTAACGTTTCTCAGAGTGTTTAATCCAATTGCAATTTGTTTTTTACCTGCTTGGACATAACTGCTCCAGATTTTGGACAATATCTCAAAAACGCTACCACCTTTGAAATTAAATTTTCACTGGTTAGTTTTATGGTATTTATCTACAACTATGTAGGATTGAAACAAACAGTGGGTTCCAATTACCAAACGTAAACAGAACCTTTAATACACTGTGCGTTCCCATAGTCTCTTCATCGTGACTGAGAGCATGCAGCACCAGTATCATCCACGTCATGTTATTGTATTTACATCTTCTTCTTCCTCTCCGAGGCCTAATTTGCCCATCAGTAAACATCTGACGTCTCATACCCTTGAGAACTCAACCACAGTCTTGCATATCACGCAATATCTTATCATCATCATAACAGACTCGTAGGCATTTCAAAATCTTCCGTCTTTCACCAATAGCACGCTCCGTAAAGGCATTATACAGAATTGGTAGAGCTGACAAAATAGTCGCAGACCGTGTTCAAGTTTTGTGTGATCAACCAAAAACATTACAAACTTGTGAATTATTCCTTTGTGTGAGTCAGGAGGAAATAGTGAAAAACCATGCACATTTTTCAGCATGTCCTTAATTTTGGTTGCAACAACCGAAATCAGCTGATGCGTTTTTTGTTAAGGATTTCAGATACAGTTTTCTCGAATATGACTTCATTTCAGAATGAAATATTTCACAGAAAAAATGGTTCTAGTATGAACTTCAAAATCAGTAAGCGTTCAGACTAACATTAAACAATGATGTTTTTTATCCTTACCAATCCTGTAAAATACCTTTAAAGGGTGTGCACAAAATTGGTAAAATTGAAAATATAAATGTTCACAGATTCACATAAACATGTATGTAACTTACATGGTATAAAGATGGTCATATTGGAAAACTTTCATAGAAATATTTTTGCTTGAAATGCTACAGTTTCTGAGGAGTGAGTAAAACAATTAGTTTTGATCTTGCAAGTCCAAAACCCAATGTTTGAAAACAGTGAAAACATACTGTACATGAAACAGGGTTTTTAAACCATTTTCTTGCGATGCTGACGACCGATTGAGCTCAATTTTTCACAGGTTTGTTATTTCATGTATATTTTGAGTAACACAAAGTACGGATACTGATCTTAGCTACTTTTTAAGCAGCTCTCTATGATAGCTCTGCTTAAGTAGAAAATATTGCTTAACAGTTTGCTGCTCAGCACAAATGAGCGGGATACCAGTCACAAACGTTACATACGATATGGTGTTTCAGCTGGTAACCTTATTCCGGTTGTAGCATAACTGTTTTGTGCTTAGCTACTTTTTCTGCTGAAGCAGCTCACTACCCAGTTCAGTTTCGAGTGTTTTTACAGCTTTTGAGACTGATCATTCAAACACCATATTGCGCACTTCTAGCTAATGTGTTTCTCGCTACCGATTAAGAGTAGCATGAATGTGTCATTCCATATTTATCATAATTAATATATCCTGCATTTCATGGTTTTAAAAATTGCTAAAATCAATCTATTAACGATATTTCTGAAGAACCTGCAACAATCTATCAACTTCATTCGTTTAAGAGGGGAAAATATGAAATGTTTTTTACCGGTAAACACTTCATGCAGGCCCATTAGAATTTACAATGATTCTCATTTTTCAAGTGGACTCTTGAGTGGTACATTAATCACGGCTTCACAAGTGAATGTATGTGATTTTGGATCTCTATAAAAGCAATTCACCAACCCCAGAGAGACAAGGATTTGAAACCTACATTTGTACAACGGCCGTGCAGGTTAGATTCACTGTACGCTAACACAAAATTAAGAGCTTTGCCAGTAAAAGGCACCAGTCTAATTCCCTGCCAGCCTCAGTTTCATTGCATACAGGCCTGTAGTATGAGCTGTGGCCATCTTAGCCAAATTCCCTGTATCCACATAACGATAATAAAAACAGATCCTCCCTGTTCAAGAGGGGGGGCCAGACTATTTTCCCTTCCGGCCTATGTAAGAGAATAAGTTAGGAACTTTGAGGCAAACACAGATACCCTTTTTCAAAATTCTGATCAAAGCAGTCGATAGAGAGACACATTAACATAAGAGAAAACATCTCCACGATCGGCCCATAACACGTGCACGTCATTCGCAGACGCATAAATTATCCACAGATACAGTAGCATGTCCCCAGGCAAGTATACTTGGTCTGGTTCAAGTCCCAATAGAATGGGTTACAACGCTGCAGCTGCAGCACGGGCATACAGGGTTTGTTGTCGACATGCACTCCTCATATTTGAGTAGTGAATATAATCCCCCCGGCCTGTGGCAGCGTTGACAAGGCGCTATAAAAATGGATAACGAATATTCAGAAGAAGAAAAAAAGTCACAGCAGCAACATCAAGATGGATAACAGAAATTAGTCCAAGTTGTTTGATGAAGCACCACATTTTATTTGGTAATAAATATTACTTAGATACTGTATATGTATCAAACTCCATATCAAGTTTTTAATTTGAGCATCTATGTATGAAACAGCAGGGGGAACACAGAAATGAGAGACTGATAATTTTAGATCCGTATGAAACCTTCTCATCACCCTCGCCAAGGGGCCTTGTTTCATAGGCTTTTTCGCAAATACTTAGTACGCGCTCATTTGCCGTGGAATTAGGTGCATGCTGGTCTAGTTAGCGACACATTTGATCACTAACTAGACAAGCATGCACCTCATTCCACGGCTAACGCATGCGCACGGAGTATTTGCGAAGTAGTCTATGGTGCCTCAGGCAACACTTTTTAATGGAGCATTCCTTTTGTTTTAGGATTGTCATTAGTCTTGCTTCCAGTTGTGTAGCCACGAATACGAGTAGTCACGAAAAAAAACTTGTTGCTGCTAGAGGGCGCTATCATTCCTGTAATAGCGCCCTCTATAGAGCGGTTCGGGGGGGTGATAGCGGTTAGGTTTTCTTTTACTACACAACTGGAGCGTCTTGGAACTAAGACTAGAATGTCATCTGACAAAAGAAAAAACAAATCTTGACAATTTGTCATGCCTCATAGTCTACATGATATAGAGTCCAAATACACCCAAACCTGTCTAGTTTGACATTTCAGAGGATTTATAAATCGTCTTTTTCAATAATGTGGCCCAACTGTTGGAAGCTGCACTTCTTTTAAAGGACTTTACAAGCAAATGGCAGGCCTAATGTTTCATCTTTGAGAGGGCAAGGCCATTTTTTATTTTGCGAAGTACTTTTCCACAGGGTTCTCCCATTGTACAAGATAGCGTATCTGGCCGATACGCGCGAATTGAGGCTGAAACATAATTTGTTTGTATTTGGGGGTGGGGTTGGGGGTAAGGGGGGGGCTTCAGATAAATTTCACAAAAATCATAACGATGAAACCATTAAGAATGCCCTAGATTGCACAGGGGCGCTCTGAAAACCAAAGATAAACACAAAGTAAAATATATTTCGAGGACTTTGTTTTAATTCAGCGTGCTCAGGCCAAACTTCCAAAATTTGAATCCAGAATGCCCCCAGTTTTGAAAAATTCTGGGGAGAACCCTGCTTCCATAAGCCATTTTGAGATATGGTGGACACAGTGCTGTGACACTATTAGGTTTGAGTAAACTTGTCTGTATACACCCAAACCAAACAGTGCACTCCTACAGCGTCCACCATATCTCAAAAAGGCTAATTGGAACATCTTTAAGTCTATGGGAAACTTTTGAAGGGGCACCAAGGCCAAGACCAGGGGAAACAGGGGCTATGGCCTCTGTGGCCTCTTTGTACCAAGCCTGAAATGGAGAACTTTTAAAAAGGTAAATTATGGGGAAATCTGAGCACATTTTTGTGTATGTCAGAAACCTTTCATAACAATAGTGGTAAATGAAATTATAATGATAAAGGGACTTCACTTTCCAGAAACTGTTAAAAGGTCAAGTTGGTTGAAACAAAATACTGTGAAAACTACTCCTACAGAACATGTTGACATTTGTTGTCATGCAAAATGCATGCAACACAATCAAGTAAAAGGTTTTTGCTGTTTAGGAATACTAATTAGCAGTCCTGAAAGATCCAGTGAAGACTCAAGAAACAAAATGCTGCGATGCAAAATCAAATCAACGCTAGGGAATCAATGTGTACGTGGTCGATAGTCGGTTAAGAGATATAAAGGCGAGATCAATAATACAGTCTGCATGTAGGCATCGCCAGCACAACGATGACAACAGTGGCCTTTTGCGCCGGGGTCAAGCTGGTTTCCAATTTGTGTATTTCATCGGGTAATTTCAGTAACACTCTGTAAGATTTGTACCTTCTCTTCTTAGAAGTGGAATCATCAAATCCACAGAGCATTCCTTTGGCTGAGTGGCAGTATTTTTCGCTGAAAGTAAGTGCTGCATTGAATGAAGAGAGATTAAAGAGAAGTTCCGACATAATGGAATTAGAACCACTTTGGGCTTGCTCTGCCTCTAGATACAAAGTTTGAAATTTTTACAGCGCCTACAATTTGGCATGAGTGGCTCTTTGACATGGCCACTACATCTAGAGTTGGTTACGGCATTGATTGATAATAAAAAAACACTTCAAGATTGTAAGAAATTGTTTCAGAAAAAAAGTTTCACCACCCTTTAAAGGTAGTATACAGGCAGGATTGATAAGGATGAAAAACTAATTTTTTAATTTTACCTGAAAACCTATAAAAAAAAACATCTGATTTCGGTTGTTACAACCAAAATTACTGGCCAAACTATGCATATTGTTCCTTTTTCCCGACTCACACAACGGATTAAGCTCAAATTTTTGGTTTGTTATTTCATGTATGGTTGATCACACAAAACACGAACACTGTCCATGACTATTTTGTCAGCTCTACCAATCCTGTGCAGGGTTCCCCCAGGTTTTTCCAAAACTGTGGGGCATTCTAGGCCAAAATTTTGGGATGTTTGGCCGAAGTGCGCTGAATTGAAACAAGGTCCTCATAATGTTTTATACATGGTGTTTTTCTTGGTTTTCAAAGCCCTACTGTGCAATATGGAGCATTCTATATGATTTTCTTTTGATGCTTTTTGTGAAACTACCGTATTAAAAATAATAAAAAAATAAAATCTTCTTTGTATCGGCCAACTTTTTTTGCGGATCGACTGAAATTTGAGCGTATTGGCACGCAATTCTCGCATATCGGCCCGATATGCTAGCTTGTGCATGGGAAGAACCCTGCTATGATACCTTTAAGAAGATAAGAATCCATGGCTACAGATTGCACTCTTCGGTGGTTTACTCTTACTTACTCAGGGTAATGAAGTAGAGACACGAGACAGATTGACTCTGTCATGCATCCTTGCACTATAGTCAATCTATGGATTAGGGTTGACAACTCCTTTGAATTTAGCAGAGGAGATTCAGTAGCAGGTTTATCATTTGAACGGTTAGAGTTTGAGAAGCTAAAGTGTATTTTAAGAAATTTGAAAAGGCAGCTAATCAAGGAATTCACCAAAAACGTAGTCCATGGATTATACAGAAATCAAAATCTTGGAGCTTCTGTTTATGTTATTGTTTTATACCAATTTGAAGAACAAAAAGAACTAAATAAAAATATATAAAAACCCACTTTGGGGTATTTTGGTTGACAAACTTTTGGTTGGAAACATAATAAAACTTACACAGCAAACTGACAAAACACTGTTTTTATACAGAGATGATTGTTGCACTACGAATTTACACTCAGAATTTACATTTGCTAGGAATGCGTGGTTTTATTCTAAATTAGAGTTGATCGTATCTGAGAAGATCTTACTTCAAAAAAACAGTTAATGGCCTGACGTTTCGACCCCAGCCAGAGTCTTTTTCGAAGGCTAAATAGCAACACAACACACATGAAGACGAGCAGAGTATATACTGTTTGAAACGTCGAGACCTCACCGGCTCTTTTCAGAGCCAAAACTCCTCCAAAAGAGATTTTACACATGGTTGTACCCGCAAGTTTACTATTTATTTATTTAAAGTTACTCCTTACACATAAACAGGTATACAAGTGTAACAGAAGCAGTCAAGTGGAAATACATGAATAGAGAGAGAGGCAGAAAGCACACAGAAAAGCAAGGAGTAAACAAAGATCTTACAAGTTTCCATATTTCAAGTATAAAGGCTTGAAATTTATACTAGCTTGCGGCCAGTAATTTTAGAGTTAGGCAAGTAAGCTCACAGAAGTCCTGCTGTTCTTGTATTTTTCAATTGAATAATAAATTTGCTTACCAACAGATTCATCATATTGCACATTTTTTCCCTTGATGTCATTTGCAGTAAAACTCATACCATGATATATGTACATACTACTTACTCATAAGACAAATGAGATAAATCTTCTCTTAGCGCTTGTACAAACAAAAACAGTTTACATGTTCACTAGATAGTATTTTGTCATCTTCATTCTGGTCTTAAATAAAACTTCTGGTCCAGTAAACATTTTTAGCTACAAACCCCGCAGTCTTGTGGACTTTCCACCCAAATTCGAGCCATTGAATAAATATTATGCGTTAATTTGTTTTCACAACCAAAACACTTTGATTAATCACTCAAATCTGTAAATTGCAAATCTTTGAAAATCACTAAAAGGATTTAAAGTTAAAATGATGAGCAACTACTAAGGAATGATCTCCATCAATCAAGGAACGACATTTGTTAATAAATGAGTCAGATCGCAAAGTCGTAATTCAACGGGCGATGGGCACACGTGTCGCAAATCCCGAAAGTCTTCCCGGCCAATGATGATATTCTTTGTTGCATGAATTTCAACATGATGCGAATCAACATGATTGTGACTCATTTTCACATGGCCTGCACATTAATGTTAAATCCCCGAGGCCTAAGGCATCGGCTTCGCTATGCATGTATGACATCTCATCATTATTAGTCAAGCACAAAGGGAACCGACTTGAACAGTGGCCTGGATTTCTCTCAAATTATTATTGATTAAACAACAAGAAAGTGGGTTCTGCTGCAGCTATTGGCTCTTGTATTTGTAGGCAGACATCGGGTAAAGTATTTATGCGCACTGCAGCCGTACTTGTTAATACCAGAAGTGCGCCAATTACTTGTGCGAAACAAAATGCAATAAACTCTAAAGGCAGGGCTAAAGCCCCATTGAATTTTCAAGCAGCTACAATGCTTGTTTGTTTTATTTGGGGGGGGTTTTTTGTGGGGGTTTTGGGGGCTTTTTTGGGGGGGGCTTTGGGGTTTGGTTTTTTTTGGGTGTTTTTGTTTTTGTTTGGGGGTTTTTTGGGGGGGTTTGTGGGTTTTTGGGGCGGGTTAAAGGTGTGGATCAAATCAAACAAAAGGTATGGTACGTGATTCCAATCATGACCGTACTTGTTTGTGTCTTAATTATAAACATCAGGTCCTGTTAAACTACACAAAGTTTGTTTCATTTGTTTAAATAAAAAAAAGTGTGATCCCAAGGTTCCAAAAAATGTTTGTTTGTTTGTTTGTTTGTTTAGATGATCTTCCAAACAAGGGAACTTGGCAAAGCTTCAACAAGGGGATAATAAACGCAAACCTGGAACAGCCAATCTCTCTCATATAGACATTGGTCGACTTATGCAGTCTATTGTATGTAACAATTTGTGTACCCTTGCCAGCAGAGCGTTTCAAATGCTGATTATTCTGTGTGTAACTCAACTGGAACACAACCCAGACTCCCTTGGGTGATTTACAAGGATCCTTGGATCCATCTCATCACGAAATTGAGCACCATATGGTAAGGCCGTATCCGAATTGGCGGCTACAGCTACGGCTACGGCTGTTGCTAAGGGTGTTGCTAAGGACGTCCTATACTTCAATGCATGATGACGCGGAAATCCAGCCGTAGCCGTAGCTGTAGCCGGCATTTCGGACACGGCCTAACTCAGCAGCCAAACGGTTGGGCTCTTACTTAGTTGGTATGCCTGCTCACATACATAGAACAACAACAAATTCTGTGCAGTCTTCAGTCCAACAGAATCAACTGAAACATGCTGTGGGGTTTTTGAATGGTTGGGTGGGTACATGTAATGTTCCCTGTGCAAACAAAGTTCTGGGTCAAAAATCATTCAGTGTAGCTGGACCAATGATTTGGAACAATCTTCCTCCTGTCATTTGGGAATCAGTTTATCTCTATTTCGTAAAGCTCTTAAGATTCACCTTTTTCCATGTTAATTTCTATTTTGTGCGTTATGATCTTGATGGAATACCACCTTATATATTTTAATTGTTATTTTATGTTTGTCAAGCATTAAGCCACATACTCCTTAACACGTACCCTTTATTAAAATTATAAATGCTTGTCTTTAATCCCGAACTGGATCCAAATAACCCCATTGTTGATTTTCTTTGGGCGTTCCTTTGTCCACGATGATCAGACCAGCTGGCCTGGTTGCTGTCAATTATTTTCTTTCAATACTGGACCGTTCCGCCTAATTGTCTTTGTTCAGTGCGTGCGAGAGGTGACTTCACTTCCACAACATAAACGTTAATTTTAATTGTGTCAATCAGTCATGACCGAGGGATTAGTGACTGCCTCTGAGTGGTTTAAAGAAGCGTGCAGATAAGGCCACATAAAAAAAAAATGTTGAGCGTCCTTTTTGGGGGGGGAAGTGTTGCGCTAGAGATTTTTAATTTTTTTTTTTTATCGTTTGTTATATAGTTTTGTTGACATGGACAAATATGAAATAAAGAATAAAGAAATCATCACAATCACTATTGTTTTGTTAAACCCGTTTAACACCTAGATCACATTTTCTGTAAACTTTTTTTAAAACTAAAATACAGTGAAGCCTAAGTAAATATGTGAAGAATTGTTCTTGTTTTTGCCAACATGAATAACCTTTCTTCAAACATGTTTTCCAACCTATAGATTTTGAAAAAATATCAGCTGAAAAATCTGGGAGTTGAAAAGGCAATTTTTTATGAAAAAAAAATGTACATAAACAAATTTAAAAATTGGGTGGGGGGGGCTTAAAGTAGAGTCGGGTGGGGACGATCAACAATTTTCTTTTTATGTGGCCTGATGTGGCTCATAATTCAACCATGGTTGACTTTAACGACTGATGCTTCAATGAGGGAGTACCTCTTTAAGTAAAGACGATTGGTGCAGACAGACATTTTAATAAATTGGTGCTTGAATTCTACAAAGACTAAATTGGCAAATACATCATGAGTGGGTTGGGGTTTTTTTTTCGAGGAGCAATTTCATTTCCATTATGTAGGTTTTTTTTAAATTTACCCATTCAGATTCCCTTTTGGTTTATTATTTGATATCTGAAATAAAAAGTCGCATCCCCTTAAGGTGATCCCCTGGCTGCCGCTTCCCACGTCGTATCGTAAGCTTGGGTGTGATCCCTGGCTACACGGCAATTAACGGTTGTATATGGCTTCTGACTGGCACCCCCGAACAAAGATATTGACAAAATAGGGAGACCGCCAACAGAGGGCTAGATAGCTCAGTTGGTAGAGCGCCGGCACGTTAATCTGGAGGTCGTTGGTTCAAATCCCACTCTAGTAAATTTTTCTTTGTTCAACCCCAAATCATCTGTGAAAATTTCATCAACTTAGGGGGTCTTTTATTAATTAATACGGTTCAGAGTACACAGTAAACCAGTTGGTTTCAATTATATACATCCAATGAAATACGATGCCACAGGCACTATTTCCAGCTTTCAAGTGCTTTGAATAAAGTCGTGATCGCACTTGTCTTTCTTGAATGAAATGTTTTATGACAAAATATATATATTATTTAATGTAAAGAAAAGCTTGTGAATCATTTCAATTTGATTTACATTTGTGTTTGTACAAACTTTTTTCTTAAATGCCACAGACACTAATTCCAGCTTTCGCGTGCTTTGGATAAAATTGTGATACTCCACACTCGTGAGAAAAACATAAACAATCTTTTTTTTTTATGTAAACAAAAATTTGTGTATCAGTTCAATTTGATTGACATCTGTGTTTGTAAAAACAAATTTAAAAAAATACACAAACCTTACCAGATGCCACCACACTCTGAATTGCATGAATTAAAACCTTTTTTTAGAATTAGTCATCAGCAAGTAAAAATTTAATAAATCACCATGCTTCACCAAAAGTGCATAAACGTCCCCCTTTGATTGCCCACTGTCTTGAAACTGTTTACATTTCCACCCCCTCTACCCTTGGAATAACACCTAGTAGGTTTAATCGGAAGTATAGCCACACTCAACAGACATGCGTTTAAGGGACAGTAGTTCTTCTGAGAACAAATTCCTTTTTTTTTGTTTAACTCCCTAGAGTGATGGATCTTCTAGGATCTCATTCACTCTTTCTCCCAAAATCAAAGAACGATTCTGAGCAAAATGCTTCACAAAAATGCATCAGTTGCCATAGTGTTAGCCTGAGGGGTGTCTGGGTGTCTTTTGGACACCCTGTTTAGAATTTGGACACCCTGTTTTATCTGTCATTTACATTAAATGTAAATGTATTGCAAGTGAACAATTTGGACACCCAGTTTTTTAATTTCCAGCAAATTTTGACACCCTTTTACCAAATCCTGGCTAAAAGCTTGTACAGTTGCTACTCAAACATTGTAACTTGCTAATCAACATCAGCATTCAGTGCGCACAAAACACGTTCAGCCTAAACAATTTGCAATACAAAATTACTGGATAAAACCATTCCCTGCAAAATCCAACACCAAATGGTAACTTAACATCCAAATCTGATTTTAGAGGTCTGCTTGATCCCAGCGGCATTGAATTTGACCTTTTGACTGGCACAACATAGTTCCTCTTTGGAAAGTACAGCCCAATTTGTTTTTGATGTTCGATGACGTCACATTTCAAATTTCGCTATAATAATAATAATAATAAAGAGAGATTTATAAAACGCAAACAGTTGCAGATCGGTTCCGCCTCAAGGCGCTGAATACAAGCAAAAATGGATTAAACAACATAAATCAAAATTCATGAAAGAGTATAAAACAAAATGGCACTTTACATCATTTTAATGTGAGGTTAGAGATTTGTAATTTGTCACTGACTTTCATAAGGACTCTTATCATTCGGCAAACGAGTAAATCACAAAACTGAATTTGACCTTGGAGCCCCTCTTTAACAAACCGCTCTCAATATATAATTTGTTTTTACCCTTACACCGATGTGTATTAAGCACTGTTTACTCAGTACTTCTGTGAACAAAATCCACAGGCAAATCACTCGGGTGGGATTTTCCTGTGGATTTGTTTTCACAGAATTTGGGAAAGTACTGAGTATACAGTGCTTAAAGGCATCGTACACATTTGGTAATTACTCAAAATATCTATTAGCATAAAAACTTACTTGGTAACAGCAACGGAGAGCTGTTGATAGTATAAAACATTGTGAGAAACGACTCCCTCGGAAGTAACGTAGTTTTTGAGAAAGAGGTAATTTCTCACTAAAATAATAAAAACTTCTTGCAAGAAGTTTTTATTCCTAACTGAAAGCACACAAATTTGTACAACAAGGGTATTTTTTCTTTCATCATTATCTTGCAACCTCGATGACCAATTGAGCCAAATTTTTCATAGGCTTGTTATTTTATGCATATGTTGGGATACACCAAGTGAGAACACTGGTCTTTGACAATTACCAAACATGTACGATGCCTTTAATACACATCGGTGTAAGGGTGAAAAAACAAATTATATTCTTCATCCCCGATGCAAAATTAACATCTATTCACTCTCAATATGTTGCATCACTAAGAAGTACCTTTTCTATTCCAATAAGTGTGTGAATAAAAATCTCATTAATCATTTTATTTTGTTTGCACACCAGTATTGATAGTACAAACAAACCTCTCCAAATTTGCACATCGCCAGCTGTGGACACCCTAAATTATGCACGGACCTGAAGTGACACTGTTCAGAGCAGAGTTATTCCGCATTTAATTTAAAAAAAAGACTGAATAAGGCGCCCACTCCTGTCTGAATATTCTCATCCATGTGCAGATGGGAGATGGTTATCCCTTTCCTCTGCGATTGTCCCGAGGAACATGTACATCCCTTAACGAGATTGCTTGATGCAGCCCCTAAATGTAAGATTTAATGTATTATTATGTCTGCCACTTTCAGTGCGGCTGCAACAGCGTTAATGCAGGGAGTACTGTACACGGTCGTTGTCAACGAAGATGGATCGTCTTGGAAACTACTTCAGAACTACATGAGGATGTGGAGGCACAATTTGGGTAATAAAACAGGCAGATTATCATCTTAAAACTAGCTTGATGATAATGTGATTTGCTTAATGTCTGGATGCTAGGGTCGATATTTCTTAACATACATGTAGATCTTTATATTGACTTGAAGGGAAGATTGGCGATCTTGGAAACGACTGTACATTAATATAAACACGCAATTTTGGTACAATTTGGGTATAATCAAATGGGCACAAATTATCATCCACAAATCTGCTTGATGATGATGATGCGAATTTAGTAAATGTCTTAATGCTGGGGTAGCTAATTCTTTCAAAATCTAAATATTTTCTTTAAGGAAGATGTATCAACTTGAAAATACTGTACAAAAATATAAACATGCAAATGGGTACAATTTGGGTAATTAATTGAGCAGATTATCATCCCAAAATCTGCTTGAATTTTATAAATTTTCTCTACATGCAAGGGTTGTTAGTTTCTTATTACATTACATATTTAGTTTCTGATTCAAAATTCTTGAAGGAAGATGGATCATCTTGGAAATTACTGCACAGTATAAACATGTAAAGGGGTACAAAATCAAATTATGGACAATTCATACACAATCCCGCTCAATGGTAATTTGGTAGTAGTCTAAAAAAGCATGAATGGTATTTTCTTCGGGTTCAATGTAAAGCGCGTCTGATTTAGTTTAATTTGAGGTTGAACAAAGAAAAATTTGACTTGAACCTACGACCTTCAGATTAACGTGACGGCGCTCTAACAACTGAGCTGTCTAGCCCCATTGTTGGCGGTCTCCCTATTTTGTCAATATCTTTGTTTGGGGGTGCCAGTCAGAAGCCATTCAACCTATAACTGCCGTGTATCCAGAGATCACACCCAAGTTTACGATACAACCTGGGAAGCGGCAGCAGAGGGATCACCTTTAAAAGGAGATGCAACTTTTTATTTCAAATATCAAGTAACAGTTTCCCTCGTGGTTTATTACTTCTTAATTAGTTTCTTAGACATTTGTTTGCCTACAGCAAAAAGTGACATGTCCTCATTTATTTAAACAAAAAATTGTGACATTTACAGTTGACTGTTCGTAATAACAAGACTGGTGCCATTAAAAATAAATCTACTATGACAAGTAACAGGGGAATATGGGATAGTTTGGAGATCTACGTTAAAAATTGGGGAACGTATGAGATTTTATATTTGTTTAGAAAGCCGAGTGTTTGTTTGGCACTGACTGGCTTGAAGAGACGGTTTGGTGTATAGGTCAGAGGAGAAATCTCCCAGGATCATTGAGAAAGTAGAAAGTGGGGGTCCTTCTCAAAACCCTCAGCTCAAAGAGGGAGTTAATAACATATTGTCTCCGCAAACCTCACTTGATTGTATTCCCACCACGCAAAAGTTTCAAATCCGACTTAGGAATTAGAAAAGAAACACTGACAGGTCTACTTTACAAGAGAGTCATCATTTGACAAAAAAAGGTCCAAAAGTATGATCCAAACTTTAGGAAATTAGCTGAAATAATGGAATTTCTACATTTTGGCAAGCTTGGAATTACACTGAGGCCATAGAGGCATTGGCATCTGTTGACCTTGTCATGGCCTTGGTGCCCCTTCAAAAGCCTTCAATTTTAGATTTTCCAATGGAAGTGCCTTTCGCAAAATGAAAATGGCCCTGCCCTCTCCAAGATGAAATTCCAGGGGTCGATTTCACAAAACTCTTCCTAACTTAGGACTAGTCCTAGGCAATGCTAAGGACTAGTCTTAAGATAAGACCAGTTACTGGTCCTAACTTCAGATGAGACTAGTCTTATATCTTTGTGAAATCGGCCCCAGGCCTGTTTCATTAACTCCAGGAGTTATAGATTTTTAATGAGCTTCTCAGGAACAGTATCCTCAGCACTAGAGAAGATTAAAGAGCAGGACTGGATTTCTTCGCATCTGGAGAAAACTCACGGCTACTTTTTTTTTCCCACCAGGCAGACAACAAAAAAAGTCTGAATTTAGATAAAAGTCTAAAATTTCTCATCCATGACTTTAATTTTTAAAAACCTGACACTTTTTATCGTGAACAAAAATGAAATTCAAATCTGTTAATTGTACTGTGTAAGTCAGCCCATGGAAGTTTACATTTCAGCATCAGGTTGCCAACCAGCCTGCTGTCGCCTCGGACTTGCCAGCCAATAACTTAATATAATTTCTTTAGTATAGACAAGCGCTCGGTAAACCAGACCCTATTCTCCGTTGAAAGTCCATTCACCGCAATGAGGAAATTCAATTTGCCTTGCTATTTTTTTCAGTGTAATTACATTGTTCAATTGCATAATGTAAATGCAAGTTATCCTGTTAAAGATACAATACAACAGGTTTATTTAAGCCTGTGAAAGTAGCCCCTTTACCTAGAAATAATCAAACAATTTTCACAAATTATCTGGCATGTTTTTCCTCCATTCTACAATCTAGACAGGCTTCCATGGCCGCTAAAGAGACCCTACACAGAAGAAGGAATAAGAAGCAAAAGACTTAAAGAAAAAAGAAACCGGTGAATAACCCCAGATATCCTCCCCCCCCCCCAAAAAAAAAAAAAATTAAAAAAAAAAAAAAAATTGTCTAGCCCCCCCCCCCACAATAAAAAAAAGCAGGGGGAAAAGAAGAAGATACATGCTGGAAAATATTGGATCATCATTTAAAAATACAAATGAATAGATTTGCACGTTCTTGTCACATATTATAGTATTGGCCCAGACTACATTGACTGAAATTTGAAAAGACTATGACTGAAATTCTGGAACCAGGACATCTGAGGACCTTGTCAGGTCACACGAAGCATTTTTTGTACAGGCAACTTGAAGGCAATGAACTCCGTCACAATCAAAATTAACACTTCAGCTCCACACGAGGCATTCTCCCCAACAGTGTCTCACCAACCCCCAGAGATGTAGTTAAAGTTAGAATGTGAATTTTTTTAATTTCCTTCTTTGAGATTGCCTTGCGATTTGGGTTGCCTGTAAATCGCCTGTAAATGCATAATGTAATCTGCAAAGACAGGCCTGGAATCAAAGAGGCCACAAAGGTCATGGCTTCTGTTGCCCTGGTCTTGGCTCGGTGCCCCTTAAACATTTCTCTTAGATATTTAAGGCCTTACCAATAGGCCCCTTGCATATGACGTCACAAGACCCAAACAGTGCCCTCACTGAGGTTATCGAAGATTTATCATTGGCTGAGAGTTGTGCGTGGCGCATGCACTTTCCATTGTTTGACCTCAGCAATGGCGGCCAATGCAAAGGGTCAACAGGAGTGCCCTTTGCAAAATGAAAACAGCCTCATGCAGCCTCTCACTGATAAAATTCCAGGCAAGCAGAGAACACTCCGTTTCATCAATTCTGCCTCCATGATTTCATGTTGAACATCCTTGCATACATAATCCCTTCAGATTTACCAGACCCCCCCCCCCCCAAGGTCATTTCTTGATTGTATATTTGTCACAGTCATTATGTTCCAGTCTGATGAACTGCTTGCGAGGTTGTTTTAAGTACAACTGGAGACCAACCGAAACTAATACAGTACACAAATTTTGAGCACTGCAAAGAAGTACGGTGCCATTTATTTTAACTAAAGTTATGATAACTGATGATGGAAAATCTGAATTCTGAACCACAGCACATTAAAAAAAACTAATTTCAAATGTCAAATTCTTAATCAAAAGTATTATTTATACCAACCAAGGATTGAGTTGCAGCTGCCATTAACAGCAGAACGACAAGCCTCTTCATGTACCAGTGGCTACAGCACACAATTTTCATTTGAAAAGATACATTAGTGAAGCTTCTCGATGGAACCATTAATGGGTTTATTTCTAAATGTCATCAGACATTCAGACTACCCATGAAACTGCGATAGTGTGACCAGAATTTGTATACAACTGGAACACAGCTTAAATAGATAGACAACTATTTCATGAGGAGATTTAAATCCGGATGCCCTTTGCTGATATATTTTTGTGAAATGTTAATTAGAGCGTATAAACTCACCTGTCTGCCGTCCAGTGTGTAGAGTTTCCTAACAGCTCCAGAGTCCAACTTGATCGCATCGGTGATGTCAGTCAGCACTTGATCAAACGAGTGCGCCGTCTTTTTATTCAGCAGGATACGCACCGCCTTGCGAGGCTTAGCCCCGCTCTTGATAATCGTGACGAGTTTAGGTTTGATGAAATCTCGATGGTCTTCGATCAGTCCTTCGGTGGAGCGTGGCATGGGGGTACCACTGTCCCTGCTCGCCGAGGAATCCTTCTCTTTTTTTGCTACACCTACACGCCAGCTGGTGTCGCTGTTCTTCATGTAGTCGATCCTCTTGAAGACCTCGATGGAAGAACAAACATAGCTCTCTCCAGCTTCCAACATGTCCAGGCTGGAGACTTTACGCGAGCCGTCAATCGTGAGGATTTGCCTCACACCTTGCGGCAGGTGGGATTTATCCGAGAGAGTCCGTGTCAGATCGGCGAGCAGCGACTCAAAGGTGCGGAATCGTTCCGTGGACACGGCGTATACAATCCCTTTGAAAAAGCGGTCCCCGTTTCGGTAGAAGCGGACTTTCTTGGCCTTCTTCTCCAGGGTGCGTTTCTGGAGGGAGGTGCGGATGAGGAGGTTGTGGGCACTGTGGCAGGGGCTGGGCACACCATTGCGGAAGTGGTGCTTGCGGTCTTGCTGCGGCCGGAAATGTTCAAATTCGGCCATTGATAATGATAAGTCCGCCATGGTGGTGGGTACTATTGTGATGTTACTGCTGACCTCAATGGGGCAAAACAGAGTCAATCACCTGTAAAGATGTGAAAAATAACATTTAAATTAAAACAAACTCATTAAAAATGTTACATGTACATCCTTGCTCGCCAGCTTTTTCTGAATTTCAGAGCAATTCAGTTTAATTCAATACATTTGCTGTCTTCATTACACAGAAACTTCACATTTTATCGTACAAAGTCATTTAAATTAATTACAGGCTTAATATCCCTTAAAAAAATAACCCTAGACTACATACACTATAAAATAAAACTCCTTTCAGGACAATTTAACAAACATTTCGGCTCCAAACAGAAAACACAGACAAGTCTGTTTACATACGGTAAATGCAGATCAAAACCAAAGCACACGCGAAAGAGTCCACTTGCTCAACGTCTGCCGCGTGATGACCAACTGATTCAGAGAATTCCTCGTCACACCGTCATAAACACACTTAGGCTTCTCCCTCCTCGTAGTGTCTGAGTCACTGCCGACTAATATAAACCATTACGTAGTCCCAGCTTCATCAACGGCCTCCAGCATCACAGAGACTCAGCACATGAGGCATTTAATATATTCACCTGTTTGTGTGAAGCGGACTGGACTGCGCATGGTCTCCAGAGGGGTTGAGTGGAGTGGGGGGGGGATGGGTGACATTGATTCATGCAGAATCTTAATTGCATCCTTGCGTAATATTCATGACTCATGACTAACACACACTGACTATTTATGTTGTGTGGGTTTGTGTGAAGAATGAGATCAAGTGATCCTAATACATATCTGGGATTGTTGATTGCCAAAAATTAGTAATTTTAATGTTTCAAGTTATTCATGTTTCAAATTATGATGCTTGTTGGGGAGGGAAGGGTGTTTGAGGCTGTGATCTAAGGTATCAGGGATTGTTGATTGCCGAGAATTAGTAATTATAATGTTTCAAGTCATTCATGATTCAAATTAAGATGCTTGTGGGGGGAGGGAAGGGTGTTTGAGGCTTATGATCTAAGGTGTTTTACTCTTGCCAATGTTCTCTTTTTGTACTGCACTGTTTATCAGGTTTTTATATTTATTTTTAGAGGAAACTCCTTTATTTATTTCGAATAGTGTTTAAAATTCCACTGTCCAGTTCTGGAGCTTAAATCAATTAATTTAAGACATACATTGTCAATTTTTATATTTTTTTAATTAGTGGACAATAAAATTAATGAATTGAATTGAATTGAACTGTAAACTATATTGTGCTTCAATGTACTATAGGTTGTCTGTTTTGTAATCAAACTAAGTGCAGTGAAAAAATGTTGTTAACTTTGCTTTCAATTGTCCATGTTAGAAAAAAAACAATAATGGCTTGATAATTTTATGAAATGTATACAAATAACCCACAAACAAATTAATTGGATGGGATGGTACAACATTTTATTAGCTTTGGTTTCAAATTCAATTGCCATGTTTCTACAAATCAATCTGGGCCCAATTTCACAGAGCTGTTTAAGCAAATAATTTTACCGTCAAGTATTTTACCGTCACCTGTAAAATATCCACTAGCCTTCTATAAATTAAGACAGTGTATGTAACTGCAACTGTTCAATCAAGCCTTATTCATTCCATTCAGCAAATAATTTTACCGTCAAGTATTTTACCGTCACCTGTAAAATATCCACTAGCCTTCTATAAATTAAGACAGTGTATGTAACTGCAACTGTTCAATCAAGCCTAATTCATTCCATTCAGGTTGATATTGACCAGAAAAATGTACATTATACATAAGGACGCCATGGATAATGTTCCACGTTCAGCAGTCAGTCTGAGATCTTCAACAAAACAGACAGGTGGCCCCTTTCAAGCAATCTTCAGACTTTTCTTCGCCTCCAACAGCGTCCAGTGCTTTCCTCTAGCAGCATGACAACACTACACTCTAGAAATGCTTCCCATGAATTTGTTGAACTTAAATGTCTGTTACAAATATAATACAGACCTCATGAATATTTCTCACTGCTGTGTGACGGTGCACGTGCATCCATGTACATGAGTGTGCACTTATGGGACAGGACCCTGGGGGTCTAGCCAGCTATAAAAATATGTACGGCTAGTTTGGCCGTGTTTTATTGGTGATAACAGGGGAGGGGGCAGATCAAAATGGAGTCGAATTACAGCCATATTTACAGGTTCCTGGGATTCTATGGAATATCTCTCAGTGATTATCAAACAAATGAATGATTTTAATAATAAATAATTTACTTGAGATTGATAAATTTGTCTTAAACGTCTGAAAAGCTGTCGTCTGCGGGAAAAATCTTTGTAATTGGAACTTATCCTACTTGCCTTGGTATGGCAGATGAGATTTATTCATTCAAAAAAATTAAAAAATAATAATAATGCAAATTTAAGTAAAAAATAATCAAACGTGTAGGCCTACCCATCTATACCCTATACATGTACAAATAATAAAAAAGATACATTTAAAATGCTGAAAAGAAAGCCCAAAGATATTGACAAAATAGGGAGAATGCCAAACTAGGGCTAGACAGCTCAGTTGGTAGAGAGCCGGGATGATAATCTGGAGGTCGCAGGTACAAATCCCGGTCTAGTCAATTTGTCTTTGTTCAACCCAACATTAATTCAAATTTACCCAGTCAGTTTCCCTTGTGGTTTATTACTTTATAATGCAAATGTCAGAGCTCGAATTTTTGGGGAAAAACCACAAGACCACATCACATGGCTTGTAGCTCAAAATGTACACTGGACCAGAATTCTTTTTTACAAGACCAGAATTTGAAACGAGAGAAGAAAAAGTACTAACACAGTTTAACATTTGAACTGTTTTAGTTTTGGACAAGCACTAAGAGAAGATTGATCGCATTTTGCATTAATTATGGGCAAGTATCCTTCAATACTCAACAGAATTGAAAGATTTTTATCAGACTGATAGTCAACATTTGAACAAAAACACAAGACCGCCAGACTTGTCCAGTCATGAGTCATGACTTAGCCACCAGAACTGGAGTCCGATGCCCTAAAACCACTTGGCCAAGCCAAGCTGTCACAAATGTTTCTACGGACCTTCGCTGACTAAGTAAATGGAACGAACGAGCAGCACATGTACAGGCCTGGAGTTTCATCTTGGAGAGGGCAAGGCCAATTTTCATTTTGCAAAGGGCACTTCCATTGGAAAATTTTAAAGTCTATGAGAAACTTTTGAAGGGGCACCAAGGCCAATACTAGGGGCAACAGAGGCCATGGTCTCTGTGAATTCCAGTAACCTGGAACAGATCATTTGTGAGGGGGGTTGGGGCTCATTATTAAATTTAGTCTGCGCATCTATCTAGCCACGAGCGCCTGCGTAACCATCCTGTTCAAGGAGATTATGCAGCAACGGTTAGAACCCGCTTTGCTTTTACAGCTTGAAGGAAGGAAAACCCCTCATGGAGTAACTGTGATAATCATCGCTCAAGGCAGTGGTCTATGTGGTCTATGTGTCTCATAAGACGATCCTCTATAATGTCTACCATCTACGGATGTCTTGACTATCCCTCCTCCCCCATGAGAAGTCTACCTTGAGGTATGATTATCTCGCTCCCCTCTTGAGCATGGAGGTGAGAGGGAAGAAATGGAATATGTATTTGTCTGGCCGTTAAGGTCGAGGGAGCGAGTATGAGATGATCTGAAAGAATGTAACTTGAGGGAATGAACTAAGGAATAAAATTGGGAAAAAATCCGTATCCAACTGCCACCTTTTTACTAATTTTTAACAACATTAGGCAATATCTCATTTGAGTAAATGAGATACTATACTATTTCATGATGAATGAAAAAGTGGCAGTTGGATACGGAAATTTTACCGTAAAAATCAAGATGGAGGATGGAGTACGAAGGAAAGGATGGAGCAACTTGTTGTATTCAAAGTCTTGTTGATTGTGCTTTTAAAAAAAGGCTAACGTTAAACATGAATTGATTAAAACATTTTGGATGAATTGTAAACTTAATTAGAATTTCCTAAAAGTTATACATGGGAATGATATTGAGAAACTTACTAATGGAGGTCATGAGGTAGGGACCTGAACAAGGGCCAAGACCAATTTAGACTCATGTTAACGTGCAACCATGGAGGTAGAATTCTACCTTCATGGGTGCATGGGTGCAACCATGGAGGAAGGAAATCAACACACCACCAGTATTCATATGCTCATTATGCCCCTTTCTTCAATTTCCAGTGCAACTTTGAAGTTTGAGTTGATCGGACCACCGGACCGTCTAGACCCAGTAACTTGGGCACTGTACTCTTTTTGTTGTAAAACTTTGACATCTTCGGTCGTACGACCGGAGATGCAAACAGAGTACAGCGCCCCAGTTCAGAGTTACTGGACGGTCTACGGGCCGTCCGGCTTCGCTTCCCCAGGTGATCGGTTCACTCCTCCGGTGTAACGTACGACTACGATAAGCAAATAAACCCACTTCATGTTTCAACAAAGTAGTCTTAATGCTTTAATGGTTTACTTACCAATCTCCAATAGTCAATATTGGCCAACACCGGTATTTTAAACAGCCTTCTCTCTCTTTCAACCTCCAAAGCCCCACAGCGTTCCAACACTCAAACTCCCCTACACTGTATACACGCAGCTGAGTGAACCCAGTGTTACCTGTTTGCCTTAGTGATCAATTTCGCATGCCCGTCAAAATACATAAACAGCACTATAAAACTGGTACCCCGAACTGGTCCGTTCATTAACGCTTAGTTACCTGAAGGGCGCCAGACTTATGAATCACCAGCCCGTTAACAGTTATTCAGACTGGGGCGCGTGCCGCTTTTTAGCATAATCCCCCCCCCCCCCCAAACAGGTGCATTGTGGCTTGTGATTGGATAGGAAAATGTTGTGCGCTTACATTATGCAGATGACAGGTTGTTCAACTCGCGCGAAGTATAAATGCATGAAGCATCGTGCATCGCGCTGTAAAAAAATAATTAATTATTATAATAGCATCGTCGGTTCCTTGCTCTATGGTTTGTTCAATATTCATTTTAATCTTTGTCTCACTTTTCATAACAGAACAGAATTAAAATAATTGTAGTGCCTATAATTAAGTTTTGTTGCCAGGCATTTAAATCAGAGAGATTCCATACAAAGTTGTCACCAAAAATTACACAAAAACAGGTGAAGAGGGCGTCCTGCAGCTGGTGCGGCAAAGAGTGGTGTTTTACAGAGTTGCGTCATTAGGCCATAATATCCACAAAAATCACTCGTCGTTCTATTTTACAGCTGCAATAATCGTAACTCTAGATCCTCTCGACGGTCTCCCTTCAAGTTGAAAGGAGTACAATTAGATGGATTCGGTTTCCATGGTGAACTGCATGCTCTGATGTTGCCAGTTGACGACCGTCGGTGGAGGACCGAGGGTTACGATTATCGCAAAAAGTGGCAGTACTTATAGTCTACGGTTAGCTGTGACCTCGTTTGACCTCATATCATACGAGGTCAAATGAGGTCAAGGCTACCAGAGACCCTTTACATTAAAACCATTTATACCAACAAATGCATGTTC
This sequence comes from Plazaster borealis, assembly GCA_021014325.1. Classification (NCBI taxonomy): domain Eukaryota; kingdom Metazoa; phylum Echinodermata; class Asteroidea; order Forcipulatida; family Labidiasteridae; genus Plazaster; species Plazaster borealis. The sequence goes on along the minus strand of CM037457.1, from coordinate 22,434,213 downwards.
TGAGGACCCATTCTTGAAACCATGACTTCGGGCTTGGGCTCCGTCGGTAGCAGGGGCGGGTCCAGGATTTTCAGATGGGGGGGGGGGGCACAAACTTCGAGGGCTAATTTCCAAGTTGATGACCCAAAGTGTAATTTGCAGGTGACCAGATTTATTTGTCCTCCCATATCAGAAGTGGATACATGATATATGACAAAATTCTGCTCATAGAAAATGCAAAGCGCAAAACCTTCATGACTTGGGGGACAGGGGCCCGCTTAAGGGCTCCGGATTTATTTTACTCTAGATCCTTTGTGGTGCAATCTAAGGTGATCCCTGGCTAATTTTGAGCAAATGTAATCAAGAATTAGAAAGAGCATTATACCATTGGTTACACAGGGCTGCCTGCCAATATTTGCATCTTGCAATCAGGGAGATTTTGTCCAACAATCAAGGAAACAGTTTCCACAATCAGGGAGATTTTCAAATTTTGTTCATCTGAACATGGAATGATCAGTTTGTTTTCAGGGAACTGTCTTCAGAATCAGGGAGCGTTGGCAACTCTGTTTACAGTCCTGCGGTCTTATAAAGTTTTGTTTTTTTCTGAATTATGTAGGCCTACTCGTATTTCTATCTCAAAAATAGGGGAGCTATCTGAATTTTTACTGCAGGACATGGTTGATTGTGGCACTATCTTCTAATTAGGCTACTTCATTCAATTTTAATGAAAATCGTGGGTCCGGGATGATCAAAGGTCATAGATATAACTTGTGAAATGTCGAACTCGGTGCATCGATGTGAACAAAACCACCCCAAACCCCTGCTTATCAATATGGGGGTTTATTGTTGATGCCAGTCCGAGGTATGGTAAAGGGACGAATACTCATAACGGGGAAACATTTCATACGGAACCCCCCACACACGTATCTTGAAGAAGCGTGGGGGCACCCACACCGAGGGGTCACCGGTGTGGCAGGAAATTCTGCCACCCCCCCCCGGAGATTCTATGTGCCCTTCCCCTGTCATACGGCAAACTGTGTACAAATTTCTTCTGATAGTGCCCTCTTTTGAATCAACTTCCTTCAGCCCAGTTAATTTCCCGAACGGGGGACAGTATCTCCAGGGACAAATTTCCCTAAGACAACGGCCGTATAGCGCCTCAAATAAATGGCCAAAAGCCTGAGACTCCACCCATTCGTTACATTTTACAAAACGGATCGAGCTTAAACAACATCGAGCACAAGCGCACCAACTGCCGACAGTAATTACATTTAAGATATCTTGTAAATGAGAATTTGCAGTTTCAACATTTTGGGCCTACTTTTTGCATAAGACTTTTCCAGATAGCGGCCCAGCAACATATTTTTGTAGGAAATTGTGTATTTCTTTGACAAAAAAATATAATGTGAATCCGTAAAAGACGCTAGGTCCGATTTATCCCGAGAATTTGAATATGAAATATTAAAATTGTAAACATCTGCCAATGATTAGTGGTTAAAAAATACAGATGAATGATTTTTGTCGGGATCCGACATTAAAGGCATCGTACACGTTTGGTAATTACTCAAAATATATATTAGCATAAAAACTGACTTGGTAACGAGCAACGGAGAGCTGTTGATAGTATAAAACATTGTGAGAAACGACTCCCTCTGAAGTAACGTAGTTTTTGAGAAAGAGGTAATTTCTCACTAAAATAATAAAAACTTCTTGCAAGAAGTTTTTATTATTCTATCTGAAAGCACACAAATTTGTACAACAAGGGTGTTTTTTCTTTCATCATTTTCTTGCAACTTCGATGACCAATTGAGCCCAAATTTTCACAGGCTTGTTATTTAATGCACATGTTGGGATACACCGAGTGAGAACACTGGTCTTTGACAATTTCCAAACGTGTACGATGCCTTTAACTCACGTCCATCAGCCATGTGTACATTTTGCATGTCACTTGTATTTTGTGCATTGTCCATTGCATAGGCCTAGATGCGAAAGTTTGTGTATGTTTTTTGTCAAATTCGTTAAGAGAAAAAAAGATCTGTAACCAAAATTATTTAAAATGAGGTCATGCAACTTAAGGTCACACATGGAGTGCCTCGCTTATACAAACATCAGGTATTCTTCCCCAAGTGTGTGTGCGTGTGTGTCCACCATACGGTAACGTGGGCTAAAGGAAGTTGATTCAAAAGAGGGCGCCATCAGACGAAATTTCAACACCGTACTGGGGGGGGGGGGGGATAGAATATCCTGCCACACTAGCCTGAACATCTGACGTCACACTTCGAGGCTCGTGAATAACGCCAGATACCTGCCTTGCGGCCCGGCCGGATCTTGCCAAATGTACCTCGCATTCATTCACACGGAGATTCGCAGTCAATTCACACGTACAGGAACATGTATTTTTTTTTAAATGCGACGACAAAAAAAGTTCTGAGTAAAGGTGGCAAAAAATTATTATACACCATAGCATGCAGCAGACGACCGAAAGTGCAAGCTGACAAAATACATCACCTCACAGTCACAATCATAACACAGAAAGGGAAAGCTCACGTCACTGCACCTTTATCCAATGAAATCATTGGGCCTGTAAGACCGGTGCCTGTAGTCTTTATCCTTGTGGATAAAGACAGGGACCAGGTTACCGTCAAACCGGCTTTTAAGTTGTACATCTTATTGTAGATTATAGAGGCCATCGGCCTACGGGTAAACCTTGCAAATGCAACAAATAAACTTTATGAAGGAAAAGTAATTTTCGTAGTATCACATGATTTTATTCCACATAGCTGTTGAAATTCACATGAGAAAAAAAACATTCAAATTTACAACTGTACAGTTAAGCCTTAGAGAAACGCTGTGAAGACAGAGAGGTATACAATAACATCAACAAGCGTTGATAATGGCGGGAATTATTTAAACTTTAACTAACCTAATGGAAATCTCAGGAAATATCAGCATGGTAAAAAACAATTAATTCTCCTTGGGTAAATAAACTGCTCACAAAAAGTTAGGAAACCTTTTTTAATCAAGTATATTTATATTATTTATAACTCTCTTTGTATATGTCATATATCAATGCAAAGCTGAAGTGTTCCTCTTTAAAATGATACCACATTTGCAATGATAACATGTTGCTGAATTCGGCTACATGAATGAGAATGAGGCAAAGTCACAAATCAAATGTGCCAAAATTACCGTTATCTGTGCTAACAGTCAATAGGTAATGATCAATAATCAAACCGGTCAAGCTTGAGAACCAGACTTGTGTGCAGCATGAGAAGAAGGTGCCAGGCTGTCATCAACGCCTTCGGATCATCCACTCGTTACTGAACTTCTTGTCTCAATAAAGTGGATTAAGATCAGTAAGTTGTCTTGCTTGTTTGAATTACAGTGTCAATTAGTTTGTTCACACAGTGACACAAAATTGCTAATTTTGGCACATTTGATTTGTGACTTTGTCTCATTCTCATTAATGTGGCCAAGTCCAGCAACATGTCATCATTGCACATTTGGTATCATTTTAAATAAGAACACTTCAGCTTTCTATTAATTAAAACATTATACAAGAGGTTAATGAATAATAAAAATATACATGATTAAAAAAGTTTCCTAACTTTTTGTGAGCAGTTTAATATGATTGGGTGGGTGGGTGGGTATTTTGTCTGCTCTAAAATCAGTTTATTATTGAAAAATTCATCGACGCTGGTTAAAGGGATTGTATCTACTTGGTAATTGGAAACCATGCACTGTTTGTTTCAATCCTATATAGTTGTAGATATATACCATAAAACTAACCTGTGAAAATATCATTTCAAAAGGTGGTATCGTTTTTGAGATATGGTCGAAAATCTGGAAGAATAATCTGCAATTGGATAGACAATCTGAGAAATGTGACTGCTGTAACGCTTCTCAGATTCAAATTTTGGGGGGATAAAAAGTGATATCATTTTCTATAATCGCAGTATTTCGAAGTGAACAGTTTCTCAAAATGCATTATACTATCAAAAGCTGCTGTAATTCTTACCAAGTAAGTTTTTATTGCCATGTTAATTTTCAGAGTTATTACCAAGCGTATACAGACCCTTTAAAGAATTAATACAGCTTCACAATGATTGATGTCATTTGTTACGAGTTACTGTTGTGTTACCAACAAAAAATTGATTCCTTCTTATATTGTGAACCAAAAGTTTTGATCATCTACACACATTTCACTTGATGATGAATTTAGGTCAAAAATTGACAAAATAAGCATTACCCTGACTTGATTATAGTTTTTTCACTATTAACAAAACATTTCAATCAACTTTGCATAGTTTTTAACGATAAACTTCCTTTTAAAGAAAATTAATAAAGTTATATTAACATACCACTATGGAGTAATTGTATTAATTATTTGTATTTTATTTTAACTATTTGATGAAATCTTATTGTTTCAACCAGGCACTGAACTAGTCTTTTCAATTGACGGTCCTGCCTTAAGTGTCAAAAGAAGAAAGAAAATGAAAACAAAAGGAAAGAAAACATTGAAAAACATTGAAAAACTAACCAACAGATTAAAGATCTTTGTCGCCAGCTAATTTTGTAAATTCAGACTAAAGACCTAGAAAATGCCAATTTTACCCTAAATATTTATTTACAAAAAATTAAAATAAAAATTAATAACTCTTTAACTAAAAGTGACCTTCCTTGTCTACTTTTCGGTACAAAAATAGTTGACATTTTATAAAAAAGGGATGAGGCGAGTCATAATTACTAAGACAACATTTACAACAAATTTCTGATTTTCAAATTTAGAGAATGGACAGAAGGTTAAACCCTCCTACTGTCTGACCATTCAATATCATCCACTCTGGTTTTGAATGATAGAGGAACTATGCCAGACTGCAATATGATATCATGTGATGAATGCATCTACTCAGTACACAGTCAACCCTCCTACTGTCTGACCATTCAATATCATCCACTGTGGTTTTGATTGATATATAAACTATGCCAGCCTCCAATATGATATCATGTGGTGAATGCATCCACACGGAACACAGTCAACCCTCCTGTCTGACCATTCAATATCATCCACTGTGGTTTTGAATGATAGAGGAATTATGCCAGACTGCAATATGATATCATGTGATGAATGCATCTACTCAGTACACAGTCAACCCTCCTACTGTATGACCATTCAATATCATCTACTGTGGTTTTGAATGATAGAGGAATTATGCCAGACTGCAATATGATATCATGTGATGAATGCATCTACTCAGTACACAGTCAACCCTCCTACTGTATGACCATTCAATATCATCTACTGCGGTTTTGATTGATATATAAACCATGTCAGCCTGCAATTTGATATAATGTGGTGAATGCAACTATACAGTACAGCCAGGGTCCAATTGAGCTAATTTGTCTGCTAAAAGCAACAATTAGCAGGGAACATATCATAATAAACAATAATCATAATATACAAGGCATGACATTTTTGTCTGGTAACCAGTTCTGCTAAGCAAGATTTTTCTGTACTTGGCAATTGTTTGTTTTGCCTAACACCTGTATGAAAGTGGGCACTGGTAAGTTGTTTTCCCTTGTCAGAGTTGGCAGAGAAGGTGGTAGCGTTTTTGAGATAGGCCTATTGCCGAAAATCTGGAGCGGTTATGTCCAGGTAGGAATAATAATGTGCAATTGGAATACATTATCTGAGAAACGTTACTGCAGTAACGCTTCTCAGATTTTAAATTTGTTGGGATAAAAACTGATATCTTTTTCAATAACCGCAGTACTTCGAAGTGAAAAGTTTCTCAAAATGCATTATACTATCCAAAGCTGCTGTACGTATGTATGTTTTTATTGCCATTAAATTTCAGACTCATTACCAAACGTATACAGACCCTTTAAGAGATAAAGGGAAAAAGATCTGTGTCCAAGTGGAATGCATTATAAAAAAGGGTTTTGATGTCATGTGGAGTGGTAGCAAACTAAGGTTAAAACAATTGAACAAATAATTTGACAGTTTGAAAGGAATTTCATAAATGGAATAACTCTGAAACATCCAAAATCCATCAAAATTTAACATGTTTCACATAAATTTTTATGTTTATGGCCTGTTAGGCAACATTTTCTACTTTAAAAACAGCTCTAGAGTTGATCCCACTGTATGGCACTACCAAAGCGTCCACGCATGACAAGGTACAGTGAGGACTGACGAGTTTACAAGGATGATCATTTGACCATTTTGAGGGATTTGGGATGATTCCAAAGCAAACAATTAAAAGCTGTCTCAAACAACTACATGTAACTATTGCACTAAATATTTAAAATGGGTTTTATTTACGGTGGGCTTTCTTTGATTATCATAGATATGCAGCATTTTTTTATTTAACACCCCTACTGTCTGACCATTGAATATCATCCACTTTGGTTTTGAAAGAAGATACACTATGCCAGCCAGCAATTATAACATCATGTGGTGAATGCATCTACCAATGCTCTATGCATCTATACACAGTACCAATCAACCCTCCTACCATTCAATATCATCCACTTTGGTTTTTAAATCATAGATAGACGATGCCAGCCTGCAATATATCACGTGGTGAATGCAACTATACAGTGTGCAGGTAGCTCTGTGCATTGCTGAGCCACCACACACAACCCATGCAGTTGAATGGTCTCAAATGATTGGTCAACTCGCTGGAAAATATTAGCCAGAGTCCCAGAGTTGGAAATTAATTTTTCATTCACTCCACTTTCTGTTATTTTGCAGTCAAAATGTTTCAATATCTTCAAGTTCTGAAGCTTTATTTGCACAAGATGTATATTTGACTTAAAGGTAGGGTCATGGAATGGTAAATACTCTGAAAATTAATGACCACAACAACTTGGTAAGAAGCACTGCAGCTGTTGATAGTATAAACTTCTTTTTTTTAAATAATATAATTTTGATAATTTTTCACCCCAAATCATTTGAATCCGAGAATTGATTCATGCATGAATCGTTTCTAAGATTTCTGAGGGTTGGTGTCCATTCACGAATGCGGCAGCTAGTGATGTGGTTGGTACCTGCTGTCACCTAACTAATTGCGAATGAATTTAATGTTCTTGTGAAAATACCGAGACAGTTTTTGCCCCCTTTTTCAGCAAGTAGACAATGTATTCTGCTGAAACTTTCCAATGTGACTTTTATTAGATCTTTCTTTATAATTTTGCCTATAAATAAGCATTATGGTGTGTCGTGGCCGAGTAGTCTAATTCACCGGACCCAAGCTCTGGTGATGTCAGCAGCAGAGTGTGGGTTCGAATCGCGGTCGTGACACCTGTGCCCTTGAGCAAGGCACTTAACCATAGTTGCTTCGTAAAGTTAGGAAGGTAGTGCATTCTGCTCTACCAGCCAGGCTCCTAGTGGATGATACCCATGCCTACATCCTTACGGACTGTAAAGGGGTAAACCCTGTTTCAGCCCCAAGGGTAGGTGGCAACGTGCCCCTGGTGACAGTTGATTTGGGTCGACAGCCCAAATCAGTTAAGTGTAGCCCTCACCTTGAAGTGGCCGTCCGGCCTTGTGAGTTGGGCGATATCTCATAATTTTTTTTAAAAAAAATCACCTCTACAAAAACCAATCTTTGACCCTACCTTTAAGCGTGACAACATGAGATTTCTGCACCAGATCAAAATGTAAATGTGTCAACAGTCTTTGAAACAAAATGTAAAATAACCGCAATTAGATGTTGTTGCCACATGGTTTGCTAACGAGGGTTAAAACCAACTTTTTTGTTAGAAAATATTCACAATTTGTTAGCAAAAAAATATATAATCCGGTGGCTTTCTAGTTATGTATATAGAATTTCTTTTGAAACAGGTGATACCATATGTTAACATATTTTTTACATTTTTCTTCTTGTCAGAAATCATCATTTATTCAACTTTTCACATGCTTGATCTGCAACTTTCTCAAGGCATTCCATCACCTCCGGCTTGGACAATAGTTCCTCTACCTTCTCAGATGAAATGTCTCCCTCAACGGCCACCTGCATCGTACCGTCCAGGCTAGCCTTCACGACAGCCAAAGGAATGACCTCCCCCGTGTCACACGTTACGCGGACGATCCCGGCTTTAATGTTGATGGCAAGTACGTTCAGTCTAACGGCAGGACCAGACGGTTCTTGCGAGGGACGTTCTTTATTTGAGTCGAGTTTGGGAGTGTTTTGTTTCGATGGGGATGTTTGGGTCGTTTTCTTCGCCGGTTTGTTCCCATCTGGACAAGGGTCCTCGTTGACCATTATTACGTCGTCAGAATCGGAGGTATGAGTTGCAGGAATGCTGTCCACCATTTCAACACCGTCGTCTTCGGATTCCTCGTCCACATCAATGGAGATTAGATCATTTGGTTCCATGTCCTCGACATTTTGGTCTGTAGGTTCTTTCAGTTCAGTGTACTTTACACTCGGATCTTCAGAACCAGTGGAAGGTTCCTTTGACTCGTCATCCCTTGGGCTAAGTTCTGAAAGGTCTCCAGGAAGCTCGGTGTCCTTTGCGCTTGTATCTGAAGAGCCAACAGAAGGGCTAGGTGGGCCATCCTCACTGTTTTCTACAGAAGCATCATCAGAGCTAGTTTGTGACGCAACCTCACCAACCTCACTATCTCCTTGGATGCTTTCTGTCACATCATCAGAACGACTAGGTGATGATTGCTGGAGAGGATTATTATTGCTTTGAACATCAATCGGGTGTTCTTTATGGACTGTTCTCTCCGCATGCGTTATGTTACAATCTGGACTTGCAGAGTCCCTTGTTTCCTGTTCCCAATTGACAGTGTCTTGCAATCTGCTTTCCACTTCAGCGGCACTAGCTGGAGGGTCTTCCTCGTCATCACTGATGTCAGGGGGGGATTTAGAGACGGCAGTCAACTTCATAGGGAAGGCAAGGGTGGGGTCATCCTGGCTAAAAAGATCTGAATCCTCATAAGTAAGCCCATCCAAGGCATGCTGCATTTCTACTGCGTCATCGTCTTGAATTGATGCTGGAAGAGTGTCGTTGGTTCCATCAGACATAACCACGTCTCCAAGAGAATACTGAGAGCTAGGGTAAGGCTTCATCAACGTCTCGTAGTCGTCCTCCTCGGGGGAGTGTGATTCCACATCGACATCGTCAAATTCGTCTTCCGCAGTTGTGTCCGGTTCTTCATGTTCCATCATCAGCACACCTCGATCTCCGAGTGCCGTGCCTCCATCGTCGTCGTCCTCCTCTAATGAACTCAAGTCGGCACATTCCGAGTCCATATCTTGCGAGGCAGTCTCACTAGCTGTGGCAGACACAAATCCTTCACTGTTAAGATCCCTGCTGTGGAGATCTTTGGAGTACTCGGCAAAGTCTTGCTCCTTCTGATCCAGGAGCGGCAACGGGAAGTCCATAACGCTGTGACCTGCAAATATTTAAATTCAATTCAAACTCACATTTATCTTCATACTTCATGACAATTTCTAAACAACACATAACCAATAACCCCCCATAAAATTGAATTAAAGGCACTGGACACGTTTGGTAATTGTCAAAGACCAGTATTCTAACTTGGTGTATCTCAACATAAGCATTAAAATAACAAACATGTGAAAATTTGGGCTCAATTGGTCATCAAAGTTGCAAGAAAATAATGAAAGAAAAAACACCCTTGTTGCATAAATTTGTGTGCTTTCTCATATTCAAATATTTTAAAGAGAAATTACCTCTTTCTCAAAAACTACGTTAGGCCTACTTCAGAGGGAGTCGTTTCTCACAATTTTTCTAATTATCAACAGCTCTCTGTTGCTCGTTACAAAGTAAGTTTTTATGCTAATATATATTTTGAGTAAATTACCAAACGTGTCCAGTGCCTTTAAAGAAGTAACCATAAATGCATTTTTTTACAAGGCAGAAAATAAAATAAGTATGGAGACATCTTTTAGAAGCCAGGGCTTGTGGTGAGATGCCTGATGGACAGACAAACAACATAAACAGGAACAAGATTGTGCAGGGGGAGACAAAGACAGAAATTATGAAGAAAAAACCCCCACAACAAATACACAACGAATCTCTTCAATTAAATAATCTCACAAGGATGTATTACAGTCAATGGATATGATCTTTTCACCACAGTCAATGGCGCTTTCCCTTGAAATCATGGAATGGAAAAGTTAATAACATGAAAGCAAAATGCAGTGCAAATGGAGCAAGAAAACGCAGCACTTAGTTTTAGCATTTTGTAGTAGCAAATAACTTGCTGCCAAGTTCACCACAGCACTTCGGGGCACTGATGTATAGCAACACTATCCAATAGATGTATAAACATGTATCATAAATCAGTTAAGAAAACTAATTTGTGTCAAGTAAGAAATGCACTACAAGTTGGTTTAAAATGCCTTGCAAAACTGAGGATTAGAGAGCTTAGTTGGCACAACCCCCACCCCCCAAAAAACCCCAAACAACAACAAAACAAACAAACTAAATCAATAAATAAATATGAACCAAAAAATAGGTTTTTTTTCCTGTAACATGCTGGGGAAAAAAAAGGGTTGGTAGGTTGGGAAATTAAACAAATTAATTAATTCTTGTTTTTGATCAAAGTACACTGAGAAATAAAGTGAATAATAAGTGGGACATGGAAATGAAGGTTTTTTTACTACATTGTTATGTCTTAAACTTTGCTGGTATATACCATGTAACTCTTGTTTACAAAAAGACTGACCTTGTACATTCCAGTGCATTTCCTGGCAGGCAAGATACTACACTGGTCATATGGGACACTCTGTATGTTGTGTCCTAATTTCCACACATATTCAAGAGTTATAAGAATACAGCTGCACTAGTTTTGATATGTGCCCCCTTTCTTCACATAAAAAGGCTGATACAAATCAGACAGTGCAATCTCCATAGAGTTTATGTTTCCATTGAGCTGTGTACAAATCATGCCTGCAGGAAATCCAGGCTGTGGCTCTTTTGTATACATGTGACGTAACAGGTTACATGGTCTCTAGTATCGAACAATGTAGCCCCTTAGGACAAATTGATAAAAATTGTGTACAGTCCCCAAGTTTTTGTATGGTCGCTCAGGTTACAGGAAACATAAATATTTCTTGTAAGGCCTTAGAATGTTTCTCTAGAAATTAGAAGTACTAACCAAGAAGAGAGGCTAGTTTACTCCTCTTCAAGTGGTGTTCCTGCTTCAGCCTGGAACACTCAACTTCAATCGCAAAGGACTTGGACTCCAAAAGCTTGATTTCCTTCATAGCCTGAAAAAAATGCAGACAGTAAAACATTATAATAGTGGCTTCTTATATAGCGTACATATCCGTCACTCAGTGAGGCTTCAACATTCATTATTTTCCTGCAAGGTAATGTGGAGCTACATTTTTGAAGTATGAGACCAATTCCTTTACATAGCACCATGTAATGGTTTACAAGGTGTTGCGGCGCAATGGGCTGCCAATCAAACCAGGAACACCGGGGCGACCCCTTCTCTTTTTGATAAGTGCACTGGGTTCTTGTTCGTGTATTACACAACACACGGGTCCAAAGGCTTTACGTCCCATCCGGAGGACGCAGCAATAGTGGTTAAGTGTCTTGCTTAAGGACACTCATGACCGGGACTCGAACCCACACTCTGCTGAACAGAAACACCAGAGCTCGAGTCTGGTGCTCTTATCCACTCGCCCTTAGGAAGCCATAGTGGCCAAAAAAAGCTGGTACTAAAATGCCTGCAGCAGGCCTAGAATTACACAGAGGCCATGGCATTGAGATTTTCCCAATGAAAATGCCCTTTGCAAAATGAAAATGGCCTTGTCCTCTCAAAGATGAATAATTTTTTAGGACTGCTGTAGTGGCCACAAAAAGCCGCAAGATTTGACCTTAATTCCACTCAACCATAAAGGTCACTGTAAAGGTCACGAACTGCATTGGCATTTCCTAATGTTTCTCTTACTTTTTACATTTCTAAAACAAACACAAATATTGGGGAATTTTTTTCTTCGGGAAAATTGCTTTAACAAAAATAACAATATTAGCCATCTCTGGACATATGTGACGATTATAAATGAATGAAAGATCTCTACATAGTTGAGCTCAGAAAATGACATATTAATCCAGGGGTGTTAATTGAACTGGCAAACATTTAGACAAATTCAAAAAGTTTTTTTTCTTTTCAGAACAGATTCAAACAGAACCTTCTGTCAGCTTCTGTCAGGGACAGTGTCCATAAAGTTATTAAAGTTATTGTAGATGATCTAATTTGTCAAGTAAAAATTTCAACTATGCACAGTGGAAACAGTTAATTATGGATAAACATATGAACGAAATGTGGTGTGGTATTAAAATAAAAAATGAGGAGAAATGGATCTGTTTTGGCTGGTTTATACTGGGCATTTAAACTTACTCCACGAGACGACGAAAGCAAAAATTTCAAACTTTTCATTCTTTTCATCCCAAATATAAATATTGTATTCTATCAATAAAAAATTATTTCTCCTCGTAGGAAATCCCATTAGTTTGATTACTTCCTTCATTATATGCAATTGTCCCTTTGATCAACTTCCTGGTTTTAGGTTTGCTTATCATTTCCTCGCCTTGTTCAGGGATCTCCTCGGGATTTTTCAAAACTGTGGGGCATTCTGGACCCATTTTTGGATGTTTGGCCAAAACATGCTGAATTGAAACAAGGTCTTCGGAATGTTTTCTACTTGGTGTTTATCTTGGTTTGAAAAGCCCTAGTGCAATCTGTAGCATTCTATATGGTTTCTCTTGATGTCTCTTGTGAAATTATTGCTATTATTTCCAACCATGGCAAGTTTCAAACCCTACTAAAATAGGGGGCTCCAAGGTCAAATTCACAACGACAATACTTTGACGTCATTTGTGGGATGTTGCTTTGTTATACCGTGCTGCAACAAAGCGGCTATACAAAACAAAGCCCCCACATATGACGTAACAGGGCATTTCAGGAATCTTTCTGAAAAGCACCGGGAAAAGGGTATTCAAATTGATTGTTTTCTAACACCATAAAAATTTGTTTAATCTCATGTGAACTCAATTTCCTTATTGCTTGAAAACATTGCAGATGAATTTCAGCAAAGATCACTTGTTGCAGTTTTTGTTCAAGTAGGTCTTTAAATACTAGAGATACTTACCATTCCTAAGATGGTGACCTTGGCCACCCTCTGGTCCTCATCATTCAGCATGAGCACCTTCAGCTCGCTGAAAAGATCACTCTGATTCTGCCGCCTCTGCCTCTCTTTGATCAGATGCAAGACCTTCGGAAACAAAAGAGTGGGGAACATAACTTGGACATCATAATTTACTCTGCAGAATCTGCGGTACAGCAATGGTTAAACTCCAAAATTCTTTAAAAAAAAAGATATATGTAAAAACGTAGGGTGACTATAAGTATGCTTTTTTGTTTTTCAAATATTTGATAGCATAGTGTCCCGACTCCATCATGCACATTCGGTGCTCGATATGGGGCATGGGGTTAACTTCCCCACCCCCCACCCTCTATTGTGTCTTCATTGTGTGCTTGGAATCTCAGGAATTCTTTAAAGGGTTTTTAGGGGGCACTTCTGTACAAAAGGGAAAAAGTGTGTTAAAGTATGGGAACACTAGGAGAGGGGGGTCCCTCTGCTCCCACATCGGGCACGGTATAATCACGCATACACAGCCTGGTCCAATGAATCTTGAGATCCTGTGCAGAGAGAAAAGTATCTACTGTATGGATGTAGTTTAGTCCCTTTGATTTACTTGTTTGATTTGTGTTAAGATTTTCACAATGTTGGCTTACAGCTCTACTTGTTTGTTTAACAGTTAGTTTGTTAGTAACAAATATACTGTGATCAGTCTTCAAAGATTTCATTCTGATTTTCGTAACTATTTGTTTCTCTTTGGTCATGGCATTTTTGGAATAAGACTGTCCGCTCAATTCTAAAATGACTGATATCCAAACATAGAATCAAACTGAAAATTCTTCAAACCTTGTTTGGTTTATCCCGCCTGTGCCTCCTCAGCTGTTCATCTTCATCTTCCTCATCTTCTGACGTCAGCTCAAAATATTTCTCGGTGAACTCCGGCTCATCAAGCGCCAAAACAGACTGCTTTTGCACGACTGGCGATTTGCGTTTCCTCTTCCCTTTACTGCTAACTGGAGGCTGCCAAGAACCCACAGGTGAACCAGTCCTACCCCGACTCATATGCTGAGCTTTATTAAACGATTCTACATCACTGACCCCTACCTCATCAACTTCTGGCACAGATTGACGCAGCACGTGTGGAGCCTTTCGACGTGATTTTACCAGATTGGAGAATGAGGACAGAGTAGCAGAAGCACTGGGAGGCGGTGTTTGTGCAGTGACTATGTCGGTGGCAGGAGTGGGATTGGCAAAAGAATACTTCTGTGTGGAGTTTAGAAGGCTGCCGCTTTCCTCTGAATCACTGAGACTCTCCACATCTACAAAACTGTCCTCATTATCACCAGCAAGATCATTTTTTGGTTGAACTATTTCGTTTTCAGATGTCTCATTTATTACAAGGTCGCCTTCTTCCCCCAAGTCTGGTAAGTCTGCCTTAAAAGCCTTATTATCACCAGGTTGATTTTGGCCATTCACATGTTTTCCATTTTCTGTTGGTGTCCCAGTGCTTCGGGACAAAAGGGTTCCTGATTCCAAATTCGTAGGACTGTGTGAATAGTCTCCGAGTACTTGCGAGGTTGGGCAAGATGCAATCATCGACGAACCATTAACGGTACTAGCAGAAACTCTGGGAAGACAAGTAGTAGGTGAAGAAACCTGTGGGTCAGAACTTGTCAAGATAGAAGGCACAAGGTTGTAGGATGGTATTGAACTTTTCTGTGAAGCGGTCATACCAGTGGGTAGTGAAGGGCTAGTGATCAACGGACTGGCTGTATTGGTTGGCTGCTCTTGTGGTACAGATTCAGCACCAGGGCTGACGATGTGTTCTTTAATTGCCGATAATGGCACCAGATACCCAGCAGCATTCTTTCCATCGGAGAGCAGGAAACTTCCTGGAGGCAGACTTGTCAACAAGGGTACTGTCCCATTGTGAGTGGCGGTAGTAACTGTGCCAGCATTAGCTAGTGTCACAACTTTCTGATTGTCTAACTGTTGTCTGACTGTTGGGGGTGGCTGTTTCTCCCTTGGAAAGACCGATAGGTCTGGCAATACTTGTACATAAGGCTGGGAGAGAGGACCACGTGGTATTGTGTTCAGTTCAGGATATGGGGGAGGTTTCGGCATGGAGAAAGGAACCCGTAGTCTTGTGTTCAGTTCATGATATTGGGGAAGTCTTGGCATGGAGAAAGGAACATGTCGTCTTGGGTTCGGTTCATGATACTGGGGAAGTCTTGGCACGGAGAAGGGAAGATATGGTCTTGTCTTCACTTCAGGATATGGGGGAGGTTCTCGCCTGGAGAAACGAACCTGTGGTCTTGTGGTCAGTTCAGGATATGGGGGAAGCTTTGGCGTGGAGAGGGGAACCTGTGGTCTTGTGTTCAGTTCAGGATATGGGGGAAGTTTTGCCTGTGATCGTGTTGTGATTTTACCATCAATAGCCTTCGGTTCAGGAACTGTAGTGGAAACTTTCATTTGCGGTACAACACTTGCAACGAATGGTGGAATCTTAGTTGGTTGACTCGACTGTTGAACTTTAGGTGTAGCCAGCGTTTGGACCTTTGCAGAGTTAACCGTTTTGGTTTTAAGCACCGTACTGGATGTGGTCATGGGTGGTATAGAATGCATCTGTGACTCTTTACTAAGTATCTCTACAACAAACTTGCCAACACGAACAACACCAGAACTGCCTTCCTTTGAAGCGGTATGCTTAGCTATTGAAGATAGAATGTCATCTCTTTGATTGCCCCAGTTGCATTCTGACTGAATTTCAATCAAGAGAGGAGAGCGGGTAGTTGCAGGGACATCTGATTTGTTATTAAGAGCAGACATTGATACACCTGGCAGGAAAACTTGCGTTTTAGTCAAACTCTTTTTATTGCTTCCCTCCATTCTTGGTACATATGAGAAAGCTGGAACTTTAATAGAACCCTTAGGATCAGAGGTCTTCTGTTTGCTTGTGGTAGCTTGTGTTATCCCAGTAACCATTGTGGAGGTGAGAGCTTCAAATGTTTTTAAACTGCTATCCAATGTGGTGCCATTTGGGGCTGCTTCAAGTACTTTACTCAGGTTTAGTATTGTATTACTTGGATTTAATGTTTGTGGAGTTGTCTTTTCAGATGTGCCTGTGGGAGACAACTTTGCTGAGGCTGAATCTGTCTTTTCTTGGCCAGATGAGATCTCAGGAAATGGCTGTACCTCCGTATCGTTCAACACATTTGTAGGTGATAATCCACCAACTGCACCCGTTGTTTGAAAACTTGAAGGACTTTCTATCCTGGAGATAACTGCACTAATTGTCCCGGCAACTTCATTTGAAGAAGCATCTTCAAGTGAATCAGAAGTGGCTTCCTCTGGTGACATCATTGGAGGTGTTTGCTTAGCAGCAATGCTCTCATTTGTTTTACCTAGCTCACCTGTGTCAATTTCCATTGACACATCTGAGGATACTTTGGAAGGTTCAGGTTGAGGTAATACTTCTACATTTTCAGAACAATGAGCAGCTCCTTCTGCAATACCCTTTACAGATGAAGGAGACAGGGTTCCATTTACCCGATTCCTGGTATGAATGACCAGGTTTGTGGCAGTATCTTCCTTTCCAGAAGCAGACAACTCTCCCTCATTGGAAAATGGTGCAGCAGTAGGTGCCAAATCAGTCGAGAGATCTGGCGTGTCTGGCGACATACACATGTTGCCCGCTGCAATAATACTAGATTTCTGCGTTTCTAACATTGTACCATCCAAAATTTTGAGTGTCTCACCCGATGGGTCTAGAGAGAGAGATGTATCCAATTTCCCATCAGAACTCTCCTGGTTTGACGACTTTGCTGTAGAAGGACTTACAACAGCAACTGGCTTTGCCTTGCTGTCGACTATCCTCGAGTCACTGCCGAGTGGGATTTGAGGAAGCGCACTTTCAACTGGCGTGGTTTGGGACTGTACTGTCTTTCCATCTGCTTCTTTATGAGACTGCGGTTGAAAAATCACTGCAGATTTTGGCGCCTGTGTCCTGCCAGGGATTTGGTTGACAGGAGCATAGAGTACAACAGGGTTGGCCTGACCTGCAACTGGTAAATGGACTGGAGTATACAGGACCGTCTGAACAGTCTCGTTGATTTTATTTTCCGAGGTCTTAGTTGGAATAGAATAAATGGTCTGTGAATTACCACTGCTTGATTTAATGTTGTCAGTGACACTTTTGGGAGGACCTTGACACTGTGACTGTACTGATCCAGAAGAGACCTGCACTTTAGGCTCTTCGCCTTGTACGGGCAGGCAACGTGCAGTTCTGTTTGGAGCACCTGGTTTTCCTCTATAAACTATTGCTCGTGCACAAGTATTTCCACCAGTCTTTGGTTTCAATGACTGCAGGATTCCTGTCTTTTTTTCAGCAGGGTTCTTCAAAGGATGGTCTGTGTACGCATTATTACTGAACATTCCCAAGCCATCATAAAAAAGCATAGATGACTCCTGGAAGATGTTAGGCCTTTTTCGGGTACGAAGAATGCGAACATTTTCTGTGAGACGCTTGCAGACGCATTCAAACATACAAGAAGCTTTCCTACAATGCTTAGTTAACTGCTCCACTGGAAGGCTGAGATTAATACTATCACATATACAGCCTAATCGACAGAACTCCTTTGCGCATGTTATTTGATGGTCAAGTCTCAAAAATTCATTATTGGACTTGTTCTTTTCCTTGCCTTTGTCACGAGATTTGACTTTTACTCTCTTGCCTTCAGCAGCTGTAGTATTAGCACTTGGTTCGGAACCCTCCTCAATTTTGATTTCCTTTACCTGCGCCTGCGGTAGCTCTTCAGACTGCTCTGGAGGTGTCTGGTCATCCTTGTCTGAGTTGATAAGATGGGCATTCTGACCTGGAGTATTCAGCTGCTGCACAAGGCGACTATTTACTATCTTAAACTTGGTAACCCAGTTTGTTTGAGTTTTACTCTTGACGGGACTCTTCTTTTGGAGAGCTGGAGTTTTCCGCAATTTATTTTTGACTGTCTCCAATTTTTCCTCCAATGCGGATTCCTTTTTCTTTGAATCACTTCTGGAGGATTGTTGTTGAGTTCCAATCTGCCTCGTCTTCTGCAAAGCAGACTTAAAATTCTTCTTGACACTTTCCATTCTTTCTTCGGTAGAGAGTTTTTCTTTCGGATTTATTTTCTCCGGATTTGCATCTGTATTTGCCTTCTCTCCCTGAGCAAATGAAGTCTCCTTGCCTTCTTCAGGCTGCAATGTATGCTGAGAATCAGTCTTTTTATCGGGGACAGTAGTCAGTGGGGTCTCTGTACTTCCTTTTTCATTTCCACTTGAAACTGCTTGATCACTTGTGGCTTTGTTGACCCCAGAATAATGCTGAAGCTTCTTGGCCAGTTTCTCCGCTGTCTGTGCAACTGTTGGTACTTTGGACTTGATTCTTGCCATCTGCCGTTGATGGAGAGCCATGTCCAAAGTCTTGAAAGAGCTAGATTGCTTGGAGGGCATCTTGAAGGTAACTGAGGAAGCTTTATTTTGTAGCAACGGGTGCACGTAAGAGTTTATTAAGGATGGCGTATGCTCTTTCTCATCTTCCAGGTACTTATCCAAGGCATCGCTGATAAAAGCCGACTTGGCTGATGTAACTTCTTTCTCAAAAGGTTTGAAGGGAATGCTTTCTTCGATAGGTAGTTTGTTACTTGTCGTTTTAGGAGTAGTCTGCTCTTGTGTTTGCTCTTGACTAGTACTGTTGGAGTTGCTTGTAAGATAAGGTTCTAGATCTTGCTTAGACACAGTTTCAGTCTCGTTTGCAATGGAGTTGTTCTTTGAATGCAATCCTGGCACGGAAAACTTTATCTTCAACCCTGTCGTTCTGGTAGCTGTATGTTCCTTGCGGTTGTCAGGGTTTTTGGGCTTCTCTTTGCTTTTACCTTTTTTTCTGTGCTCTGTTAAGCGACGGTGCCTATTTAAAGATCTTTTCAGCTTCTTTGAATACAAACGAATACCATGAGATCTCAAGTTGATGCTTCCTGCACCCTTGGAAATAATGTTTTGTCTGATAGAAACTCCATAATATTGAAGTACAGGGCTCAATATTTCTCTGTTACTGCTGCGTTGTATCTCCATCTTCAGTTGACGCTCAAAATGCTCAATTCGAGTTTTATAGTTCCCCTGCTGAGGACTCGGTTTACTGGCCGAGGGGGAAGGTACATTTGATGATAAGGCTCCAGACGGTCCAGGTGGGGTTCGGAGGTAGCTTTCGAGTCCGGATTGAGTTTTGAACGAAACGAACAGCAGTCCGTCAACCTCGTCGAAATCACCAGAATCTTCGGTCTCGAACCTCAGCGGACTCAAACGAAACTCAAGTTCCTCAGTGGGAATAACTTTGACGGCAGAACAGCTGTTCCTATACTTATTAACCCTGGTGCTGTCTTTGATTCCTGCACCAATGTAACTGTAGCTCTTCCGTTGTGAATTACTCTGCGAGTGAGGACTTCTCTGGGCATTTTTTTCCGACAAATTGGTGGAAGGTTGTGCTTTGAGGGGTGGGACTGATTTTGGGGTGGAACTATTTCTCCTCCGCGACAAAGCCTCAATACTCATCTGAGTCACATAATGAGGATCGTGAAAGCTATTAAGGTTAATAGGTCTGCGTGGTGCTCTTACGCCGACAGTGTGAGTCTTTTTAACAGTCTTTTCACTGCAAAGATCAATGAATGTCTCGTTATTCGCCGAAGGTAAAATGTTTTGTCTCATAAGAGCTCGTTTCGCTGCAAAATTCCTTTTCGTAGCTTGTGAGGTGCCTTTGTGAGGCGATTTTCCGGTACTTTTGGTGCGAACATTTTTTTGTGGCTGTGAACTGGAAAACTGGGACCACTGCCTGCTAGCCTTGAAAACTGATCTATCGTTTCCCTGTAATCTCGATGGAACATTGGAAAGTTTACTGTTACTGGAAGACAATTTACCCCCAAATGCTGATGACCAATTGTTTTCTTCTAAAAAAGGTCTTGAACTGAATAAGTTGTCCCTGCAGAATCTGCTATTGATTTCAGATGCATACTGTGGTCTTCTCTTAGCCCCTGAGCGAGCTTTTGGCGGGAGGGCAGTGAATCGCCGAGTTTCTGAAGAATAATCTCTGTGCTTGTTTCTTTGTCTGTTCTGAACATGTCCTGATTGTGCTGTACTTCTGGAAGAGGATGGTTGCGATGTTCTGGAGCTTGAACTGGAAAGATGCAGACGAGAAACTGGTGGTGGTGCCGTGGGCTTCTTGAACACAAACTCACTGCCATAGAGCTTCGCGAAGTTTCTGGAAGTTTTACTGGGATGGTGTAGAATTGCTGGAGTGTGCTTCGTGTTTGTGGTTGGGGGTCTACTGTTAAAACTCCGTTGGTTTTGATTGGCCGGTTTGGTCAGCGCAGAAAAAATGTTTCTGTCTGGTTTTAGTTTATTCTTGAGACTGGCAACACAGCCTTTGACTACGTTTCCAGGAATGGGTTTCAGCTTCACCGCTGGTTCTTCTGAGATGCAAATCACATCGCTGGAAGTGTCATGCCGTGTGGGTTCTGGCGCAATGAACTCGGTATCCCAGATACTCCTGTCTTGTGAATGCAGTGGAGATGATGCCAGATTCGAACTGTGGTTCAGCAGAGAATGGCTGGATGTGGATTCTTGGAAAGTTGAACTGGTCTGCCGAACTTTACCACTGTGGGTAGACTTTCGAGCATTCCTCTTCACACTTGAGATATACATCTTACAAACTCGGCAACTGTTCTACTCAACTGATGATTTGAATATTGCTGGAAACTGATGACTCTGCATTAAATAAAGAAGATATGCAGAGTATTGGCGAAAAACAGCCAACCGAAATAAGCTTAAAAGAAAGGTGAAGCAATTCTCCTGATTTCCAGAAATCATCCCTATGTAAACAATCGGTTATCATTGTCAATTTGATTGTCAAGAACCCAAATAAAACTTGATATTTTGATGTTTCTTGAGGTAAAATCATATATTAAATGAATTGCTTGGAAATTCGTGGACAAAATATTTTTGTTTATAGTTTTTAAAACTTAAAAAAAATTGCACTGGACGAACAAGTTCCACCAGATAGAGACGTTTCCCTAAATGGGTGGGATGGCAAATTCTAACCGAATGCATGTTGACTTTCAGGACACTTTCAAAACTGACAAAATGCTGGAACTTTTAAAGTCTAGATATAATGCAAACCAAGTTGCGAAAACTCCTTGGCTTATAGTGTTGTCCTTAAAAGACAAAACAAAAGGGGAAATGCCTTCAGGTCATTTGAATGGGGCACTTTTGGGAAATTGTGGAATAATAAGATGTCACAAGCTCAAACAGCGCCCTCATTGAGATTAGAAGCAGGCATGTCATACCTCGTTGAAAAATTTGCTTTAAAAAAGGAAAAAAGGAGATTCATATTTTGACATGATCCAAGTTATTGATGCTGTCTTCTGCTATGCAAAGTAAAATTGAAAACAAAAAACGTGTAAAGTTTGTCAAATAACAACCAATGCTGTACCGTACCCTAAAACATGATTTCTATTTTCTAACAATACATGTATTCTCGGTTTCCTTTAAGAAATGAAAGACGTTCTGGGCACGATTTTCAAAGAGCTTATTTAACAAGATTTGCCAAGCACAATAAATTTCTGCTAAGCAACAATGTAGTAACAGCCAAAATTCCCTGCAATGCATTTCACTGGTGACCATTTTTTGCTTTTAAACTTGAATTTGTTTGATAATCAACATAATTTTGTTGTTTCCTGTAGCCGATATCGTATGGTACACAAACTTCCTAGGCTCAGGAATGTTCACCGACCAAAGTACCATGTTGCTCAGCAGATTAAACTTAGGCCATATCTGAATTGGCAGCTGTGACTGTTGCTGAGAATCTGCTTCAATAAGGGAAGAGATTTGACAAGATGTGACAATTCCTGAAATGGCTTGATGGTCTGTGTTACCCCGTATTCAAGAACCTGAACCTCCCACATGCTACAATTCAGGAGGTTTACAGACTCTGTGCATCACCAGGAATACAATGCTACAGGTTTGGACACAATGTGGACTATTTCTTTCTCCCTTTGGTGACTGCTTTACTTATATCAAGAAAATTTGAAGGCTCAAGGAGATTTTGAGAAAATGCTGAAATCAGGAAATCACATGCCTGTCTGATGCATGTTTAATCTGGTGATCGCGCAAAATTCGGACATACCCTGCAATATTTTTAACTGGGCAGCTCTTTGAAACCGGGCCCAGAGATTTTTATCGGACTTCCATTACAAAGGAGAAATTATTTCCTCTAATCGACATTCCTCACACCAGGGCTTTAACTTTAGGGCAATAATCCACAAGGTCGCAGGGCTTGCAGATCAAAATTTTTACTGGACCAGAATTTTGTTTACAAGACCAGAATCAAAATAAGAAAAAAAGAGAACGCAGATAAACTGTTTTTATTTGAACAAACACAAAGAGAAGAGATATCTCTTTTGTATAATGAGTAAGTAAACTTTGATACTTGGCAGAATTGAAAAACTTTCAAACTCATCATTTGAACATCAATATGGTTTTCAACAAAGATTAAATTGAAAAACACAAGACCGTCTGACTTTTCCGGTCAAATGAGTTTACTGGCCTGACGCTAAAAACAATGGCCTCGGGTCTTTGGTCCAGTGTAAATTTCAACCCTGCATACTACTACTTCACAACAAACACCTAGCATGCACTAAGACAATGACACTTCTAGGTACCAGACTATTTGTCCCTCCTACCTCAGTTTGGTCCTGGTTATTTGAATGGACGGAGTTCGGAAGTGGCCATCAATGAGGTCAATTTCAAACTGATATACCTACCCACCTTTTGTTTCTCTTGATTCATGATGTAATCATCGAGGAGTTAGCCACAGCCTTGTTGCATCAGCCTGGTACACGACTTGTGCTTCTTGTTTTCATAGATTTCTACAAAAGGACAAAATAGAATTTCCTTGGTAACAATGGAACATGTACATCATGCATGACAAATCATAATGTCTACAGCATAGTGTTAGGCAGAGGGGTGTCTGGGTATCTTTTGGATACCCCGTTTAAATTTGGACACCCTGTTTTATCTGTCATTTTACATGAATTGTAAGTGAAGAATTTGGACACCCAGTTTTTAAATTTCCAGCAAATTTGGACACCCTTTTACCAAATCCTGGCTAAAAACGTATGTCTACAGTTAACATTTTAGGGCAAGACCGGTTGGGCCAAATTTCATAGAGCTGCTTTAAAGGGATACGTTGCCTTCAGATTGGGCGCTT
Source organism: Plazaster borealis (assembly GCA_021014325.1). Classification (NCBI taxonomy): domain Eukaryota; kingdom Metazoa; phylum Echinodermata; class Asteroidea; order Forcipulatida; family Labidiasteridae; genus Plazaster; species Plazaster borealis. The sequence continues at coordinate 22,410,804 of CM037457.1, read as the reverse complement.
TGGGCTATAAAAGGCGTTTGTTATGAAATGAATATGGTTGGAAAGAGGTTTTAAAAGTAGAATATAAAGATCCACACAAATGAACCTCAAAATTGTGCGGTTTTCCTTAACACGGTCCGCCATTTGGTGGAACCAAATTTTTGACTCCACAAAATGGCGGACCGGGTCAGTTCACAAAGTAAAAGGAAAACCACACAATTTCGTGTCCCTTTAAGCAATAATAAGGTTACCAGCCAAAATACCATGTCACATGTACCATCTGTGTCTGTATCCTGCATATTTTTTGCTAAGTTTCCATGAGAAAATCTTTGAGTCTATGGAAAACTTGTGACGAGGCCACCAAGGCCAAGACCAGGGCAACAGAAGCCATGGCCACAGTGGCCTTTGTATAATTCCCAGCCTGTTTTGGGCAGCTCAAATGCATGTGACACTTTTTAAAGCTTTTTAAAAAAAATAAAAGTAAGGGAAAGTACAAATAGCCTCAGCTGAAGCTGAATCTTACCTTTTCAAAAACAATTACAAACAGCAACCAGCTATTTCTTCTTCAGGAAGAATCAGAGTCAATCTGAGTTTAAAAAAAAATAAGAATAATATTTATTATTTATGATTTGATGTACTTGTTATTAACCCGACATTAGGCCTATTTTGTCCAGAAACAAACTTAAGCATATAAATTGGAATCAGCAACTCAAGAGCTGAAAACTAAAATCGAAACCTTCAGACAATCACACACCATTGTGAATGATAAGCACCCCCACAATTTTTTTCCCACCCTCCACCACCACCACAAAAACCCCCAGATACAAGTAGCCCCCCTCCCTTTGAAAAGCAGTTGAAAGGGAAAATAATTGCTCTACTTTAAAAATTAAATGATACTGTTTTTTGGGGTATGCAGGCGTGACAGCCCTAGGGTGCAAGGGCTGGAATACATGAACATATGCAATAAAGAAGGCCGAGTTGGATATGGGACGCAGGCGCGCTATATTTTTCCGTATTCCAGGAGTGCGCGTGTGATAACGTATTTATCTTCAAGCAAACTTGATGCGCAGTTAGAACACACAATACGCATGGTGTGATATGGGCCATGCAATATAAGTTTATATCACACTCCTTGTTGCTATGGATCGACCAATCAGAATCGAATATTCAGGCCTGCTCGAAGATAAAGGTTTATACCACACCCCTTGTTGCTACGAGTTGACCAATCAGAATCGAGGATTAAAGTTTGCTTGAAGATGAGCAGAATATAATCATGAGGCGAAATCCGGACTGTTCCATTTTGTTCAATTCATGAGGCGAAGCCTAGTGAAATGGAACAGTCAAGATTTCAACAAGTTATAATATTCTGCTACACTGTATGAATATAATGCATCCCATATTTGTTTTAAATATCTAACACATAGATCCTTGTCATTTTGTTTTTCATATAATTCATATTTTATTTATACAATAAATAATACAAAGTTTTAAAAGCGATTTTTAATTATTTCAACAATAAGGTATCAACCACTTCACATCGGATGACGTGTTTATCCACAAATCCTTTTGAACAGACTTACGGCGGACGTTTTTTAATGACGGTGAGTGCCTACCCAATTTTCTCACAGGACAAACATCAATACCGGAATTTATTATAAGAAACTTTGTTGTCTTTCCTTTGTAAAGTCCTTTTAAAAAAATGATATTTTCAAAGAGAAGCAATTACTCAAGAAGCTCAAAAAAGTTTCACAAAATAATACCGTGTTAGGGCACAATTTAAAAAAAAAAATTCCAACGAGAAGTGGTTAAATAAGGGAATAAAAGAGTGGCGACGAGTTCTTAAACAGCCGTTTAAAACCGGCAGGGTCGTGGCCGTGCGATAAAGGCCCGAGCCGAAGATGAAGGCCTTTATCGCACGGCCACGACCATGCAAGGTTATAAACGGCCGTTTAAGAACGAGTCACTACTCATTTATTCCCATTCGTAAATGCCTTTTTGTTAAAAAGTGAAAGAATAAGGAAAATCGGTGGTAAAAAGACAATCTCTGACATTCTGTTTGTTAAGCGAATTTTCGAAGTTTGTACATTTTCAAAAACTTTTGTAAAATTCTGTTTTGTGCGCGTTGGGTTGTGTGTACAAAAAGATTATACGCGGGAACTAATAGCCATATATTGCGTTACGCGTAAGTAAATTGGCGGAGCTTGCGCGTCCAATACGCGAAGCCCAGCCGGTTATAAACAGCTCCAGCTGTGTCTTTATCAGCCGTTTATACACCCCCACGTGACGTGCTCTCCACCAATAGGAATAGCGAAACTGTCTGGGGTCTTTATGAATGACTGGTAAAGACATAGCTGGAGCTGTTTAAGACCGATTGACTAAAGTATGTTCGGCATTCAAAGCCTTACGCATGTTGGCGCTCAAGTTTACACGGGGCGCTAATAACGCGTAACGCAATGACACTACATTCATGCGAAACATAGCTGCGAAGCGTCCCAAGCATCCTACATTTATCAATATAGGACTCCTTTATTAAATTCTGGAGTGTCGGAACAGTAGAAATGGCAAAATAAAGTATGACACATAACACATGTTCCACCAAACAAATGACATGGATCTCAGAGCAGTATATAATAACAATTGTGCTGATTTTCCCGAGGGCAAAAGAATCAGAAACAATCTTATTGCAGGAAAAATATATCATGGCTGTTAAACTGATAGTAAACTTGTCTCAGTGTTGTGAACTTGTCATTTAGCCTTTGAGAAAGACTCTGCTGGGGTCAAAACATGAGGCCATTAACAATTTTTTGGCATAATACAAATTATGAAAATTATGATTTTCAGTAACTGAATAATCACAGAATTTGATTTTGTCAAGTTTTCCTTTCCTGCAACAAAAAATAGACCCTGCTAAAGGTCCTAATTCAAACATTTTTTACAGCACATTGCTTTTACGTGCGAAGCGAAAAAGTGCTTTTTAACTAGTCCCAAAGTTTTTCCCACACATGACTTGCACAATCAAGAAAGTAAAGTAGTCATCAAAAAAATTGTTGTTTTTAAACCAATTTTTGTTCAATTCTAGAGAAAACTCATTTAAGAATTTGTTGTTGCTGTAACATTTCAAAATTTAAAAGTACACCATGCAAGATAATAACATAGTTTACTGTAAATGACTGCATTAATTACCATGTAAGAAAAAGATGCCAAATACGTCACTTTTTCACGCATTAATAAATTACATTTTTGGTCACAAGTACCTTCAGGAGGTGAAATAATTTTTCGAACAGAAACCCACGTTTTATGACAAGATTTTTTCCCCAGTTGTCACTTACCGTAGCTAATTTGTGGAGAGCACATTATCACGAAAATGTGCGCTGGTTTTTGTGTAATTTTATGAACAACCTCAGAGCTGGCAATCGCTGATTAGACATCGTCCACAACATGTGTACTGATGTTTATGTGCGATGAGTAGTCTATAGTCAAGGCGGTAATCATCTATCACAGCGCCACCACCACGGAACACGAATCAGCAGCAAGCAGCGCAGAGTAAAACAGCACGCTGCAGCAACACGAAAAAGACTAACTAGGTATTGCGGCCGTTTCAGCAAATCCAATCAGCGCTCGTACGCACATACACATCAGTAAACATCATGGCGTTGACGAGGTTTAATGGTTAATGACAACTACGCCGTTTGAGGTAGGGCACCCGTCGATTAGACGGGTGCCTTGCCTCAACCGTGATAACAGGGCGGTTGGAGCATGGAGGAAGGAAATACAGTTGAAGCAGGACACCCGTCTAAAATTGGACAGGTGTCCTGCCTCAACGGCCCTGTTATCACGCAAGGCACCTGTCTAAATTGAAGATCCCTCAGGAAAAATACGACCGTAATCTGGGGCGCTAGTACGACCATGGAGGTAGAAATGGTACGACCGATGATGTCAAAATTTCAAAAAAGGAGTACAGCGCCCCAGTTACTGGGTGTAATTCTTTCCCTATTCCACTCTATTGAGATCAGCCAATCAGTTTATAAATAAATGTTTACTTCATTTAAGAATACAACTGGCAGAGCAGAATTTAGCAATGATGTGTGTAAAATACAATGATATGAAAAACAAATCATTGCATGTTATGAAAGGGTGGGGAAAACTTAAGGTGTAAACAACACGAACAAAATCTGTTGGTGAAGTGCCCAGTCAGGATCTCACACACACCAAGATAACTACGCGAACGGAACTACATGTATGTTGTTATCACACACTCAAGTATATTAACGTACATACACACACATGCATGTACTGTGGGTATGAATGCACAGCTGGTGCTGTACAGGCCACGCGGTCGGTTATTTCACCAAAACAAAAAACAATTTACAATACTACACTTCACTTATAAAATACCACAACATTTAATATAAACCAGCCATGAAGGGGAAAACATTTCAAGCAAACATGTAGGTTTGCATAGTAGTGTAAGTTTCGTGTGATGAATCTGCGCAAGTTAGTCCGAACCTCGTGGAGTCGGCAGCGTCTACACCTCTTTTTTTAAGTATGTCAAAAAATATAACCGAAACTTTCTACAACGTCACCTGAAAAAGCCCCAAGAATGCAAGCCAAAACGCACGATGTTGAAAGCTATGAATACATTTCCAAGCTCAGAGTGTAATACTATATCACACACCGGACTGTCACATTGTTCCCAGCGGTCAGTATGGAGGAAATTACATGGAATTTGTAGTACACTTACCGTGCGAAGTCCGCTACCGTCGTCCGCCATTATGTTATCTACGCACGGTGTGTTGCATGCATGCTGTATGTACATTGTACATGTACATGTACATTGGGCTGGGTACTGTTTAATGGCGTGACGCGTTCACGAATTCATGCGCTGAATACACCACGCATTCATTCAACAGTGCACACACAGGCAGCGCGAAAAAGCCTGCACGTGGTGATGTCACGTGAAATGGGTGCCACAACCGCTAAATTTTAGAAAAAGGCCGTTGGTGTGGTTTTGTCTCGTCTAAAAACTGCTGTTTTGACTGTATTTTTTGGAAATAATGCAATGTGAAAACCGTGCAGTTATATTTGAAGATGGGACTAGTTGCATTATCAAACAATGTCTTTGTGTTTGGGAGTATTTACCACTGTGTAGTAGGTCTATGTTGTGACCGCGTGGGGGCATGTTGGCTCTATGACCGTTTGACCTCTCTCGGAAATGTACCATTATTCTGTTGAATAAGCTATATAATTTATTATGCTTAATGCCTAAGAAGACCTTTATATTAAATTTAGGTAAGGCTTATGTGAATAACTATAATGGTTTGTGTATAACGATGATCATCTCAATCGACGAGTTGTTGTCACTCTGTCATGGCTGCATACGGGCTCGGGACTTATATGGCACCTTTTTAATGTTAAAGGGATTGTATACGTTTGGTAATTGGAACCCACTGTTTGTTTCAACCCTATATAGTTGTAGATATTCCACCATAAAACTAACCTGTGAAAATTTTATTTCGAAAGGTGGTAGCGTTTTTGAGATAGGCCTATATACTGCCGAAAATCTGGAGCGGTTATCCACGCAGGAAGAATAATCTGCAATTGGAATACACTATCTGAGAAACGTTACTGCAGTAACGCTACTCAGATTCAAATTCTTTTGGGAAAAAAAACTGATATCGTTTTCAATAACCACAGTGCTTCAGGGTGAAAAGTTTCTCAAAATGCATTATAGGCCTACTATCCAAAGCTGCTGTAAGTTCTTACCAAGTAATTTTTTATTGCCATTAATTTTCAGAGTCATTACCAAACGTATATACAGACCCTTTAAACAGAATACAACATTATTATCGCAAAACATTATTTTCTGTCTTCTGTCACATCACAGAACGTTTATAGTTAAGCAAGAACAGTGGAAACAGGTCGATTGGAACTTTTTTTAAATGAAAGATTGAGATTTCAGTAGCTCTGTCAAGTCATTCCCACCGAGAAATGAACACTAGGCCTATAGCCTACATAAGTGAAAATCATTATATTCATTATTACTATTCTAAAAGACCCTGGTCAGAATTGACCCGGATTCCAGGGGGACGACTCATTTGTAGAGGTCAGTGAAATCTGCGTCGAAACAAGTGTCAAACTGATGCAGAACCCAAGTTAAAATCCAATAAAACCAGTTTCTGCGTCACCCTGACCCGAACATGGGTCAGGTTCCTTGCGACCCGGAATTCGGGTCAATTCTGACCCGGGAGTGAAGGGAGGACTATGGGTAAGAGCACAGTCACATAGCCACCCTTAGATCTATAGAGCACAGCCACCCTTAGAGCACAGCCACGCAGCCACCCTTAGAGCACAGCCACGCTTACAGCTACGCAAGACAAACTTTCCTTGGGGTGCCTCTATGATCAGGAAAATGTTTGTATCAGAACACTTGAGGACTACAGGGCCATTGAGGAAATGTGCCGTCCGTTTTGCCACCCTACATCAGGCTTGCCACAGGGGCAAGATTTTGTAGAACGTTTTTGCTGAAGCCCGGTGTTTTTATCTGAAATGTTACAGTGCCTCTATGGATATCTTCCTATATTCAGAATAAATTTGTTGGCTTAGATTTCTAAATGAAGTATCATCAACTTTGATATATATTATGATATACTGTCAGTTTATATAATTCTCTTAGCAGAGAGATATAGGCCTACGTATAACATTTGCAAATCTTTTAAAAATAAAAAATAAAATGAAGTGTTGTGAGCAACAAGCTTGTTACATAATCTCAAAGAAATCGCCGTAGGTTTATGACACATTGTATGTAGAGCTGACCTTGAGTTCGACGGAGAGTTAACATTTCGATATCGCCTTGATTTAATACCCTTTTCATATTTTGCCCAAAGCAATTGGGGTAATTTTATAACCGTGATGATGCCAGATGCCAGATGGTTTTTGAAGAAACAGTATCCTCTGGCGACACATTGTTTACAAAAGAGCCACAGAGCCCGGACAGGCATGATTTGTACACAGCCAATTGGAAGAAAAGTGAAATCTTTGGAGATTGCATCTCAACAACTTTTTCAGTTGTAACAAAATCATCAGATCTAAAGAAAGATTCCAAATTAATGTGTCACATACGTTACTCCAAAGGCGACTGAGATTCAGTGGGCACTGTCGGAGAAGCAAACAATGGTAAAAGATCAAGAGGGCTTGCTCCTGCAGCAACAAGTTTTATGGACACCCTGGAGCCTGGAGCGCGACTCTGGCATTAATCGCCGTGACCTACCAGCAATCATGGAGCGAATTCGAAGAGACAAGTGGAGAGCCATTGTCAGCAAAGCCTCAATTTGATGATGATGACACAAAATGTAAAATTTTCCATTATGACAGTGTATAATCTCGCCTGCTAAAGACGGCCCTGGAATATGCAAGGTCGCTCTTTTTGTATAAACAAAGGTTTTATGGTATAGGCATAATCCTCCACCATTCAACCACCAAAAGCTCCACATTATTCAAAGCAAAAATGATTCCGACTAGTATATTTGACAGTCGTCTTTCCCCCATTACAGATTTGTGGGCCTGTCTTTTTGGTTTTCCGTTAAAAAATATCACCACAACGCACGGACCAGACCAAGTTCGCCCCAAACAAGGCTAAACATAATGCCACTCTTGAAGGAGCTACCAAGAAGACAAACTGAGACGTGAAGACTCAGGGAAACTGATGGGTGTAGGAATTCATATTCATCTTAAAAACATTCTAACCAGAATACGGGTCGCAGGGGTCAGATCCATTTCTGGGTCAGAAACTGTGTCAAACTGATGCAGAATCTGGGGATAATTCCCATTCTTTAACCAGTTTCCTCTGGTCAGCCTGACCCAGAAAAGGTTCAGGCCTCCCGGGTCAATTCTGACCCGGGAGTACCGGTAAGTTAGAGTGTAGAGTGAAGCTAGATCGTAGGATGGAGGGAAACATGGTGATTAACACGTGGGGAAAGGCCATCAGAACCATTAAACGGCTGTTTGTTCCAGATCTCGGCATTGCTATATAGATTTAGTGCAGGCCTAGGCCTAGGCTATATGGTTGAGAACACCAGGCAGGACGCTCATCAAACATCCGTACCCAGATGGTGGGAACCAAATTTGTTAGATTATAATTTATAAGGAATCACAAAACACTTACCATGAAAATATCTGTGTAGAACAGAAAATGAGTGGCTACAGCCCTACGATGAGAAAGAGGTTGTAATGACGAGCCCAAGTCTTCAGTTAACAAACCAGATTTACGATGCGTTTCTGATCTGCACTCTATCTATTTAGTAGCAAGCAGAGCTAGCTCCGGCTTAATGTGACAGCAGTCCATTAGGGGCCGTATATTGTACAGGTATTAACAGCAACAGGTATATTGTGTAGCTTGACCAGTTTCATGAAACACTAATAACTCTCTTGAAATGGGTAAATGTACATTGAATTGATCTTTATCTCAAAAGGTTATAATGACACAGCAAATCACAATATTGATAAAGACACTTTCATCCTAAAATGAATCTTAGTTTAACAAAATTACCCAGGCCTTATTTCCAATATGTCCACAAATATTCTTGACATCCATGCCAATGGCGTTACCAGATGAGGGGGCAGGAGGCAGGAACCCCCTCAGAATCCTTGACCCTCTCTTGCCCCGAGAATGAGATCGACAAAATGCACAAAAATGAATGGTTGAAAAAATAGATAGTTCTAGTCACTGTTACGCCACTGTTCCAGTTAAGTTTGTTTGGCTAAAACTAAAACCCATTTTATTATCGGCACACTACAGAACCTCATTGGATCAAAGATACTATAGTGACCCTTCGTCACAAGCGGCTATACTGTCGGCCACACTCGCCATTTTGGAAGTCGTTTACTGCACTTCACATGGTAAACGTAACGCCGCGTCGCCCAAAATGGGCCCGACACTGTGAGCTTACGGTAGTGCCCTTGTGGGGCCTTTTACATCACAAAGGAACAATGGACCCCACAAGGGAAATCTTTGTTCAACCTGGACCCCTCAAGGGAATTCTTTAGAAAAGGGAATAATAGAACAACAATAGCAGGACCCAAAAAATCGGACCCGTAAGGTTGTGTGTTCCCACAGGGGAATTGACTTCCAAGATGACGCAACAGTTACGATTACTGTGATGATGACGTCAGGTGAATTGGGTCACTACAATAATCATAATCATAATCATAATCAGTGCGTTTTGGCGGCTGTAACCAATAACTGTTTCTGACGTCATAACCGAAACGGTAACCGAGCTCACAACTCGGTTATCGTTCAGTCTGAACAGCAGAACCAACGACCAACAGCCGAACCGGTTATTGGTTGGGGTCGCCAAAACGCACTCCAAGTTTAATGTACTAAACGCAAACTGGTGTCACTAAAGGGACACGTTACCTTGGATTGGGCAATTTGGACTATACAAAGCGTTTGTTATAAAATGAATATTATGGTTGGAAAGATATATTAGAATATAATGATCCTCGAAAACGGTGGTTTCACTTTCGTGATCTTACACGGTTCGCCATTTTGTAGAACCACATTTTTGACTCCACAAAATGGCGGATTGTTTTAATTCACGAAGTAAGGTAAACCACACAATTTCGTGGAATATTTGTGTGGATCAATCCAAGGCACCGTGTCCCTTTAATGTTGTGCATAACACTGATAAGAGTTAAATGCAAATACTCACAACCTACATATTTCATTTACTTATTTTGTTTTTTAGATGATGTTTGCAGATTTGCATAGTGTCGATAATCTCTTTCATAATGTGTAAATCTCTTTTAGGAAGTTTGGGAGACCACAACGGCTTTTTTCAGAGCCAACACTCACCCAAAAGAGATTTATACATGGTTGTACCCGAAAGTACCTCCATGGTTATAGTTATTTCCTACTATTTCGTTTTACGCTAACCAGAGCCATCAGTTTCCCTGGACACAAAAGAATACAAGACAAATACAGCTAAAACTACCTAAATGAATGTAATCTAAGACGTATACCGTATATAGTGCATGGAATGCTAAATTAACTCTTTAGAAATGAGTAAACAGTTATTGTTGATCTCGCAAATCCAAAACCCAATGTTTCAAAACGGTGAAAATCATAAGGCCTTTTTTCACTATTTTCGCTTGACTTCGAATCCGATGACCGATTTTCATAGGATTTCATAGGCCTTTGGTCACATCAAAATGTGGAGACTGTACTGGTCTCTTACAATAACCAATGTTGTTCATGCCTTATAAACCATGGGTCCACCGAGACTACTCTAGAAATAACACCATGCCTACAACAAAAACAAGTAAGTAGAGCGATTCCGTAGGTCTTTTGAGCCATGTGCAAACCTCCATTACGTAAGTAAGATTTGAAACTTTGCATGGTGGGAATACGATATGGAAGGTTTGCGGTGACACCATGTACATAATAAAAATGCTATCTGAGTGGGTTGGGGTTGGTTTCTGAAAAGAAACTCTGAGTTGAGTTGAACGGAAACCTTCAGAACAACTCACATAGAGAGATTATTACATGTACATGGTGTCACCGCAAACCTTCCATAACCTCCATTACACTAGTATAGCCGCACATCGCTACGTGTGGATGGCTATCGTTTCAAATAATCTTCACTGTGCGCGAATTCACAGCGTGTCTTGATTTTTACAGTGTAACATTACAACAGTGGATACGCTTGATCGAACAATAAACAAAATGGGGGCTACACACAGGCAAAACGATTTGGTTTACAAAAAACGTGCTAGCACAAGGAAGGATGTGTAACATTGTCTGGTGTGCAACTGACGGACCGTGCTGTAGGTGTCATTTTGTGCAGCTGCACTACGAAAAACACCGCAACTATGTTTTATAACCCAGAAAAGTGCACAAAAGTGCACTATCGTCGTAAACATAAACATTGACTATTGAAAGAAAGCTTCACAAACAAAGAAACCCGTTATATATTTATTTCAGATTGTTCAAAAGTAACGGCGAGCTCGTTTGGGCAGAACTGTAGGCTGCCTTTTGATTGTTTTTAAACAAGGCTAAAAACCGCTCTTGGTAAGGGGGCTACAATGGCAGGAAGAAAACACTTTTTTTTAAAGATGAAAATAACTCAGGGGAGCTGTCTTAAAACAGTCTAGATATTGTAGTATGGAGGGAAAGTGGGAAACATGCACCGGGCAATGAGTTCCAAAGAGATGCAGTACGTGGAATAAAGCTGAGTGGTGTTGCTTTACGGTTATTCTACATCTCAGCAAAGCAAGAGCGTATGGGTGAGAAGAGGCAGAAGCCTGGTTTCACGCTCAAACATCCTGATAGGCCTACAGGAGGAACTATAGGTCCAGACACCCTGGTGGCACATTCACCATGAAAATATCTGTAGAAAAGACAGGCTGGCTACAGACCTACGATGTGAAAGATGTTGTAATGTTGATCCCAATCCTTCACAAACAAGATTAGTTCCTTTAAAGCAAAGGGACACGTTGCCTTGGATCGGACGAGTTGGTCTAAAAAAAAGCGTTTGTAACCGTTTGTTATAAAGTGTAAGTGGTTAGAAAGACGTCATAAAAGTAGAATACAATGATCCACACACAAAAAATATGCCTCGAAATTGCGTGGTTTTCCTTTTACTTTCGGTCGGCCATTTTGTGGAGTCAAAAATTTGAGGTGGACACTTGTTCTCAAACGTTTGGGGTTCATTGGTACACTAAAATTCGACTCCACAAAATGGCCGACCGTGTTTGTTCACGATGTAAAAGGAAAACCACGCAATTTCGAGGCTTATTTGTGTGGATAATTGTATTCTACTTTTAAAACATCTTTCTAGCCATATGCATTTTATAACAAACGGTTACAAATGCTTTTTATAGACCAACTCGCCCGATCCAAGGCAACGTGTCCCTTTAAGGGGCAGAGCATCTATCTATCATGACAAACGATCAAAAGTCTGAAATAACAATTCCTCATATACAATCATGTTTCAAGACCCGTTCTTTATTGAAGGTGCTAAATCTCAAATGAATAAGAAACTTTAATTTGCAACGCCGGGTGTGGCGTGCAAAGCTTTGGCAACAAAAGAACGTGATAGAAAAACAATTATAGGACTACTGTGTTAAGATTTGGGCAATAACTGTTGAAAATCTAGTCCAACAACATTTTGCAAACACACCAAAGTGAGTCTTCACTGGTATAAATGTTGTGCAACCAAATTCAAACTTTACCCACAGTTGTGGTAAATAAAGACCTTTACGAAACAAAGGTTTATCCACTCACAATGTTGCCCAACACTATGTAACTTCACTAGCATAATAAAAATGATAATAATGATAAAAATGTACTCATTTAGGGTCATAACAGGATTATGTAATAGTATTTCTCATCATAAGGGAGAAATAAAATGTAAATTTAAAACAAATTACAATAAAATATTGAAGTTTCACTCATGAAAATAATACAAAAACAACCCAGTCCAAAACAGACTATAGGTATAAAAACAAAACAGAAAATGACATAAATATCCTTGTAGATTATCATTATTGAAGACTATTACCAGAAATAATAATACATATATAGTTTATAATAACAAACAAAAAAGACGAAAACTATTTTGAAATAAAAGGAAACATATTTGAGTTGAAGGTTGAAAATTGACCCCTTTTGGGAGAACTTACAGGAAGGATCGAATGTACGGGAATGATCCCGACATTACACGCATCTCACAAAAAATTGCTCCAATAAAGCGCACCATATTTCGCCTACAAAGCTACGTCATGCCTGTCTTAAGATCGTTCTTTTCATCAAAATACTTAGTTCTCCAACAAAAGTTGTCTCCGTCACTTTGAACGGGAAGATAATTGTTCTTCTATTTTTGTTCTTTCTTTTTGCAGTTAAAAAATAAAAAATAAAATCAGAGTTAGCCACAAGTCCAGAAACACACAGTCATTTGCTACAGCCTACATTTTGACCCTGATACAGCGCCCAATTTCATAGCGCTGCTTATTAAGCAGACAATAGTGCTGAGCAGTTTCCTGCCAAGCAAAAATAAGCACCAAACCAGTTGCAAAAGGTACATACAACATGAAAGTTTGGCTGGTAACCTTTTTCTATAAGCACTTGTTTATTGCTATGCGAATTCTTGTGCTTAAGCAGCTCTTTATAAATTGGGCACTGTTCGACTCGTGTTTCTTTGGTTCAAAATACTCCATGCATTGGCCACCATCGCCGAGGTCAAACAATGGAACCGTGCATGTACGCACGCGCCACGCACACCTCTCAGCCAATGATAGGTCTTTATTAACCTCAGTGAGGGCGCTGTTTGGGTCTTATGACGTCATATGCAAGGGGGTCTATTTGTCATTCCTGACACATTTTTGGCTGCATATTACAGTGAATGGAGGAAAATAAAAATTGGCTTCGCAATAATAAAGATTTACAGTTATTATATAAGTGGGTATAGGCCTATATCTATATCCCTCCAAAATTATCCCAGGAAGGTTTCAAAGTAGGCTATGAATACAGTATAGGGTCCCAAAACATAAAAAGGAAACCCTGAAATTGCTAGTATACACAAACATATGCAAATCTAACATCATAATTCTTATGGACAGATGTCCAGGCAGTAACTGCCTGGACTATAAAACCTAACCTACAGAATGTTTTCTTATATGTTCTTACCATAAAAACAAAACAATCGGTGGTAATAAAAGTTAAAAAATACTGGTATCCGGTTAATATAATATAATCTACATGGGCCAGGACTGCTGGTTACCTGTAGAAATAATTAGGGTACACCTATGGGTATGATATCTTCGTTTCCAATAGACGCCACTTGGGAGGGAACATATCTAAATTGAGATGTTGGGTGGTTTTTTTCCCTACAAAAAGTTACACTGAATCTTGATTTTTGTTTTCCCCTGTACAACAACCATTAGAGTTAATCACTTTGTACATCAATAAATTACTCAAAGAACTAGGCATCATGCTAGACTATCCGATTTCAGTAATAAATAATTAGTATAATACTTTCAGTATGGGGGATTAAAAAAACATAAAACAATTTGATATATTAAGTTTACCTTTCATGTACCATCCCAAAACTAAAACTCAATCCCAGACAATCGAAGATGAACAATTTCTTTCAGAGGACTGTGCAGAATTGGCTATGGTGTGCAATTTAGGGTCTCTTTGAAAATGGAGCTTCGTATAAAAGCCTAGGTTTCAAAAATGCAACCAAAGCCAACGATGTTGTTTTGAAAAGTTATAGCTTTCGACTAGTAGTAGCCATCATTGTCTGGTTCCCTGCACTTGTTACGTATCTTGAAGTGACATCAGTAAAAGGTGTCAGTCTATTTACCATTAAAAAAAATTCTAGTAAGATCACAAGATTTGTTCGGGTACAAACAATAATTTTTGAGTGTTGAATTATTCAGTAGCCAGACAATATTAAGTAGGCCTGGCTTCAGAAATGTATAAGATATCTTGCCTGTAATTTATGACTTAGTCATAAGCACTTCATTAGTGTGAGTTGCCTTACAACCAGTCCTGCAATCAGCACTGTTTTTACAAGAACAATTTAAAAGGCAATAGGGCTATTCATTATATATTGATTTAGTGTTTACGCTTCATCTAACGTTGTTAATCAACCACCTGTGTTTGGTTGGTTGTACATTTTTCGTATTTATAGCGTCGACTGTTATTCCATCATGCATGAACATGGTCAATGAGCATCCAAAGTCTTGCGCATGGAAATAAAAACAAAGCAAGTTTCCCAGTTTGCTATTATAGACTGACGTAAACAACCATCTGTGAGTTCCTTTGCACATTAAAGAACAGTCGGCAAATTTTCATTGGGCCTTCACCAAACCTATAAATAGGCTCCTGCTCTGGCTTGGGATCCGTCATCAATTTTGGAGCAGTGTACATGTTGCAGTTCTTCGACATCATGGAGCCTGGAGCCAGAATTTGGACCGTAGGTGGCGCCTATGGCTGAGGTTTGGTAAAAAGCCACTCAAGCTAGTTAAAACAAATACATTCCTCAGAACAGCAGATGAATATTGAGGTTACCAGCCGGGATGACATGTGATGTACAATGCTTTTGACTGGTTACCTGTTAACCTCAATTTGCAAGTCAACGACAAATTTTGATTACAGGAGAAACATGGCTCAGTTTCATTGAGCTGCTCTATAAGAAAATGTTGTTTAACAACTTTTTGCTAACTAAATAATGAGCAGGATACCAGTCACAGACGGTACGTAGGAAAATGGTAGTAACCTTATTCTGGTAGGCATAATTTTGTTGTGCTTAGCTACTCTCTTGTGCTCAAGCAGCTTTACGAAATTAGGCCCCAGGTAAGTACAACAAATTGCTAAGCACAGAAAATGTTGCTTAGCAGAAACATACCACCAGCCAAATTTGTCTGTAAGTTTATGTTATTGCCACTGGTGCTCTGCTGTTTTTGCTTAGCCTTTTTAAATTAGGCCCTAGCACTGCCTGGTGATCAGCCAATACGGTGTGTTTTATACAACATAATGGCTGAATGGTTCCCAACATGTTCTTGCTCAATTAAGATTAAAAAAAGAAAGAAAATGAAGCACTAGTTTAAAAAGGTCAAAATCGCCGCACACATTAAACGGGGAACATGTCCAGTGATAAAAATTATTCTTACATACAGAACATTGCCACATGAAATTACACACAATTTTGTCTAAATGCCTAGGTATGGTACAAAATGTAGAAGTTAGGTACACTGGTTCCCAGTCGGTCTATATACAGCTAGACATACAAAGTCTACATCAAGGAATGTAGTATAAATACAGGGTACCAGTTTAGTAAGATATAGCTCTAATTTAAAAAGAACGGTAATCATACAATTTTTTTTAGGTCTTCACGATTCGGATCATTCCAAGTAAAAATTCAGCTCAAGCAAAACAAAACAAAATCACGTTATATTTGGAGTCATATTATTACACATTTTCAAGGACACAGTAGTGAAAATGATATTCCTAAGCCTAAGACAATTTCATGGCTTTAATCGGCCAGCTATGTATAATCTATACATTCTTCATGCAGTCACTGCAGCATTGATTTACCAGTAGATGCACATAATTATTAACATAGTATATACATGAATTTGTTTAGTATTAGTGTTAACAAGACAACTTAGTAGTACAAACTTTTCCCCCTTTTTTCCAAATCAGCAAGGTTCCGAGATCCAACACAAAATGGATTGGTTTTTCTACTTGATTAAATACAAACCACAAATCCTACTGTTGGTTCTCAAAATCTCCCTAATTATTATATAAATTATACAATTTTTTTTCTTCATTTTGAGCTTTCACTTTTTTAAATATAATTTTACAACTATCTATTTTCTATTAAGTACATTTTTTCCACATGATATTCCCTTTGCCAACCACCTTGCTAACTTTAATAGCGTAAGTCCATCTTCAAAGTCCTTTTTTAAAAACCAATTTCGTTTCACTATGTACTATAGGAGCTCTTGTTGTTTGAGAGTTCGGAGACAACAACAATTCCAATGGGGATAAACACCTCCCAATTGGGGATAGTTTGGTTGTAATTGTCACCTGAATGTATCCCGATTGAGGTCACTGATATCCTCCTTGGCTGAAAAGAGTTCCAATGGAAAGATCAGCTCCCATTCAAGATAGCTTGGTTGTTATTGTCACCCAAAGTTTTTCTGATTGGGAAAAATAATATCCTACTTGGGAGAAAGGAGTTCTAATCGGGACAGCAGCTCCCAATTGGGATAGCTTGGTTGATATTGTCACCCAAAGGTCTCTTGAGTGGGACCAATCCTATTTGGGAGAAAGGAGTTCTAATCGGGATAGCAGCTCCTAATTGGGAGAGCGTGGTTGATGTTGTTACCCGAGGGTCTCTTGAGTGGGTCTAATCCTACTTGGGAGAAAAGAGTTCTAAATTCGGGACAGCAGCTCCCAATTGGGATAGCTTGATTGATATTGTCACCCAAAGGTCTATCGAGCGGGACCAATCCTACTTGGGAGAAAGGATTTCTAATCGGGATAGCAGCTCCCAATTGGGAGAGCGTGGTTGATGTTGTTACCCGAGGGTCTCTTGAGTGGGTCCAATCCTACTTGGGAGAAAGGAGTTCTAGTCGGGATAGCAGCTCCCAATTGGGATAGCTTGATTGATATTGTCACCCAAAGGTCTATCGAGTGGGACCAATCCTACTTGGGAGAAAGGATTTCTAATCGGGATAGCAGCTCCTAATTGGGACAGTTGATTGATATTGTCACCCCGAAGGTTTCCTGACTTGGACCATGCTTGGACCATGCTTGGACCAACCATGGAGGTAGGACCATGGAGGTAGGATTACCTCAATGGACCAACCATATCCTCCTGAGGAGAAAAGAGTATCAGAAAAGGGTTCTCATTGGGGCAGCAGCTCCCAATTGGGGTAGTTTAGTTTAATTGTCACTCGAAGGTTTGCAGACTTGGACTAATAATATCCTCCTTGGGAGAAAGGAAAGCCAATCGGGGTACATAATTGGTAACATCCATCTTGTAAGCAGTACTAACTTTTCTGTTTTTCTGAAGAAACAACAATTTTCTTTCATTTTGTTACTGTTAATTGAACAGAATGTTTGCAAAGATGAATGTATCAACACTCCAATTATTATGAATCTTATTTTCAAAGTGATATGGCTGGAGTGTGGTTAAGGTAAGTGGCTGACACCACAACTCCACAGAAGTTCGTCTTCAAATAGTCCAATGAGGTGCAAATGAGTCGTAACTATTCCTTAAAATAGGAAAATAAATTGTTGCAAATTCGCCTTTTTTTTTCTATTCAAGATTCAATATCAGTGAGATTGCTACACCTAGGACGATATTCATAAGGCCTGTAAGCGGACTTATTTTTGCTTACGGAACACCCAGTAGCAGAATTTCTATTTCATAAACACTGCTAACCAAAGCTAGCTTGTCAGCAGTTCTTGTAAGCAAATGAGTAACGCAACAATGCAAATGCACTGTGGACGCACATACGCACTGTCTTCTTGATCGTTTATGAAATCCACTTTTGCTTTATGTATGTATTTCTGCTATAGTAAGCAAAAAAATTAAAAATAATTGCTTAGCCGGGAACCGGTCACATGTAAAGAACATTATATGGGAGCATGACAGGTTCCCTATTTCTGCAAAGTAATATTTTTCTGCTGTAGTAAAATTTTGTAATAAGCAGCTTTCTGAAAAAGGGGCCGATGTCAAGTCATTCATTATGCAACAAATAAAGGTAGGCTCGCAATCTACTTGAGGGACTGATTGCCAGAAAACATTATTTGTACGTTTCCTTCGGGAGTAAGAGCAAAAGAACATCAACGGAGTGACTTTATGCTCACCCTTACATAATATGCATCATGCACCTTCGCTCTTTGCCATTACAGGGTCAACTCACTCAGCGTTCACAAAGCACACTTCCATGTTGGCCCCTAAAATGGAGCAAAATGGTATCATCAATTCTCGCCATGTCATTTGGAAAAGTCTACCTCTGTCCTACAAGAATTATCCGTAACAAAACCCAACCCTTAAAAAAACAGAGCCCTAACCGAACTCGTTAAACGTTTCTCTTTTCTTACAAAAGGGTATATCTCAACAGGGTGTACCGGACTACATTTCACATTGACACTAGGGAGATCCGTCTTATACAAAATTGTATGAATTACAGTAGTTAAAATGTTGGGGGGATTTATTTATACTGGTAACGTTTCCTGGAAGGGAGCTGTCGCTAGGTGCTCGGTCCTGGTAGCATTTCTACATAGTTTTCGGGAACTAGACCTGTTTTGCCGTTCAGTGTACCTAGGAGCCAACCTTTCTCTTTCGATGCCCTAACTGTGAATTAAAAATGGAGGGAAGAAACAGGGGAAAGTGTTATCTTATTATCTGGAATAGGTAGGATACCAACTTGTAGGCTCAAAGCAGAAAGGACTTTTAAGACCTAGAAAGACCCAGTCGGCTAAGAGTAGAAAAGACTTATAAGACCTAGAAAGACCCAGTCTGCTCAGAGCAGAAAAGACTTATAAGACCTAGAAAGACCCAGTCGGCTAAGAGTAGAAAGGACTTAATACCGAGTTCTTATATAGCGCTTTATCACACCCAATGGGCGTATCAAAGCGCTCAGTATTTTTTTCCTGCAAGGTATGCGGAGCTAAGTTTTTGTAGTATGAGACCTATCCCTTTACATAGCACCATGCAATGGTTTGCAAGGTGCTGTGACACAACATGCAGCCAATCAAACCAGGAACACCGGGGTTAACCCCTTCTCTTTACGATAATTGCACTGGGTTCTTTTACGTGCATTACACAACACACGGGACCTACGGCTTAACCTCCCATCCGAAGGACGCAGCAATAATGGTTAAGTGTCTTGCTTAAAGGCCCTGTACACTATTGGTAAGATCGAAAAACACAAATGTTCACAGATTCACACACAACTTACATGAGTTAAAGTAAGTAATGGTTGAAAGAGTTCCTTAAAACATTTCTGCCTAAAATGCTATCGTTTCTGAGAAATGAGTAAAACAATAGTTTTTATCACGCGTGATATTTTGAAAAAACAGAAAACACATAAGGTCTCTTTTCACTATTTTCTCGTGCTCTCGATGACCAATTGAGCTCAAACTTTCACAGGTTTGTGTTCATGTTGAATGGACACTGATTTTGAGCTGTTACCATAAGTGTACAATACCCTTAAGGACACAAGTGTCACGACCGACCGGTACTCGAACCCACACTCTGCTGATCAGAAACACCAGAGCTTGAGTCCAGTGTTCTTAACCGCTTGTCCACGCCACGCCACGATGACTTCATAAGACATACATGTACAGGCACATTGGGGTGTTAGTCCTTTGGGTTCTTTCTAGGTTTTATTCTGCCCCCCAAAATAATACAAATCTACGCACTTTGAATTTAACATATGGAAAAGTAGTCTCTTTTGCGCTCGATAATTAAACACGCACTCAAAGTACAGGCTGAAAATCAGTATCTCGATGCAAAATGCTTGGCCACGAAAAATTAAAAAGATGTACAAGAACGGGGTGCTCGGCATTCTAATTTATATTAATTTGTCTTTAAAATCATTGTGATTTTATTTAAAATGATCACAATAACTCGTCGGACGGTCATGCAAAATGTTTTTCTAAATAACCCAAAACGCAGCATTTTAGATAAATAGTGTGTGGCCTACACGGCGCATTTCCAATAAACAACTCTGCCCTCTGATTGTGAGACGCCCTCATTCGTTAACTAAATCACTTGTGTAGGTGGGGTTTCCACCTTTTCCCACTGTAACTATTCTTTTTCCTTGTGTATCAACTTTGCTGTGATTGGTTGAATATTTTCGTCGGACAGTATAAAACAGTGAAAACATCAAAACTGTTTTCCAATCAAATGCGATGTAACTTCACACCACGGTACGGTTCAATGTATTACAATTTGACCTCTGTGTGTATACCACCCGCGCGCGCACGCACACAGTGTTAATGCACTGTGCATTATAAACACAGCGCTTTGATTTATTGAGACTTTTCCTATTAAACTTTTCCATATGAGCAGACTCTGCATAAAAACAGTTTTGAGTGGCATGTCATGGCTGTGTGTTCAAGCGCACTGGACTCATGCTCTGGAGTTTCTGACCAACAGAGCATGGGTTCGAGCTGTGGTCTTGACCTTAAGCAAGACACTCAACCATTATCACTTCGTCCTTCGGAGGGACGTAAAACCGTAGGTCCAGTGTGTTGCAGTGTAATGCACATAAAAAGAACCCAGTACATATATTGTTAAGAGAAGGGGTCCACCCGGTGTTTCTGGTATGGTTGGCTGCAGATTGCGCCACAGCACCTTGTAAACCATCACATGGTGCTATGTTAATAAATGGGTCTTATATTTCAACAAAGCTCTGCACACCTTGTAGACAAAAATAATGAGCCCTTTGAGATGCCCTCGGGTGCTATAAAGCACTAAACAAGAACTGCATATTATTATTATTATTTGCACTTTTCAAACATGAGAACAAAAAATTGTTTCTTTTTTTGCACTGATGTTTGCCTTAGTTTGCAGTTGGCAAAAACTCAAGCAGTGAATCTACATACAAAAGGCATCGACCCCTTGCACGTGTTTCAGATGCGACTACAGCCTGCACATAGACTGGCATTTTGGGAGTCAAAATTGGAAGATATGCAGTTCTATCGCCACACAGAGTCATCTAAAATGTGCCCTTTACGGTAACACATGGGAAATCTGATTCTAAAACTGGCGCAACGAATATTTAGCATTGGTGATGACGTCAGTTGAATTAGGTCAATCTAGATGTGTATCATGAAGACATCATGTCAGCCATGTTCCCTGACTGCAAAGCAATCATGAACACTGACTTCCATTTAAAAAAACAGGGGCCTGGCCATTGTCCCGCCATGCCCAAGGCTCGAATTTAGGGGACAAATCTACAAGACCCCAGGGCTTGTAGGTTACAATATTTACTTGACCAGTACTTATTTTATATGACCAGAAAGTAATGAGAAAGAACTTCCCACCCAGTTAAAAATGTCCATGTAAACAATTTGTATTTGAACAAGCAATGTAAACTGTTGCAAACAAGCACTAAGAGATTATCTCATTAATTTTGTCTTATGGTATTGAGTATGCTTCAATACTCAACACAATTGGAAAATACTTACCAGACTCAAAGTCAACATTGAACATCATTTTCTTTATTTATTACACATTGAGGTACTTTTAATCAATTGAAAAACACAAGACCACCGGACTTGTCCAGTCTTTAGTTTACTGCCCGATGCTAAAATCACT
Source organism: Plazaster borealis (assembly GCA_021014325.1). Lineage (NCBI taxonomy): Eukaryota > Metazoa > Echinodermata > Asteroidea > Forcipulatida > Labidiasteridae > Plazaster > Plazaster borealis. The sequence continues at coordinate 22,388,980 of CM037457.1, read as the reverse complement.
GGCCTCGGGCCTGCAGTCCAGTGTTAAATTCGAGCCCCGATTAGCCTCAATTTTGATAACTTAGTTTTATGACATGTCATGGCTGAGCGGTTTAGTGCATCAAACTCAAGTCATCAGGGTGTGGGTTCGAATCCCAGTCATGACACTTGTGTCCTTGAGCAAGACACTTAACTATAATTGCTCCTTTTCACCCAGGGGTAAATGAGTACCTGTGAGGGCAGAGATGGTTTTATGTGATTGATTTAGCTTGGTGCACTACACATTTGGCAGCACAGGCTGTATACTCCCAAGGGAGCCGAGATGGTTTAAAGAATGAAATAAATGGCCCAGTGACTAGGGGTAATAATGTTGTAGTGCCAAGAGCGCCACTGAGTGACGGATTTGAGCGTTATATAAGAAGCCATTATTATTATAATATGTTCTTTTGTTTTAAATGGCAGTACCACAATGAGATTATAGTGTTGAAAGAGCATACTATCCATCTTTGCAAAAAATGTGCTATGTCATTAAAAAATGTCAGAAACAAACAGGAGATAAAGGTTAAACAATATTGTCAAATATTTGCTCAAAGTTTTCAAAAGTTCATGCCGGTAAATTGCAAACCGTTTAGAATTATTATTCTGAGTAGGTTGATGGAGGTTGCACTGTTAGAAAAGGCAGGCACTAGAAATATCAATTTTACTCTTGAAAAAGGGAGCATAAATACAGCCTTGAAGGTAAATCAGACATTAAAAATGGAGCATAAATACAGCCTTCAGGTTAAAATCAGGCATTAAACAAGAGGTGTTACGACTAGGAATTGTTTTTTGTTTTTGTTTTTTTCAAGCAGGGGGGGAAGACTCACCATTAATTATGATCTGATTTGGAACAAACGAGAGCTCTGATTCGTTGTCGGCGTCGCATGCATATAACGTCCTCACACAAATATCCCTGTCACAATAAGGATACCAGAGAGTGGTTTTTAGAGCAAACAACAAAGATTAAGCAAACCAGGGGAGAGGGGCATTCATAGACAAGGATGGTTCAAACATGCACAGAAAAAGTTTGAAAGTCCGAAAAAGCTTCTTGATTTAATTCCCCCTGGAAACCCTTTGAACGTTGCTACCACAGAACAGCCATGGCCAAGTTCGCGCAAGGACTATCGTTGACCATAGTTTGACTACATTAGCCCAAACTCTGTCTAGTCAACGATGGTTGGACTACGCTAGTCGACTATTTGGAACCAGCCTACTGGGCATGGTTGCATGGCTGGCTATCAATAGCCGTTTTTATAGCACAGTGCAGATTGGACCAGTTATCAGTAAATGATAATGACGTTGAGTCGCCAGTTGCATTGACATGACATGACTAGAGTCGTTTGCACTATAACTTCTGTGCGCATGTCCTACGCATGTCACTAAACAACCACTAGTTAACCGTTGGTCCTTGCCCGAACTTTACCCATGATGATCAGTATCTGGGAGGCAAATTTATAGACTGTGCACGTCATTTTTGGGACCACTTTGGCCTCACATACATTGTTTTAACGTGGGAAGGAGACAAAACTTGCACACTTTAACGGGTCTCAATGTTTGAAAATGTTTGAGACTTGCACAGTCTGTTGTCGCAATGCATGCCCAGTGATGCCAAAAAGCGCTTCAAATTATCTCATGCCTTGGAGCATGGGGCAACAAAAAGTACACCACTGCTCAGCAGAAGAACAAAGTTGTTGAACAGTGTAAGGCGGGCAACCAGCCAACAGCATGGTGGTCTACATCAAACTGTTAAACCGGTATCCACTTTACTTGGTTAAAAGTTGTATTACAGTGGCTGAAAGGCACTCTTTATAATGGGCCAGCAAGCTTAATGATCTTTTCCGAAGATCTCCCATCAGAAATTGTGATTTTTTGCTTAAGGGGTTTGCTTGAACCACCCTTTACAACAACCTCAAAGGTGACAATTCATTCAGATAAAAAAAAGAACCACTTGTGATACCCCACGCCAAAATCAGGCACTTCTTGTAAATTGTAAAGACAACTGAAATATCAGCCTAGATATCAATGTGATGTGTTGAGAAATATTTACATTATAGGTTCCTGGAATGACCTTGTGTGAAAACGAAAAATCCTGAAAATTGGAAAACAATTTCCTCTTGGAGTGGAGATGAAGCTCCCAAAGTGTACAGAATGGTACACTGGTGGTTAACAGACGGTCAGCGTAATTTCAAATAGACATCTGAAGGTCTGGTCAGAACAAGGGCTTTGGTCCCACTCTTCATTACAGAAGCAGGGCTCGATTTCACAAAGAGTTAAGATTGATCTTAAGTGTGAATCAATCTTAATTGCTAAGCAAAGTGTGATGTCACAATACAAATCACTATGGTAATACTGACAACTCATCATGTATCTTCTTTCCTGCCCTATGGCAGCAGTTTTTAAAGGTGCTTAGACCCAATGTGAATAAGCCCTGTATAAATGATGTATGTATATATGACATGGTATTACCAGCAGAATGGGGACAGCAAAACAAAGGAACACAATAGGGACAATGCTGTCCTCACATTGGAATCCTTTTTGTATTTTTATGTTCTTACATTTTTTCGTGCGCTTAGTCTATGGAGAGTGTTAAGTTAGAGGGACAAAGGAAAGTCCTCACATTGATAGCAATAAATTGATACACGTATTTATGTGTGTAAGTTTTTTCATCTCAGTGATGGAAAGTTCAACTCTTCCAAGAAAATCTGAAGGAACAGGGAGATCAGTGAAAAATCCAGAAATCAGGAAAAAACCTGACGAAATCACAAGCCTGAGACCTAATCAGGTGTTATTTCAAAACTCATCCTCTCATCTATTTGATGAGCAATTAAAACCCAGTGTTGAGTTTTGTTCGGAAGTGCCTGGTTTTTAGCATGGAGTGTCACACTAACACGAAGGTATTAGTTAACACGTCTGAATCTTATAATGGTTAGCATTGTTAGTAATAAATATCAATAACAGGAAGGCATATAAATAACAGTCGGTTGGAAGTAACGTAGTAAACAGCACATGGCATTTTTTTTTTTTTTTTTTAAGTGGCGAGGGAATAGTTGATTTGTTCACATTTAGGACTCAGGGTTTTTTCACTCGTTTCATGCATTGCACTTTCTTCATGCACACTTACTTTTTACTAGGATCTGATTCAATTAAACGTCTAATATCACTAACAGGTTGGAATCCAGAAGTATCTGAACTGCTGGATCTGAAAAAATGGGAGGGTGGAATAACAATAACAACAAATACGATCAAATGTGGTACTTTGATACGTAACTACTTCCTTCTTTCTCTTTAAAGTGCGCTTGGGAAGGTTTTGGTTTTGGTTTTGGTAGTGCATGGTGGATGGTGCAAAATCTTCAGCTTTGAACTGACAGAAATGATACGATGTGCGGTGCAGACACAATGTGGTTGATATACTCGTTAGTTTAATGTCACCCTAAATATCAAATTTGGGGTATATTGATATTGATTTCGGGCCTACTTTTACAAAATGAGATTATCAAAAATTGTTACAAATCAGGGAACCCATTGGGACAATAACAGCCATTGGGGGTAGATTATGTATACCCCGATTGGGACTCTCTCCCAATGAGGAAATGAACGGTCGCCACTTGGGTGACAACACCTTTTTGGGGGGTAGATTATGTATACCCCGATTGGGACTCTCTCCCAATGAGGAAAGGAACGGTCGCCATTCGGGTGACAACACCTTTTTTGGGGGTGGATTATGTATACCTCGATTGGGACTCTCTCCCAATGAGGAAATGAACGGTCGCCGTTTGGGTGACAACACCTTTTTTGGGGGTGGATTATGTATACCTCGATTGGGACTTTCTCCCAATGAGGAAATGAACGGTCGCCATTTGGGTGACAACACCTTTTAGAGTGGGTGACAATTTATGTTTATAAAAAAAGAACTTTCAATGAGCATTGAAAGAAAGAAAAAAAAACTACTCATGGATAATGTGATGTAATATATGATATCTCACATGTACGGTCAACTTGTGCAGGACTTAATTTCAAAGAGCTGCTTCAGTCGGAAAATTTTGCTTAACAATTTTCTGCTCAGCAAAAATAAGCAGGAAACCAGTGACAGGCGATTATGTGTGATATGGCATTTTGGCTGGTAACCTTAATCTTGGTAAGCAAACTTGTTTGAGCTTAAGCTATTTTCTGCCCTTAATCATCATCATCATCATCATCATCCATCGACCGCAGTCGAGATCAAAGAGACACTCTGATAAGCCATACTGGTTTTTCCGACATAGCTTAAGCAGCTCTACGAAAAAGGGCCGTGCAGCTCAACAAAACAATGGTCCGACAGATTAATTTGATTCATTTGAAAATACTTTCATTTCCGCATGCGCGCCCTAAGCGTTCTACAAGCGCCATACAAGCACTCGAAAGATTTGCGTGCACGCAAAGAAGTAACTTTTGGTGAGCCAATCAACGTTGATTTTCAGTGTTTCCCTACCAGGGGTTGGTGACGAGACGTATCGCCCAAATCGGCCCGATAGGCTAGCTTGTGCATGGGCAGAACCCCGGACACTGCCCTCAAATCACCATAGCAACACTCTAGGTCCCCCCTCTGGTCCTTGCTCTATGTAAACATACCAATTTGTATTTTGCATCGTGGCTTATAACAAGTGAAAAAGAAAATGTCATCTGCTACTTGCTGAAAATTAGTAACCATCTAAAAACAACATTTTTAAAAGTAAAAAATTCACAATGTACTGATTTTTTTTTCAAAAGCATAAAACATACAAGTAAGTTTTCCACTGAAGTACATTTGAGAAACTGAATTATGGCTTAAGCTTAAGGTAGCAAAAACTTAAGAGCGGAAACAAAAAACAGAGGAAAAGTAAATGCACAGTACTGAAAGAATAACAATGAAGGACAATGAACCTTTGTTCTACGATAAAATGGAATTTCATGGTGATTATTTGCAAATGATATTTCTTGGCTGAAAAACACATGCCCTGCTAAAAAAAGTTTAAAAAACCCTACAAACCTATGATCAATGTCAAGATTATTTTGTTATGGATATGTGTTTTTTAAAACAAACATGGCCTCTTAACGCTATGGTGAGCAATGCCATACACATGCAATCTTACAGATGCGGTTTGTGGGGCCCTTCCATTGTTGCTCTATTGTTGCATTTTATAAAGAATTCCTCCCACGGTACAACTTGAACAAAGACAAATTTCTGGGGCAGCCTTTTCCATTGTTTAAAGTACCCCGCAAGGGCTTGTGCGTCAACCTATGTTCTGCGATCCAGTAAAACCATAACTACTTTTTGTTCTCCCATTGTTTTGACTGGGTTTTTTTTAGCAACATCTCCATTGGTTTTGTACACAATGGCAAAGCGTTGTTGTCCTTGGTCTGTCAAAACACACGGATCCCTTTGGTTAAGGTCCTCAGTTTCAACAGGTTTGTTTGTTTGTTTAGATGATCTTCCCGTCAAGGGAACTCGGCAAACTCCCACAAGGGGATATAAACACCAAGCTGGCAACAGCCAATCTCTCTCAGACAAACATTGGTTTAACATCTCTGATTATGAATTGCACAAATCAAGACATTGTGATTCAGTAACTAGACAACAATACTTATTCTAGTCATTGTGAAATCAGCGGATAACTTGGTAGGATTCGAACCCACAAAATTATGATTGCAATGGAGCATGGTAGACATACTCATACACAACCAATCTTTACAATTCAGTCAGTAGGTCCTTCTATTGTTGCTCTTTTGTTCCCATATCTGAAAAAATCTTCTCCAGGGTAAAAGATTGAACATGAAAACTCTGTCGGGAAGCATTGTGCCATTGTTAAGGGACCCCACACGTGCGGATGCATAAGAAAAGAAGAAGCAGCACTAACAAGAAAAAACAAAAAAACCACACACCAAGCATGATCACACCAATAAACAGGGCCAAATTTCATAGAGCTGCTTACCCACAAAAAAGGTAGCTAAGCACAACAAAATTATGCTTACCAGAATATGGCTACCAGCCATGCCAATTGTCATGTACAATCTATGACTGGTATCCTGCTGATTTTTGCTTAGCAGAACATGTCTAAGCAATATTTTTTGCTTAAGCAGCTCTATGAACATGGGCCCAGGTCTCAATTTCATAAAATTGCTTCGCAAAAAACAATACTTATACAAATTTTATCATAATTATCAGCTAGCCCTTTGAAGAACTTTCATTTCTGTACAATCATCACACACACCGTTTTAAAATGCAGCTGTTTATTTTGTAGCCCATTCAAACAAAATTATCGCAAAAACGCTGATGTTAAAATAATTGTTAAGATATAATTGGGAGGAAGACCCATTTCTGAAAAAAGGGGTTGTTCACTTTTGATGCTGCAAGCGATAACCAAAAAGGGTCTTATATCTTCAAAGAAAAGATAATTCATATCATTTCTTTCCTCTCTTTTTTATCTTTCTTGTTAATACTCCACATAATTTCTGTCCCCTTTAAAAAAAAAAATCACTCTTGCCAATACTGCAACTTCATTTTTACATAAAATACTTAGATCAGAAGGGTTATTACTTTTGTATATATTTTTTTTTATTTTTTTTTTAAAGGACTATATTGGTGTTCTTTCAATATTTTGAAATGACGAAAGAAAATTGTGAAATAGAGAAGGTAGGTAGCAAGGATTGGGTGATCCATTGGAAGGAAGATAAATAAAAACTTACTGAGAGGCTGAGGATGTGCTTGTGTTAGAGCTAGCGGAAGCACTCTTGTTTCGTGTCTGTACGTCACGACAATCTCTATCAAATCTGTCAATTTGAGGCAAAAATGCTGAATTTTGATAGCGGATGAAAATGATAAACTATCTATCTATTTCATTCTTATTTTTCAGAATCACATCATCCTGCTTCCTCCGTAAAAAAGTTAAACGATGAAGTTACTGCTGAACTTGAGCAAGAGTTTGGACCAAGATGGACTGGTCTATTAAGAGGGTCTCCAAGGTCAACCTAAGTTTTGTGATGCACTCATTTTCCGATATAAAGAGTCCTCATGAAAGTGGACAACAAATTTCAAGGCTCTAGCTGGTGGTTAAAATCGTGTAAAATGCCATTGTATTTTATACTCTTTCAGGTTGAAATCTAAAACATGACGTCATTTGATATCAACAACAAAATGGGTCTGTACATTCCAAAAAATAGGTCTGTACATTCCAAAAAAAATTGCATCAGTTAAAAGTTAAGAATTCAATCCCTTTTTGATTGAATATCATCACAATTCAGGAATGAACTAAATATTTCAAGTACCAAAATGTACAGACCAATATATATTTGAAATGCAACACCATTGAATGTTTTGGGGTATTGCCAAATTTACACTAGTAGGGTATCAAATACACTATTATAATGGATATGGCAGTGTATCATTGCATTACATGAAGATCCCAGCATGCAATGAATAGGATCTTCAGAATAGATGCGGCATAAACAGCTTCACTAGTAGCCACGCTATCAGCCGCTTTTTTTTTTGCTGCAAAATAAATATAAAATCTAAAAAATATGGAATAACTCACATTTCATCTGCTCTTGCCAGGGGCGGTCTTATAATATGGCTTGGTGCGCCTAGAGAGAAAACAGAAGGAAAAAAAACCCCACATTCAGTGCTTGAAAACACTCAATGGTGAGTCTCATATTTTCAAATGAGCAACAATTCTTGGATAACAATGAATTGACACACTTGCATATCAAAAGAGAAAACAGACAAAAGTATGTATTCAACCCTTCCATTTCATTCATTTCATTTCATTTATTAATTCTGGTTGTGAAGCCAAGGACTCTCAGAGAAGCGAACTCAATCACTATACTAGCCAAGAACCCCATGGAGAGAAGACAAGGAAAGAAGTTTCAGTTTTAGATGTGGGAGGAAAAACCCAGAGAATTATTCCAGGGAAAACCCACGCAGTCAGGTAGGGACTTAAAAACCCAATCTACATAGTGGCCCCGGCGTGATTTGAACCGGGGTCCTAGAGGTGGAAGGCGATGAAAGATACCACTACACCAACCTGACCACCTGATCATTGTGTAATTGAACGTCAGTGCAACCAAAGAGATTTCTGTTGTTCTAAGCTATTGAGCGTGCATCAATGTATGCAGGACCGGGTTAGCGAAGAATTAAACACATGCTGCACATAAAATTCCCCTCACCAGTTCTAACATCTCAATATCAATCACTAAATAATTAATTAAAGTGAAATAAAAAAAGTTGCATCCCCTTATGGTGATCCCTCTGCTGCAGCTTCCTAGGTTGTATCGTTAACTTGGGTGCGATCCCTGGCTATAACGGCAGTTACAGGTTGAATGACTTCTGACTGGCACCCCCGAACAAAGATACTGACCAAATTGGGAGACCACCAACATAAGGGCTAGATAGCTCAGTTGGTAGAGCATCGGCACGTTAATCCGGAGGTCGCAGGTTCACGTCCCGCTCTAGTCAATTTTTCTTTGTTCAACCCAAACATATTTAAAATTTACCCAGTCAGCTTTCCTTGTGGTTTATGGTATAATACAAAATATAACTCAACTACACAATTGAATCACAACACAGAATTTAGTTTCAAAGAAGAAAAAATAATCGCATCAGGGCTCAGTGTAGAATCTCGAGCTAGTCTCTTCCTGTACACTACTGCAGACAACTCTGAACCAAACCTTTTGCCTAATGGCAACTGACCACCATAAAGCAACAGCGGCTACTTATTCCATTGATTGCTCTTTTTCTACAGGCTAAAATTTGTTAGCAGTGAACAAGCTCAACTTTACATAGCTCAGCTTGCAGCAGCCAAACTGGACTCAAAACTAAAAGCAACTAAAAGTTATGTATAGGCAGTGTTCGAGTTAGTGGCTACAACTTGATCATCACGTGAACAAGCGTTGAGGCATGGGAGGCCCTCGGCAACAGCCTCGGCAACAGCCTCGGCAACAGCCTCGGCAACAGCCTCGGCAACAGCCTCGGCAACAGCCTCGGCAACAGCCTCGGCAACAGCCTCGGCAACAGCCTCGGCAACAGCCTCGGCAACAGCCTCGGCAACAGCCTCGGCAACAGCCTCGGCAACAGCCTCGGCAACAGCCTCGGCAACAGCCTCGGCAACAGCCTCGGCAACAGCCTCGGCAACAGCCTCAGCAACAGCCACAGCCAGTAATTTGGACAAGGTCTAACTTAAATTGATTATGCAACCTAGGAAGATCCAAATCTTAGACTGCATCAAAGAGAACAATCAGTAACAAGTTATGAAAGCCTACTGTACTTATACAAAGACAAAGGCTACATATCAATATATAACAAAGTACATGAGACAGTTGTTTCCACCAAATCATGTCTTAAAACACAAGTGTTACAGGCATGATATTTGGCCCTTGGAAAAAGAGTAGGACAATTTTTATTGAGTACAAGGGCTGACCTACATGTACATCTGGTGTAGGCTTTAATAGACTTTTCAGGCTATTCAATCACAATTTTTCTGATTTTTTTAAGGGAAAAAAAAAAAAAAAAAAAAAAAAAAATCGAAAATCAGACTAAAGTAGGAAGAATATAATGCCTGGTGTTACCGCAAACTCTATTGAATAACTAAGGTGGCATTAGAATAGTCAATGTTTCAACAATTTTGAATTTTTTTCCGATTTTGTGGGTGGGTGGGTCAAAAGAAACAACTGAAAATCAAAATTCAATTTTCAATTAAAATAGTGGAAAGAACAGATCTTAAAGGGATCTGTTGTGTCTGTGCTGTTCCAGTAATTACCGGTCAACCTTGTTTCGATAGCCGACCTCCGTGCTTGTTGGAGAGATAGCTGAAATTCCTCTTCTGTTTTAACTACAAAGTTGATACTTGAAACCAGGCAAAAGCTTAGAAAACTCCTTGGCTCGGAGGACATTGATCTAAAATAGCTGCTTCACTTGAGGCATTACTTTGTTCTTCACTGTAAATGCTATATTAGATAGTCTGTCAATATTTAAAATTAAAAAGTGTGTTGGTCAAAACAATTTCGAAAAAAATATCAAAATTTTAAACAATGATTATTCTGAAAGGACCTCGAAAGCTATTAAATTTCTGCTAATGTCTGGCACTCTACTCGAGACAAAGCATCTCTTGAGACTATGGTGCGGCGGTGTTAACTTGGCGGCAACTTCTTGGATTACAATATGATCCAACATCAAAGTACAAGCAACAAGCGTGACGAGTGACGACAACGTAGTGTCGTACAAGAATCACAAGGCAACATGTACGCTATTGGTTATTTATGCAGATTTGAATTTAAGTATATACTTGGTGTCTTTGACTCAAAACACCACCTCCGGCAATTATTGTAGAGTTACATAGTATATGAATCTGCTTACTTACTGTGTAAAACTTTTGATAAGCAGGTTACCAGCAAAAGTACCGTGTGATGTGCATTATATTTGGCTGGTGCCCCACTGATCTTTACAAAAAATTACATGACCTGCATCCAAACAGTTTCAGAACAACCCTGGTTTTGTTTAGAAAGCTTTGCAACTATTCAAATATTTCAGTAACAGTTAGTGGCAGGGTAGGGATTGTTAACGTTAAGTTACATCTATCAGCAGGCAATGTTACAATGACGGAGGTACCAAAGTTACCTTTAAGAGGCTGTGCTAAGTCATGAGGTGGCCTTGATGATAGAGGCATTACCGATAATTGTCTAGTATCCTCAAGACTTCCTGGTAAACAAAGCGGTGGTGTTTTACCTGATGAATAATAATTGTTACAAGAAGAAGGGAACAAAGGGAGATGAGATTAAGAAGAAGGTTGGCATGCTGAACAAAAAACTTTGTGAATTCTGGGTCTTTGTAAATCAAACTTTGCAACTGATCCATGGAAACATTCCTTAGAAGTGATCCTTGAAAGCAATCCATCACAATATTCCTTGGAAATACTCCTTGAAAAAATTCCTACGAAGTGATCCTTGGAACTGATTCTTGGAACTGATTCTTGGAACTAATCCTTGGAACTAGTCCTTGGAACTAATCCATAGAAAAATTCCATGGAAACATTCTGTAGAAGTGATCCTTGGAACTGCTTCTTGGAACTAATCCTTGGAACTAGACCTTGGAACCAATCCATGGAAAAAAATCCTTGGAAACATTCTGTAGAAGTGATCCTTGGAACTGATTCTTGGAACCAATCCATGGAAAAATTCTGTAGAAGTGATCCTTGGAACTGATTCTTGGAACCAATCCATGGAAAAATTATGTAGAAGTGATCCTTGGAACTGATTCTTGGAACTTATTCTTGGAACTAATCCTTGGAACTAGACCTTTGAACCAATCCATGGAAAAAAATCCTTGGAAACATTCTGTAGAAGTGATCCTTGGAGCTGATTCTTGGAACCAATCCATGGAAAAATTCTGTAGAAGTAATCCTTGGAACTGATTCTTGGAACTAATCCATGGAAATATTCCATGGAAACATTCTGTAGAAGAGATCCTTGGAACTGATCCTTGGAACTGATCCTTGGAACTAATCCTTGGAACTAGTCCTCGGAACCAATCCATGGACAAATTCCTTGGGAAACATTCTGTAGAAGTGATCCTTGGAACTATTCCTTGGAACCAATCCATGGAAATATTCCATGGAAACATTCTGTAGAAGTGATCCTTGGAACTGATTCTCGGAACTAATCCTTGGAACTAGTCCTTGGAACTAGTCCTCGGAACCAATCCATGGACAAATTCCTTGGGAAACATTCTTTAGAAGTGATCCTTGGAACTGATTCTCGGAACTAATCCTTGGAACTAGTCCTTGGAACTAACCCATGGAAACATTCCATGGAAACATTCTGTAGAAGTGATCCTTGGAACTGATTCTTCGAACTAATCCTTGGAACTAGTCCTTGGAACTAGACCTTGGAACCAATGCATGGTAAAGTTCCTTGGAAACATTCTGTAGAAGTGATCCTTCGAACTGATTCTTGGAACCAATCCATGGAAAGATTCCTTGGAAAAATTCTTTGGAAGTTGTCTTTGATACCAATCTTTACAAAGTTATTTTGGAACCTGTTTTTGGAACAAATCCTTGGAACCGATCCTCGAAAAAATTCCTCGCTACATATCCTTGGAAACATTCTATGGAAATGGAGCTCGGAACTGAACCTTACAAAGTTTCCTTTGAACAAATCTTTGGAACTAATTCTTGGGATTAATCCTTGGAACTTCTCCAATGAAACGATCCTTGGAAAAAATCCCTGAAAGGTCCTTAGCTCAAATCTGTGAAACTGATCCTTAGGTACTGTCCAAAATGCTTCGGAAGGTGCTTAAAGTGCAATACAAAAATATCACTATCTATGTTCATGAATAAAATAAAGAAATCAAAAAGATGTTGAAAATGAGTATTACAAAATAAAGATGAATTCCAATATAAAAAAAATATATATATGAAATTCATAACCAAAACTAACAAACACAACTTTCACACGATGATTACTTTGAGAAATGTCTTCCTAAAATTTTAGTTAAAGATGCTAGGTCCAATTTTTTGGCCGATTTAGCCCGAAAATTTAGATTAAAATTTAAAATAGCTATTTTTATAGGTTAAAGAAAGTTATAAGCGTTCATTTAAGGTACTGCACAAAAATTCGCCAACGGCAAGTGGTAGTTAATTAAAAGATATAAAGGAATTACTGTCGGGCAATTACATCAGCAATGTACAATTTTGCAATTTTCCATGGCACATGCAAAAGGTTTTGTATGTCTTTTGTTTTGAAATGTCTGTCGAAATTCGTTCAGAGAAAAAAATCTGAGAAAAAAAATATATTTCGGTGAAAATCGGGCCATGCAACTTTAAAGTTTACTTTCTGACTTGAACATTTTTGACAATAAAACTAACACGGCTGATGAGCTTAACAGCAGTGGACAACTTTGTTTACAAAATGCAAGACAAACTTAGCCATGGGGGACATTGGAAAGCTAAGTAGCCGTAGACACTCAAAGCAATTTCTCGTTGTTGACATAACTCTGAGCATGCACACATTTCAGAGTCTGCTGCCACCTAGTGTCCAAAACTCTCACCCATTGTTCAAGGGCTATGTTCTTGTTATCAAGTCTGCTATTTTAGTGAGATCCGTATTAAGTGTTGCTGATTGCAGGGCCCAATTTCGTAAAGCCTGCAAGCAGAAATTTTCTGCTTAACACGGAGCGGCCAATAGAAAAATGTATATTTCATAAACACTGCTAACAGTAAGCAAAGCAAAAGGCATGCTAGCTTGCCGGCGGTTCTTGTAAGCAGATGAGTGGCACAACAATGCAAATCCATTGTGAGCAAGCACACGCGCTGTCAAATCAACTCGATCGCTTATGAAATACACTTTTGCTTACCCGTGTTTTTCTGGTATTGCACAAAAATTTGCTTGAAGCCCCATTAACAGCTTTATGAAATTGGGCGCAGAGTGGTAGTCAACAACTAGAATCACAACCTTAACACATAATATTCACTGCTAACCATACACATTGCCTAAGTACAAGGAAAACCTTGTTTATTTAATGTCAGCTTAGTGAATGTCTGTGCTTAAATTTGTCTGCTATAAACCTTCCTTCTGCAACATCAAAGCCTTGGATGGCACAAGTATGGGCTGCCTTCATGACAAAAAATTGCAACTTACAACTGCTAGCAAAGTAGCCATATCACTGATAAATTAATTGTGCTACCCAAAACAAAGTGTACACATATTATTCAAGGGTTTCAATGTTTTATCAAAAAGGGCAAATCTGTGCCAACCCAGTTATACATTTTGTGATACTTGAGGCCATCCACACAAAATGGTGGTTACTTTTTGTTTGAAAAAGAAAGGTCTTTACCACTTCATGTATTTTAAGAATTGTTGAAAATACTCTGAAAATATTTTGGTGTAATCGCAACGGGCTCATTTCTGATTGTATTGTGTAGAAGAATAATGTTTCCTTGACTTTGATTAGCTTTGAGATTGCAAATATCCTCATAGGAGCTTAGTCTTGAATGCCATGCAAGAGTCAAATTTCAACCAGAACATAAATAATCCTCTCCTTGCACAAGCTACAGAGGGCAGTATTTTGTGACTGTCACCAGAACCGTATATTGAGAGTTGCAACAACTTGCGATAAGAAGCCATTTTGTGTCCAAAAAAAATGCATGGTGAACACAGGGTGCCAGACTAGACTGCGCATTGGGTTGTGCTGCATTTTGACTGAAAATGGCGTCCAGCAACCAGAGTATTGAAGTACACTTTAACACATAAGACAAGTGAGAGAGATTTTCTCTTAGGGCTTGCTCAACTAATTTTGACTCTGGTCTTGTAAAATAAGTTCTGGTCTAGTAAACATATTGAGCTACAAGCCCTTCAGTCTTGTGGATACTCCCCCCAAATTCAAGCCCAGCTTATTAATTTTTCTAATTATCACAGATAAATATGAATGTTATTCTTTTCAGTTTAGAACCAGTTTGAAGAATGACTTGTCAATGGATGAGAATGTCGCACTACACATAATATTCTGTACCCAAGGGATTAGGGGGTAACTCTGTGCAAGGAGTGATTAGATCATTCAGGTCATCTGTGTATCATTCTGTACACCACCATTCTGTAGAATACGTCACATAACAAGATTAGTCAATTGCAGCAGAACCCATACAGAGCAACATCAATGTTAAGATACAGTTAAAGCGACATCAACATGCATGCAGTATCACAGTTTAAAACCAGCTGTTATTAATTTCATGTGAAATGCATCTTTGGGGTTAATGTCATGTTATAATATATCAGAGGGGAAATATATTTTTGTTTCCATTATTTTAAAAATCATTTCGGAAATGAACCACGGCTGCAGGGAACAATGCATGGCAGCTAAAGGTTCCAATTGGGTAGTGCTATTATCTAAACTAGGATAACTCTGCTATTTATTGTTCTTTGGGGATTCCTGATTTAGGAACTAAGGATATCCTCAATGGTGGGGGTGTCATGTGGCCGGGTGGTTTAGAGCATCAAATTCAAGTTCCGGTGGTTAAGTCATCAGGGTGTGGGTTTGAATCCCGGTCATAACACTTGTATCCTTGAGCAAGATGCTTTACTATAATTGCTTCTCTTCACGCAGGGGTACAAATGCGTACCTGCGAGGGTGGAGGTTGTTACTGTGTTTGAAAAGCCTTCGGAGTGCCAGGGCATTTGTGTAAAGCGCATTGATACGTTATTGTAAAATGCGCTATATAAAAACTACTTATATCATGTGACACACATAAATGGCAAAATGATATCATGTGACACACATGTATGGCAAAATGATATCATGTGACACACATGTATGGCAAAATGATATCATGTGACACACATGTATGGCAAAACGGTATCATGTGACACACATGTATGGCAAAATGATATCATGTGACAGAAATGTATGGCAAAATGATATCATGTGACACACATGTATGGCAAAATGATATCATGTGACACACATGTATGGCAAAATGATATCATGTGACACACATGTATGGCAACATGATATCATGTGACACACATGTAAGGCAAAATGATATCAAGTGACACACATGTATGGCAAAACGGTATCATGTGACACACATGTATGGCAAAATGATATCATGTGACAGAAATGTATGGCAAAATGATATCATGTGACACACATGTATGGCAAAATGATATCATGTGACACACATGTATGGCAAAATGATATCATGTGACACACATGTATGGCAACATGATATCATGTGACGCACATGTAAGGCAAAATGATATCATGTGACACACATGTAAGGCAAAATGATATCAAGTGACACACATGTAAGGCAAAATGATATCAAGTGACACACATGTAAGGCAAAATGATATCAAGTGACATGCGATGGTAAAATGACGACGCGCTATAAGGTTTCTACCTTTTGTATTGGTTGATCTAAAAAAAAAACCTTTATATGTATGGCAGCATGATATCGCTTTGCCATACATGCGTATGAACACAGTGTCATGAAAAAGGCGCGGGCGTCCATTAAGTTGTCTCACAACTGCGTCACTTAGCGTTCTCCGGGCTCTCTCTCTATGGTTTATAACTAATTGAATTATAATTCTAATCAAACAATTATCTTTTAAATCTGGTAGATGTCTGACACTCTTGAGTGAGTAGGTAAGTCAAAATGAACTAAAGAAAAATACTAGCAAAAGTACAGAATAGCCGATACAACAAAATACACGGTGCCATGCCATGCAAAAAGATTATTTAAACTGGTACAGTAAAGGCAAATGAAAAAAACAACCAAAACACCAGCATTTACCAACGCAGGTGATACCCAACCTTTAGCAAACTGTAAACAACATCTTCCAAACAAATTACGGAAGGCAAAGTAAAAAAGAAAGAAAAGCAAATGGACAAAACAATCCTTGACATACTAGCGTGGCACACAGTGTCGTCATCTTCATTTTTACCGTGGTATGTGTGGTACTTTGGATATTTCCGCATTTGTATGGACCTCCAGAAGACTGATGTCAATAGCAGCATTAATGGAGAAGGGATGAGTGGATGGGGGTAGGGAAGGAGGAAGATGGGGTTATGAGGAAGGGGAGATGGGGGTTCAATGGGAGGAGGGGGGATAGGGAAGAGATGATTAGTGGGGGATAATGAAAGTTGGTAATGAAAGGGTTGGAGAAATGGGTGGGGAGGGGTTGGTGAGATGGGTGGGGAGGGGTTGGTGAGATGGGTGGGGAGGGGTTGGTGAGAGGGGTGGGAAGGGGTTGGTGAAATGGGTTGGGAGGGGTTGGTGAGATGGGTGGGGAGGGGTTGGTGAGATGGGTTGGGAGGGGTTGGTGAGATGGGTTGATGTGGAGGGGTTGGTGAGATGGGTGGGGAGGGGTTGGTGAGATGGGTGGGGAGTGGTTGGTGAGATGGTGGAGAGGGGTTGATGAGATGGGTGAGGAGGGGTTGGTGAGATGGGTGAAGAGGGGTTGGTGAGATGGGGGTCATAGGTAGGAGGACAGGTGAATGGATTATATTATTAGTAAGGGAAGGTGAAAATGAAACATTTGACAAATGAGAGCACAGTAGATTTGGAGGTACATGTAGATCGGAGGTAGATTGGAGTTTGCAAAAGATCAGGGTAAGGGACAGGTTTAAAAGCAGGACAATGTTTAGTAGAGAAGGAAGTGAACAGGAGAGGAAGACGTGTCACAGTTGATGCACAAGGAAGATGACACCCAAGATGTGTTAGGAGAGATACATGAAGAAATAAGGATGGTACGTAATGAGATGAAGGGGGAGAGGAATGGAGTACGCAGAGAAGAAATAAAGAAACGGACATAAGGTGAATAAGAACAATTGGGATTCAATCGGTAAGACACAAAGAGTCATGTAACAGTGAAGCAAACATGAAACAGACAACTCCAATGTACAGGAATGGGAAAGGACGTTAAGAATGAAACGACCAACAGTCAGATGATAGATGATAAGACAGAAGAAAGATCAGTAACGGAGAGCAAATAGAAAAAATGGTAAAAAACACAATCACCAGAACGACATGAGATACAGACAGATACAGACAGACACAACAGTGGTTTCATGATGTAGAAGTGAAAGATCAAAGGTCAAGGTCCCCGAGGTCAAAGTTTGTGTTTGAGGAAAGAGTAGAGGTCATATTTGATTAGGAAAAGGAATTGGGCCGTTCAGATGGGCAAAGAAATTGGTGGAATGAAAGAAAAGAGATGACAAATGTTAGTATATGATAAGTCACCAATGCACACTTGAATAAAAGGTTAAATTGAAATGTTTTGCCCGATGAAATTGCAAAAGTGACCCTTTTAAATTTTGGTTAATCTTTTACCTTCACCGCTCCGTGCTAAACAAGTATTTCAAAAACAAATTACCCCCCCCCAGCTTTCCCAATTCTATGTAAGATGTTCAAAGTGGTGATTAAAATATCTGATTTCCACTCTGTGTGCTGCATATTCAAAAGCGAAAAAAATGTAAGCATGGAACCAGGTTGACAGGGAACCAGTTGAAATGGTTTTAATGGACAACGTCACATGTTAATTTTTTTTTTTTTTTTTTTGCAATTTCATGCACGGAGCGGGATAGCTACATGCTGGAAATTTTAATTTTTTTTGCAGAGCTAATCTTTGAAAAACACATGCAGCAATTTAGTTTCAAGAAAACAAATTAGCCTTTTTGTTTTTTCAATTTGTCACGAGTGCTTTCAAACAAACTGGCGAAGTAAAAGAATTCAATTCTATTTTAAGGAGAGAAAAACAGGTAATATTATCAATAAATATTACAGCCTGGGCAATAAAAACCTAATAAGTTGAGGAATAAATATGTAGTTAAATGTTGAAGGGTGTTTCAACAGGGAGAGAATAACATAAAATATCATTTAACACCAAGAGAAAAAGCACTTTGAGCCATGACTGCCTGATGTGTCAAATTCAAATCCTTGTGAAGTTCACTCCAACCTAGTTCTTTTGTTTATGACAATTTCTTTTGAACTTCAAAGGGAGGATCACAGATTGGTTTTTGTCACTGTAATGCTTATTTATAGGCGAAATTACAGGGAAAGATACAATAAAAGTCACATGTGAAAGTTTCAGCTGAATAGTGTCTACTTGCTGAGAAAACAGCAACAAAACATGTCACTGTATTTTCATCAAGAACGTCAAATCCATCTGCATTTAATTAAGTGACAGCGGGTACCAACTGCATCTTTGGCCGCAGCATTCGCGAGCGAACAACAACCCTCAGAAATCTGAGAAACGATTCATGCATGAATCAGTTCTCAGACTCAAATTTGTTTGGGTGATAAAAGGATCCAAACCATATTACTTCGAAAGGAATCATTTCTCAAAGTAGTTTATACTTTCAACAGCTGCAGTGCTTCTAATCAAGTAAGTTTTTATGGTCATTATTTTTTGGAGTATTTACCAATCTATGACCCTACCTTTAAAATCCAGACCTTAAAAACTTAAAAACTAAAATAAAAAAATTATATCCAAGACCAAAAACATGCTCATTCATCATTATCATTCCATTCGGACTTGTTCCTTCTGTTGATTGTTTTTGTTTACCAAGGGGGGAAGGCTGTCTTTCCTGCAGACGGTTCCCAAAGAAAAAAGTGTAAATTTTCCTGATGGAGGGAGGAGTTCCAGTTGGCAAAGAGTCTAACCCTGAGTGGAGGTCAAAACAAATCAGACAAACATTTCATGTCTGTAATACTACAAGATTAACAACTGTTTCATGTTTGTCTTCTATTGTAACCATTAAGGGGAATAGGTTTTTCTTTCGCACGATATCTCCACACCACTGGAAAGACAAATTCGTTTCTTTTTGCTTTGTTTAAAAATCAGATAGAGTGACTTAATACACATCAGTGTATGGGTGAAAACAAATTCTATTCTTTATCCCCGATGCAAAGTTAACATCTATTTTAAATTCTTTTTTTTTAAATGGGTCTAATACAGTTTCTAATGGCTCACATAGATATTTCTTTACGGTCGCGTTTTAGAAACGCAATCAGACCGTTGGAAAGCCATTACGTCATGACCGATCATCGACCCACATCTGATCAAACAGACAGCATCCCGGTGATAGATGAAAGGTCTCATGACAATGAAGTCTTTACAAAAACTTGGTTGGTATGTGAAAGGAACAGGTCTCTGATAAAGGCATTTGGCACAAGCCCATCCAAAGAGTTAATCCATTCATTGTTTGCAGTGCCTTTCGACTGGGCCACCAAACCACACCTGAAGGACTCCATGAAACAGTGACTTGTGTACGCACAGTCCGCTACAGTGTCCCATCACACATGGCGTGTTGACATGAAACACTGCCAAACAAGCACAGAAACTCATATGTCAGTTTAAACCGTCGCTGTGTGTTGCGGAGGAGTTTTGCACATTATTGCAACCTCCGAAGCGAACTGGTTAAGAAACCCTTATGAAATAAACGTCATCTTTCACTATCAGCAAGCAGCAACACTGACATCAAAAAATTGTAACCTTCCTCCACAAACAGAGAGGCCAAGTCAGCATTACTCAAAATGAAGTTTTACTATTTCTGAATGGATTCCGAAAAATGTCACTAAATGAAACAAATGTCACTAAAACACGACGTTACCCGAGAGGATTCTTTGGAAAAGAAGCTTTTTTTCAATCCATCTCTGAATTGTGCCAACAATTGACCGATCCATTAAGCCCCACCTACCACAGTAACTGTCCACCAATGACCCCTTTTGGGTATCGTCTCTGACTTATCCTCCAGGGCTTAAGCACAAAAAGTAGCCAAGCACAAAATAATTATGCTTTCCAGAATAAGGTTACCAGCCAAAATATAATGTCACATGTACAATTTATGACTGGTATCCTGCTCCTTTTTGCTTAGCAGAAAAAATTGACTTGACCTGGCTGACTTGAGCTGGATTATTGGGCTCGTTTACTTAGTTGTGATTGGTCTATGCAAAAGGGGCGGAGCTTAATGGTTACATATATTAGATATATATATTATTATTACTGTGAACACAAATCACTCCAACTACTGAACCGAAGTTAAACTCTTGACTTTGTTAGGATGAATGTTTAGCAAACGGGTCACATACAAGATTCACCTGTTAAAGTGACAGTGTCTCTTACACATCTGACATAATGGTTATTATTATTAAGGTAGTGGTAGCACTTAAAAACTAACTAATTACATACAAAATTACAAATGCAAAGACGGGGACAAGCCAAGTACATGTTATACGACATTGCAAGAAAGTAATGGGTGAATGAATCCAATAACAAAAGGTGGAGTCAGTGACTCAAGAGCATATATTCCTGGTAGTGGGCCAGGAAACCACGGTCCCTATTAAGTCCTTGATTAAAGGTATCGTACATGTTTTGTAATGACTCAAAACAAATATTAGCATAAAAACTTACTTGGTAACAAGCAACGGAGAGCCGTTGATAGTATAAAACAATGTAGGAAACGACTCCCTCTGAAGTAATGTAGTTTTTGAGAAAGAGGTAATTTCTCACTAAAATAATAAAAACTTCTTGCAAGAAGTTTTTATTCCTATCTGAAAGCACACAAATTTGTACAACAAGGGTGTTTTTTCTTTCATCATTTTCTTGCAACTTCGATGACCAATTGAGCCCAAATTTTCACAGGCTTGTTATTTTATGCATATGTTGGGATACACCAAGTTAGAACACTGGTCTTTGACAATTACCAAACATGTTCAGTGCCTTTAATACAGTTCAGGTTCTTGATGATCTTTTGTTCAGTAGCTTCCCTGTCAAAGTTGTTGCTACGCAAAGCTTATTCAGTTTTTTTAATATAATTAGTTAGTCTTTAAATGCTACCACTACCTTCCTTGTTTTATCTATCAGACTAATTGTTATTATTAATTAACTGGTTCGTTACGGAGCAACAAAAACTTGTTTGTAACCAACCCCTTACCTGTAGAAAGTGAGTTTGCTTTCTTATTGGAGGGCGGAGAAGAGCTGGAGGAGTGAGTTGATATGGAGGACTGGGAGCTGATCGACTCTCGACTGCTGCTGGAACTGTACTGGGGCTCCGCTACTATCAAGACGGGACAAAGAACACAACAAAAAAGATCCGGACATTCAGAGACTGTGTGGTGGTTCTCAGGGAAAACATTGCATCAAAACATTTTGGAAAGAATTTTTTGAGTTTGGGGGTTTTTGCGATACGTGTTGTTTGGGATATTAAGAATTTTTGTTTTTTGAAAATAAACTTGCCTGTGCCATGGTACACTTTTCTGCATCTGGCACTTAAGTTTGATTTGTGTGAGCGTAAAAATTAAATCACAGCACAACACAGAACTTAAGAAACATAAAAACGATTCTTATTGACATGTAAACAAATGAAAATTCCACTACTCAACAAAACATCAAAATATCACATGACCTTAATTCTGGACCATTTTGACTTCTGATACGAAATTGGCAGATGAGAATGGACAATTGAATAAAGATAATGTCAATGAGAATGGAAAAATAAAAAAGAAAAAAAAGAAAAACAATAATACAAAAATAAAACAAAATGGGAACAGAAACACAAATAAAACAAACACTTAAGTTATTCCTGCAGAAAATAAAACAAATTAATTGTGAGCAAACTCAACAAGATGTTGTGATGTAAATTTGATAAGAAGAAAAGCCTGCCGAGTTTGACAAGTATCACAACTGAACATAGCAATATTCAGTTCAGTGGCAGTTTCACCACGAAGTCTCTCTTGGGTTCGACATTAAAATTCCACCTCATCTGAAGTGCCTCCTGCAAAAGAGTCCTTGGAGAATTCTCCAGACAGTATTGAATGCACTGCAAAGGAATTGAACAAAAATTAAGCCTAGAGCAACGTCTTGACAGTTTCATGTCCTTGGACGAGAGCACTTGGAAAGAACAAGCTTCAATGACCTTCAATGACTTCTTCAGAAATCACATCCGTAAACAAAAAAAAAAATTCCAACTTGTAAATGGCTATGATTTTTTACTCTATGAAATTGTGAAACAATTAATGACAAGTTGTACCCGGTTTTTCATTGATTAATTTCTATAAATACTTTTTTTTTTTTGACCTGTCCGATATTCGTTGTTTATTATTGTTGATCTTTCATCCTGTAGATAAGAAATTAAAGAGTTGATTTTTACAATCGGGGCCCAATTTCACAGAGCTGCTTATGCATACAAAGTTGCTAAGCACAACCAAAATTATGCTTACCAGAATAAGGTTCCCAGCTAAAAATATCATTTTACATGTCAAAATTATAACTGGTATTCTGCTTAGTTTTGCTTTAATAGCAGAAAAGTGTTAGGCAATATTTTATGCATAAGCAGCTCTATGAAATCAGGCCAGGGTTACCCGGGGGATCAACAGTAGGATGTTCGGGGATTAAAATTCTCATAAAATGATAACAAATGATTCTCAAACAATCTAAACACAGAGAAAACTAAACTACTTGAAAACACAACACATCACAAAACACACACATCGGCTTTTTACTTTAACCTAAGAAACTCTTTATTGCATTCACAAAAAAAAAGTTACAGGCATGACATACAGCTTCCTGCATGCATACAAAACGATCCATGCTGGCCACCAATAAATGCAAAGACATTTATAAATGCCACCAAATGCAAAGACATGCATAAAATACCCACACCACATGCTCATAATATAAGAAATTTACACCATCGGAAGATGCAGAGAGTGATGCATGACAAAGCTCCTTTTTATCAAACAAATTCTTGTTTAAATATAAAACTGTTTCATTACACTTCATCTTCCCAATTGACTGACCCCTTGCACGACGCGCAGCCCACTTACACGCGCCTATCCTGTCCGCCATTTTGGGAGTCAAAATGTACACAATTGAATTTACTTCCGAAATGGTGGAAATGGTAGGCGGGCATTTTACGGAGGTGGGTTCCACATCTGCAAGAGGTCAATACTTGCGATTTATCAAATATTAACGATAATATTATTTTAAAGCTTCTCATTTGGTACATTTATTGTAGAGAAAGGATTGGTTTCTAATAGCCAAGGTTGGACTCTCTCCCACCCCCCCCCCCTCCCCACCCCGTCTCCATTTCTTTCCATCTTGCTGTATGCAATGGCGGAGTCCAACCTGGGCTAGGTTTGTAAAATCATTTTACAAATTATATACATTTGACCCGTTTTAAAAATTATGGCCTTTCGAAAAAAATTCATTGAAGGGTATATTGTCTGGAAAGTTTTGCACTTAATGTATAAAATGTTACTACACGAATGAATGTTAGTCATAGTAACCGATGCTTCACATATGGAACAGTTTTTCTGGCCTTTTTTTTGTAGTTGAAAAGAATTTGTATGATACATGTACATCAAACTTTCCTTACTTTATCAACACACGGCCCAGTTATAAATATCTTTACTGCTATGCTAAATTTTGCACTTACATTAGTAGAAAAACTACTAAGGCATTAAACAAATTCATAATACATAATTTTTTTGTGGCGCTTGAGCAATTTGGCCTTGCATTATTGCATTACAAGTTAGTCTTTTACCTTGTTCATGGTAAGAAGCTACGTGAAATAGAAAGCCTGCTAAGGGTGGCTTTGTTCGCCTGGACACTTTACGAACTGAAGCCCGAGGTCAAAGGGTCAATTGTCACTTACAGGTCGTTGAACCATGCCAATGCTGTCTGGGTAGTTATTTGCCTATATTATGTATTCCCACACGTCAGTTGCAAAACACAGATTATTGTCAACAATTCATAAAATCTGTTTAAAATCAGAACTACGCTTTTTCTTTTAATAGAAGAGTCGGCTTGAACAAACAAATTATTTTCAGCATCACCATCAGTCCGATGTCTCTGTCACACATAATCAATTTTTGATATTCGAAGGCTGCACATGGATTTTTTCTGTTTCTTCACACCAGTATTAAAGATTGAAAGGTTACTGATTGGGATCCTAGGAGGGCTTCCATCTGGAGGAAAACAGCTTCCTATAATTTGGGGAACGTCGCTGAAGTACACCTCTCTTTTTGCAGCTAATATTGCACCGAAGTATTCCATCATGTAAACAAAAAATGTTTTCATGTAAATGTTTTTTTTTTTATAATTTGGGGTTAAACAAAGAAAAATTGATGAGAGCTGGATATAAACCAACGACATCCGGATTAATGTGCTGGCGCTCTGCCAACCGAGCTATCTAGCCCTATGTTGGCGGTCTGCCTATTTTGTCAATATCTTTGTTCGGGGGTGCCAGTTAAAGGTTGCATGGCTTCTGACTGGCACCCCCAAACAAAGATATTGACAAAATAGGGAGACCGCTAACATTAGGCATAGATAGCTCAGTTGGTAGAGCGCCGGCACGTTAATTTGTAGGTAGTTGGTTCAAATCCAGCTCTAGTCAATATTGTCTTTGTTCAACCAAAAATTATAACAAATTACCCGGTCAGTTTTCCTTGTGGTTTATTACTTGATATTTGAAATAGAAAAGTTGCATCCCCTTAAGGTGATCCCTTGGCTGCCGCTTCCCAGGTTGTATCGTAAACTTGGGTGTGATCCCTTGATAAACGGCAGTTAACGGTTGCATGGCTTCTGACTGGCACCCCCGAACAAAGATATTGACAAAATAGGGAGACTACCAACATATGGCTAGATAGCTCAGTTGGTAGAGCAGAGCGCCGGCACATTAATCCGGAGGTCGTTGGTTTAAATTTGTCTTTGTTCAACACCAAATTATTTGAAATTTACTGAGTCAGTGTTCCTCGTGGTTTATTATTCGATATTTTAAATGTTTGTTCTTTAAACATGGGACGCTTGTGGATAGGATAGTTTCAAACATTCTAATAACAATCTTTTTAGGAAAGATATCCTGACTTGCTTTATTGCTTTAGATTAAAGAGAACCCTTTTTAAATGTTCTATTGCTTTAGATTTTGATGCATTTGAAAATTGTTTTGTAAATTCAATGTAATTTTGCCTTTGGCAACCACATTGAATGATTTTAATAAACCATGAATAGTAATAATAATCATTTTGAAAAAATTAGTTCTTGAGAACATTTTTGGAATGTTCTATCGCTTTAGATTTAAAAACATCAGTTCTTGAGAATAGTTTATAAAATTTTTGGGAAAATGTTTTGACAACAGAAGTGGAAGAAAAAGTAGAGAAGTATACAATTTGGGAAAGATGGACATGTGGTCGGCAAGAACATGACAATCATAATAAAGCTGGAGTGACTAAAGAAAGAAAATATCAACAATACACAACACTTGACGAGCAAGAACAGGCAAGAAAGCTGACAAAACCTGACAGTTGGAATGAGTTGTACTTTCTGATTTTTTTAAGGCGAAGTGAGCCTGTGAGAATGACACTGAAGTGCGGTAGAAACGATGGAGTGATGGTGATGCTAAAACGTTCACAAATCAAGTGCAATAATACAAACTAAATTCTGTCTCAACCATTTTACAGATCATGCATTTTTGGATAATCATCAACGTACATGTATGCTCAGACATAGCTGTTTTTGCTAATTTTGTTTAATTACTCAAGGGTACAGTCATAGATTGGTTTTTAATTGGAAAAAGACTGGTGTGCTGTCATTTTTGTACTTCCTTTTTTTCTGAGAGTAGATTGCATACAGTTACTATAAACACCCGAGTGTATTTTGGCAAGGAATTATCAGCAAGAACTAAATAGTTGCTTTAATTAAAACAAAACTTAACAAAACAAATAAACTAATATTCTGTACCAGTTTTTCTTTTGGTGGTGAAAATAAACAATACTTTTTAAATACTTTTTATTGTTTAAATGCTTCTAAATATATCAAGCTAAAGAAACATAAATAATATACCAAAATGCATGTCACAGGCAAGAACTGAAGTTAAACTGAAGGTAATTTGATATGTCTTTGTAAAAGTCACTTAAAAAATAAAAAAAAGCCTATACGTAGCCGATTAAAATATGAACATTATCTTTTTAAAATGGTATAAATTGATAAGATATTATGGGATATCACACAAAATGAACAATGTGTGTCTTTAATCTTGGTTATGTACTTCTCAATCTTGAAGACTATTTGTTTAAAGGTATCGTACACGTTTGGTAATGACTCAAAACAAATATTAGCATAAAAACTTACTTGGTAACAAGCAACGGAGAGCTGTTGATAGTATAAAACATTGTAGGAAACGACTCCCTCTGAAGTAACGTAGTTTTTGAGAAAGAGGTAATTTCTCACTAAAATAATAAAAACTTCTTGCAAGAAGTTTTTATTCCTATCTGAAAGCACACAAATTTGTACAACAAGGGTGTTTTTTCTTTCATCATTTTCTTGCAACTTCGATGACCAATTGAGCCCAAATTTTCACAGGCTTGTTATTTTATGCATATGTTGGGATACACCAAGTGAGAACACTGGTCTTTGACAATTTCCAAACGTGTTCAGTGCCTTTAAAGAGAAATCTCTGCAAACCATGCAGGTTCCAATAGCATACAACATGACTCAAACAAGAACTGCACAGCAAACATACTGAGTTACTTAGAACAGGACAGAATAAACAAAATAAACGTGGACATGGTACAGCAAGGCAACACACTAGCAACTCTGAATATACACACTACATGATTACAAACAGTGACAAAACTACACTGTAAGCTTGCCCAAGGGAACAATAATTCTGTTACTAAAAAGTTCACAAGTTTTTTAACCCTTTCGTGCAACATTTATTTTAGTGATAAATTGATCATATGGACACATTAATTGATTACTTGTTTTTTTTGAAAATCCCCCCCCCCGAAAACAGGTCACAATAGCACCTTCAAGTCCTCTTTTCCATTCTGAAAACTGTGTGGCCATGCGATCTTTACTTTTCATTTTACAAGTATTTTTCTAAAGGGATTTAAACCAGTTGCGAGCGACCGGTCGGGGCGTGAAAGAGTTAAGGGCATTCTTAAAGTGTGACAAGTTTAAAATCTTTGAGTATGACGTAAACTTGTTTAACTTGACCTTGACTTTTAGCTATAAGAATTTGACTTGTGTTCTGAGGTATGAGTGAGAAAGACAGTGGGCATACAACACACATATCCAAGGGTGCAGACAAATGAAAACACCCCCTCCCCTTCCAACACATTGGGGAGTGAGCACATGAGGAACAGATCATTTAAGATACAGGAACGAGTCAACAGCTGGGATGAAATTGGAGTGAAATAGGTGGTTTTTTTTAAGTGGATTGGAGAGAATGGAATGAAAGAATCCTTTAAAAAAAAAAAAAAAAAAATTACTGACCGAAAGTTTGAGAGAATGTTTTTCGAGTTAAATAATTTTGTTTTGATTTGTTATGAAAATGTTACGAAACATCCCATGACTATTATATTTGATTTTACCCTTACACCGATGTATGTAAAGCACTGTATACTCAGTACTTTCCCCGAGTCCTGTGAAAAAAAAAATCCACAGGCATATTACTCGGGTGGGATTCGAACCCACGACCTTTACAATTCTAGAGCAGATGTCTTACCAACTAGACCACCGAGATTGCCCGGTAGCTAGAGGCAGTTCGAATCCTATATTTTAGCAGCGGGGACTGCGACAATTTAATAAATGACTGTTCAAATATGGACCATGTTCTTCAGGAAATTAATGGTTGACTTCAAAGAAGAAAACAAAAAAAGGTGTATTTAAACATCAGTCTGATCGGTAAAAAATGCACCAGGAACCCTCGATAGGACAGGAGACATGATCTTCTTGCCGTCCCTCCGTTTAAGGAGAATAAGCTCAGAGGGAGAGGGTTTTTCACTTCCTTTAGAAGCCCCCTGGTCCTGCACCCCCGATGCCTTAGCTCGGCTCAAACCAACCCCCTCTCCTTTCTCTACCCGTGTTCCCTGGCCGCCGTTTGCATGTTTCTGGACCCCCTGATCCAGTGGGCTAGATTTTCCAGATTTCCCATCTCCGTTTTCTTTCTGAGCGGATAGGTTTGGTCTGTTGTCGACCCAAGGGGCGGCCCCCGTCCCTATCCCAATTACCCCATGAGAACCCATTTGAAGGGCTTTTGCAATGTCACCCCCACCCTTACTGGGCGTGTCTGAACTTTTTAAAGAGCATTCCTCTAGTCCTTCAATATCTTTCATGTTCATGACAACGTAATCTTCATCATCATTATCTGGCGATGAAACCCTTGACACCTGCCTCCCTGGAGGAGCTTTACCCATGACAAGAAAGTTAGGTTTCTTATTTGGCGGTGGTTTCTTCCCATTTCCAGATTTTGGATTAGGTCTTACGTCAGTCAACTCAGGTGGACAGCTTACTGCCCTATTCTTGGTTGGCCTACCAGGCCGTTTGATCACTGAATGGCTCATGTCAACGTAATCAAGGGACTCATCGTCTACGCTCTTTTTGTCGTTTTCAAACTTTCCTCTCAGCTCACATACCGTTGGCGAGGTGGGTGGGAGAGAAAGCGAAGCCTTGTGGCTTCCTGCGTCATTACCTGTGGTGAATTTCTTGGGGGAGGGGGGGAGAATGGGTCGTGGAGGAGGGACGACTTTCTCACCTGTTCGTCTCGGTGACTGGTCCCTGCCTGTGGACGACACCTGCTGCGAGTGCGGGATGTAGCGCTGGGTGGACATCAGGTCCGACTTAGGTGTCTGCGGCAGCTGCTTGCCGTTTCTTGGTGACATCTGGGTGGATGACACACTGGACACTGATGAGGCAGATGAATTGGAGAGCAAGGAGGCCGAGGACGGGGCAACATTACGGAATTGAGATCCTCCACCGCTGTCTGGGTTGGATTTGAATATCTACAAGGCATTTAAATAAGGAATGATGAGTACACAATCTCGGAGGATAAACAGATGATCTGGGCCCACTTTCATAAAGCTGCTTAAGCACAATAAGAAGTTTGCTTAGGTGTGTAGTTTTAATTATTTGCTGGTCCAGTTTTCTTAAGTCATTTTTTAATGCTCTTTGACTATTTCTTCCTTTTGTTTGGTGCTGTTTTAATTTGTACAGTACCTTGAAATTCAGTTTTGGATGTAAGGCGCTTCATAAGCACAATTCTTTATTATTATTATTATTGCTACACGTTACATGTTATTCCCCGAGTGTTGGACGTGGCAGCAGAACTGCGTTTGACGTTGGTGCAGGGGTCAACAGCAGAAAACAACCGCTTTACATGCTTTTATGAAACCTGTCCCAGATCTCAAAGTTGTCCTGTCCCACATACCTTCTGATAGTGCCTGATCAGAATCTCAATGACAATATTAGAGAACTTGATGTCCATGATGGCTTTCATCGTCTCCTCCTCTGGACGCATCAGCGTCGGCCCGAAGCACACCCCAAGGTTGGTCACCGTCATCAGGTTCTTCTCTGCCTGATCAGCGACCCTGGTTTTGGGGAAGGGAGGGAGAGGGGAAATAAACACCAGTGTTGGAATAGATGAGGGATGGAAAGGTAGAAATAGAGGAGGGAGGGGTGGAGAGGAGAGGAGAATGGCAAGAAAAGAGACAGAATTATAAATGTGTAACAAGTGTCACAGGTTTGAACGATACAGCAGATCAAGAGACAGGATTATTAAAAGTAACAAGTGTCACAGGTTTGAATGAGACAGCAGATCAGGAGACAGGATTATAAAGTGTAACAAGTGTCACAGGTTTGAACGATACAGCGGATCAAGAGACAGGATTATTAAGTGTAACAAGTGTCACAGGTTTGAACAAGACAGCGAATCAAGAGACAGGATTATTAAAGTAACAAGTGTCACAGGTTTGAACAAGACAGCGAATCAAGAGACAGGATTATTAAAAGTAACAAGTGTCATGGGTTTGAACAAGACAGCGAATCAAGAGACAGGATAATTAAAAGTAACAAGTGTCACAGGTTTGAACGATACAGCGAATCAAGAGACAGGATTATTAAAAGTAACAAGTGTCACAGGTTTGAACGATACAGCGAATCAAGAGACAGGATTATTAAGTGTAACAAGTGTCACGGGTTCGAACAAGACAGCGAATCAAGAGACAGGATTATTAAAGGTAACAAGTGTCATGGGTTTGAACAAGACAGCGAATCAAGAGACAGGATTATTAAAAGTAACAAGTGTCACAGGTTTGAACAAGACAGCGAATCAAGAGACAGGATTATTAAAAGTAACAAGTGTCACGGGTTTGAACAAGACAGCGAATCAAGAGACAGGATTGTTAAGTGTAACAAGTGTCACAGGTTTGAACGATACAGCGGATCAAGAGACAGGATTATTAAGTGTAACAAGTGTCACAGGTTTGAACGAGACAGCAGATCAAGAGACAGGATTGGTAAGTGTGACAAGTGTCACAGGTTTGAACGAAATAACAGATCAAGAGACAGGATTATTAAGTGTAACAAGTGTCACAAGTTTGAACGAGACAGCCGATCAAGAGACAGGGTTATTAAGTGTAACAAGTGTCACAGGTTTGAATGATACAGTGGACCAAGAGTCAGGATTAATAGTGTAAGAAGTGTCACAGGTTTGAACGATACAGTGGATCAAGGGAGGAGTTATTACGAGGCGGTTGGAGTGGATGAGAATGTAGGAAAGGATCGAGGGAAATAGGGGTTGGATGAGGGGTAGGGAGAGATGGAAAGGGGAGGGGTGGGATATTAAAAGAGAAGGGATAATTAAATATAACAGATGTTACAGGTTTGAACGATACAGTGGATCAAGGGAGGAGTTATTAGGAGGTGTTTAGAGTGGATGAGAAGAAAAGAAAGGATTTAGGGAGGGAGGATTAGGAGGGAGGGAGGATTGGAGAAGGGAAGTTGGAACAAAACAGAACAGTTAATGAGGATTGATAAGTGCAACAGGTTTCAATAATGCAATAGATGATGACAGAAGTGGTTTGAGGAATGGGTGGATTAAATTAGTTAGCATGAGTGAAATGATAAAAACAAGGAATTATAAAAATGGACCACTATGGTTTCAGTTACGGAGAGAGCAACTGAACGACGGACTAAGTCATTAATTTAGAAATCGAGACAGAGGATGTAGCCACTTTAAAGGTAGGGTCATAGATTGGTAAATTCTCCAATAATTCATGGCCATAAAAACCTACTTGGTAAGAAGCACTAAAGCTGTTGATAGTATAAACTATTTTGAGAAAGGATCCCCTTTGAAGTAATATGGTTTGGATAATTTTTCACCAAAAAACATTTGAATCTGAGAAATGATTCATGCATGAATCGTTTGTCAGATTTCCGAGGGTCGACTGAAAATTCAAATTTCTGTGGTGTCTGTTTGTGATGACTGCGATCAGAGATGCGGTTGGTACCCGCTGTGACCTAACTAACTGCGGATGGATTCAACGTTCTTGATGAAAAGTGACAGTGACAGTTGTTTGCTGTTTTCTCAGCATGTAGACACTATTCAGCTGAAACTTTCACAGGTGACTCTCATTGTATCTTTCTTTATAATGTTGCCTATAAATCAGCATTATGTTGACAAAAATCAATCTTTGAGCCTACCTTTAAGGTACAGGGGGAAAATGTACAACTAGAAAAGATTTCTGTAAGTAAGATTTGTGGTAGCACCATTTGATATTAATCTCTCTTGAATAGTGCTCACTCTGAGAACAGCTGATTCATTTACTTGACATTTTGACCGTCTTCAGGAGAATGTCGTCAGGAGAATGCCTGAATAATTCATGGATAATGCTTCCTCTTTCACAGGTTTCTTAAAAAGTGACTTATTTGAAACAAACCATAAATGCTGTTAATATTTCTGAAGGGGTCGAAAACTAAGCGTGAAACAAGATCAAGAGCGACTGAAGTGAGATGAGTACCTTCTTAAATGTGCTATAAGGAAATCCAACATCTCAAAGTTGGGCTCCTCCAGTTGATGGACCAATGCGTGGATGTCGTTCACCCTTAATGTTTTTGTTTCTTGTTCTGCAATGAATAAAAAAAACAGTCAATTTCAGAGTACAATCTACAACCAGTGATCAATCCAGCTCTTTCCTTAAAGGTATCGTACACGTTTGGTAATGACTCAAAACAAATATTAGCATAAAAACTTACTTGGTAACAAGCAACGGAGAGCTGTTGATAGTATAAAACATTGTAGGAAACGACTCCCTCTGAAGTAACATAGTTTTTGAGAAAGAGGTAATTTCTCACTAAAATAATAAAAACTTCTTGCAAGAAGTTTTTGTTCCTATCTGAAAGCACACAAATTTGTACAACAAGGGTGTTTTTTCTTTCATCATTTTCTTGCAACTTCGATGACCAATTGAGCCCAAATTTTCACAGGCTTGTTATTTTATGCATATGTTGGGATACACCAAGTGAGAACACTGGTCTTTGACAATATCCCAACGTGTTTAGTGCCTTTAAAGGTAAGTGCGTATGACCGGAAACACAATAAAGTGCACCACTTATCTACTGTTACATTAGCAGTTCTTCCAATAGTTGTAACTTTTTTTTGTCAGTTACCTGAGACCGCCCATAAGTGTTTTCAACATGTGAATGGACATGGCTGAAAATTATTTCAGTTGATTAGAATTACAGTTTTTTTTATTTAATCGCTCTCAAATTTCAATTCAAAAATGGGCGGAAAATGCAGTAACTTTTCCGTCAATTTTTGATGGAAATCTAAAGGTGATTGAAAAAAATTACCCCAAAATAACCACCCCAATTTTTTTTCAAATAAAACATTTGAAGGAAAATGCAGTAACCTTTCCGTCAATTTTTGATGGAAATCTAAAAGGTGATTGAAAAAAATAACCCCAAAACAAACATCAAAGGAAAACAACTGAAATTATTGTCAGTATAGGCCTGAAAACACTTCTGGGTGGTAAAACAATTGAAACTGCACAGTTTCTTAGCAAATAAGTTTTGTCCCAGAGTAAAACAAATAATCAAATTAAATAATTAATACTGTCTGAATTTTTTCTGTGTACAGGGCTGAGAGTCATCGCTTACTGAAATGGTCTGAAACCATGCTCCAAATTTTAGGAGGTACTTTGAAATGATGGCATTTCCACCTTTTGACAATCCCTGTAGTTAGAGATTTTAATGAGCTTTTTGGAAACAGTATCCTCGCCAAAAAAAGAAGCAGATAAAAGAGGACGATTTTATTTTTTAATGGAGGAAAATAACAGCTACATTTACCACGAGGCAGACATAATCAAGTCTGAATTCAGGTAGAAGTCTGAAATTTCTCATCCATGTCATGTATCATGTATACACCCATTGCACAACGCGCAGCGTACTCACATGCGCCTATCCTGGGTGCCATTTTGGGTGTCAAAATCGTACACAAACATGCACAAAAGAGAGTTTTGACACCCAAAGAGACGCGCATTGTTCGGATGCGCGTTCCGGGTCTATAGAAATCAATAGACCCCCTTTGCATAATTCGAAACGCTACAGATACGCCGAGGTCGCGTGCATGTTTTTACGCACAGAGAACAGCTATCGTCCAATGATCTGCCTCCTTTTTGAGAGTGTGACGTCATATGCAATGGGTCTATAGAAGCCAAACAGGACTGCACTCTAATAAATGCTAGTTGTTGTTGTTGTTTGTTGTTGTTGTTGTTGTTGCAGATGTACTTACTAGCTGCAGCAATGAATTGATCATGAAGCCTGAATGACATCAATGGCTCAGGTAGGTTCCTGATAACAAAGAAACACACACAACAAAAACACAGTGAGTACGAGTTACAGTACCAGATTTATTCTCGATAGACGCCATCTTTACGGGCAACTTGGGTTTTGGCTTTGGGCCGCTTCAAGCATTCTAATTCTTCAACGTAGCCAAGTGGTTCATGAAAGGAATTTGATAACCCCTCACGTGCCGCTCACGGTTTATAAGTATAGCGCATATTTCGTCGGCTCAGGACTATAAGGTCATTAGTGCAGTTTGTATGGATTCCATAAAATTGCTTTTGTATATTTTGGAGTTCCTTGGAGTTTATTTATTAAGAGTGGTGTCCAAAGAAATTGTTAAGCAAAAAGAAACAATCAGTTTCCAAGAAAGACATTTGTTTGTGGATTTTGGTTGATTCTTTCAAAATAATACCCGTTTTTCGTTAAACACCCTTTTCATCATTACGGATATGAAATTGCAGTAAACAACCTTAAAGCACTGAGCTGACAAGTTGTGTGTTCAAAAAATGATTCATCATTGCCCGTAACGACGGCCGACTTTACACTGAGTGATGTCAAGTGGGAACTCTCTGTCATACATATGTAGCAAATTCATACTTTGTGAAGGTACACAATTGCTTTTTGGAAGAATAAGTTCAACTCAGATAATGAGTTATATTCTACTGACGCATCATTGTACATGCAGAATGTAAACCAGTTCATTACTTCCTTGAAGGGAAATTTATCTTTTTGGAAGGGGGAAATGAATTCCTATCCTGCTTATTTCAAAAGGTCTACATTTTACTCTTTAAAAAAATTGTATTTCACAAATGTAATTGAAAGTTGTCATTATTTTTTTGCTGAAACCTAAAGAATAATATGGAACAATATTGTATCAGGGATAAGATTTGATGGATGTGAACATTCATGAAAAATGGCTGTGCAAGACTCGCACAGGAAGATTACAGACTCTGTTAAAGAAAATTTGACGGGTCAAGGACATTTTTGGAAAATCCTAAAATCAGGAAAAATCTTGAGAATCCTATTGAATTTGTATTTTTGCCATTTACCTATGTAAGACCATGCACCTATGGAAGACCAATTATATTTTTTTCAGGACAGGTCTTCCCACTGAGGTTTAGTCAAATGTCTTGAGCAGGCTTTTTTTAATTTATTGTCCTACCTGAAGTAGTTCTTGAGGGCGCTGGTGATAGTCTTAATCTCCCATTCACCAGAGTCCGACAGGTTGACGTTCTGTGGTTTCCTCTTGTCTGCTTTACATAAGGGCAAGAATCAATCATAAAGAAGTCAGTAACATGTATTAGGTGTACAGCCCTGGCAGACTTTATTATGTTGCCCAAACATAAACACCCTCGGGAATCTAACGACAGCAATTTTCTTTTTTTTAAGGTGTCTTTTTGACCCATTTTCCTTCACATTTTTCAACTTTTTCGTGAAAAGCAGAGAATTTTTTCTGTAAGAAAAGAACTACACGATGGTACAGTTCATAAGTAGAAACTTACCAAGGCATATAGAAGTCAGTCTCATGACTTTGGAGTTGACACCAACTACTCTGTACAAGCCTTGATCTTCCAATCCTAAAAAAAGGGAGGAAAACAAGTAGTTTGTGTCAAAACGGTCCAATTAGTGGAAAGAGCTACAAGGGAAAGGCGTGAATATACGAGATAATTCCTTATCCAAACACAGGACTTGAAACCAAAGGAATCCGAGCACTACAACAACAAAAATGATCTGGGCTTAATTTCATAAAGCTGTAAAGCAGAAAATACTGCTAAGCAATTTGTTTGACAAGCAAAAAATGAGTTGGGAACCAGTGGCAACAATGTAATCTCTAAGAAATTTTGGCTGGTTACCCGTTTCTTCTAAGCAAGTTTTTTTCCGTGCTTAGCAAGTTATTGTGCTTACAGGCTTTATGAAATTGGGCCCTGGTAACAAAGCCAGTAATTGACAGAGAAATAAATCTAGACAACTTACCTCGACTTTCAATAGCCTCTATACACTTCTTGATGAAATGGAAACCAATGTCGTTGAGTAAATCTGCAAGATGGAAAAATTATGACACACAAAAAAGGGGTTTACAAGTAAACTCAGAGAGAGTAGCCGAGGGTCCTCTTTTAAAAGACTTTAGGCCCAGTTTCATGGCGCTACTTACTACAAAATTATGTGCTTTAAGGCACCCTGTAAACCATGTGATTCCATGGGCCATAAGTTGGCATTCTAAGGTACTTCTAATTCCAACTCAACATGAATGCAATTTGACCAGCCAAGCTTCCACTCTGGTGATTCTTATATATATATGACCATTAAGTCCAGGGTTTGCCCTTGACTTTTCAAGTGACTGGCCATCAGGACCCTGGGCCCAATTTCATAAAGCTGTTTAGCAGAAAATTCTGCTAAGCAAATTTCTTTGCTAAGCAAGAAATGAGTGGGGTACCAGTCACATCAATGGTAACTGTATGGTACTTTGGCTGGTAACCTATTTTTGCTAAGCAAGAGTTTTCTGTGCTTAGCAAGTTTTTGTGCTTACATGCTTTATGAAATTGGGCCCAGGTAGCTTGTTATTTCACTAGTCCACAAGCTTTTTCACTATTATTTGAAATACAATAGTGATACTTTTCAACATTGAACTAGCCAACCGGACCACTTGGAGTGAATTCAGACTGGTCCTTATAATAATAATAATAATAGTGGCTTCTTATATAGCGCACATATCCGTCACTCAGTGACGCTCAAGGCGCTTCAACATTCAGTATTTTCCTGCAAGGTATTGTTGAGCTACGTTTCTGAAGTATGAGACCTACTCCTTTACATAGCACCATGTAATGGTTTACAAGGTGCTGTGACGCAATATGCTGCCGATCAAACCAGGAACACTGGGGCAAACCCCTTCTCTTTACGATAAGTGCACTGGGTTCTTTTACGTGCATTACACAACACACATGTTTTAACTGGCATTTGGCCAGCGGACCACTGTTAAGGGAGAACACTGAAGTCTGTGTGAAGTAACTAGCTTTACCTTATGCTGAACTCCAGATTAACTACTCAGGCATTTCAAAAACACAGGAATCAATACTGAGTTTTAACTTTTTACAGATGGTAAAACGTGGCTGGCTGACTAATAGACTCAAGTATCAAGTCAAAAGTCAAAATCCATGTTTGGGGTGAAGATTAAAGTTTCGACTGAATTTATGAATGTAAAGAATGGAGAGATAGTTTAAACTCACTGTCGTCTTTTTTAGAGATGTGCGCAGGATTAATGTAGATCTGTAGAAATAACAAAACAAATGCATGAAAATAGTGGCTTCTGACTGGCGCCACCCCCCCCCCCCCCAACAAAGATATTTAAATCTACTCAGTAAATTTCCTTTGTGGTTTATTACTTGATACTTAAAAGAAAAAAGTTGAACCCCACCCCCCCCCCCAAATAATGATCCCCTTACTGCCACTTTCAAGGTTGTATCGTACATTGGGCATGATTTATTTATTTATTTATTTATTATTATTTATTGTCCAAACCAACAGCGAGCGAACCGCCAATTACAGGAAAAGTACAACAAAAATAATTGAATCTTTAAATTTACAGATACAAACAAAATACATAAATGTTAAGAATTTAAATGGCGGTATAAAGTTGCACGACTTCTGACTGGTGCCCTCTGAACATAGGGCTAGATAGCTCAATCGGTAGAGCAC
Organism: Plazaster borealis; assembly: GCA_021014325.1. Classification (NCBI taxonomy): domain Eukaryota; kingdom Metazoa; phylum Echinodermata; class Asteroidea; order Forcipulatida; family Labidiasteridae; genus Plazaster; species Plazaster borealis. Next base: position 22,351,145 of record CM037457.1, on the reverse strand, counting down.
CAACAAATAAATCCGTTAGTTACAAGTTCAAATTCAAGTTGTGTTTATTTTTTCTTTGTACACTCAAAATTGAGATATTTTGAATTTAAAAAAATGAGTCCAATGTCTTGAAGATGCGATCTGAATCTTATCTTTCATCCCTTCGGTATTTTATTGAAGTCTTACCGGTTCCTTTCCTCCCATGGCTGACATCCACTGCGTCCTCTCCTTCTCTGAGATTGCTTGTAATGTGAGAATGTGAGGCCTAAACGAACAAACAGAATCATATTGACAACGGTTGAAATTTGGGCGGTTGGGTTGGTGTAGTGGTATCTTTCCTCGCCTTCCACCTCTAGGACCCCAGTTCGAATCCCACTGGGGGCACTATGTCGATTGGGTTTTCAGTCCCAACCTGACTGCGTGGGTTTTCCCTCAAGTATTTCTCCCACATCTAAAACTGAAATTTCCTTCTTTGTCTTCTCTCCATGGGGTTCTTGGCTAGTATAGTGATTAGGTTCGCTTTTCTAAGAGTCCTTGGCTTCACAACCAGAATTAATAAATGAAAAATTAAATGAAATTCTCTGAGGGTACCAGTTCAGGGGTGAGATTGTATGAAAATGAAGGGGAAAAACCTACAAATTGGATGACAATTTCCTCTTGGTGTGAAAATGAAGCCACCTAAATGCAAAGAATGTTACATTTCAGAGGTGTACAGACTGTCTACATCATTAAAAATGGATATCTGAAGGTTTGGTTGTAACAAAGTCTTTTTCATCTCTGTGATGGCAATTTTACCTCTTTCAAGAAAATCTATAGGTGCAGGGAGATCAGTGAAAAATCCTGAAATCGGGAAAAAAAACCCTGACAAATCACAAATCACATGCCTGACCTGTTATAGAATCATTCTGGAATCATAGGTTCTTCTTTAAAGTATTATCGATAAGATCATTTTGTGGCACGGATACGACTGTTTGAATAATTTCTTCTTTAAAGTATTATCGATGAGATCATTTCGTGGCACGGATACGACTGTTTGATCTCACCCTTGTTTGGAAACTCTAATTGGTCAATCCATGCATTGGCCTCTTTGTCGTTAACCAATGAAGTACAGTGTTTTTGCCACATTGCTTTCAACTGACACCTATACGGACCCCCTTAAAGGCAAAGTATACCTTTGGTTTTTGAAATGTAGATATATACAAAAAAACTTACCTGAGAAAAATTTTTTTTCAAAAGGTTGTAGCGTTTTTTGAGATAGTGCCGAAAATCTGGAGTAGTTTTGTCCACGTAGGAAGAACAATCCGTAATTGAAATACACAATCTGAGAAATCTTTTAGCCAGAAACATTTCTCAGATTGAAATGTTTTTGAATCCCTCTCTCTAAAACCACATTCCTTTGAAGGGAATTGTTTCTCAAAATTGTATACATTATCAACAGCTGCAGTGCTTCTTACCAAGTAAGTTTTTATGGTCATTACATTTTGGAGTAACTACTTAAGGTATACCCTGCCTTTTAGGTTCACAGTTTTTCCTCATGTTAACCTTTCTGTTAATCTTACATGTTCAGGCCAAAAACTTAAAGAGTTGGGGCTTCTCACTGGGTTTGTTTGGTATCTTTCTAAGACAGAATGAGGTAATGCTCAAGGCATTCTCTTACTTTTCCATTATTGTGATGTCAAAGCAGAAACGTTTCTCTATGGAGTCTGTCATTCTCCTTGTGCAGGATGTTACTGTTACTTGATCTTCCGTTGTCTGAGAAAGGGAAAACAAAAAAGAAGACGAGAGAAAATTATCTATCACACCTGACAGATTTAGTAAACGTCTTAAACAACCACAACGTTGTGGTACCCGCTGCTAAAACAAAGGATTCTAGCCACCAGGCTAGCTCGGTGGTCTAGTGGTTAGACATCTGCTCTAGCAATGCAAAGGTCTTGGGTTCGAATCACACCCGAGTGATTTGCACGTGGATTTTTGTTCACAGGACTCGGGAAAGTACTGAGTATACAGTGCTTAAAACACATCGGTGTAAGGGTAAAAAACAAATGATATTCTTTTCCCCTCATGCAAAATCAACATCTATTAAACCACAACGTTTGTTCAGTGTTTCAACTGTTCCATGTAGTTACATGCTCCGACTAAAAGGATTTGTACAACCAGCCATCAAAACGGGACCGTCAGGGACGAGATTGGACGAAAGTGAAAGATGGCTTGCAAGTCTGGGGTCCTCCTTATTACAGACACGAAACATCTCAGATGTTACAATTCAGGAGGTTTACAGACTCTGTGCATCACCAGGGTGCTTAAGCAGAAAATATTGCTTAACATTTTCCTGCTGAGCAAAAATGAGCAGGATACCAGTCACAAATGGTACATGTGAAATGGTTTTTTGGCTGGTTACCTTATTCTGGTAAGCATAATTTTCTTGCACTTAGCAACTTTTTGTGCTTAAGCAAGCTCTATGAAATTGGGCCCTGAAATACAAAACCACAGGTTTGGACAAAATGTGGACTATTTCTTTCTCCCTTTGGCGACGGCTTGACTTCTTTCAAGAACATTTGAAGGCTCAAGGAGGTTTTGAGAGAATCTTGAAATCAGGAAAAGTCCTGAGAAATCACATGCCTGTTGAATTTGTATTTTTTCCCTAGACCTATGTGAGACCATGCACCTATGTAAGACCAATTTATAATTTGTTCAGGACAGGTTTTTCCACTGAGGTTTAATCAAATGTCTTGAGCAGGCTTTTTTAATTGTCCCACCTGAAGTAGTTCTTGAGGGCGCTGGTGATAGTCTTAATCTCCCATAGACTACTTCGCAAATACTACGTGCGCATGCGTTAGCCGTGGAATGAGGTGCATGCTTGTCTAGTTAGCGATCAAATGTGTCGCTAACTAGACCAGCATGCATCTCATTCCACGGCAAATGAGCGCGTACTGAGTATTTGCGAAAAAGTCTATTCACCAGAGTCTGAACACGCCTGAACTTAGCTAGGAATAAGAGGGCTACAGTACTCACCGGTTTGGGCAGTGTTTGGACAAATGGGATGAGCTTCAGTATCTTTGTGTCCTTATTATAACGGCAGTAATGCTTCATCCAGTTAGAACCAAGAGCCCCTGATAAATTCAATTAAATTTATAATTCAGCTAATAATATATTATTGTTTAAAGGCACTGAACAAGTTTGGTAATTGTCAAAGACCAGTGTCCTCACTTGGTGTACCCCAACATATGCATAAAACAACAAACCTGTGAAAATTTTGGCTCACTTGGTCATTGAAGTTGCAAGAAAATGATGAAAGAAAAAACACCCTTGTTGTACAAATTTGTGTGCCTTCAGATAGGAATAAAAACTTCTTGCAAGAAGTTTTTATTATTTTAGTGACAAATTACCTCTTTCTCAAAAACTACGTTACTTCAGAGGGAGGCATTTATTTTAAGTTTTTATTGCCATTAATTTTCAGAGTCATTACCAAACTTATACAGACCCTTTAAAGAGAAATTGTCATTTACAAATTTTGGGAATTATGTTGGCTTAGTGGTAGCTTTCCCCGCCTGGTAAGCAGTTTCAAGTTGCATCCCCTTGAGGTGATCCCTCTGCTGCTGCTTCCCAGGTTGTGTTTTAAACTTGGATGTGATCCCTGGCTATACGGCAGTTACAGGTTGAATGGCTTCTGACTGGCACCCCGAACAAAGATATTGACAAAATAGGGAGACCGCCAACATTAGGGCTAGATAGCTCAGTTGGTAGAGCACCGGCCCGTTAATCCAGAGTTCACGGGTTCAAGTCCTTCTCAAGTAAATTTCTTTGTTCAACCCCAAATAATTACAAATTTACCCAGTCAGTTTCCCTTGTGATTTATTACTTGATAGTTTGAGTGTACAGACAAATTTACCCAAAACAAATGTGATGCGATCAAGCTAAAAGAGTTGTTTGTCGGAAATTATGGGAAAATATTTTTTTTTGTAAATTTAAATTCCAAAATATATCTTATTTTCTATTGGCAACTTCCTTCCTGGTAAACAACATCAAAAAGGGGTTAAAATTAGCATTGGAAGAAAATGTGCCGATGTAGTTTCAATAAACAAATGGACTTTAAACCCCCTCTTCTTTTCGCATCTCTTGGTGTTTCTACTTTTGAACCAAAGGTGGTATCAACATGCATGTACATGGGGTTTTAACAGTATTAAAGCGTAGATTATGCTCTTTTCAAATGTATAAACAAATGAAAAATGACCTGGGTCGACAAACGACTCATTTTGCTTGACCGTATCACAAATAGTGCTCTAGCAATGTGTCCACCATACCTCAAAATGCCTTGGGAAACTAAAATTTATATTAACAAAAAATATGAGTTAGGAAACAAATACTATACTTACTTTTTTCATAAATATACAAATATCCCTCGCTACCTTTATTGGACGTAACTTGTTCATGTGGTTTCTGAAAAGAAACAGGGGGATAAAGACTTGGACAGTCTATCGTGACGCGGCAAAATTCATTTTTCGTTCAAAATATTATATGCAAAGTACGAACCAGGCTTTTTGTCATTACAAATGTTGTTAGCAGTATGAGCTTGTTGACAACAGTTGTTCTTCAGTACTTTTATCGCATTGAAGAAAAAAAATCTTATTAATAACAGAGCAGACAAAAAGCAAAATTTAAAAACCTTGAAATTAAAAAAACAAATCTCAGAACCTTTTTGTTATTAATTAGCCTGTTAACAACAGTTATGCCCAGTACTGTTATCGCAATGTACAAGTTTTTATTAATAATAACATCAGGCAGAAGAAGAAAAAATTAAAAAGGGAAAACATTAAAATTAATGTTTAAAAAACTTTTAAGAGCCTTGCATTATTAGCCTGTACTTTTACCGCATTGAAAAAGTTCTTGTTAATAACAGAACAGACATTGAAGTTTGAAAATTTGAAAAATAAACTTGTCAAACCTTGGAGTACCAAGGCATTGAATTGAAAATATCCATTTAAGTAAACCACTACAAACACACAGAAACCGGTATACATCAACACCATACAATTACTACACATTTATGGGTCAAGTCACGCGGACAATTTTACAGGCAACCAGTTCCATGAAATCCTCCAAGAAGGCTTGGCATAAATTACTTGGGAATAGTAAGACACTGTTAGTGTAAAAGTGTTCATAGTGTTAGCCAGAGGGGTGTCTGGATGTCTTTTGGACACCCTGTTTTAAATTTGGACACCCTATTCTATCTGTCATTTACATGTAATGTATTTTGTAAGTGAACACTTTGGACACCCAGTTTTTAAATTTCCAGCAAATTTGGACACCCTTTTTACCAAATCCTGGCTAAATTAGCCAGAGGGGTGTCTGGGTGTCTTTTGGACACCCTGTTTTAAATTTGGACACCCTGTTTTACCTGTCATTTACAAGTAAACTTTGTAAGTGAACAATTTGGACACCCAGCTTTTGAATTACAGCAAATTTGGACACCCTTTTACCAAATCCTGGCTAAAACCTTGAAAGTGTTCCTTTTTTTTGTACATGTGGTGAAATTGGTAGCCTCCCAGTTGCCTGTAAAAATATTCCTCTGTGTGACAAGCCCCAAAGGATCACACCATTCTCCCCCGTTCTTCATGCATGCGTTGTGCCAACCATCAGTCCTACTATTATTACCCAGTGAACAGAATCGATGGGGTGGGTTGCAGCCCTGCAATTTCATCTTTGAGGGGACAAGGCCACTTTCATTTAGCAAAGGGCACTTCCACTGGCAAATCTATAAGACTATTAGGAACTTTTGAAGGGGCACTAAGGCCACGACCAAGACCACGGCCCAATTTCATAGAGCTGCTTAAGCACAAAAAGTAGCTATGCACAATAAAATTTTGCTTACCAGAATAAGGTTACCAGCCAAACTACCATGTCACATGTACAATTTGTGACTGGTATCCTGCTCATTTCTGCTTAGCAGAAAACTTTAAGCAATATTTTCTGCTTTAAGCAGCTCAATTATTTGCTTAAACATTTTCTGCTTAGCAAAAATAAACAGGATACCAGTCACAGATTGTACATGTTATTTTGGCTGGTAACCTCATTCTGGTAAGCATAATTTTGTTGTGCTTAGCTACTTTTTGTGCTTAAGCAGCTCTATGAAATTGGGCCCAGGGAAACAGAGGCCATGGCTTCTGTGTAAATCAAGGCCCGAGTTTGAGCAAATCCCAAATGAGCTCATTTTGTCCTGAAATTTCTTTCCTTGAAATTGTGAATTTAGCTGTAAATAAAAGCGTTGCATACATTTCAACCAAAATCTAGAGTGCCATTTTAATTTGAGCGTTTTTCCTCTCTTTCCCCGTTTAATCTTTTTTCGCTTTCTGTTTTTGGCAGGAAGGAGGTAGCAATAACTTTCCGAAAACTTGATTTAACATTTCAGCTCAAACAAATTATTTTCAGCTTTTAAAGTTAGACTTTTGAGATCCACACAAAAGATGAGGTAACTGCAAGTGAAAACAAATTGTGCACTGTGAACAAAACAATAAGGTTTCAAAAAAGAAAAAAGAAAACAAAAGGCGATTCAATTTTCTGCACAAGTCATTTGTGACTGTCTGATACAAAATTATTTCAAACCCAATGGCACCAAAGAAATCCTCCACCACAAAAATCTTTGAAAGAATAAAATAATAAAAAAGCCCTTGTTTTCCCCCAAAGACTTCCAAAACACGTATATTTCCAGCTGAAAAATCTTTGAAAGAATAAAATAAAATAAAAAAGGCCTTGTTTTACCCCAAAGACTTGAAAAACAAGTATATTTCAAGCTGATTTGCACCCACCACCACTGTGAGCATTCAAATACAACCTTGGAATAGCTTACGAAAGTCTTGTCAAAATATAGCGATAAAGCAACCACCCAACGAGAAAGTTTAAGTTGAAAGTTGTACCGCAGGAAAGAAAGAGTATTTTGGTGTGGCATGCAGCATGCAGAAGACAAAGGGGAACGATCATACACACCCTCACCTCCATCATCTTATTCATCAGGGTTTCCGCCTCTTGCTTTGTGATGTCGAACCCGTCTCGGATCTATCAAAAGAAAGATCGCAATAAATAAAGCAGAGTACGATTTGGTTTTGCTCTATGTACGAGGGTTTCTGCCTCTTGCTTAGTGATGTTGAACCCGTCTCAGATCTCTTAAAAGAAAGATCGCATTAAATAAAGCAGAATACGATTTGGTTTTGCTCTATGTACGAGGGTTTCTGCCTCTTGCTTAGTGATGTCGAACCCGTCTCAGATCTATTGAAAGAAACAACCTATTAAATAAAACAGAATACGATTTGGTTTTGCTCTATGTACGAGGGTTTCTGCCTCTTGCTTTGTGATGTCGAACCCGTCTTGGCTCTTCCAAGAGAAAGATTGTATAAATAAAGCAAAAAGATTTGGTTGATGGTTTTGCTCTAAGTACAAGGGTTTCTACGTTTTGCTTTGTGATGTTGAAACCGTCCTCGGATCTATCAAAAGAAAGATCACATTAAATAAAGCAGAATACGATTTGGTTTTGCTCTATGCACAAGGCTTTCTACCTCTTGCTTTGTGATGTCAAACCCGTCTTTGATTTATCAAAAGAAAGATTGCTTTAAATAAAGCAAAATACAATTTGGTTATTGGTGTTGCTCTGAGTACAAGGGTTTCTACATCTTGCTTTGTGATGTTGAAACCCGTCTCTGATCTACCAGAAGAAAGATCGCGTTAAATAAAGCAGAACATGATTTACCATGACCACATCACACTTGATGCTTTTCAAGTCCCATGGCAACAAAATCCACAAGCATCTCGGGTGGGATTCAAACCCACGACCTTTGGCATTCTAGAGAAGATTTCTCAATCGCTAGACCGCAACCATGAGAAAAATCACAAGGGCCTGGTTTCATGGTGTTGGTAACCACACAACTCTGAACTTAAAGTCACCATCTACATGTATTCAGGCTTTTAAACATCTACCAGGCATATAAAAAGACAATAAAAAACATACAGAAGCCTGTGAATTGCCCAAAAGCGAACCAAAATGACAATCTACAATAGCAATCCCCTTACAATAATCCTTGGTTTTGCAAAGTTTGGAATTTGTTTAAAGATTTTCAAAATGTTTCAAAATGTTTCAACTCACATTCTGTAGCTTTAGCTGCAACTCTGTTGTGTATGGTTTGAATTCCGTCGCAACTTCATGACCTGTGAGGAAGAATTACAAGTGCATAACTATTACAATAGTACAGCCTTGAAGACAAATCTTCACATAAATTGATTGGGGGGAAAGTATAACTAGACATTGTTTCACATTTTAGTTAGCAATGTAAACTTATTTTTAAAAAAAAGATTGGTTCATAAACAAAACACAACCCCCCCTAAAAGAAAACCCCCCCAAACAACAAAAAAACAAACCATAACATGCTTGTACCTTTCTGGTAGTGAAAGCAAGAGTGCACCCATGCCTCCTCAAGATTTGGAATGTGTGATCATTTTGTATAAGAGTTTCAAAGTGGCATTGAATTGAAATGATTGGATGTGATCATGTTTGCAGAGCTCACTATTCAAGCAGCTCGCTCTTAATCAGGTCAAAGGTTAGTCTTGATTAGCGACGTTCATTTTGTTAGCGTAGCCGCCGATATCGCAACACGAATTACTGGAGAAGAGATATCTGTCTCAAACAAACATCTGGACCAAAAGCAGTTTTGATCAAGATTCATAGACTTGCCCAGTCCCTCCGAGCCAGTCGATGTTGCACCCTCTACCAGTGACCTATACAAACACTAGCATCGCCAATCAAGACTAGTCAAAGGTGAGAAATCAAATCAGTGAGTTGCTCAGAGTAAACGCAATGTGCTAGTACCTTTAAAACCCTCCGATGGCCTACCGGTCTGCAGCCAGTAGACCGAAAAGACATTTTAGTTAATTACTCATTAAGTTTTTAGCAAAAATAGTTGAAACCCTTTAAGTTCTATCCTCAGACAGGCCCGATTGACATGGTCTATGACCCTAAAGGCAGTGTGACTCATGGGGTCGGATTCTCCAGTTAGAAAACACTTTCTACATAGACTTGTGCACAAAAAAATACTGCGGTTTTACAGTGAAAACACATACTTATTATTACCAAAACAAAATTAAAAATTAATATTTGTTTATTTTTTTTCTTCTTCAAACTGTCTCTACAACTTCTGGAAAGGTTATTAGCTTTGAAAAAAGTATGAAAACAACATCACAAAAGAGTTATAAATACACGTTTACCGACGGTCTACTGGCTGCAGTATCGAATGGCATTCGTGTAAATCTGACAGGGTTGGGGCATCGCAGGGTTTTAAGACTGGACACAAATAAGGACACACTTACCTTGATGATAGAATGTCAGCCAGCTGTACATGAATCCCAGTAACTACAGGTGAAGAAGGGTAAATACAAGTCTGATTTCAATCACTCAATCAGTGGGAAACACCTGTTTTAAAGGGTCTGTATACGTTTGGTAATGACTCTAAAAATTAATGGCAAGAATAACCTACTTTAAGCAGCTTTGGATAGTATAATGCATTTTGAGAAACTTTTCACCTAGAAGTACTATGGTTGTAAAAAATATATATCACTTTTTATTCCCAAAAATGTGAATCTGAGAAGCGTTAAATACTGACAGTAACGTTTCCAAGATTGTGTATTCCAAATGCAGATTATTCTTCCTGCGTGGACATAACCGTGGACATCACAGGTTAGTTTTATGGTATACATCTACAACTATATATATTGAAACAAATAGTGGGTTCTAACTAATTCTATTTCATCAATTATTAAATGTATACAATCCCTTTAAGTCTTTGAATGATGTGCAACATGAAGGTAGAGGATTTGCCATGGCCATTACATGTACATTCATGTTCGCAATGCACTGGGGTTCAATTTCATGCGTTCCAAGGAATTCTGCACTTACGGTGCTCCCTACTGCTCAGAAAACGGTGGACCGTAAGCACAGAATTCTGCGCAAAGAAGCGTCAAGAAAATGTGCACTTTTTTTATTCAAACTAAACTGCAGAGCTTATAAGTTTAACATGAAGGCACAGGGTTTGCCATGAAATTACACACTTTGTCCTTTTCCACTTCAAACCAAAGTCACACTATTATTTCCTCAATTATTATTTAATCGCATGACGACTTCATGAAGCTGATAAGCGAAGACAAACTGACACAAGCAAGTTACTAACTGCTTTTTAATACACATTGATGGTTTCGCAGAGGTTTTCTATGAAGCTCACTTAGCTGAGAAGTGTATGCTTAAGTGGCATTTCCTGATCGATCACTGAGCAACATTTCAAAACAGTACCCAACTTGCAATAGCAATTATGAATACCGAGTTATGTTATTCGAATGTGGGACCAGACTACTCTCCCCTCCCAGCCTCGGTTTGGGTATACAATGGCAATGTAGGGAGGAAACAAGAAGAAGGCAGAACCATAAAACAGATTTAATGGCTGTCCAACTGACATCTTAATATGGACGGTTCCCAATACAGTGCGCCCTCTACAGTTTGCCCAGAAGAGGTCATTTCCGCAGTGCATCATGGGAGATGGTCCACATGTTTTTAGACGTCTCACTGCGACCCCCCCCCCCCCCCCGATTTTGTAAGTCCTCTTGTGGTTTGCAAAGTAGTATTCATTTTGTTCATTCACTTTGGTGATGACTTGATGAGTTGTACCCATTTGTCCCTGTCGAGCTTAGTGTTAGAGAGAGTTGAACCTTCTAGACCAATGTCACACTCAATCACGTAGCAAGGTTGTATTTTTCTGTATTTACGGTATAAGATGGTATTTTTTTGAGGCCAGTGAATGTTTCATTTCAGCCATTTTATAGTTCCCAAACTGCCCAATCGGTGCCGAGTTGCAAGTATTATTGTTTTTAGCCCACCGTTTTTTTTTAGAATGGCCTCTCTGCGGTAAACTATAGAGGGCACACTGTATTGTGAATCGCCCATATTGGAGGAATTTGGATGAGTAAATCCCGCTGCAAAGCGAATTACGTGACGCAAACAATCAGGTACGCGCTGTTTTCCAATTGTGACGCGGGTAAATTCGCTTCGCTTTCCCAATTCACATGAAGTATTAACCGGGCTTAAAAAAATAAACACCTACCGTCTCTACAAACTCAAATTTCTTCTTCTCTTGGACTTCTTGAAGGATGCGAGCGTACATCAAAGACTCTCTATGGAAGTCTCGTCTCTCCAGCTCTAGTGCAGCATCAGCCTGAATGCAAGCAGACAACGATACATTAACTTTTAAACATTGTTGTTTTATTTACTTCTACCTCCCACAAACCAGCCGTCAATTTCACGAAACTTTATGCAACTTCATAATTCCACTTTTGCACAACATTTATTGCGTAAATTGTGCACCACTAACAAAAGAGATCTTGCACAAGTGGACTAACGCAGTTGTGTAAAGTTTCGTAAAATCTGCTGCTGGGCCCAATCTAATAACGCTGTTGATCACAGAAATTTGAAGTATTAAACCACAAGGGAAACTGACTGGTTCTAGAAAAAGTTTCTTTGTTCACCCCAAAACTGAATACAAATTTACCCAGTCAGCTTCCCTTGTGGTTTATTACTTAATGTTTTAAACAAAACGTCGCACTTTGAGGTTTATGGAATTGGTTGATTCCGGCTCTTACCTCCAGTAACGAGGTCTCCTTCTTCTTCGTTGTCAAACCGACGTGGTTGTCCAGCGACTTGCAGAACTTCTCTGTCTGCTTTTCAAATTGCTTCTTGGCTTCCTAAAATTGTAACAAAACAAAAAACACTAAAAAATGTCTCCGACTTTTATAGAATTTTGCAAAACCACAAAAAAAACACCTTAAAATATCTATTACCTAGTTTGTGACAAACTATCACTAACTGTCGCAATCATAGCATTTCCTTTTTAGACGAGGTGAACCCTCTTGACCAAAAACAAAAACCCACCTCAGAAACAACAACTAGAATGCACATGTGACCATAGTGTGACACAACAAAAAATGTCTTGTTTCCTTTATACATGTACATGTGCAATCCCACAGATAGCACATTCTGACCAAATGTTTTGTTGGTTTCAAGCTACAAAAACGATGACTTGCAGTTTGACAAACAAATTGTCATTTTAATTCCAATTTGTATAATCAATTATCAAGATGAGTGAATTGTGAATTGATATTAATTTGATTTGAACTTGACACTCAGTGTTCTCTTCTCAGGGCATTCTGGACCAACATTTTGAAATTTGGCCGAAGCACGCTAAATTGAACTGAGGTCATTGGTATGTTTTTTTACTTGGTGTTTATGTTTGGTTTTAAATGCTCTACTTTGCAATTTGGGGGTGCGTTTTCGCGGCTGAAACAAAGTCATTAGCCTTTTTGAAATATGGTGGACACTATATAAGTGCACTGTTTGGTTTGGGTGTATACAGACAATTTTACCCAAACCTAATGGTGCCATAGTATTGTGTCCACCATACCTCAAAATGGTTTAACCGAAACAGTTAAATTGGTTACGACTACGAAAAATGCACCCATGGAACATTCAAAATGTTTTATTTCAGGATTGTTTGCATATCGACCTGCAATGTGCGCTTTTGGCCCGATGCACTAGCTTGTGCATGAGGAGAACCCAGATGCTGTATGTGCTAGTCACATACCTAGTGTGTCTTGCATCTCTGACTGCCTCCAACCATTACCATGAATGATAATCATATGTTGTTAACTCCACCATGACCAGAACCAACCAGGCACCTGACTTTATTATCGAGCCAAGCTCATTATCATCGGCATCCTTTCCTGGAATCGTCCGGACCTCCCCTGGAGGTGTAAACAGTCCAGGCTGCTAAATATGCATCGCTTTAGTGACTTAAGCAAACACATAAACTGTCTCCATCAACACAGGTTCTTCACGTTCCCCCAGGGTACAATTTTGAGATATAACTGATGTCATGTTTCGCTTCAGGGTATCAACACAAACTTTGGCAGAATCTAGACCAATTGACCTACTTTTTAATCACTGATAACAATTCAACTACAAAAAATTAATTTTCCAGTTTTTAAAGGAAGAAATAGAAATCAATTGCAAGAGGGGCTCCAAGTTCAAATTGAGTTTTGTGATGCACTCACTTACCAATAGATAGTCATTGTGAAAGTGGGGAAAAGGTTACAGCACCGTGAAAATATTGAAAACTTTGGAGGGCCCTTAAATAACTAAATGTTGGTGTCCAATTGAACAACAGAGCGTCAAGAAGGGGAACAGACACCTCTGTGGCCGAAATGATGTCTCAGTCCACTGATAAGTTAAGAGGTTGGTATTTTGCGAGGTCTTCATACCTTTGCGGAGCCGATCTGGTCCTTCCTGAAGGCCTCCAGAGGGATAATAAGCTGATCCTTGGCATGTTCCAGCTGGATAAACAACAATCAAACATGAGAAAAGACGAGTTAATCTGACGATGAGCCTCACTTAATGAACGGTTGCCAATGTACACATTCTGAACTGGGCGTGATCACCGGCAGTATACAATTGTATGACTTGTGACTGGTGCCCCTGGAATATCGATATTGACAAAAACAACAATATTGAGAGACTGCTAACATACGGCTAGAAAACTAAAATGGTAGAGCACGGCCACAAAACCCACAGGTCGCAGGTTCAAATCCAGTTCTACTCAAATTTTCTCAGTCAGTTTCCATTGTGGAGAATTACTTGACTAAAAAAACTTTGTCTCACTACCACCATCTTCCCGTCTTGTTCCCTTGCACATGTATGTGTATACAACCCATTATACCAAACAGGGGCCTGACTTTTTCCCCCTTCCAGCCTCAATTCTTCATTGAGAAAAATAAATAAAATGGTTGCACCAAGATATCGTTAGAATAACTGTTGGCAAATCTTGAATTTGACAAACGTAAGCACTTGTTAGTATTGTTGATAAAGACCAAAACGATTGATTTTTGACTTAAACATAAAATATTTTAATGAATGTAATAACTGCATAGGGGATAAATAAGTTTATTTTGGGTTTACTTTATTGTACACAAATAGGTGATAAGCACTGTACACTCAGTGCATTCCGACTCCTGGAATAAAAAAAACCCCACAGGCATACAACTCTAGTTGGATTCAAACCCACAACCCTGTTGCATTCTAGCGCAGAGCACAATTTCATGGCTCTGCTTACCGCAGAATTCTGCACTTGAGGCCCGTAGAAGCACACGCTCTACGGGACGCCATAAACACAGCTAACTCTACAGTAAGCAGCACCATGAAAAAATGGGCCCTGGGCCCAATTTCGTAAAGCTTGCCAGCACAAAAACTTGCTAAGCACCCAAAATCTTGCTTAGCAGAAACGGACTACCAGTCAAAATTCTCTGAAGTTGACATTATTTGACTGGTGCCCTACTCATATTTTTGCTCAGCAAATAAATTTTTATGAGCAGTATTTTCTGCTTAACACTAACAGCTTTATAAAATTGGGCCCTGATGTCTTAGCCACTAGATGTGCATACATAAAGTGCTGTTGGTTGCCGCCAAGTTACCTGCAACAAATTGCTGCATGTGACATACTCAGTATATCAACCCTTAATATAAAACACCCAATACATTTGTATTAACAAGAAATTAGAGTCCACACACATACCACCCCGCCCTTTCAAAGTTCAACTCAAACCCTACTTCTAAGAACCACTGTCTGTTCAGTTCTTGCTATAAAGTTTTCTCATCCAACCCTTCACTTAATTTGACCTTCCGGTAAAGCTAACAGCATAATTGTACAATGGAATAGAGCGGACCAGATAATGTGACTCAGTTAAAATGTCAACAGCTAAACAGGGTAAGTCACGTCGTGGAGGACATCACTGACAGGAATATCTTCATGTTCCATCTGCAGTTGGCTAACGAGATTGTTTGACAGTGGTTATTTATTGACTTGATGAATCATTTTATGCACTTGACATCTGTGTTCCCCCATGTTCGATGAATTAAAGGGGCACATTGCCTTCGGATTGGGCGCTTTGGGCTATAAAAAGCGTTTTGTTATGAAATGAATATGGTTGGAAAGATGTTTTCAAAGCAGAACTTAATGGTTCACACAAAAATCCCTCAAAATTGTGTGGTTTTCCTTTTATTTCGTTAACTAACACGGTCCGTAAAAAAATTGGTTCATTAAACTATTAAATACTGCTTTCTCAACAACATAAAGATAAACATAAAGATTTACCTACATTGTGTCCAAATTAATCAAGCATTCCCAGATTATTGTTTAAGATTCTGTCCTGAAAATTATAGAGTTTAAATAAATGCCCTAAAAAAAAAAATATTGCAACTTGTTCCCTTAAAAATGACTTTTTCTGGAAGTTCAAGAAAACTACACTTCAGTGTGTTTATGGTTAACTAACTCCTTATATTTTTAAATAATTTTCTGCTAAGCGCAAACAAGCAGGATACCAGTAACATATGGTACATGTGACATGGTATTTTGGCTGGTAACTTTATTCTGGTAAGCACAATCATTTTGTGCTTAGCTACTTTTTGGAGCTTAAAAGCAGCTCTACGAAATCAGTTCGTGATTTTTATTCATATATTCCCATTGACATCCTCATGGTTGTAATAAATCTACAAGACAGATTTTAGTTACTCTGAAACAGAAATGGGGGGCAGAGTATCAAAGGTCAACCAGAGGTCAGACTATGGTAATCAAGGTCATTGGTATTCTCATCCACACATGTTTCCACAAATAAATTCCAGAGTCATTCCCACAGGTGTTCCATGAATCGCAAATATTCAGGCGTGGGCAGGGAACGATTTCGGCCATAAATTTTGCATTGCAAAATATTCAGACTGAGTACATTTTGTGCACAATGAATGCTATTAAATATTGAGTACCAATTTATTTATTTTATTTTGTTACGAGAGATCACCAAACATCACAAGGCCTGAACGGCCACTTCAAGGTGAGGGCTACACTTAACCGATTTAGGCTATCGACCCCAAAAAACTGCCACCAGGGGCACGTTGCCACCTAGCCCCATTAATAGTGCCAATAATCTGGACTTCCAAGGATCGGAGGAAGTCCAGATTATTGGCACTATTAATGGGGCTAGTTGCCACCTACTCCTTGGGCTGAAACAGGGTTACCCCCTTTACAGTCCGTAAGAGAGTAGGCATGGGTATCATCCACTAGGAGCCTGACTGGTAGAGCAGAATGCACTACCTTCCCAACTTTTTACGAAGCAACAGTAACAACCCCACACTCTGCTGCTGACAATACCAGAGCTTGGGTCCGGTGAACTAGACCGATTTTTACGTGGCAAATGAAACCTTTGGTGCAGCATTTTGTCATGCTATACAAGGGAAATCGTTCACTGGTGGGAGCCTAAAAATTACTATACATGTACCTTTTTTTTTCATAAACAATTTTGTTGTTGTTCCCAGTAATAACAACTACGTAAATCATGACACAAATTTGTAATATTTCAGAAAGAGAAATTGCATACAAATTTCATGAACTTTTAGAAATCAAAATTACAATTGTCGGGTATTATTTACAGTATGAGGAAATTACAATTGTCGGGTATTATTTACAGTATGAGGAAATTACAATTGATGGATATTATTTACAGTATGAGGGCACTTTCAATGGCGAATTTCCTTGCATCACTATTACAGTTTTATCTAATTTTGACCACCTGTATGTTGTTTTCTTTTATCAATGGCCAAATAAAAAATACTAATAACAACAACAATGAAAAAAGGAGGTTGTTTTACTTGTTTTGCATCACGTAAATTTGGTTCACACAAGCCCTCTCACATGTTGCAAAATACAGCGAATTGAGTTTGTAAAAAGATACTTCTAGCTGACATGAGTATCTGTCATGAGAGAATGTGTTAATTTACAATTAGTCTATATTTGGGCTTTTGGGGGCACAAGTTCCGCAAACTGTTATTGACACCTTTTATTAAAAAAAAAACACCATCAAAATGGTTTTGAATGTTAAAGGGATTGTATACATTTGGTAATTGGAACCCACTGTTTGTTTCAATCCTATGCAGTTGTAGATATATACCATCAAACTAACCTGTGAAAATTTCATTTCAACAGGTGGTAGAGTTTTTGAGATATTGCCAAAAATCTGGAGCGCTTATGTCCACGCATGAAGAATAATCTGCATTTGGAATAAACAATCTGAGAAACGTTACTGTCAGTAACGCTTCTCAGATTCAAATTTTGGGGGATAAAAAGTGATATCTTTTTCCATAACCGCAGTACTTCTAAGTGAAAAGTTTCTCAAAATGCATTATACTATCCAAAGCTGCTGTACTTCTTACCAAGTAAGTTTTAATTGCCATTAATTTTGAGAGTCATTACCAAACGTATACAGACCCTTTAAATGCACACTGCAGCCTGCAATACGATATTATGTGGTGAATGTACTACACCCAACCTGTGCACCGAGTTCAACGGTTTTATCATTCCAAAAAAGTTTGTCAAGTTCGTGTACATTGTGCTGGCACACGTTATGGAAAGTACATGTAAGAGGGTTGAGTTGTAACCCAACCCTCCAACTTTCCACAATATTGAGTAGCAACTGATACCTTTTTGGTAGCATTTTGCAATGCTTATTACAAGGAAAATCGTTCACTGGTGAGAGTCTAAAAATTACTATAGATGTACAGTGTATTATTTTTGTTCAATAAACAATTGGGCAATGATGATTTGGTTTGCAGGAACAGACCCGTCAATTCATCAGCCACTCTGAAGATTCATTCATACACAGGAAAAGTAGATAAGTAAGGCATCTGATGCATATCCTATTAATTAATCATCTGTGTGCTTTTGTTGTTTAGTTTCTACGAATCACCCAACCGAAGCCTCGCTGGGGGGGGGGGGGGGTCATTAACAGGTCAGGGGTAACCTACGCAAATCTACATGTATGAGCACGCCTTCCTCTTTGAGGGTTACACAGGCAGTGAACCTGTAAGGCCTAGGTCTGATCTTTTGATCTGGTGACATACGACATACGTACTTGAATAGATCACATTCTGTGAAGCGTGGGTGTTTAGTAACATGAAGTGGGTAAGATTACCACTAACAGTGTCAGCAATATAATGTGAATTGGCAAGATTCAAAACCTTTGCCACAGGGTGAAGTTTTGCATTTTGCACCGGGGGATAAAGAATATTATTTGCTTTTTGCCCTTACACCAATGTGTAGTACATGTAAGCACTGTATACTCACTCGGGTGCATATCACTCGGGTGGGATTCGATCCTACAACCATTCTCATTATACATTCCATATATATTTTTTTAGTGTAGTGAGACACTGTTACAACAAGTCGTCACCGTTTTCACGAAGAGCCACATATGTCCAAACGCTTGATTGAGATTTACATTTTACAGTTACACTGTGCTTGGCTTAAAACTGCAATATCTGCAATACTAAAGCTACGGTTTGCATTCAAAGACCTCTCATATGATTCTGTAAGTTTAACATCCCTATTGACTAATTCATTTCGTTAAATATATTGGCTAATTGCCATAGTAATTAGTCAAAGATACGTGGCTCTTCATGAAACCGAAAAAGTGAGTTGACTTACTTAAACACCCAACTGGTTAACGTGTTTTTACATGGGAAAGGGGCGCATATGTCACGTGATCACGCGCGCGCTGACATAAGTGGCTCTTCGTGAAAACGGAAAAACGATTTGACCTACATTTGTTGCAATGTATTACAATGCATTTTTGGGCCGATGGCTCTTCGTGAAAATGCAAAAATGCATTCCTTGAGATAAAGGCCCCTTTTTGTAATAATCTATATTTGTCATTTTAAGATATGTGGCTCTTCGTGAAAACGGTGACGAAGTGTGCAATCAAAATGTTCCTTTTGCATGCAGTGCATTTGATTGCTTCCAAGTTGCCTGCAAAATTTACAAGTGACAAGGCTCTTAAAGTACAGCAGCTTTGGATAGTATAATGCATTTTGAGAAACTTTTCACTTCAAAGAACTGCGGTTATGGAAAAAGATATCACTTTTTATCCTCAAAAATTTGAATCGGAGAAGCGTTACTGCAGTAACGTTTCTCAGATACTGTATTCCAATTGCAGATTATTCTTCCTGCGTGTCGCTCCAGATTTTCGGCAATATCTCAAAAACGCTACCACCTTTTGAAATGAAATTTTCACAGGTTAGTTTTATGGTATATATCTACAATAATAAAAGTTCTCCCCTTTTCGAAACCATAGTTCAGTTTCATATCATATCATGATATGAAACTGAACTATGGTTTCAAAAGGGGGAAAACTCAATAACAAAAAAATACCCAAGAGACAGGAGTTATTGCAGGTGTACACTTTATCATTCTCTCGGTTAACAGGAAACTGTCAGCGCAATCAGCTACAAATCATTTTAGAACTCACTTCCCATTTATGGATCATAGAATTAAATAACATTTGACTGCTTCCCTTACACCAGGGCCCAATTTCATAGAGCTGCTTAAGCACAAAAAGTAGCTAAGCCCAACAAATATATATGCTTGCCAGAATAAGGTTACCAGCACAAAGTACCATCTCACATGCAACATTTCTCTTCATGATCTTAAGACAGCAGAGTGGGCAGATCAATCAGAATGAGGGAGCAAACAATTGTTTTAACTTGAAGCCTGAACAAAACTTAAGGTTACTCCCTTAATTGACCAAACACAAAGAAACGCTTTCATGACTTCGAAAGAAATAACTTCGAACACTCTTGATACGTTAAGACACAGGGCAGGCAGATAAATAAGAACAAGGTAGCAACCAAAATGTTTTGTTAACTTGATATCTGAAAACAACAGGAAAAGGGTGCGGTTGCCGGACAGTAGATTATTGCTTGCTCCAGGCACTGAAGAGAACTGACCACACCCTTTGGTTATCTTTGTTTCAGACGGGCCGGCCTGTCAGTGACTGTTACACTCTGTCCTTTAGGTGTTATTTTAGCCCTTGATTTCTATCATCCATTATCATAAGTAATAAACGTCTCACAGACTGAACTCTTTAAGTTATGAACAGCGATTCTCGAAAGACCTCATACATACTTTAAATCTATTGAAATCAATTGTGTTTTGTTTTTTTAATCTTGATGAACTCAATTTAGTTTTATCTCTCTAAGTTAGACTAAGCTTATATTTATAATTTCAGGGGCAACTCTCCTTTTAATTGTTGTTTCTTAGTTTCCCTTTGAATGCAACATTTAAAGATGGATAGTGTGTAGCCTTTAGTCCAGGCGCTCGCAAAAACCTGCATGAAGCACTAGGGGCTAGCTATTTTGTTTGTTCCCGTGTTCACTGTGGTGACACCGTGTGTGATGTATACCATCCGGGTTGCCACGAGCGCCTTGACTAAAGGCTAGGATGGGGCGAGGGGGTTTCCAGTTGAAACTGAGAACATTAACAATGAGTGATGGAAACATCTTTTTTATCTTCTTCTCGTCCTGACATTCTTACCATGCGATCTCTCTCATCTTCTATTGATGCAATAAGTCTGCCAAACTCCTTCAGCGATTGAGCTGCAATTAGATTCAGAAGAAAAAAGAAATTGCAGTTATTTATTGTTGATTTTGGGGAATGGAGTAGAGTTTTAATTTGTTATTAACGTATGAAAAAAAATCACAGAGATGGTTCATGTGATTAATTTAGCCTGGTGCGCTACATATTTGGCAGCACAGGCTGTATACTCCCAAAGGAGCTGAGATGGTTTCAGGAATGAAATAAATGGCCCAGTGATCAGGGGTAATAATGTTGGAGCGCCATGAGCGTCACTGAGTGACAGATTTGAGCGCTATATAAGAAGCCACTATTATTATTATTATTATTATTATTAGGAAGGGCTACAAGTAAAAGAAAGACAATTTAAAGGATAGAAGACAGGCCTGAGTTTACACTGAGGCTACAGAGGCCATCTTGGTGCTCCTTCAAAAGTTTCACTTTTCAGACTTTCAAATGGAAGTGCCCTTTGCAAAATGAAAATGGCCTTGCCCTCTCAAAGATGAAATTCCGGGCCTGAGAAGATATCACATTGCTCATGAACTGGAATAGATTCTAAGATGGTGGAAAACAAGATGCAAGTAGGGATTTCCAAAGTGAGGGAGTTTTAGAATAGTAGCCTATACTAAGTGGCTAGTATATTTACTACATGTAGGGTTGCAGACAAGGGTTGGTAAAGACAGAAGGGAAAACACAAGGAAATACAGTCCAATATATCCTCCAATAGACTGTGCAAGTCTCGCGCATATTTGAACTTCCGGACCATTGTGGTCCCAACCATATGGAGATTTACGTGGGCAAGATTTTGTTTTGTCAATTATTTTAGTTTAACGTAGTTTATGACCCTGAAAAATATATGTTGTTGGGAATGTAATTTAGTTATAAAAATATGAAAGTAAAATCAAGTCAACAATATAATGAAGAAAACCCGAGAATTAAACTTGACCTCAGCTTCCGGTTACTGCAAAAAACTAAGAATTTTGTGCTCATCTCCGATCACAAAACTTATGTAAACTCTTGTTTTGGATGCGCGATGATAATCGCTAGATGCTGCAATTGCAACGGGAAGCCTTTTCATTGTAGTCTATGCTTGTTGAGGCGTCAGCGTCATCAATAAACTGCGTCAAGCGTCAATTTTACGCCCGTGTGACCATCGCGAATCCACAGAAGGGGTTTCAGAAAAGTTAAGATCAAATAAGCATCCTTGTCCCAGAGCTTTAATTTTGTTTCAATAATAATTAAAACATTTATTGTGTATGCATTATAAAAACTAAAACTGATTGTATAAACATGTAATGCATATCTTTGTTGTTCCGAGTTTCTCATTAGATATATTTAAAACAAAGATTAGATTTTTAGAACAAAAAAGTTCTTCGTTTGACGTGTTTTCTCGTTCCAATACGTGCGAGACTTGCACAGTCTATAATGCTTTATTCTGGATATGATGTTTGTTTTGAAATAGATCTTGGCCCAGATTCAGAACTGCTGAGTGTAAGCAGAACGGACCGTCTAACGCAACACCTTATTTTGCTTAGCAAATATTACAGGGAACCAGTAACAAGCAATATAAATTGTACAGTGTATATTTGGTTTGTTGTTTTTGCTTAGCAAAGTTTGTACCCTTAGCAGCTGTACATATGGTTTGTTTTTTTATCAAACCTACAAGATGCGATATGTGCGTATATTCAATTTAATTTTTTTCAAAAATACATGTAGATTGAGATTGCAAAAGCAATTCAGACTGCTTACCTGTTAATTTTTGCTAAGCAGATATTTGTTTTCCCTGCTTAACAGTTTTACGGAATCAAGCCTATTCCCTACTCTATGATTAGTTGATAATGAAAGACATGACCGACGGCAATCAAACAAATAATCACCTCTTTTTTTGTTCTTCTCATTTTGTAAACCTCAACTTTCCATTATTGATTTATTTTTGACACACTACGACCACATGTACTGTACACAACGGGGCAATATTACAAGACAGGTCCTGCACACAGTGTACAGTGCATGACAAACGATGAATAATAATTATGTTAACAACCTTGCACATACTCGGTGTATTCCGAACACACATACTGTACATATGTACAGCGGAACACAAATGCACAGTTGTACAAATTACGAGGACATACACAGTCAGGGAATTATTTCGTACAACAATTTTACTATTTAGAGACTGAAACATGTTTTGTGCACACTGAATGCGATTGAGATGCGAGTGATGATTTTTTAGTCCAGCAAAACACATTTTGTGCAGTATTTTGCCAGACTGTACACATGTACAAGGGAAATCGTTCACTGTATGTTCTACCAACATTAAACTCTAACTCCCTTTAGGGATTTACTAGGAACCTTCCTCACTCTAACAAAATCTAACGTCTTACAGAAGGTAACCCAGCATCCAAACTGTTGGGCTCTAATTATGATGGTATGCATGATCCCATGTAAAGCATACATTTAAACAATTTTTACTGAGTGCAGTCCTCAGTCCAAACACAATCAAACAAAACATGTGATTAGATCCTGAAGAATTGAAGATTGAAGGGAATATATAAATGTTTTTTGACAGTATAAGTTTATTTTCATCCGCTAGATGCGGTTTTCAATTCACACCTCAAAACACTACCAAAACTAGTGGTCACGTTAAAGTGAAAACAGTGCAAAGCAGTTTGCATATTTGGTCAGGGATTCTGCGCCAATCAAAATAAGCGGTGAGTAATTTTTTATTTATTTTTTAACAATTCTATTTTTTCCGACTTTGACAGTATCTCAGAGGGCAGAGGGAAAGAGTTTATGTGAAAATTGGAAATGGTATGAACTTTATCATCACTGAGCTATTAGATTCAATAACTATAAATTGTGAAGTTTTTCTTTAAGCATGCATGTATAATACATGTACAGGCACTGTAGCCCAGTTCATTTTTGTTCCAGTTGACAGGAAATACAATTATTAAACACATCTGTCACCCACATGACACATGTGTTTTAAAAAATTGCATTATTTTAATGCCCGCCAGGTCCAACCCTTAAAAAGTATTATCAAAAAATTTTAAACCCAGTAAAGGATTTTTCAATATCTTTTGAAATAGTGAACCTAAGGTTCTACCCAGGATTTTTCCAAACTTTGGGGCATTCTGGACCCAAATTTTTGGATGTTTGGCCAAAGCACCCTGAATTGAAACAAGCTCTTCGGAATGTTTTCTACTTGGTGTTTATCTTGGTTTTAAAAGCCCTACTGTGCAGTCTGGAGCATTCTATATGGTTTTCTCTGACATTATAAAAAATTAAAAAATCTAAATATTATTTTTAATTTATTGATTGCGTAACGGTCAAAATTTACGCATATCGGCAAGTAATTCGCGCGTATTGGCCCGATACGCTAGCTTGGCATGGCGAGAATCCTGGTGAAATAGAAAAATTGAACAGGTTCTAAACCAGGTACTATTTCCACACCAACCAGTAGCGTCAGAGTAACCGGTAGGCCTTGAAAATTCAGGTCAACAAGATGTGGTCAATTCAGGATCTGATACCCAAATTATGAATCATGACAATATTTACACGAATGATACTCCTACGGTGATTTTTTAGCAGGAGATTGAGCATCTACAAGCAGGGTCTTAAAGGGTCTGTATACATGTACGTTTGATAATAACTCTGAAAATTAATGGCAATAAAAACTTACTTGGTAAGAAGTACAGTAGCTTTGGATAGTATAATGCATTTTGAGAAACTTTTCACTTCGAAGTACTGCGGTTATAGAAAAAGATATCACTTTTTTTCTCCCAAAAATTTGAATCTGAGAAGCGTAACTGACAGTAACGTTTCTCAGATTGTGTATTCCAATTGCAGATAATTCTTCCTGTGTGGACGCTCCAGATTTTCGGCTCAAAAACGCTACCACCTTTTGAAATGAAATTTTCACAGGTTAGTTTGATGGTATCTACAACCATATAGGATTGAAACAAACACTGGGTTCCAATTACCACATGCATACAATACACTGTACCTATAACATACAGTAGGCATACAGCACAGTACATGTAACTGGCACGAATTGTTTACTTTCATTGATTAGATCTTACAATGTAATTTGCAGATAATGCACAGATGCCACTGCAGAACTCTACAAAGTGCATGCGACTGCCCAGATATGGTGACCATTCTGAAAACCATGGCTTAGGCTTAGGCTCCGGCTTAGGGATGGAGCCTAAGCCTGGCCTAAGTAAGTGGTTTCCAAAAAGGCCTGTACCTTTGTACATGTAGGCCTTCCTCCAAATAATAATTCTTTTAAAATTTTTAAATGCAATTTTAAAATTGGTATCCTTTCGTTACTGTTTGTTTTGTATTTGTTTTACAGTTCTTTGTCAAGGCCATTTTAATTTCCCCAGTGAGGGATAATAAAGTTTTAATCTATCTATAGATACAACATGTAAAGTGGAACATTTTTTTCCTTCCCTATCCACTAGAACATAATTGTGTTTTTTTAATAAATTCTTCAAATTGTTATAAACTTTGATTTCAAAATACTGTATCTTATAATAATGTAGACTGATGTAATTTTTGTGTTTATTTATTTATTTATTTCAATAGGGCGGCCCATTCAGTGGCAACCACTGGTGTCCCACAGATCCGAGCCTGTCTACAAGACAACAATAAAAACAGTTACTTACACAATAACATATTTCAAAAACAGTCTTTAAGAAAAAATGTGCAATGGCACACATGCATCTTCTCAAGAAATACCACAGACGTATCCAGATGTATACAGACCACATCACCTTGTTAAAAAAAAAAGTGACTTCGTGTATTTTCCAGGGCATTTCCCGGCAGGCAAGATACTACCTTAATCATATGACAACTTTTAAATCTGTACCACAACTACCACATCAAATCAAGAATTCTACAAATAACGAAAAACAAGTTTTGAGATGTGCTACCTTTCTTCATCAAGTTGATAACAATTGTAGCTTGCAATTTCTAAAAAATGTAAGGTTTACATGTTTTCTTCCATTAAAACTGTGTGCAAATCATGCCTGCAGGAAGTCCAGGCTCAGTGGCTCTTTTGTAAACATAGATGTATTGACACAATTCACCCGATGTCTTCCCCACAACAAATCTTGATTGCCAATTTTCGCTAGTCAGATTTCCCTGTGTATACACTGTGTAGTGCATTTTAAGGCTACGTCAGCCTACATTTGTAGTTAGACCAGCCCTTGCTCTATGGTTAGACACGTACCATATCTGATGTATTTTGACTTCCAAAATGGCAGACCACAAGCTGACAGGGTTCTCCCCAGTTTTTTTCTTCAAAACTGTGGGGCATTCTGGACCCAAATTTTTGAAGTCTGGCCGAAGCACGCTAAATTGAAAAGAGGTCCTTGGAATGTTTTTTACTTTGGGGTTTATCTTTGGTTTTAAAAGCCCTACTGTCCAATCATAGGCATTCTACATGTAAATCGTTTCATCTTGAAATAAAAATAATAATTACTTTTTTTTTAAAGGTAGTTTTTTGTTCTCATTTTTGGCTGCAATTCGCTTGTATCAGCCTGCAATTCACACAAATCGGCCCGATACGCTAGCTTGTGCATGGGGAGAACCCTAAAGCAGTCGGTAGCCATGAGTGACATCAGGGCAAGGGGTCAACTGGCACAATTTTCATGCTCTATTGTCTTGTAGTCATGAACATTCCTTCTTCTTTCGAGTTGTTGCTCAACATTTGGGCAGAACATTTTGATAAACTGTGACACTCAGATTAATTCCACCTCTGATTTGTTCATTACATCAATTTAAAATATCAAGTTATAAACCACAATCGTAAACTTGGCTGTGATCCCTGGCTATAGGGCAGTTACAGGTTGTATGGCTTCTGACTGGCACTCCCCGAACAAAGATGTTGACAAAATAGGGAGACCGCCTACATTAGGGTTAGATAACTCAGTTGGTAGAGCCCCGGCACGTATTCCGGAGGTAGAAGGTTTAAGTCCCGCTTTAGTCAATTTTTCTTTGTTCAACCCAAAATTATATCAATTTAATATGTATACATGTACATGCAAGTCATCACAGTCCAGGCTAAAATAGTATAAAGTGCTTTGCTAACAAAGTAAAAGTAAAAGTGTACACGGTAAAGACTGTTCCGTCCTGTGTTTGTTTAGCGTGAGTAAAACGAAGGCTTTGTTGTAATGTGTTTTTGTAACACCCATTTTTTTCTTCTTTTCTTTTTCCTTTTAAATGTGAAATCACCTAACATCACAAGCCTGGGCAGCCACTTCCAAGGTGAGGGCTACACTTAACTGATTTGGGCTGTCGACCCAAATCAACTGTCACCAACCAGGGGCACATTGCCACATATTCCTGGGGGCTGAAACAAGGTTACCCCCTTCACAGTCTGTAAGGATGTAGGCATGGGTATCATCCACTAGGAGCCTGGCTGGTAGAACAGAACCAATACACACTGCAACTACATGTAAAATGTTATCTATGTGTATGTATTGAAGAGTTGTGTGCAAAAGTCCATGTCTTAGTCTGTGAATGTGACTCTAAGCACATTATGATAATTTGTGGCAGGTCTGGAATTTGATTCTCCTTGAGGGAAAGTGGATTTTTGTTTTCCTTAGAGGAGAGTACTTCCAGTAGAAATCAGAATGTCTTGCGAGAATCAAGGCCAAGATCAGGAAAATGGCAGACAAGAGGCCACTTTGGTGCAATGTAATCCCATACAGCTACAGGGTCCTAACCATGGGTGTTCAAATTTGATGTCAACTGAAATGTTGGGTGTCCAACTCCCTCACTAACTATGCTTTGAGATCTAAGTGAAATAAAAAGTATTTATGCATCTTTTTAAAAATTAGTTGTCTGGTCTTAAAGGTACAGTATCGTACACATTTGGTAATGACTCAAAACAAATATTAGCATAAAAACTTACTTGGTAACAAGCAACGGAGAGCTTTTGATAGTATAAAACATTGTAGGAAACAACTCCCTCTGAAGTAACGTAGTTTTTGAGAAAGAGGTAATTTCTCACTAAAATACTAAAAACTTCTTGCAAGAAGTTTTTATTCCTATCTGAAACCTATCTGAAAGCACACAAATTTGTACAACAAGGGTGTTTTTACTTTCATCAATTTCTTGCAACTCCGATGACCAATTGAGCCCAAATTTTCATAGGCTTGTTATTTTACGCATATGTTGGGATACACCAAGTTAGAACACTGGTCTTTGACAATTTCCAAACGTGTTCAGTGCCTTTAACTCTCTAGTGTTTGTTGGTTTTTTGTTTGTCATGATAAAAGGCTTTGCCTGTCAAAGGGAAAGTATAAAAGCAATTTGCTTCACTTTTTCTGACTTGTTGGCCATGTTACACATGCTTCAATATTGTACTCTATCTACATGTGTATAATGCCTATTTGGTGTTGCTATCAGTTTATGGTAGTATGTTAAATTTGCATCGGAATAAGGAATTTTAATTGGTTATACCCATACACCGATGTGTGTTAAAGGGGAGGTATACCTTTAGTAATTACTCCAAAAATTAATGACTTTAAAAACTTACTATACATATACTTGGTAAGAAGCACTGCAGCTGTTGATACTGTATAACATTTTGAGAAACGATTCCCTCCTAAGGAGTGGTTTTAGAGAAAGGGATTTTTTTAAAAATTCAATCTGAGAAACATTTCTGCATGAAACGTTTTTCAGATTGTGTATTATAATTGCCTGTGTGTGTTTTGTCAAGCATTTTGTGCCGAAAATTTTCCATAACATCCTTGAGAGCTTCAATTTAAATAAGCTAGGATGATTTGGAGGGTCTATAAATGCTATTTTCTAAACTTGGATAGCATTTGTCAAAGAAATGTTGCTCTGAAGTACTGGCAATGAGTGTAAACTTTATAATCAATTTATATTTAGTTTGCTGTAACACCATGTGTATAGTGTACAATCTACTTTGCTGTGTAGTTGTAGATTTGTTCTTTGAGAACTTGTCTAACTATTTATTCTACTGCCGAAGAGGAGATTTCGGAATTTGGGAGGCTACTTAGTTCTGAAGCCGGCAGTTCTTTTCAGAACTAAGTAAGTCTCCCGAACTCCGAAATCTACTCCGCGGCAGTAGAATAGCAAGACGAGTTCTCAAAGAACAAATCTAAACAGCAAAGTAGATTTAATACACATGGTGTTACCGCAACCTAATATAAAACTTTATAATCAGCAAGCTTTCAGATTGAACCTAATCTACATTGTTCTTCGAAGATTCAATCCTACATTTTTAACTGTAATTTCTACTTTCCAGCTGTTTTACAGCAGACGCTGACCTCTACTTGACATACCTACAGTACATGGGGGGCGGGGGTTGTAAACTGTGCTCCCCTATCCATCTTAAGTCCGCCTTGGGATATGAAGTACAGGTACAAGACATGTGTGTGGGGGCGTTCATTTTACTTAAAGTCTAAAACCTAAATTCCAACATATCATTTGGGGCACATGCATGCTCGCATGACACATGGAGGTAAACAAGCACCTGAATTTTATCAGTGTATTTTTCACAGAACAAAACTCACTGACACATGAGGTATGTCATGTATGTGTTAGGCATGCAGAGTACATGAATATATTGTAAATTCTGTGTATTTTTGTTAAAAGAAACTCCAGGTGCCAGGTGAATGTGTTACATGTTTGTGTGATGCCTAGTGCAATATTCATCCATCACTCACAGTCACAAAGCAAATAAAATTTTGAATTTTGATCGATCTGTTTTGACGGTGAAAGCCATACCTAGACCCAATTCCATCATGGCTCTGCTTGAAAGCAGAAAACATTGCTTAACAATTAATTTTCTGCTAAGCGGAAATGAGCAAGGTACCAGTCACAGATGGTAAAAGTGACAAATGGCGTTTTGTCTGGTAACCTTTTTCTGGTAAGCATAATTTTGTCGTGCTCAGTAGCTACTTTCCATGGACAAACAGTTCCACCATTTTTGCCCTGTAATGTAATCCATCCCATAATCTAAAAAAAAAAAACACATCATCAAGTTTTTTTTTTTTTTTGGAGGGAGAGGGAGGAGGAGGAGGAGGAGGGAGGAATGCATTTACAATATCATTTCATTGTTCAGTTGTGTACATGTGTGTTGTTTAAATAAGTTAAAAAAATTTTAAAAAAATTTAAGCATAAATATTTTTTAAGCAATACTTTGAAGAAAAAAACCCACATTTATATGCTGTCACTTAATAGAGTGTGTTTTTTCCAAAATATAAAAATCGTAATACTGTGCCATTAAAAAGGCTTGATTAATTTTACAGCTTTTAGAATATAGACAGAGAAGACAAGGTCACACTACACTGTGTACATATGTAAATGTAGTCTGACCCCTATAAGTTATACAGAAAAATCAGTATTCATTTTGACTAATAAAGTCAGGGAACATGACAATGACGACTGAAAGAATGGTGTTCTATTTCTTGTGCACGTATATATCCCTTTAGTGACAGGTTATTTACACCTGTCCAGCCCCAGCACCACAAACCCTGTGACAACTCAGGGATGAACCAATCCATGTGCACAGTACCCAGCCTCGACGAATTATTTCTCAGCCATATATAAGCCTGCAGCTTGTCCGCCGAGCATTTCCTGTGGTGTGCCTATGGGGCTTTCATGCCAAACATTTGTCGACCGCATACCCTACCGGACTGGACGCATTTAATTTCTGACAAATTCAGGGCCAGAGGTTTTTTTCACGGCGGGGGGGGACTTAAAGTCTGTTTGCCAGCGGCCAAATGAAATGCCTTCCAAGGTATAAATATGCTAATTAGGCTGCCCTCTTATACAATTTTTTTAAATACGAATTCTGAGAAAAAATAAATACAAATTTTGACACTGCCCTTGTTTGTGAAATACATATTGAACGAGTTAAAAAAGTGACAGCATACATGTGTGTTTGTGTACACTTTTATGATTTATAACTTGCATGAAAGACATTATAACTTTAACATTTTACACGTAGTAGTCATTGCATGGTGTTAAAGTTGCAAGGCCTGATTTTTCGGTGAAACAAATTACTTTCAAAAAAACAAATCCTGAACGACTTTTGATAGATGCTGCTGTTTCAAAACAAAAGATATTAAAAAAGCTTTCGCATTATATGCGACTGAAAATGCACAAAATACATGTAACATGCAAAATTGTTTGCACATGGTTAATGGCGTGAGATATTGTCAAAACCCTGACAATAATGCATTTTTAGTTTTTAATTAACTACCACTTATCACTGGCGGATTTGTTTCATGCAATACCTTAAATGAAAGCTTAATACCTTTCTCAAAATAGCTATATTAATATTCAAACCTAAATTTTCAGATAAAATAGGCCCAAAATCTGACCTAGAATCCTTTAAAAAAATGTTTTACTTGTACTGCAAAATTTCATCAAACATTTGCAGAAATCTTGTTATTTTCAATTTAATTTATAATAATTGACAATACAATTTTGGCATTTATATGTAACCATCCCATGCCTTGCCAGTTATGCATAATTATAGCTAGCCCCTACCCTCCAACCGCCCCCCCCCCCACTCACTAGACCCAACCCCACTCCAGGAAAAACACTCTGAAAGCATAGTTATATTTAAGACACCCAAAATAGACACTAACATAAAAGGCCTTTCAAAATGACAGGAACTTACAAATGTCAATTTCGTCATCAGTCTGGGACATTCCAATGCACTCAAAGTTGAATGTGATCAGTGTGTCTGAGAATGCTCTCTGTGCCTTGGATAGATCTGTATGGGTGAAATAGAAATAGAAATTCAAATTTAGCCTCAATTATTTTCTAAAATATGTAATAGAACAGTTGCGTAACCAGAAAACCCTTCCCCTCCCCAAAACAAAAAAATGCACAAATGTATAGATTGATACATTTGTATACAATATTTTAATAATAATAATAATAATGGCTTCTTATATAGCGCACATATTCGTCACTCAGTGACACTCAAGGCGCTTTAACGTTCATTATTTTCCTGCAAGGTATTGTGGAGCTACGTTTTTGAAGTATGAGACCAAGTCCTTTACAAAGCACCATGTAATGGTTTACAAGGTGCTGTGGCGCAATATGCTGCCGATCAAACCAGGAACACCGGGGCGAACCCCTTCTCTTTTCGATAAGTGCACTTGGTTCTTTTACGTGCATTACACAACACACGAGACCTACGGCTTAACGTCCCATCCGAAGGACGAAGCATGTGGTTAAGTGTCTTGCTTAAGGACACAAGTGTCACGACTAGGATTCGAACCCACACTCTGCTGATCAGAAACACCAGAGCTTGAGTTCGGTGTTCTTATCCGCTCGGCCACGACACGCCACTTTTAGTTTTACCTTTTTTAAAATCGTCAATGGCCCAATGTGCAATAGCAATTGTGTTTACCAATTATCCAAAAAGTTATCCAACTATTTATAATCCCTTCCAGCCTTAGGCTTTTACTGAATTGGTGGCTAGAGCTACGGCTATGACTGTTGCTAAGGGTGTTGCCAAGGAGGTCCTTTACTCAGGGTTTGCCTTTCACTTTTTCAGTGACTGGCCAGCAGGAACAGCTAGCTTAATCATTTCACTAGTCCGTCAGCTTTTTCACTTGTCCGTATTTCTAATGAAATAGGGTTGCTCTTCAACATTGAACTAGCCAGCCGGACCTCTTGGAGATGATTTTGACCGGTCCTCATGTGTTTTAACTGGCATTTGGCCAGCGGACCACTGTCAAAGGAGAACGCTGCCTTTCAATGCATGGTAACAGGGCGATCCAGATGTAGCCGTAACCGTAGCCACCAATTCGGACATGACCTCCGGTTAATTTAATTCCTTTGAATATAATTTCAAAACATCACAGCACCATGATATTAATCTATTTGAAGGGACACCACTGTAAAGAACAGTGTCACAGACAAGCCCCCGGATGTGGTTGAATACCTCAGGTTCATGGGCCCCCCACACACAAAAAAATACAATAATAATAATAATTCTAAAGAAAACCATTTTGGAGTTCAAGAGCATTCATTTGGTTCATAAACGTCAGTGCAAGCAGGAAACAATTTATTGTAAGCTGTCCAGTTTGCCCCTAACTTTTTCAGTGACTGGCCAGCAGGACCAATCGGCTTCCTATTTCACTAGTCCACCAGCTTTTCACTAGTCCATACAACATTTTAAATAGGGATGCTTTCAACATTGAACTAGCCAGCCGGATTAATTGGAGAGAATTTTGACCCGTCTTCGGGTGTTGCAACTAGCACTTTGGACCACTGTTAAGGGTGAACAATGTTCAATGTTATAAATTATAGTCTTTTGGAGTTCCAGAGCATTCATTTGGTTTATAAACGTCTGTGAAAGCAGGAAATAATTTATCTTAAGCTGTCCAGTTTGTTGTTTGTTTGATTCAGAATATTTGGAGAGGAAAAACATCAGCAGAAAATACAGTGCATACTAATATGAAAACTTCTCAGCTAAATGTATGTTGTACTTTGCATGTTATTAAAAGCACTAAGCGACAATCATGTAAAAGGAAGTATTTACACACTTTGATCATGGAAAGGATCGCTGGTTCCTGATAACATTATCTGCAATATGAGAGAGAGAATTTCAGTTTTTAGAGAGCAAGGCCATTTTCTTTTTGCAAAGGGCACTTTCATTGGAAAATCTTAAAAGTCTATGGGAAATTTCTGAAGGGGCACCAAGGCTGAGACCAGGGCAACGGAGGTCATGGCCTGCGTGTAATTCCAGTCCTGCAACATTATCTCAACATATCTTCAGAATATTCTCATTTCTAATAACATTTTGTCAGACAGCATCAATACAAGATTCAATTTCTTTACGTGTCTTTAAAAAAAACTTTAAAAAGTATTTCCCTTAAAGGCAGGGTGTACTTTTGGCAATTACTCCACAAGTTAATGACCATAAAAACTTACTTGGTAAAGAGCACCGAGAACTGTTGATATTATGGGTAATACTTTCATACTCAACAGAATAGAAAGATATTTATCAGACTCAAAGTCAACATTCAAACACTATCCGTAAATAATGCAAATAAATATGAAAAACTGTTTTTATATGACTTTTAGGGTAATAATACTTTAATACTCAACAGAATTAATAGGTACATGTATTTATCAGACTCAAAGTCAACATGGGAAATTTTTTTGGTCAATAGTAACAATAATAATTTATAAAGTGCACAACTCCACAAAAGGGCTCGTGGCGCAAGATTACAAAAAAAATTATATAAAATACAAGAATACTGCTAAAAACCCCAGAAAACAACTGAGAAATGAAAGATGAGTCGAGGTATTATTATTATTCAAAAATACAAGACCGCGGGCTGTCTGGTCGTAAGTTTACTGTCCCGACACTGGCCTCGAGCCTGCGGTCCAGTGTAATTGTCTAGCCCTGAGCTGTAAATTATTATACATGTACCGTAACATGTAATGCAAGATTAAATATCTTTGTGTAACAGGTTTTTAATTGATTCTTTGTACAAGTACATCATTTATTCCTTTCTCATAATATTGCTAATGCTTGTATGACTGTTGGAATTTTGACCAAAGACATCAAAATTATATTTTAAACTTAACACTCCACTTGTACATGTTACATAACAGGTACGTAGTGGTTGAAACTGTGCTTCTTCATAGAAAATATAAAGGGACAAGCTGTACACTACATATAAATTCCACATCCACAAATTATTACGTGTCCCTTGCTCTGTTTACTCAAATGATATGTACTGTATTGCTTACGGTAAAATGTGTAAACAAAAAAAAGGTGATGTGTTACTTTGGCTAGCGGCCTAGGGGTTCTTATGGAATCATTGTGGGCGATCCAACCAGTGTACGCAAACAATCTTATCACTGTATTTTATTATTGATTCAGCCCTCTATCTATGGAGGCCTCCCCCATTCAGATACCAGACGCCTTTTGCTGACGCTGCAGCCGAGGGGCCGTGGGTCACACGACGACGACGACGGTGCGGACATTGTGCTCTTAGTGTGTAGTGTGAACTATTAATCAGTTTACGGTGAATGTGAAATGTATACTGTTAAATGGGTAGTGGTTTGTTTGATTGTTCTTTGTGAATTGGGTGGTTAGAATAATTGAGTGACAACAATGCACACTTATAGACGATGGTTAATGCAAGCACCACGAACTCTCCAGACTGCACACCTGTAAATTTATTTATTTACTATTTTTTGTATAGGAAATACAACAAATTTTTAAAACTGAAAATGCATGTAATAAATTGTGTGTTTTTGGTCATCGTGTTTCATCAAAGAGTAAATTATTTATTTCATTTTAAATTAAATATTGTTTTTAAATATGGGGAAAGTACAGATGTATGTCTGCTTGACAAGAGTGTTTTAACTGGAAATGCATGCAACAAATAACGTTTTTTTATAATCGTGTTTAATTTAGTATCAAACCAAGCTGCAAAGAGTAAAGTCGGATTTACACAAAATGTACTTCATTTTTAAATTAAAGATTGATTTTAAATGTGGGAAAATGTATGTTTGAGTGACAACAGTGTGTACGTAGATGTAGATGTACCATAAAGGATGCTTTACACCATCTATGAACTTTGCAAGTCTACGTACACGTACATTCTGTATACAAGTAGACTTATTTGATGTGTTTGGCAAAGATACCACTTTTTTAAAACTGGAAATCCATGTAACAAGTTGTATTTTTCACATGAATTTTCATGACCTGTATCAACACAAGCTTTATAGAGCAATATCTGCTTTTATTCAATTTAATATAAAGACTGTTTTTACTGTAAATGGTTGGGTTACATTTTCATGTACATTTGAGTATAACTTAATGTTAAATTACTTCCAAAAATTCTTTCCTATTGTACATAATACAAAACCAGTACATATAGATTATGAATTTACACCCGCGAGCACCACATCAGCAAACTGCTACACAGCTATCCGAATGTCTAATGCACTGATTGAATTTCAACAAATTAATAATTTACCCATTACTCTAAAATATCACATGTCAAACCTTGTTTCCAATTTCCCCTTCATGGCATTTGAATATTATGAGGTTGTGTGAAAAAGGTACGGGTGACCTTGTGATTATGACTGGCCGTGTGCACACGTCAATTTTTATATGACACACTGTACATGGTCCCTGAACTCAATATGGTTCAATACTGTGCAGTGTTATTAGTGCAGAAAGAATTAACCTCCATCGGAACTCAACCACAGTTCATGGTTCCTAGACCCTTTGTCGAGCCGCCCGACATCACTGTCATGTTCCCTGTCTCCAATAGCAATACTGCCTACTGATTTCCTTTATCCGAAAAGGCACCAGACTATTTTTCCATTTGTGCCTCAGTATGGCAAGTATTGATTTCAGCAGAGGGGGAATACAAAATGGCTGAATCATGTTATAATGTGGGTCTATATTAAAGAAGCATCATGCAGGGCCCAATTTCATGTTTCTGCTTACTGTGGGATTCTGCGCTTACTGCAAATAGACCCCTTGCATCGGCCGCCATTGCTGAGGTCAAACAATGGAAACTGGTATGCGTGTTTAAATACACCACACAAAACTCTCAGCCAATGATAGGTCTTTATTGACGTCGGTGAGGGTGCTGTTTTGGGCTTGTGACATCACATGCATGGGGTATATGATTCATGTGCTTTGTAGGCCTGGAATTAAGTATACAGGAACTTTCTGAAGGGACATCAAGGCCTTAGGGAAACAGAGGGCATGGCCTCCATGGCCTCTCTAGGCCTGAAGTATTTACATGTTAATGGTTTTGTCAGTTTGTAGTAGGCAGAATTGACGAATGAGGAAACAAAATACATGAACAGTACATCAGGAGTGTGATTGTACAAAAGAGAACTTAGGTCCTGCAAACTGGCTAGTGGTCCAGGCCTGGAATTTCATCTTTGAGAGGGCAAGGCTATTTTCATTTTGCAAAGGGCAATTCCATTGGAAATCTTTAAAGTCTATGGGAAACTTTTGAAGGAGCAACGAGGCCAAGACCAGGGGCAACAGAGGCCATGGGCCTCCGTGGCCTCCGTGTAATTCCAGGCCTGGTGGTCCCCCTATTAGTTTGGAGATGAAGCCCCTTGAATATACAGGATTTTCTAGGATTTAAGACTCTCATCATTACTTCAAAAAGAAATCTAGAGGTTTTGTCACAACAAGAGATGTACATGTACTGTACATCAAATCTGCGTTGATGTACCCAAGAGGTAAATGTATATGTTGAAGATTATTACAACAGAAACAGAAACATGTCGTCTTTCTTCTCAGTGATGGCAACTCAACTTCTTTCAAGAAAAGTAAAGAAAGGTCAACAAAAAATCCTTTGCGTGGTGTGAATACAATCTAGTGACATTTGCGAGACACCATGTTGTGGTTCTTCAGAACCAGTGGTTTAACAACTTGACATCGGCATACTCTTGAGTCTGATCAGTATTCTCTGATCGTCTCCTCCTGAAGACGTTCAGAGCATAAAGATCGAAACTTTGAGTTGTGCAACCATCGGTTCTGTTCAGAACCACCACAACTCATAAAGAGAGTTTTATGTACATAGTGTCTACTCAGCAAGCCTCACTAGAAAAAAAATTATGAAATCTGGAAAAAAAAATCCTTACATTTTACTAGTCTTATACATTGTCTCATGGATACTCATTCAATATTTGTTTCTAAAATATTGTACAGTATACATGTACACTGAACGATCCCTGATTTTTTTTTCTCCCTTCTAAAATGAAGCCAGGGCAAGAAGCAGGCTTCAGCCACTACATGATATATGTCACTCAGCATCAGGATTCACTGGCGACAGAAGTACACCACATGAACAATTTATAATTTTGACTCGAGCCTTTTGCTAGCTCAGAAACCACTGCAGTGGCATGTAGGGACATGTCTTTCCCATTCGGTTAGGCACATGTATGTAGATTCAAACATGGATTTGTGCACGGTTGCCCCTCAAAATGGCGAGTTAAAATTCACTGTACAATCTTTGCTTGGACAACATGATGGCGTGAATTAGGAAGTGAATTAGGTCAAAATCAAACAAATGAATACCGTGTAAAGAAGTTGTCCTGAAACGCAATAGACGGAATACAAAATGAAATAGGGCACAATTCAATGCAATAAATTCTATACATCTTCGTAATCAGCATGCTCAATTTATGATGGACACGCCTCTTCTGTCATCTCCAAAATGAAGGAAGACTGATTAGAAGAAAGAAATCAGACATGGTACTTG
The DNA here is from genome assembly GCA_021014325.1 of Plazaster borealis. Taxonomy (NCBI): domain Eukaryota; kingdom Metazoa; phylum Echinodermata; class Asteroidea; order Forcipulatida; family Labidiasteridae; genus Plazaster; species Plazaster borealis. The sequence goes on along the minus strand of CM037457.1, from coordinate 22,313,374 downwards.
AGCAGACTTCACACAAAATAAACAGACCTTTGAACTTTTAATTCTAAATTACTTCTTATAAACCAAATTCACAGAGATATTCTTATTCAGTATTACACAAGGTACATTGTACTAGGCCTGACAAGGCAGTTTGTCTTCAGTTCATGTACATGTACTACAGTTAAGACACAAACAAAATTCCTCTCATAAAAATAAGGATATCCTTTTTAAAAATGCTTTCCATACACATATTATACCCCTCTAAAATTTACATTATGTTTGTTTAATTCAAAGAGTTTTATCAGGCCAGTGAGTGGGCCATTAAAAAAAACAAAAGCGGAAAAAATCCATTCATGTAAGAATGATAATGGGAGCGGGGATCCACCGCGCTGAAACTTTTGATAAATGATCTTAAAATTAACAGCGTTCAATGGCCAATATGCGCGAATTGCTTGCCAATATACGCGCAAATTTTCGCCCCACAATAACAATATCTTTTGTTTTGTTTTAAAACAGACTAAGAAAGAAAGAAATCTTCCATTCATACTGTAAAGTAATCCTTTTGTTCATCGTACATGTAGGCCTACATGTTATCATTTTATTAAAATAAAACCTACACACTGTGTAGTTTTAGTAAACAAGCTCAAGTTTCCGAGCATGTCCAAGGCTTCTGCACGTGAACACCAGCAACGACGCATGCTACACAGGGCTATAGCATGCACACCAACGACGACATACTGAGCATGTGCAGATGTATGGTTCTTCGTCAGCCATTTCCTACCATCATGACCATGATGCACTATTAGGTTTCGCATCGCAGTTCAATGGTTCTTGGCCATATTGTAGCACGCAGAGTAGCGAGATAACGAAGACTGTCATCCCATGTATGCATTCGCGATTCGCGCCACACACAACACAATATAATATTAAAAAACAGACACACGTTTTTTGACCCCTTCTTTTAAGAGAAAAGGCGGCAATAAAAATTGACCACATTCAATGAAAAAGTGGATTTCTGCATTAAATCAGATATTTCACGGGCCTGAAGTATTGAGTATTTGATACTCGAAGAGTACCTGGATAACCTTTTTTTTTCCACCACTAATTTGTATTTAGCGTAATCCATGTGCAGTGTACATGTACATGTATGTATAGATGTGCAAGTAAATCCCTTGTGCATGACGCACCGCGTAATTGCACACAAAGCAGCATCAATTCATGTAGTGTAAATGTAGCCGGCCATTAATTATTAATAAAGCTATTACTACACAGCAGTTTCAAGGGAACTATTGAATTATTCAGAGCTAAATCAGGGCGTTTGTCCACTGGCTCACCCTCCGAGGAATTCCTATTTTTAATAAATCGTGGCAGTGTGCGGCAGTGTCAGGCGGTAGGTACATGGTGCAGAAAGGAAATATCAACAAAATATGTTTTAAAATATATCAACTACGTGTACAAAGTCCTGCCATACAATGTAATTTTTCATGCTTCTTTTGAAATGGTTCAACAAATTTCAACCTTTTGAACTAGTTTTATCTGATTGCTTGATTCCTGGAACATTGAAGGAAGCATAAATTTCTTTTTCATCTTCTTGCCCTCTCTTTTTAGTGTTTCAGGTTGATAGTACTTTTTATTGAATAGCTTTTGGTTCCCTGATTATGTCATATTCCTTCATGTTTTCTTTTGTGCAGTTGTAGTATTGCCATTTTGCGTATCTGATATATATATTTTTTCCCCTTTTTGTTTGTTAAAGTCTATCCTTTTTATATGTGTGTATTTATGTGTATACTATGGAAGTATGCATGTATTATATGTATATTACACATTTTTAATTGTTTTAAGTATATTTTTACCTGTAAAATTTTTCTTAATTCACTGTATTTTTGACCGCGTGAGGGCGCCTGTGGAACAATTTTTACGTGATGAAAAACAAGTTAACAAACGGGTTTTTTCATTTTCGTTATTATTATGTTTATGTATTTCGTCGTTGATGCAAGAAAACTACATACAGGCAATTAAAATAAGATGAAACTGTAATTTGTGATGCATGACATTCCCTGAAGAAGCGCCCTCATGTGGTCAAAAATATGATCAATTCGGTGTCTGGCTGCCATGACGTTTTTGTCAATAAACCATTTCAATTCATATGTATAATAAAAAAGTCCCTTTCAAACCAGGTTATCCTGTCTTTCCAAAAACATTAAAAAAATTGTTTTTTTCTTTCGTCACATTGACTTTGTGCATCTTATTTTGATTGTGGCAATCAAAACAAAGCAATAGTTTTTTGAGGGGGTCTTCAAAAGATATTTTCTTGATTTTAAAAAATAATTCAGATCAAAAGACTTGTACTGGTATGAACTTTATAATCAACGAGCTTAAAGCTTGTGGCCAACACCGGTACATAACTCTCACTGACCAGTATCCGCACTGTGTGCGACCCAACTACATGAAATAATAAATCTGTGAGAGTTTACACTCAATCGGTCATCAGAGTCACAAGAAAATAGTGAAAAACCCAATTGTGGTTTTCACTATTTCAGACATTGGATTTCGTTCTCACAAGATAATAACTAATTATTTACTAGTTTCTCAAAAACTATGTACAGAATGTACACTGTACATATACGTATAGCATTTCAGGCAAAATTATTTCAAGGGTAGTTTATTTATTTATTTTTTGAAGTTTTCCTCCCTGACCATCTTTATACCATGTAAGTTATGTGTAAATCTGAGAATATTTATTTTTTCAATCTTACCAATGTTAATTGTTATGTACCTGCTTCAATCGATTTCATTTAAAGAACATTAAATAATATACGAACGTACATTGTTCAACTGTTGTTGTTTTTAATTAAATTTATTTTGTTTAATCCATTTTTGCTTGTACATGTATTCAGCGCCTTGAGGCGGAACCGATCTGCAACTGTTTGCGCTTTATAAATCTCTCTTTATTATTATGATTATTACATCATTTATATATTTAAACCATATTTAACGAGTGAGACCCATCCAGCACGGCTGATCATTTGGACCCTCACATTATCAGGTTGGCTCAGTGGTTTCTTTCCCTGCCTTTCACCTCTGTGGACCCCTGTTCGAAATCCCACCTCAGACTGGAGCCTTGCATGTGGATTAGGTTTTCATTCCCTACCTGATTGCGTGGGTTTTCCCCGCATTGGGGTTTTCCTCCCACATCTAAAACTGAGCATTTCTTCTTGTTTCCTATTCATCCCGTTATTGGCACTAATTGTGCAGTTGCGTTTGTAATAAATTAACAAACAAATTTTGTTAAACAGAATTATCAGGCCTGCAGCTTGGTTTTTGAAAGGGCAATGTAAATTAATATTGGAACATTTCAAGGCAATGACCGAGGGCAACAGAAACGATTGCCTCTGTTGCCTCCGTGAAGTATTAGGCCTGTATTATATAAAAAAATACCTAAAAATACATCAAACTACATGTACCAATCCCATACTTTGTCTCTAAATAATGATATTTTAGCTGATAACAAGACATCATGTGAGTGCTTTTAAATGCAAGGTTTCTGTACACAACCACTTGTGGTGTACACATGTCAAGCATGATACTTTTTACTGAGTTTAAGGACTGACGTAGGCTTTTAATAGACTTTTCAGGCTATTAAATAACAATTTTGCTGATTTTTCTGAGGGCCCCAAAATCGGAAATCAGACTTAATTATGCCTGACATACACATGACTACATGTTTAAATTTTACAGAATTATATTACAGGCCTGATTGTCTTGGTGCCCCAGGTCCAGAATTTCATCTTTGAGAGGGCAAGGCTATTTTCAACTTGCAAAGGGCACTTCCATTGGACAAGCTTAAAGTCTATGGGAAAGTTTTGAAGGGGCACTAAGGCCAAGACCAGGGGCCGTGGCCTCTGTGGCCTGTGTGTAATGCCAGGCCTGGTGCCCTTTGATATAAAAATAAAACTACCTTGCGTTCAGACAGCTCGAAGTTAAACCCGATACGGTTTATCGGCGGTTTTAAGAGGTCAAACAGCACCGTGACCCAACACAACAACATCCGCTACATTTACATAAACCCCTAAACGATTTATGGTGTGTTATGCAACACATCCTGGGTCACTGGTCACCGGGGAGGACTTAAAACCGGATGTGGTTTACTTTATTCTGTCCATACACAGTGCTAAAAGATAAAAGCGAAGTGGTTTAGCTTAAATCACCCTCGCCGACCGATTTAACTCATTCGGTTTTAACTCGATTCCGTTAAGTTTTAAGAGCGTTCAGACACACAAAGTTAAAACCGAATGAGTTAAAACTGCCTTAAAACTGCTTAAAACCAACTTTAGTACTGTGTCTGAACGACCTCATAGAGCTATGGTACACTTACATTGTAGTATGTAAATGAACATACTTCTAATGCATTTGGCTTAATGCAATTGCTTCAAATATCACACGAGGTCACTACGGGAACAATGTTATGCACTGATGAATATTGTGACAGTTAATAAATAATTGGTCATTATAATGAATTGGCATGGGACTTGGCACATATATTTAACAGATGTCCATCTACATGGAACGATTGTGTGTGCCAAAGACAAATAAAGAGCAATTGTGTCGTAAATTGGAGAATTTTTTTTTAAATCTTGTGGCATTGGCATCAGGGGAGTAAGCAAGCACCTTGACTGATGGTGGATCCAGTGTAATGTAAATATTCTGGTCACTACCGAGTTACATGTACCCTCAAATTACTGAGCCAGGGAATTTTTTTTAGTGGAATTAAGTAATGAGGAATAGAGAGTTTTTAGAGAGGGACTTGTTATATTGGCAAACCGTTTTCTCTTTTAAAAGGTCTGTATACATTTGGTAATGACTCTGAAAATCATTGGCAATACAAACTTACTTGGTAAGAAGTACAGCAGCTTTGGATAGTATAATGCATTTTGAGAAACCTTTCACTTAGAAGTACTGCCGTTATGGAAAAAGATACCACTTTTTATCCCCAAAAATTTGAATCTGAGAAGCGTTACTGCAGTAACGTTTCTCAGATAGTGTATTCCAATTGCAGATTAAGAATCCTGCGTGGACATAACGGCTCTAGACTTTCAGCAATATCTTAAAATTGCTACCACCTTTTGAAATGAAATTTTTACAGGTTAGTTTTATGGTATATATCTACAACTACATGTTTATAGGATTGAAACAAACAGTGGGTTCCAATTTCCAATTACCTACATGAATTTGGTTTCAACCAAATATTGAATTCGAAAACATAACATGAATTTGATCTGACATGTTTTATTTACAAAATTGGAATGTTCATACTATTTCCTTTTTGTACTAGTGCACACCCAAATCCTAATACATTACAGGCAACTGTGACAGGCGGAAATTAAACAAATACGAAACAAACATGCAATATTTATTGATACAACATTTGCATCAATGCTTTACATTTTTACCTATCAGGGTAAAGTACAATTTCACTTATAGGATTTGAAACTTTGCATGGTGGAAATACGATATGGAAAGGTTTGCGGTAACACCATGTAATATCTCTAAATGAGTTGGGGTGGTTCCGAAAAGAACCGTTGGTTTCATACTGATCGAAACGTCGAGTTGAAACCATCGGTTCTTTTCAAAACCACCCCAACTCATTTAGAGATATCACATGGTGTTACCGCAAACCTTTCCATTTCACTTATATTGTACTGTAGGCTTAAATTCCTATCCAGACATGACTCAGGGTTTTGCCCTCAACTTTTTCAGTGACTAGCCAGCAGGACCAGTTAGCCTGTAATTTTACTAGTCCAGAAGCTTTTTCATTAGTCCATATTTCATATCAAAGGATGCTTTTCAACACTGAACTAGCCAGCCGGACCACTTGGAGAGAGTTTTGACTGGTCCTCATGTGTTTTAACTAGCAGTTGGCCAGCGGACCACTGTAAAAGGAGAACGCTGCCTGTGGGTATTGTGCACAATGCCAGAAAACATTTACTTTAACAGAGACTAGCCCATACTATGTTAGCTTAGCTTGCTGTTTCACAAGTTCACCGGCTTTGTCACAGGTCTACATATTTTACGGTATCTTTTAGACATTGAAAATCCATTATGGAATTACTTGTAATTTATGGACAATCAGTGCAGTGGTTTACATCTCTGCCATTTTCACATCAGCACATTCATTAAAAAATCACACATTTTGGCAAATCTGTGTTTCTACACATTTTGGATGTTATCATTGACATCACCATTTTCCCCAAGTTTCAAGTCATAAAACGTCATATTTTTGTAAATACACTAAATAGCACAATGATAATTATCACCAGATTTATAGTTTTGAGTTTTCACGAACATCCATTCTTCGATTTGCCAATTTTTACATAGCACTGGCACAGTGCCAAAAATGAGTGCTCGGCCATTTTGTGTTTTTAGACAATTGCATATACATGTAATGACCCAAATAAGTTTTAGTTTTCACATACAGCCAATTGCATTGGTTTGTCCATGACGCTCTGCTCACAGACCTCATTAGCGCAGTTTTCACGAAGAGACAATGGTACCTAACAGTAAATTACTCATCACTTGAACTAACTATGAAAAAAAATAACAAAAGATTTGCATGATTTAAGATCACCACTTTCATTGTTGATTTTTTTTTATAGATTCATCGGCAAACAGTCTGCGAAACAATGATGTCAAAAATGGTTTAACCTCAAAAGCGGTTTTCTCCAAACATGAAAGTTTGACTTCGTGAAAACGGTGACGACATACACAGCAGCTGGAAGCAACGAACTGCGCGCACATCTAGCCACCTTGACCATTTGACCTGAACTTAGTCCTTAGAAGGCGTTTTAACTGGCATTTGGTCAGCACACCAATGTTAAGAGTGAACGCTGATTCCAATCATGTACTTTGTCGTTCAGATATGAAGCTATCTGATTCCGAACCTACTCTACGGCCCACACTCATAGAGCTACTTACGCAAAAAAAGTAGATAAGCACAACAAATTATGCTTACCAGAATAAGGTCACTGGCCAAAATACCATGTCAAATGCACCATCTGTGCCTGGTATCCTGCAGCAATATAAAAGCAGCTCTATGAAATTGGGCCCAGTAGACATATAATAATATTCACTGGAATGCGTACTTAATAAATGGTACTGGTTCCCCTCTTTTTTCTTGCATATAATCCATTATCAATCCACGGTACCCTAATACAGGGAATTAAAGCATGCATAAACATTATAGTCTGATTGACGTCACATGACCGAGGGGACGCTCTCGGCACACCACGATCCCTTCACTACAAATAGCGAAAAACATGTCGCAAACACAAGCGTCTTCGGAAAGTATTAAAAATTGTCTTTTTACCTCGGGGGTCATAACCACATCCATGGAGGGATAATTAAATGAAAGGGTTTTATTCTCCGATTGCACGTAACAAATTGTTCTGCTTATGAATTTGTTTATTTATTTAATTTCTTAATTTGTCCACTTTTAGCTTTTTTTTGTATCACCGATGACATCCCAAAGCAGTTTTACTTATTGCAGGGAATGATTTCATCCGGCAATTTTGCTTAGCAAGATATTTAGACTAAACAGCAAAGCCATTCACATTATTGTTATACATAGCGAATTTGTCTCACCCCTGTGCCCAATTTCATGGCTCTGCTTACCGCAGAATTCTGCGCTTAAGGCCCACAAAATTGCCTGGGCCCAATTTCATAAAGCATGTAAGCACAACAACTTGCTAAGCACAGAAAACTCTTGCTTAGAAAAAAATAGGTTACCAGCCAAAATACCATACAGTTACCATTGCTGTGACTGGTACCCCACTCATTTCTTGCTTAGCAAAGAAACTTGCTGAGCAGAAATTTCTGCTAACCAGCTTTATGAAATTGGGCCCTGCTTGAAGGGCACCGTAAGCACATAATTTTGCGGTAGGCAGAGCCATGAAATTGGATCCAACTGGTTCTTTTCAGACTGAACAATTCTTCCTCGAAAAGATTCCTCTTACATGGTGGTCCCCCGCAAACTAGTTACACTTCCTAATTAACTTGTCAACAAATTAGCAAGATATTTGATACTTGTATCCTTTCTTCATTCAGTTATCATTATGATACATGTATGGCTCGTTGTATAATTCTTAATTTATGACATGAGTCTATAGACATTTCATTTTAACTTTAAAAAAACCTGACAGTCCAATAAAGAATGTAAATGAGGTGTCATCATGGCTAGACTCCCCCAGTCCCACACAAGACGTTAATGAATTTTCCACACATACATTCTAATGAGTTTGACAGCACTATTTTGTATGGTACGGTTTTAATCAAAAGTCATCATGACTCTTGTCTAATGAAAGCACATAAATTCGCTAAGCACTAAAAAATAACTGTTTAGCAGAAACAGTTATCATCCCTGAAACAACGCTGATTTAAATAATTCCCTGAAAACACATAAATATGCTAAGCACGGAAAATAACTGAGACATAAGCAAGAATAGTTTATCAGCCTTTACGTATGCCCAAACTGTGACCTATTATTTCCAAGCTAAATTTTGCAAACTTGTAATGTTTAAAAAAAAACACATCATCTCTTTTGGTCCGATTTCATTAAGCAGCTAAGCAGATCCTATCCTTTGAAATTTCTTGCTTAGCAAATACATGTATAAGCAAGAGACCATTCCTACCCGAGCAAAATGCGAACTGTGCTTGGCAAATTTGTGTGCCTGACAGAGTCTAAACGGCCCTTGAAGCAAAGAGAAAGGAGAAGAGATTCAACCCCCCCCCAACTCCCTCTTCTAAAGGAATGCAGAGCAGAATTGCTTAAGGGGTGTTCTTTTTTAAGGACATACTGCACAGTGCTGTAATCAAATACACAACACTAAAAGGAGGTTGTCTCACTACATACTACAGTCTGGCCAGCCTGGCAAACTGCAGGAATCACTGCTTGTGTTTACTGCCAGGGTCGTAGAAATACATGTTAAAAGATCTGAGGGCTATGATCTGCTTCCAAAAATAGATGAATAAAGCTGGCGCCTTCATCAATGGGGGAACTCATCAAAGGAAAGCAGATTATCTTTTTAAATATTGGAGTAATGCATGCACATTGGATTAAAGTATACTTTACAGTGTTGAGAAAAGATGGCTCTTGGTTTACAGTGAACTGTCTGGTTTGGTTATTTTTAAGGCTGAGCTTCTTTTTTTATTTTTTTATTTCAAGACATTTATTTTCCACTCCAACAGAGAATCATCATAACAATACCAAAGAACAGTAAGAGGATAATTGGAAATGGGGGCATAGCCAGAAAAGCCAAAGCTTGTGGTCGGTATGCCCGGACAAACAAAAACACAAATGGACTAACATTAACAAGTACAGTGTGAGTAGGTTCGATATTTATTCTCAAAGATTTATCTACATATTTTAAGACTAAGAAAAAAATAAGTTATAAATCTTAATGGCTGTGTGCATGTTGATATGCTGTATGCATGTAATTTATAACTAGAACAAATACAGTGAATATTTCATTTACGTAACTACTCTTAATTTCAAAGCGAAAAATTTTCCACGGCAACTTGACAGATGTGAAACAGTCAAGGGTTGTGTGCTTCAGATATTGCTCTTCAACATTTTGAGGAATTTTTTTTTGAATTAAATCATTTTCTAGACAGTAGTGATACATTTGGTATCATTTTAGAGCAAATTAAAATTGTACAAAAAGTGCAGAAAAATGAACTTGTAAGTATGAACTTTTGTAGAGTGAGAAATAACTATAATTAAATAGTAAACTTGCGGGTACAACCATGTGTAAATCTCTTTGTGGGAGTGTTGGCTCTGAAGACATACTGAGTATACTGTTCGAAACGTCGATACCACACTGGCTCTTTTCAGAGCCAACACTCCCACAAACAGATTTACACATGGTTGTACCCGCAAGTTTACTTTGTATTTATAGTTATTTCTTATTTCTCCACACCATGCAAAGCTTCAAACAACACTTTTGTAGAGTGAATTACATTCAGAATTATGAATTCTCTTTAATTAAAAAAATAATAATACATTTCACAAATTTAAATATTGGAGGGGGCTGTGTCGTCATGATCAAAGCAGGCCAGTGGCTGTACATGGAATTATGAACTCTAACCCAGTAACTGCAAGCGCGCGCGACCTCCCTCCGTATTATATCTATGGAGAGCGCGCGCGTGCTGTAACTGGGTGAGAGCTCATAATTCCATGTAGCGCCCACAGAGCTGCTTTGATCATGACATGGCAACACAGTCCCTTTAATTCCACAAAATGTTTGCTTCTTTTTCTCTCTTTTCTTTTTGGAAAAACAACTTTTGATCGTCAATTAGTTGAAACCACCCGCCCACCCACATTTGTGGGGGAAGAAAGACAAATCAAAATGGTCAAAACAATATTATTTATCTGAATGGCTCCTTACAGTCCTCGCTTTCTATACAAGAAGTCAATTTGCCCGCGCACTAAAACGTAGCTTTACTTTCTCCACAAGAAACCAACACTGTCTGACATAATTACATGTATCAAAGTGAACATTGGCTTTAGTGATAGTTTGACTCCCAAAGAATGTGCGCCATGTACACGATGGAATTTGTTATGGTTCTCTCAAGCAGGCCATAGGATATTAATTGCTTGAACCATGGCGGAAAGGCTTGAACTATGGAACATGCCCAGAGTGTTTCGTGGTGTCAACCTTTGTCATTGTAATACATGCGAAGGGGATTTTTTTTATAGCCGTGTTGAGATGATGAATTGTGGCAAAGAATTTTAGTTGTTAGCTTGTTCGAAGCAGTCTACAATAGTTAAAGAGTATAATTTGCAACTGAGTAAACTGTACACCCAAGTACTGAAGACATTACATGACGTTTTGTTTATTTTTCAACAGTGTAAATTCTGCCAGATGGAAACGCATACTTTATGAGACACTGGGTATACAAAATGCTTGAAGTTTAAAAAGGTCAACTTTTGATGGAGATTCACCTGGTTCATCTACATGTATTTTAGACATTCAAGGTGAAAAGAATGCATGTAAATTAATACCTATGCAATGCTTTAAACTGACAGAAACTAGAATGGCAATTTTGATCTGCAGACGTTCAAGGTGAAAGAACGCATGGGAAAGCAAATGTACCTGTACAAATGTACCTACAGGAAGGAAATGGGTCCGGTCTATGTGTGTCATGATCATGTGGCAAAGCTGCCAACATCAGCAAGGTTTTAGTCAGGATTTGGCAAAAGGATGTCCAAATTTGCTGGAAATTAAAAAACTGGGTGTCCAAATTGTTCACTTACAATTTACGTATGTAAATGACAGATAAAACAGGGTGTCTAAATTTAAAACAGGGTGTCCAAAAGACACCCAGACTCCCCTCAGGCTAATGGCAATCAGGGATCTTTTGTACAACAATCAGGGAGATATTTACATGTAGAATTTACATTCAACATAATAGGGAAATAGTTTCCATAATCAGGGAGATTATCAAATTTGTTCCTCAGAACATGGAAATGATGGTTTATTTTCAGGGAACTTTCTGCAGAATCTGGGAGAGTTGGCAGCTCTGACGTGTGCAAGCCAGCCCATTGGAATCAAAAGGTTGATCATGTACTATAAAATTTACCCGAATTTAAAAAAAACAAAAATGAATATTGAATATTATCCAACATAAAGAGTTGAGTATGAAAACCTTTATCATTGCATAGTGACCTCCCTCCCCCTCCTTAATTTAAATCAATATAATAAAACCATGATAATACCAAGGCTGTATCTTGGAATGGAGAGAACAGTCTAGCCTTTTGTTTAAACTGCAGGATTCAAAGTTCAAGATGCACAAATCTACATGGCAACATTATATAGAGGTCTTCAAATGTTCAAAAGTTTACAATCCAGATATAACCTTTTGGGCTTGACTACAATAGATTCAATACGCACTATGAAACAAAGATTATACAATCTACAAAGTCTACAGGTTTAGTGTATGTAGTTCAATTTTTACAAAGCTTTTGGATTCTGATGGATTCAGGGTCCAGTTGTAAATTTGCCTCAACCTACGTTTATACAATGAGGGCATTAACTCTACACTGTACAACATACGGATACTGTACGTACATCTACATCATGTACAGTCCTACATGTACATGTACATTCAAATTTCTTTTCCTGCTACAACTTTACACAGGTGTAAGGTAAAATCAAACAAATACATAAATCTTGGTTTCTTGGAAGTTGGCATTCTCTTGTTTCGCATGTTGCAGGGGGGGGAGAATTCCATGCAGGTATACTATTATACAAAAAACGTACGTGTATGTTTTCCCCAAATTTGTATATTATTTGTGTATGTTTTTTTTTTCTAAATAGGGGAGGGGAGGGGTGGGAATGTAATGCTTGTACGTACGTACGTACATACGTACATGTATGTACATATACGTATACATGTAGTGTGTATCTGTTAACTGAAATATAAAGAATTACGTGAAGTGGGTTTTTAGAAAGTCATTGCCACTCTAACTGTACACTGGGTCAAATTTCACAGAACTGCTTAAGTATGCACAAAAAGTAGCAAAGCTTGTCAAAATTATGCTTACCATTACATGAGTTTACCAGTCAAAATACCATGTCACATGTATCATTTGTGACTGGTATCCTGCTAATTGTTACTTAGCAGAAAGTAGTTAAGCAACATTTTCTGCTTAAGCAGCTCTATGAAATTGGGCACTGATGTGTGCCAAGAGCCTTTTTATTGTTCAAACAAATCCGATGATTGACAGCATCATGAAAATAAAACATCACACATAAAATATTGTGTACAATTTGATTACTATTTGCACTCATAACCAGTGACCGGGTTAAAACAATAAATGCTTTTCATCATTTACACAGTGAGTTAATTTAATTAACTCTTGTAACTGAAATAGTTGTGTCTGTGGCATCACATCAATTAACGGTTGCAAAGTGGACAGAAATGACAGTAGAGTGGCCCTGGTGACTCACAAGGACCCTTTAGCAGCTGAAGGTAACTGACTGTGAAGAACAGGCTACATGTACAGTACATGGTGAATTCACATATTTTTGGGGGTTGTTAAATACATGCATGCCACTATGCAACTGAGGCAAAGTGTGACATTGAGCCAATCGGAAGAAATTTCTTCTAGATTGTGTTCTCACATACATTTTTTACAATATTGACCAGGAATTTCATCTTATATTGGGCAAGGTAATTTTTGTTTTGTCAGGGGGCTCTCTTCCATGAAAATCTCTAAATTTTAGGAAATATTTGAAAGGCACCCAGGTAAAGACCGAGCATCGTCTATATTCCAAGCCTTTTTAATAGTCTGTGTAGGTTTTTATTAAACATGAAAATCTCACCATTAAACCTCTAGCTCTACGGCATAACCCCAAATAGGGAAAACCCACACAAACAGGTAGGGACTGAAAACACTGTCCACATGCAAGGCTCCGGTCTGGTCCTGGGTTTGAACCGGGGTCATCATAGTGTTAGCCAGAGGGGTGTCTGGGTGTCTTTTGGACACCCTTTTTAAAATTTGAACACCCTGTTTTATCTGTCATTTACATGTTATGTATTGTAAGTGAACAATTTGGACACACAGTTTTTAAATTTCCAGCAAATTTTGACACCCTTTTTACAAAATCCTGGCTAAAACCTTGGAGTCACAGAGGTGAAAGACAGGGAAAGAAACCACTGAACCAACCTGAATGCACCACTTGGTGTATCAATACAGAATGCCCATACAATGTACAATGTATCACTGACCAGCTTGGATTACAACTGTACAGTACACATGTGTGACCAACCGTTGACCTTGGGATTAAGGAGTCACCTTGATTTGCCCATAATAAGATTGAAGTGTCCTTCTACATGTAAAGGGACCTATGACCTATGAGGACCATTGTGGCATTTTATTGGTACAAATTCTGCTCACTTTGTAAGTGTCAAGTATGTCAATGACATCATCAGATTGCCAATACTTGTTTTACTATCCTTCGATTTTAACACAATCAGGGCCCAATTTCATAGAGCTGCTAAGCACAAAAATTTGCTTAGCATGAAATTTCTTCCTTGATAAAAACAGGATTACCAACCAAATTTCCATGTGATTTTCATAATAAGCAAAAAACAGCTGAATACCAGTAACAAGCAATATGCAACACATGGAAATTTGGTTGGTAATCCTGTTTTTATCAAGGAAGAAATTTCATGCTAAGCAAATTTTTGTGCTTAGCAGCTCTATGAAATTGGGCCCAGGGCCCAAATTCATGGCTCTGCTTAATACTGTGGAATTCTGCACAACAGCCCATGTAGATTCACATGTGCTCTACATTATAGGGTTCCTTAAGCGCAGAATTCTGTGGTAAGCAGTGCCTTGAAATTGAGCACAGGACACTTATGTAACATTATGTACATCACTTGTACTGTACAATCACTGTTTTTAGTTGCAATTCACTGTAAATAAATAACTCTTAATTTTAAAACAAAACAACAAAATAATTTTGTGAACTTTACATCATTATAGAATCATTGCCATGATTGCCATCAAAGATTGGTTCACAAATTCATATTTCTCTCATTCTTTTCTGTCTTGTACTATGAAAAATGAGAAATTATGAAGCATAAAAAAGGACAATGTGTACCTATAATGTAGACTACGAATTCGATTTTAAAACAGTAAAACCTACAAATTTTGGTTGGGGCTGATGATCTTGGTATATGATACATTTTCCTTTACAAATTTTGTACATAGCCAAACTACACCAATATCAAAGTATCATGAACCACAAACAATAACATATTTAGTTTTTCCTAGTCCATGTAGGCATGCCTACGTGTGGATATACAAGCCCAGTCACCATGTGCCAAAATGAATGTCATAAATTTAGAACGGCGAATTTTGTCATTCCAGATTTGGACATATATTCAAGAGTTTGCTTCTCTACAAACAAGAAAAATTCTCTCCATTCATGCCTTGAGGGGAGGCTAATACCATCCAAGTCAACACAAGCCCCTAGTGTTTACATGCATTTATCAGAAGGTGATCTCCCAACACTCCTTCTCATCACCAATGAGAATGCACACGGCCATCTTGAGAGGCCGGGTAGTACGGTATGATGAGTCACTCAGCCAAGGGTTGGTCATCATCATCCCGATCCATCGCCACAGGTGGAATATGGTGAGTGACACTCCTTGCATAATGGCAGGAAGGGTGTCCCCAATGTTTATAACATTGGCCATTTTTACGACAAAGAGATTAATGAAACGTACGTACATGTGTACGTACGTACGTACATTGTGTTTATACGTACGTACGCATGGAATATAAAATTGGAAGGAAAACTGACTTGGGAACACAACTAAAATATTACAGTTTTTAATTTTAGTTGTGATGATAGATCCATATTGTACAAGTCAGACAGTGTAGCTCGAGCGATTAGTTTTGTTTTTTTAACAAGTGAAAGGAAAATGAAAGAACTTGAATAGAAAATACTTTACAAATCCTGTCAAAACTTTCAAACCTACATAAATTGTACAAGTATCTGTGTGATATATTCACTTTTACTATTTGTTTCATATGTCACTTTTTTAAAACAACCTCGGAACACTTGGACATTAGTAAGAATAGACCATGTGCGATGACGTCATCAAGAAGCCAACTTAGATGTAAAGCTATGATGAAACAATGGACAACATATATATATGTAGCTATGTAAGCGCGGCGCACAGGATCACCCAATGATCTACCTTCTTTTGACCTCTAACCGAGGGCGTCCTACTCAAATGACGTCATGTACAAACTGTACATGTGGTCTATATATATTGGTACAAGATTCGAGTCATCGGATTAATGACCCTGTCACCCTCAACTGAGATGCATCATTCATTAATTAACATGATTAAAGGGTGTGCATCAACATTGTACACAGATTTGCAAATTTAGTTTAAAGATGGTCAAAGTGGAAAACCTGCCTTACGATATTTTTGCTTGAAATGATTTAACTAGTTTTTGAGAGAAAATAGAATTAGCATTGCAGATGTCAGGTCTTCGGGAGATCTTTAAAATGCTGAAGTTTTATTTGAAAGATGCATGGAATTTTTCTCAAAACATCACGATATTAAATGATTGAAAATTCCAAAGGAAATTCAAGAGAAGATAAGAGCAACTATGTGCGAATTTCTTTATAAACTGAAGGAAAATCTCAGTTCGAGAGGAAAAATACAGAATGGTTACAGGCTAAATTATTGGTTCCTTTGATCACTGGCTGTCTGAATTAAAAGTCCAAGAAGGGTAAGGTTCGAGGAGGGAGCATCAGGGTCAGGAGTATCGGCAGGTCGACCAAGCAAAGACTGGACTTCACTTTCCAAGCGATCGAAACAACGAAAGGCTCAAACTCTTCTACAGGAAAGTGAGCACGAACAGCTTCTCTTTGCAGCTTCTCAAGTAGTCTTGGTTCCAAGACCATGGTGTTTGCGCGTACACACAACCACCTGCACTCCCTGTACATGTTTGTAATTAAAAAACAGAGAGGGCACTGTGACTAGTGTTATTTTCCCCACCAACAACCGGATCCCACCTGGTGGGATCCAAAATTACAAAAGTACCCTCGATGTTTATTCATTACAAACGTGTGCAGTGTGCGGTGCCAGTAAACTGTACGTAGATCTGAACGTTGTGTGTGTACGCGCAAACACCATGGTCTTGGAACCAAGACTACTTCTCAAGGAGCTTATGGAAAGAATCCTGATTTAAGGTACAGGGGCGGATTGCACCAAGCGGTCTTAAACTGGTCTATGTGCTATAGCCGGCTAACTTGAGACGCGCTCAGACAGTCTTTAATTATAGACCGATTGCAATAGCGCGGTCTATAATTAAAGCCGGTCTTAAATCTTAAGCCCGCTATGAGCTGGCTATAACCGGTCTTAGTTTTGGTTTTTAAAGATGGCGCATATTACAACTCACAGATTTGATATCCGATGATTTAAACCAAAGCAATAAGAACAATGTCGTTCCGCCAGTGCTGCAGATGTGCACAGCATTGCGTTTTTACGCAACTGGCATCATCCATGACGATTCCGGTGAAATGGCAGGTATGACATTATTTCTGAAGTACACGTTATGTTTTCAAACGGGGGTTGTTTCGAAATGTTCGTTATTTCATGTATGCCAAGTGATACAATAAGTTAAAGTATCACCTTGGCGGGGGGGGGGGGAGTAGGGGCACATGCTCTCCGCATCCAACCCGTGTAATTTAATTATTTCATAGAACACTGAAAACTGAAAACTATACACGATGACGATTAAGTTAAACTGACGTTTAATATCTCCTTCATTACACTAAAATCAAGTTTGAATAATGGCGGCCGGTCGCTACGGACGGAGCACAGCTATTGTAAGGGACGTTTGTTCGTGTTTCATTACTCTTCGCCGACTTAACTAAGACCGGCTTATTGCAACGGGCTTAAAGACCGACTAAGCTAAGACCGTCTAAGGCAGATAGCCGGCCATAACTGACTGGTCTTAGACCGCTGACTAAGACCGTTTTATTGCAATCCGCCCCAGGTTATGTCCTGCAATTCACTGTACAGAGTCCGTCAAAACCCACAAAACTAAGAAAACTCATATCTACGCCCTCACCGGTACCTGAGAAGTTCACATCACATCAGTTGAGGCACTTGCCAGTTTAATAGAGACTGGTTTGACAAAAGGTTCATATCAAACTGTTCAGAACATCAAACCAATCAAAATTCAGCATTTTTGTGACATCACAGCATGTTGAAAAAGGTTCCATTGTCTTTCTTGGGTCATAAAACCCCTTGGTGCTCATGGAAAGTTCAATTAGGCCTAATAAAAATAATTCTTTGTTTCCGGTAACATGCTCTGAAAGATTTGGGACGGTAGGTAGGAAAAAAAAAATTATTTTACAAAAATATTTTGTTCTGGAAAACCAAAATATTCAGTTTTAAAATGCAGTATAATAAATTATATCAGGCCCCTAACTCAACTGCATGTTTTAAGCGGGGTCCAGGGGGTGCACTGCAATCCCTGTTGGGGGTCTAATGGGGCAGCGCCCCCTTTCGGAAAATATTTACATTTTACACCCTTAAAAGTACATATTTTAAGGGTTCTAGACACTAAAAGAAATTGTTATAATGGCTTAACAGGCCACAAAAAATAGGGTAGTTGGGTAGGGATTTTTAATATTATTATTATAATTTTTTTAATCATCACATTCTTTGTTACATTGACTCCTGAAGCGTACTTTGATTTCATTCAAGTCTTTTTATGTTTTCCCAGTCAGTAGGAAGGGTTTGTTGAACACATGAAAATTGTTCCAACTAAAACATAAAATCCTTGGATGTCACAGGAACTTTTATGTTATCACACTGACTGGCTGTTCATGTTACAATAAGGACACAATAATATTCCTTTTCAAATTATTTATGTTGTGCACCTAGTATATTTCCAAAACGAAACTTGTGATTTACAGTTAACTGGTTAACTGTGTCTGCCATTCCAATCAAAACTTTAAATAAATAAAAAAATGAAGAAAAAAAAAAGAAAAAAAAAAGAAAAAAAGTTTTAAAAATGTTGATAAAATTTTTACGGTCGCAAGGTTTTTGCACGGACGGTCGGGTTACCGGAAACAAACATTTATTTTTATTAGGCCTTAGTTACATACAGAAAAATTTGACGCAGTTTGACCTTGAACTGGCCAACTAGCCCGGTCGCTGCAAGTGCAAACAGTGATCGGGAGTCAAAACACTTTGATTTGTTGTCCAAATGGGCCACTTAACATTTTGTTTTAGTCAAAATAAACGTGTGAAACATCGCCAAACTATGTTGAATTTCAATATCAAAAGTTTATAAATCAGGAGCCCACAAGTTTAAAATGAGATACTTATATTTATAAACATGGAAAATGATTACTAAGTTTAGAACACATTGGAGATTGGCACTGATATTTCCTGTTGTCCAGATGTGGTTTGACCATTGTGGTTTCCTACTCTGATAATTTTGCAGGCTAACAGACTGCCAGTGTATTTGTTGAAAAAATAAGAGAGAGCTTGGGCAGAAAAAAAATACATTTTTTGTTTGTTTGACAAATATTTTGCATGCATAAATAGACATGCAGAATAGTGAAAAAGCTTGCCGACTACTAAAAGTAAAAAGCCATATTCACTAGTCCGGCTAACGAGTGAAAAAAAAGTTGAGGGATTGGAAATACTGTAGCATGAATATATCCCTGCAAAAAAAGATCCAATGTATTAATACTTTAGGGGATCAGGTTGGCTCAGTGGTTTCTTTCCCTGCCTTTCACCTCTGTGGACTCCAGTTTGAGTCCCACCTCAGACAGGAGTTTTGCAAATTGACTGGGTTTTCAGTCCCTACCTGATTGCGTGGTTTTTTTTACCCATTGGGGTTTTCTTCCCACATCTAAAACTGAACATTTCTTCTTGTTTCCTATTCATCCTATTATTGGCGCCAATTGTGCTTTTGAATGTGTAATAAATAAATAAATAAATAAAAAATACTTTCAAAAAAAGGTTTCTCCAAATTCTTTGTTTAATGCATCTCATAACAAAGCTAGTAAGTATGTAGGCTACATGAGCAAAACTCAAGGTAGCTGAAATATCGTAGCTCATGTCTTTCGTCACTTGTATTATAGCACAACCAGAGCACACTAAGTCACAAGTGTCCACTGATTGGAAGCACCAGACACCAGTCCATTATCTAGAATCTGAACAGGCTTTGAATTTGATGAGAACCCCCATAGAAACAGAAACAGAAATAGAAATAGAAATGTCCCTATACCTAAAGGCTCGATGACAGACCAATTTGTCGGCAATATATTTTCAAAAATGTAACATTTGATGTAAAAAAAAAAAAATTAAAAGCAAAACAAAAAACAGGTCAAAAAGCATCGCAACTAGGGTCGGCCAAACGACGTCTAAACTTGCTGAATATTTATAGAAAGTGTTTACAAATTGTATGTTCAAAATCAGGGTGTACATAGGGTATCGTAGGAGGTCCTGTTTTCAGGGCGTCCCTGAAATCGATGCAAATCTTTTACCTCTCTGCGCGCGATGTAAACAGTCCCTAGATACAATTTTTGTGGTTTGACTTGCCAAGCAAAGAGTCTCCTCTCCTTTGACCAAAACTTAGAATTATGTGAGGCTCCACTGGCAAGTTGCACTTGTATTACAAAAATTTGTGGTATTTTAGGCATTTCTACAAGGTACAAAAATATGTCATACTGTCGGGGCCATAAAAAAAAAATTGCCCGCCGAAAAAGTTTCATCGAACAATTTTTCAATTCACAATTCACGATGATAAAATCACGTGACTTAAAATTCTGCTGAGCATTCTGGGGAAAAAAATACAGAGGCTTAAAGAAGCCATGTGCCTTATATCATTTTCTAACAGTCTGGAGAATTTTTTTTTAAAACCCTCATATCATTTATTATTAATAACATTAAAATTTAAACATTGGCTTGGTGATTCAAATATCACTGTTTATTGATACGCTTTATTATAAATGTTAAGAAACATAAAAAGATTCAAAACTTTTTTAAAAATCAGATTTGAAAGCCAAGACTTATTGACACTTTTTAAAAAAATTTTTTTTTTTAAAGTTTTTGCAAATTACATGTACCATCGTAATTTTTAAAATTAAATAAAAAATATTTTGAATAAAATGAAGACAACTGCTGGCTATAGAGTCATACACAACGTCTCACAGAACACTTGAAGTCACTGCAGATGTTTCTTCTGCTTATGGCTTCACCAGGACACCATACTTTCTTGTTTGCCTCGAAAACAGGTCAAACTCAAAACACGGGGACGCTATTGAAGTCATCGAAGATCGGTGCGTGGTGTGAAAGTTTCAATGTCTATCAAGTTTTAATATATTTTTACATACTTCTTATAAACAAAGGAAGGTAATTAGGGCATCAGTTGATATATGGCATCATTATTTTTTTTTCAATTCAAAGAAAAAGGCATAGTACATCGAAAACCGGACACGGGAGGATATACATAATCATTGAAACCTATCTGCTTCAACAGCAGATTCTAATAAATCTAAAAAGGTAAATTTCCCACCTTGGTTTTAAAGGCATAAACTGCTAAACAGTGCTGTAAATTTATTTAAAAATATGCCATGCCATCAAGTTAGTTGTAAATTCTAAAATAATTTATATGAATTATGACATTCTTTTACTTTATTTAATAGCAAAATATATTTTTGCTTTAATCAAACCAGTTGCTAATTAAACCATAGTAGTTTGGTTTAGTGGGGTTGGTTTGGTTTAGGTTTTTAAAAATTTGTTATAGAAAAAACAATTAAACATGTGGTAACATTTCACGAGTACAACCATAATCTTCACTAATGTAAAAATGTATTGTAATTTGTATTGTATTTTTTGTAGTTGTACAATAGGCCTACATTGTATTTATGTTACTGAAGCGTGCTCATGATCAGACGTAGACAGGCTGACAGGACAGTCAGCACTGCTTTAGATAGATGTCACTTATGCCAAATATTCAACAACAAAAAGACTCCTTTGTCAAAAATATTGAAACAAGTTTAAATCCAAGAAAAAATACTCACTTCTTGCGGCGGCTAATAATGCTTTGCCATCCCGTATCAACTCTTTAATCGCCTTATTCGTGTGTTCAAGTTCATTTTCATGCGAGTGTAAACTATCTCGAAATTCGGGACTGTCAAGGTAGCACTCGCTAAATTCCAACGGTTGTAGCACCATCTTGGCGATTGATATTATCGTTTTTATCTGCTGGCAGGAATCACACTGCTTCGGGCATGATGTTTACAGTAATTCTGCTTATATCCTCTGCCGGTTTAGCCGAAAAAAATTCACCGGAATTGGGCAACACACGTTGGCTCTATTTCCATTGATGACAGCGAATTCGCACTCCCTGCCCATTTTTCCCAATATGGCGAGTCGGTGGAGTACGCATGCGTGCTTCAATCAGTGTGTCGTCATCACACGTCGGCTAGTCTCTGTCTTTTTTGACATGACAGACCTTGGCCGGCTGGTTTATTTGAAAGGAGACTACTTATTAAAGGGAGTCCAGCAGAAGGTCGTGCCGTGATAGATAAAAAAGTCAATGTTCTTGGAGATCGGAAAATAGCGGAAACTTTAATCTCGTTTCCTTCCTCCATACTTTAATCCCCATCTGGGGAAGCGCCTTTGACCTGAGATGCACCCTTTTTATTGATGGGTCGAAGATTGTCTTCAGTTGTCCTTTTTAATTTCATACTAAAAAAAGGATCGATAATTTGATCAGTTTATCAAGAAGTGAAAATGGAGAACAAAAACAATAAAACACACCAAAAGGCTATTATTTAAAGGAAATGACAAAAGGCATTCGATTCTCCTCCCCTACCTATTTCAAAACAGACAAAAAACATGCACAAACCCAGTCATATAACCCGCACTCTTTGTTGTTGTGTTGTTGTTGTTGTTGTTGTTGTTGTTGTTGTTGTTGTTGTTGTTGTTGTTGTTGTTGTTGTTGTTGTTGTTGTTGTTGTTGTCGTCGTTTTTGTTGTTGTTGCTGCTGCTGCTGTTGTTGTTGTTGTTGTCGTTGTTGCTGTTGTTGTTGCTGTTGTTGTTGTTGTTGTTGTTGTTGTTGTTGTTGCTGTTGTTGTTGTTGTTGTTGTTGTTGTTGTTGTTGTTGTTGTTGTTGTTGTTGTTGTTGTTGTTGTTGTTGTTGTTGTTGTTGTTGTTGTTGTTGTTGTTGTTGTTGTTGTTGTTGTTGTTGTTGTTGTTGTCCAAACTAAAGCTTGACTTTGCCTCTAAATTTAATTCCCCTTTTGACACAATCCCACCATACCCCTCCCCCCTCCATCACTCGTTAATATTTAGAATAAAATACATCTCTAGAAAGCGACTTAGTTAGGCGCGGCAGAGCATGGAGGTATCCTACCTCCATGGGCAGAGGGACATATAATGTTTTTTGTTTACATTGATCTGGGCCTCAAACGGTAATTGACAAGAATATTTCCTTCATAGCCGGCCAAAGGAGTAGTTGAGTATAAAAATAAAGGAGACCCATGAAACAAAAGGGATGTTGTGGGCAGTGTGGTAGGAGAGCACGCTGGCTGGATCCTCAATCGCGCCCCCATTTTCATTTTCAAAAGCTAGAGGGCGCCATCGGACTGCGCTTAATGAACAGATTTCTGTTCTACAAGTTTGCTAAAAGGGGAGTGAACTGTGCTTTTCTAATTGAGAGGAAAAAAACTTTAAAATTCCCCCTAAAACCAGATTAAAAATGATGGTTTGTGAAATGTTGTTGAAGTCCTCATTCTCTTAATTAGTTTTTAATGGATTGCATGAACAAAATTCCACTCTCAAAACAAGTTCCAGTTGAAATTGGAACTGGTTTAAGCATGGAGGGTCTAGTTCTACCTCCATGGTTTAAGGTTAGGGTTAGGGTTAGGGTTAGGGTTAGGGTAAGAAATAGGAAAATACACCAGGGTTGTCGGAACATAGGGGTGTCGGAATATGGGTGTCGGAACATAGGGGTGTAACCGAGTCGTTGAAGTGACGCTAAATTGAGCACCAACTTTGGTGCTAACACCGAACCTTGATATCTAGTCAAAAGCCGTCAAACGACCGTTATTCAATGTCATGGAAGGGGGCGGGGCATTGGGCCCCACCCGCCTAGCGGTGATTTTATCCTTATTAATTAGGGCCCTGTCACACGAGGCAACTTTTACAGGCAACTTGGCGGCAACCAACTGCAGTGCATGCTACAGGAACACTTTGGTAGCACATAGTAATTTTTCAAACAGTGTCTTAAGATCCCCAAGAAAAATATTTGAACATTCAAATTGGAATGCCTTTTCTTCATGGAGATTGCCTGGAACTGGTTGCCTGTATATTGCCTCATGTGACATGGGCCTGAATCACATCACATCATCAGTCAACTCCTGGGCCTGAGGGAGGGGGTATTCATTCATTGTGCTTCCACCCCTGCTCATGATTCTGGACTGGACGTTAGTCCAGTTTGCAAATGTTGTTTCCTGCATTGGCTGGGTTATAAAAACATTGTTACAAAAATGAATGAAATTAAAAAATATTGAAAGTTTTGATAGAACGTGTACAAAATTATTACAAAAGCATTGATGGGCCTCTACATACAACCCCGTATCTACACGTAACCATGGCAGTAAAAATGAAAATGTATAGGCCACCTCCATTTGTAACAAATGCCAAAATTGTATAAAATATCATTGTTATTATCAAAAACTATGTTAAAATCATCAAAAGGGGAATTGAAGAATCCCCCAGCAGAAATAAATGAGTGTCACGTTGATTTCAGTGAGATGGCCAGTCACCATGTAATTGACGGTCGTTGATGGTATTTGACAAGCGTTGTCTTTTAGCCACAATTTAGTGATTGCATAACCAACACAAAGTAAGCAAAACATCATCATCATAATCATGTGATTCCTTCAGTGCCGATAACCAAGCAGCCTGAGCTGGTACAACTGGTACAACTTTGATTTGGTGTGTCCATGGTGTGTCATTTTACAAATAATTAGTTTCGATATAGGCCCGCCGAGTGAAGTTTATTTTACAAATAAATGCAGATTCAATGGAGCTTCCGATAGAAGTAAGTGAAGTATGATTGCACTCACTACCACTAGTGCTAGTTGTAGTTTGTTGTATTGTAATGTAACTCAGTGATGAAGATTCATACTAGTTATTACTGCAGTGTTAATTTCTAACTTGATACTTGCAATTGTCTTGATCCATGTTTGTTCCTGTTCAACTGAGCCCTGTATATTCAATTTTCAAAAATGTGTTTTCAAATTATTATTTATTAACATGCCTTTTTACAATTTAAGCAATACAAAAATATGATCAAAATCCTAAGAATCAAATGATGGTCACTTTCTAATCTTGCCTGTAAATTTGTAAGGTTAACCATAGAGAGTAGAGCTTTGGTATATTCACCCAATTCCTAATCTTCTCTGCATCATTAGATACATGTAAATAGCCAGAAAGTTCTTTAGTTTTAAGCACAATCTAATAAGCACTACACAGCGTATCACATGATGTTTACTGTTAACGCAATTCATAAAAACAAAAAATTTACATTTTAAAAAGTTTGGTTCTGTTTATTTTGTTGCAAGGCAGTGTAAACAAATTCGTAGAAATGAAAGAGCAGACAAAATTATCAAAGGGTTTCATTATTGAATTATTATGCTCATTGTTATTCCTAACAAGTTTGAATCCTTTTTTTTCTTCAGTTGATCTCATACATTATGAGGTTCTTGACCTCATCAGAATGTCATGAAGCCTCTCTCGTCTGCAAGAGATGGTACTATGCATCTCTGGACCCACACCTTCATCAGAACTCCACCATCACACTCCGAGCAAGCAGCACCACCGGAGCGAAATTCCACAACCTTGGGCAACGCAAGAGCCCAAGTCTGGTCATCAGTCACATTGATGGCTCGAGCAACTGCAGTAAAGTCCTCTTGGACATCGGTCACCATCTTGGACCACATCTGGCCCATCTCAGCCTGCGTGGGTCCGATGTCACGGAGACTGTCTTCACCGGGATCATCGGCCACTGCACAGGGCTCCAGAGTCTAGATCTCAGCTGTTGCAACAGCCTCTTCATGTCTGGAAATCTCTTACAGAGGGAACAAGAGTGTCAGAATGCGGCAAAGCATCTTGATAGGTTGACGTCAATTAACCTTGCCAGTAACCGCTACCTGTCTGACGTCCTGTTTAATCGGCTGATGGGCGCAATGCCTAATCTCACCGCTCTGTCCCTAGCGTCATGTAACATTGTTTATCAGACCGATTCATACATCAGTGGGGACAGAAAATCCACTTCCTTCATATCTCTGCTGAATCTCCTGATGTATCTACAGCAGCAGTCCAAGAAACTTACCTCCCTCAACCTCAGCTACACCGGAATTGGGAACGCCGCTCTCCTACAGATCGGTCACGTGATGGACTTAGTTCTCAAAGAACTGATACTCAAGAAGTGCACCAGTGTCGGCAACGAGGGGGTAATGACGCTCGTCAAGAAGCAGACGTCGCTCAAATCGCTTGATCTCAGCGGGATACCATCCCTGACCGGCCCCGCCCTGATAGCAATCTGTAACCATCTTCCTCATCTTGAGCATCTGAAAGCAAGTGAGTGGTCTCAGCTAGACCCAAACGCTGTGGAGTACATGTCCTCATTGAAGCGCCTCAAGTCACTTGACTTGTCCAATTGCTACCATGTGGGTCTTCACTTCTTGATCAAGGGACTTTGTAGTGGCAGCTCGTCCCGTCTCACGGCACTTAGCCTAGGAGGGTGCGGATCTGTCCGTGATGAGACCGTCTTGAGTCTCGTGAAGAGTCTACCACAGTTGGAGCAGCTTGATCTAAGCTCTTGCTTTGGAGTTGGAGACCCCAGTGTGCATGCAATCTCAAGGTATTCAGATCGTCGTCTAAGTTTAAAGGAACATTACAGAATTGGTTTTTGCTCACAAAACAGTGTAATCACGTTATATAATCCACCATTTACACTGCAAACCTGTAGAAGTTTGAGATCGATCGGCCATCTAGGTCATGAGAAAATAGTGAAAAACCGATTACACATTTGCATGTGTTATACAATGCATGAATAAAACGCTCATGAGCGATAAACTCCAATCGGAAATTAGTTTTATTTATTTCTCATCAAATATGGCATTTCAGACAGAAATATTTCTAGGGATGTTTTCTACTATCATCATCATTAGACCGTGTAAGTTTTATGTATCTGTGATCTTAAAGAAAATGTTAATTACCAGTTCTGTAACGTTCCTTTAATCAAATACAGATAATGATTTAAATTCATGTATCTGATTCAACACTCGAGCTGTTTGCTTTTGGTAAACACCTTTCAATTCTATTGAGTACTGAAGTATGTATACCCATCAAGACAAATGAGACAAATCTTCTCGTTTACCGTATGTCATAGTGCTTGTTCAAATAAAAACAGTATGTTCTGGGGTCGATTTCACAAAACTCTTCCTAACTTAGGACTAGTCCTAGCAATGCTAAGAGATAGGACTAGTCTCAAGTTAAGACCAGTTACTGGTCTTAACTTTAGATAAGACTAGTCTTATCTCTTTGTGAAATCGGCCCCTGGTCTTGTTAGAACAATTCTGGGCCACTAAACATTTTGAGCAACAAGCCCTTTGGTCTTGTGGATTTTCCCCCCCAAATTCGAGCCCTGGTAAAGGTATTTCAAGTGCTGCCTTGATAGCGATGTATTGGCATCTCTTTAAACAATTATCTTCCTTTCCTGATTTCAGGTTTCTGCCAAACTTGAGGAAACTTCGTTTAGCGTGGTGCAAGAAGATCACCGACTTTGGTCTCCTCGGCCTGGACAAAGATGCTCCAGTCTTCATCACCGATGACGCCGAGAAGCATTACAGCGATCGCTACACCAAGAGTCACAGCAACATGGGATTCTTCAAGCTGCCGTCGTTCAATGAGAAGATCCTGGCCGTCCCTGAGAAGGAGATCTTGAAGCAGATGGAGGAATCCGATCAGATTAACCTGACTGCCTTGACGAAGCTGGAATCCCTTGATCTGATGGCCTGCAACCACCTGACCGACGTCTGCATCGCGCATACCGTCCGATTCCCAAAGCTTCGTTCTCTGACCTTCAGCCTCTGCTCCAACATCACCGATCATAGTCTCGCTGCCATGGCGACCAATAATCCCAACCTGACGGAGCTTCTGATTGGTCAATGCCATCAGATCACCGACGTCGGAATGGCGTCGCTGGCCACGCAGTGCAAAGGCCTGCGATCGTTGGATGTTTGTGGATGTGATAAAATTACAGACGCGACCCTCTCGAAGCTCGGGGCTAACACCAAACATCTACAGCACCTCAACGTTTGTCAGTGTACAATGATCACAATGGAAGCAGCTGATAAACTGCAACAACAAGTTCCAAGTTTGAGGTCACTACAGATGGCAAATACATCAAGCAATGGGTCTGCATTTTATCATTATCAACCAATCAGATTCTAATGTTTGTATCCATTCCAAGACACCCCCTTTTTACATTTCCAGTGATCATCGACTGCCGCTTTTTTAATAGTTTAAATTAATTCTAAAAAACCCAAAGTACTATGTATTGATGGGATTCAAATGAATTTATTGAAATATATCTGGGTTGAAATACTAATGAAGGACCAGAATACTGTTTATTTAATTTGTACAAATATTTATTGAAAATTTCAAAATGTTAATCTGTAAGCAATGTGAAAATGACTGTTACACTCAGGAGAATGAAGCCACCATTTAGTTGTTCTAAGAAAAAGGAACTTATTACTTTGTTTAATAATATTAGGTAATAAAACGCAAGGACAACTCATGGGTAAATTTGTAAATCAATTTTGGGGTGAACAAAGACAAATTGACTGGAGAGGGATTGGAACCAAGTCCTCCAGGTTGAAGTGCCGGGGATGTGACTTTAAGTTGCATACCCTGAAGGGGATTTCGTACGATGGCACTTCCCAGGTTTTTATTGTAAAATGGTTGTGATCCCTGGCCATACGGCAGTATACAGTTGCATGACTTCTGACTGGCGCCTCTGAGCAAAGGTATTGACAACATAGGGCTAGTTAGCTCAGCTGGTAAAGCACCAGCTCTTAAACCCGTAAATCATCTACATGTACATGTAGGTTCAAATCTCATTCTAGTAAATTTTTCAACTGGTCACCCCAAAATGTTTAATAATAATACAATAACATGAAATTTGCCCAGGGATACAAAGTGCCATGTGCAAAAGAAACTTAATAGGTGAAGTGGTGGATTTTTTAAAAAGTCTTTCTGAACTAAAAAATGGTGATGGAGTTTCACTCCAATATACTATTCAGTAATGAAACCAAGGATGACTTAGCAGATTTTGACAATTTTTCTTTGAAGCCTGTGGTATTCCGTATACAGAGGTGCTGGCTATAAATCACTTTGTTATAAACCTTGTATGTATTCGACCACCACCACTTGATTATTTGTCTTGTTGAAAATGTTGTTTTAGAATTATTATATAATTACATGATTGCACTGCTGTACTATGGGCATTTACTGGATGTTTTGTACATTATATTATATTGTGGTGTTATAAAACCCACCTCCATATATTCAATTGGAGTTGGGGACACATTTTTTATGTCAAATGTTCAAGCAGCTTTATGTAGACATTTGGTAGACTTCGTTACACACAATCATGCCTAATACTTTATTGGGGGCAAAGGCAGCAATTGCCTTGGTGCCCCGGCAAATAATATTCCAGTAGAAGTTTGAACTCCTCCTAGAGGTGCCCTTATTAAGGTAAAACTGCCTTGCCCCTTGAAAGAAGGAAGTAACAGGCCTGCTTAAATGTCACTAATTTTTGTTGTTAATAACTTTCTGGAAAATGAAAACATTCCAAACAGATAATTCTCAGGTTTTAGTGAGGCCTGGGCAAGTAGTGAAATTCACTTCCCGACTAGTCGCGCTTCAATTAGTCGCGACTTCGACAATAGTCGCGACTATTTTGTTTGGTAGTCGTGGCAGTAGGTTAACTGGGTAGTTGAAAAGCGGCAGTCGCAACTAGACATAGCAATCATGGGACGTTAGGCCGTAGGTCCCGTGTGTTGTGTAATGCACGTAAAAGAACCCAGTGCACTTATCGTAAAGAGAAGGGGTTCGCCCCGGTGTTCCTGGTTTGATTGGCTGCATATTGCGCCACAGTACCTTGTAAACCATTACATGGTGCTATGCAAAGGAATAGGTCTCATACTTCAACACGTAACTCCACTTACCTTGTAGGAAAAATACTGAGCGCTTTGAGACACCCATCGGGAGTATAAAGCGCTATATAAGAACTGATTATTATTATTATTATTATTACCAACTTTATACCAAGTATTAATCCGATTTGGAGCAAGGTGAATGTGCAGACCTCATGATATAGACAGTGCAAGTCGCGCATGTTCAAACATTTTTGGACCACTTTGGTCCCACTTACATTGCTTCAAAGGGAGGGTATACCTTTGGTAATTACTCCAAAAATTAACGACCATAAAAACTTGCTTTGTAACAAGCACTACAGCTGTTGGTAATGTAAAACATTTTGAGAAACGATTCCTTCCAAGGAATGTGGTTTTAGAGAAAGAGATTCAACAAATTTCAATCTGAGAAGCGTACTGACAGTAACGTTTCTCAGATTGTGTATTCGAATTGCAGATTATTCTTCCTGCGTGGACATAATCGCTCCAGATTTGCGACGATATCTCAAAAACGCTACCACCTTTTGTAATGAAATTTTCACAAGTTGGTTTTATTGTTTGTATATAATGTACATTTATATAGGATTAAAACAATCGAATGGTTCCAAAATCAAAGGTATACTTTGCCTCTAACTTGTGAAAGAAACAAACTAGTGCACTTTAATTGGTCCCAATGTTCGAATACAGGCGAAACTTGCACAGTCTATTCAAAGTTGTTATTTTATAGTAATCATTGTAAATATCATATGAGTTATCATTATGAGTTACTTCTTTGTAGTCCAGTCAGCACACATCAATGGTCAGTTTTGTCTAAATTAATTTTGGAAATATGCCGCAAGATACAATTATTTCAAAGATTTATTCTAAATCTGAGCCCAATTTCATAAAACTGAAAAACTTGCTTAACAAATTGATAACTGATATGCTAAGCAAATATAAACGGTGTACCATTCACAAGTAACACACATTACATGACATTTTGGCTGGTAACCTGATTTTGCTAAGCAAGATTTTTCTGTGCTAAGCAACCGTGGTTTAAAACAACTTTTTGAAATTGGGCCCAAGTAATGTATAACTTCAGATTTTTATTTTAAGATGCTACGTGTCATTGCAAATTGTGTTTTATTGAGTTGTGTGTTTTTTAACGTAAAATGTAATTATGAGAAATTATATAATATAACTTTAAGAACACTTAATAAACATGATATGTCAATGTTTTGTCAAAAATCAGGCATATTTGGCCCTTGGATAAGTAGGCCTAGCGCTTCTCAGATTCAAAATTGTTGGGATAAAAAGTGATATCTTTTTCCATAACCGCAGTAGGCCTACTTCTAAGTGAAAAGCTTCTCCAAACCCCACAGACTATCCAAAGCTGCTGTACTTCTTACCAAGTAAGCTTTTGTTGCCATAATTTTTTTAGAGTCATTACCAAACGTATATAGACCCTTAAATGACTAACTAGTAATAAATAAATATCTGCATTTATAAGCTTTCGTAGCAACAATTACTTCATCAGATGTAATTTCGGTCCCACGCACATTGCTTTAACAAGTGAAGAAAACAAACTCGCGTTCTTTACAGGTTCTAATTTTCAAATACGCGCAAGACTTGCACAGTCTTTAGCTCTTTACAGAGCTATCCTCAAACCCATTAACCTGAACACCATTGAAGAATAGACATATAAAATAAAATAAACAATATTGTATTAGATACAATTTTTATTGAAGTATTTTAACATGAACAGTTTAATTTTATGACAATTTTGATTCGTCTGTACATAACAGTCTTATAAAAAAAACAATGAAATATAGAATATAGTACTTTTTGTTCTCAGTAATCTTTAATAAACCACTGAATCTGAATCTTGAATAATCGTCATAATCGTCCTCCTTTATCCCTTGGCGTCTTTGCATTCAAGAAAATAAGTTCATCATCTAGCAGTCACATCTGAGATCCCATTCACAACATCATGTCAGGCGTCTTTATTCCTCTTTATGATTGTCAAGTTCAAAATTAGGAAAAAATTATGTTTGAAACTCTTCCTGCTCCATTTGTGAAATTCTTCGCCACTTTTGTAACAACATCGGTGACCGATTTCCACCGAACATAAATGTTTACAACTGAGTGTTTCAATCTCAACAACCCAAACCCCGGCCCCCACATCCAAATTCCCCTAGTGTCTTCAGCAGGACACCTTTTTGAATCCTCCGATATCCTTTACTCTATGATAACTCAACACAAAAGTGTTTGGACTTGGATAAGATTGGTATGCCTGGCCCAGCGACAAGCAATTGCTGTTTGGGCCTACAGTCCCATATCCTCCAAAATCAGGTATTTTCCTGAAGAGGATTTTGGAGGGTTACGGTTTAAATGTACAATGGTTTATTAAAAATAGATGCACACAACACACAAACAGATTACAGCATGTAAAAATTTGTCACAATTTTGAACAAAGTTTGATATATTTGTCTATTTTTACAAATTTTATCAGAGTTTGTAAGTGAACATTGTACCTCTGATTCCCTCCTAAAACACCTCAAGATATTTCAACTTTTACAGGGCTCAAACTTTGGGGAGAAATCCAGAACACCGCAGGGCCTGTAGCTCAAAATTTTACTTCCCCAGATTTTGTTTACAAGACCACAATCAAACCGAGAAAAACTTTCTATACAGTTGAACATATTAACTGTTTGTATTTGAACAAGCACTAACAGAAGATTGATCTCATTTGTCATATGGGTAAGTATTCTTCAATACTAAACCAAATTGTCAACATTTGAACATCATTTCTTTTCTTTTTTAATTAAAGATATCACACAGTGAGGTATAGTTATTCAAATGAAAAACAAAAGAACACCTGACTTGTCTGGTCATGAGATCAATGGCCTGGTCCTGCCATCAAGTGTATATTTCAAACCCTGTTTTATTTCACTTAAAGAGAAAACAAAAAAGTCTCATAATTCTACATTAGTTGAAAGGGAAAAAAAACTTCCAATTCTATTTCAGAGTTAACACAGATTGAAACGAAAAACCCAAAACAAAAACAAAAACAGAAAAAAATAAACAGAGGAATGATTCCTTAGTAAATAATAAACTGCAAAAAAAAGTACAGTTCCAGTGCTTGGAACATAAAAGGATAACTTGAGTTCAGATCTTAAAGAGGAAGTGAAATGACAAATTCGCCGTATTTTTGACCGCGTGAGGGCGTTTGTGGACCAATGTTTACGTGATGAAAAACAAGTAAACAAACGGGGTTTTTTATTATTTTTTATTATTATGTTAATGTATTTTGTCATTGATGCAAGAAAACTACATACAGGCAATAAAACTAAGATGAAACTGTAATTGTGTTGCAAGACATTCCCTGAAAAAAGCGCCCTCACGCGGTCAAAAATATGGTCAATTCAATTTTGTGATATACTCATTTTCCAAAAGATAGAGTCCTCATGTGAGTGGGGAAAAAGTTACTAAAGTCTCTAACCTCATGTTAATCCATTGTATTCGATACCCTTCCAAATTGTCATCATCCAAAACATATGATGACATCATTCTGAGAAAAATGGGTCTTTGCATTTTTGTACAGATGTTTTGACTCATAACTGACTTTGTCAGAGCGAAATTTGAAACATGACGTCAATGGATTTCAACAACTAATGGATCTTTAAATTCCAATGAGGAGGAATTTTTCGTCAGTCAAAATGTCAAATTCAAGGCCACTTTGATTACAAAAGTCAGGAATGAAACAAAACATCCCCATACAAAATGTACAGACCCATTTTTCTCAGAATGTCATCAGATGTTTTGGATGTTGACAAATTTTGCACAGGAAGGGTATCGAATACAATGGCAATTTACACCATTTTAACATGAGGTTACAGACTTTTCCTCACCCACATGGGGACTCTATCTATTGGAAAATGGATTTTTCAACATGATTTCCTTCATAACACTGTTCACCTCCAACTGGAACATTTTGAATGAGTTCATCAATCAACATCTTTATTGAAATCTTCAAGAATGAAGACCTGAATAGGCAGAGAAGCCTGCCTCCTTATACATCTTAGCAACTTCAACAGGGTCGTCTGCCTGCAGGGGAAAAAACAGAAGAAGTAAAATCTTAAGTTATAGGTTGGACATGTCGTCAATGAGAAAAAAACAAAAACAAAAAACAAGCAAGACCCCATGCTGCATACCACCAACTCAAAAGCCTTCATTTCAATTTTTATTCATATTGTGGCCGAGCGGTCTACAGTATCGAACTCAAGTTCTGGGGTGCATATTCGCAGTCTTAACCAATAGCTGTTTTGGTTGAATTTGCCTTTGGTTAATCACTGGCCAATGACAGAAACAGTAATTTGTTACAGTGGCGAAAACGCTTCCCTGATGGCTGAGTCATCAGAGTGTGGGTTCGAATCCCGGTCGTGACACTTATGTCATCGGGCAAGACACTTAATTATAATTGCTTCTCATCGCCCAGTAGTAAATGGGTAACTGGCGAGGGTGGAGATTGTTGGTGTGAATGATTAGCATTCTGTGTGCCCATTTGGCTGGAGTTGAGATGGTTTCAGGAATCCAATAAACACTGGTAGTATTAGTGTAAAGTTGCTTGGATACAATGTTTGAAAGTGCCTAATAAATATTATCACTATTTGCAATTCTCAAACAAATTTCACCATATCTCATTCCTGGAATTTTATCTTTGAGAGTGCAAGGCCCTTTTCAATTTGCAAAAGGCGCTTCAATTTGAAAATCTTTGAATTTTGTAAGAAAGTTTTGAAGGGGCACCAAGGCCAAGACCAGGGCAACAGAGGCCGTGCCCTCTGTGTAATTCCAGGCCTGATGTCTGATCTTCAAAGTGGCATTTCATTTGATTGATCAATTGAATGCAAGCAAGATCATTCAAAATCAACTGCCCAATTGATTTTTTTGCTAAATGAGATTTTGTTTATATGTAGCCTGTTCAACCTCTACATTATTACAGGAAATTACTCTGTTTCCTTTAGGGTTGGTTCAACAGTTCCTGTTGTAATCATCGATTCAGAAATGAATCCGCATTATTTTAATGTCCTTATCAGATGTTGCATGACTCTGCCAAATTTCAACTCACAACCAAGGCACCAAATTCATACAACACCAAAAAAACTTAGCCCCGAAAAATCTTGCTAAGCAGAAACAGTTTACCCAGCCAAAATACCATAAAATGTACACTGATTTGTTTCTGGTTCCCTGTTAATTTTTTGCTTAGCAGAAAAACATTGCTAAGCATTTTTGACTAGACAGCTTTATAACATAAGGCCCTGATCACAATATATACTGAAACTGAAATGCCTTCGCAAAAGCTTGTGAATGAATCAATTCTATTGACCCAATTAACTAACGTCATCACCAATATTCTTGGTTGCGTTTTAGGTGTTGCGACATAATTCAAGTCTGTCCTGTGGTGAGCAGATTAGTTTAATGGTTGTATTGTTCGGACCCTGTTTCGGTGGGTCGATACTGACACTCTTGTGAACTATAGGATCCTGTGCTTACTATTTTACCTGATAGATTCCACGTCCGACGATGATGATGTCACTTCCTTGCTGCCCGATGACCTTCTCCGGGGTCAAGTATTGCTGACCTAATGAATCAGTGCCCTCTGCCAATTTGACCCCTAAGATTGACCAAAAAAATACAGTCAAGATCAAAATAATGCTACGATACAAACAAGCTACAATGATGTGTCAACTTTAAACTCAGTCTTTCTTGGTTGCCCAACAATCACTCACCAAATAGTAATGCAGACTTTTATATGGACAGAGCTGCCAACATTTGCACCTTCCAATCAGGAAGATTTCGTACACCACTCAGGGAGATAGTTAGAATTACAATCAACATAATAGGGTAATAGTTTCCATAATCTGGGAGATGTCAAATTTGTTCATCAGGACATGGAAAGATTAGCTTATTTTCAGGGAACTTTCTGCAGAATCAGGTAGAGTTGGCAGCTCTGCATTGATTTAAAAGGGAGAAAAGCAGGTTTGCTGTAACTTTTTCAAGCACCATCAATACAAAAGTGAACATCAAAAGAAGTTTGTCAAAGCTAGCTTAAAAACCCTTCCGAATCCCAACCCTAAAATGACTCTCCGCATCTCGGAAAAGACGTAACATATACTAGCTTCAGAACCTGTTGGAAAAACTCATTTATTTGCGTTGCCATCTTTGAAATATAAAAACTTGGGAGGCTAATCATCCTTACTCGCAGCTGAGAAGCTGAACTGCAAAGGACGCGGCTACAACGTGATGGAGCCACAGGCACGTAAAAGGCGCCCGTTGGCACCCAGTCACATCGAACCATATATACGTCCACAGAGCACAGCCAGAGATAAAAAGTGTTTGATTTCTCCGGCGGGTGGGAAACCAGAGGGCATGCAGAAAAACTCTTCTATTCAAAGAGGAAACTTCATCGTAGAAGAGGAAGAATTACCAACGTACCTGGTGTCATGTGAATAAATCTTGGATCAGACGACAATCCGGAGGTGCATATGAATCCTATCACAAAGTCTGCATGATCCTCAGCCATCTTTATAGTTGCTATGGAAACATGTATTGACAAAACCTTTCATTTTAGTCGGACAGAAACACATTTTGAAAACCTTCTCAGGGGGGTTCAGGCTCGAATTTGGTGGGAAAATCCACAAGATCGCAGTCAAGTCATAAATTTACTGGCCCGACGCTAAAATCACTGGTGCCTACAGTCCAGTGTAAATTTCAAGCCCTGGAGTTGACTGAACACTGCAAATTAAAAATGCAAAAGTCTGCAGGGTTTTGCATACATTTATTTTTAAAATTATGGCATGATAATTACGATATAACAATTTTTTCTTTGAGATACAGTGAAAAGATAGAAGAGAAAAGTTTTGAACTAGCAAACTTTTGGCCTATAACATAAATATTTATGAACTTTGATTTTAAAATCGTTTGTACCTTTTGTGTAATCACCCGTCGCTAGGTTTCCCGACGAACTCATCTGCCCAAGGAGAAGACACGCCCTCCCTTTGGCCCCGCCCACTTCTTTCAACCCCTGTATGACTCCAGGTCCTGGTACCGCATGAGCGTTGGTAATATGTGCCCAGTCGGCAATCTTGTAGAGTCCAGAACCATACTGGTATTTGACAGTGTTGCCAATGTCTGCAAACTTCCTAGATATTAAACACAACAATAGAGTAATTTTAGACAAATTAATTAATCGCTTCTCTCCACCCAGGAGTACAAATGGGTACCAGCGAGAGCTGGGGAGTAATCTGCGATGGACTGGCAGCCTGTCCAGGGGAAATATAAATATTCTCAGTTGTTTAACGCCAAGGAAACTGGGTATAAACACCGGCCTAATGAGCCATATTGGCTCGGGACAGACTTTCCATAACGGCGACAGAACTAACCTGTCTTCAAATATGAGGAAGTTGTGTTTGTCAGCCAGTGCCGTTAACGATGAGACAAACTCTGCCGAGAAATCCTCAAGGATGTCAACGTGCGTCTTCAGGAGGCAAATATGAGGACCGACCTTGTCTGCAAACTGAAAAAACATTTGAGAATGGTGTAAGATCGACAAATCTAAAGGGTAGATCACATCATCGTCTAAACTCTATAGACTGGTCTTCTGTCTTTATAATAATAATAATAAAAATAATAATACCAACATTTATAAAGCGCATAATCATAAAGGCATGCTCTAGGGTGCTGAACACAGTTATACAAAGAAAATGGCACTGGTTCAAAGCTAAACGGTACATTTTTATGGACAAATTGAAATAAGATCAGAAACTGAATTATACCAAGTAGGAAATAAAAAAATTCAAATTTACATTACCGGTAAACCTGTAGCAATAAAATGATAAAATGAATTACTGAAGAGTAAAAAACACAATTAAATTGATCTAAGGATAAACTACTGTACGTTATAAAAAAACACTAAGGGACCATGGATAAATTAAGAACGCGTTCACACGCGTGCCGACGCGTGGCTGCAGGGAGTCGTCCCAAAATTGTCACGGCCCCGTGCAACCATTGGATTAAGCTGGCTTAAGCTGGCCAACAGCATTGTTCCTTTGTTTAATCAAGACCGTACCATTGCAGAAGACGCATTCCTATGCCTGACATTGGGTGGGTTTTCTTTTGTTTGAGCTTGCAGGTATAGGAACGTGTCTGATTGTGGCCGTGCCCACGACATAATTTATCCATGGTCCCTAAATCGTAATGCTTAAGTGTGATGTAATTCCACTGTAAGCCACGCCCACTTCACACAAACTGGCTCCACTGATTACCAGAAGCCCATAGGAGTTGCATTGAGCTAGTTCTTCTTTGATGATTTATGCAAGAAAAGTTTAATAATTGAACTTGGCTTTAACATACGTTCTTCCAAGACTCAAGGTATTCTCAGAATTTAAGGTTTTTGTCATAAGGAGTGGTTCTTAACTCTGTCAGTGCCAAGGTCGTACATGTACGATCTATTTTATGTATTCCGAAAGCGCCATTATGGTACATGTATGATCTTTTTTATGTACTCAAAATGTGTCATCAATCGTACATGTGTGACCCATAGTATACATGTTATCACGAGAGGGCATTATCACTCAAGAAATACTATTGACTTTGGGATGTACCAAGGCAACACAAATCAGCAAAATACATTTTGTTTGGTGAACAAATTTGTTTTACAGAATTTTAACAAACCTCAAAAAGCTGGGCACTGAAAGAGTTAACTATGAAATGGGAAATTTTTGATAAAATTAGACACAATTATACCAGCTAAAAAATGTTTGCATGTATACGCGCCATATGGTCATAACAGATTTATATCAACACCGAGCTATATTTCTAACAAAACTTTATACAGTTACAACAAAAATCTCAAAAATAAATCAGCATCCAGGACCAACCTCAAGAACTTTCTGGCAAGATGTGAGATCTGCTGAGAAGGCAAGGTTGGTTCTCTTGGCAACCATGATGGAGAGGAGTTGCTTAGCAACAGGATGTTGACATAATTCTGCACGCATCTCATACGTCATTTGCTATAAAAGAAAAGATCAAGGAAAAATGAACAGCCACAAGAATTGTGACCTTAAACTTTGTTTGGGGCTTAAAGTCTAAAAAGATCAAAAGAAAATTGCCAATATCTTTAATAAAAAGTTTATCCAAAAGGAAAAACAAATGGAACTTGTGACTTCCAGTGAGCTGTTTAACCGTTTCTACCGATTCCAATCCGAACTATGAGCCAAACTGTAAAAGAAGCAAATGTCAACACACTTTCCAAGATTGATTAGGATTAGAAACAAAACACTATACCCTGTCTTGATAGTCACAAAACCACAAACCCTAGGTGTGGGGGCGTACAATGTACAACAAATTGTAGAGGATTGAAAATAATGTTTTACATTTTGTAGGAGATTAACAAAAGACAGTTCCACCAACAAAATGGATGTCAATCATACTCCCTGGAAAGCATATTTTCAAGAAAAGCAAACAATAGTTAGTGGCCTTAGGCTTAGCCGTTGAGGAAAGACTCTGCTAGGGTCGAAACATCAGGCCACTAACTTTTGTTTGCATTTATACCATAGGTCCTTTAGGTTGGTAAGCAGTTCGCAACAGCTAATTCTATTTTCTCATTTTTAAGAAAAGAGAGGTCCCAATTAAAAAATTATTTTGTTATAACTGTGGGCTTTGTTTTTTTTTAAATATTTTCTTTTTATTTCTTCTTTTTACTGTCGGCTTTGTGAAGGCAAACAGTTAAGGCAATTTGGAAACAAATTTTAACACTTTTTATGGCTAAACAATTAACCGGTTAAATAACCCAGCCTTAGAAGGGAGTAACCTGATGAACATTATATTTTCCCGTCAGTGCAGTGAATGAGAAATCCTACCATGCGAGGTTTCTTGGCTACAACTGGCTGTTCTTGGGACTTTGCGTTTACGCCATTTGTAAAACTGTTGTCTAGAATAAACTGCTCCACCTGGGCGACGACGCTGGAGCTTATTTTCCCGTGATGGTTTAGAACCTCAAGCACCTTAGGGAGGGTTATGACACTGAAGAAGAAAGAAGACGAAAAATCTCAGAAAAAATGTACATAAAAGGTAAATTTTGCATTACTCAGCGACATAGTGTTTTAAAGCCCTCCCATGCCTGTAAAAATCTCACACAATGTTGTTACTCGAAAGTTGACTATGATAAAACTGGCAGGCCTAGCCCGGTGCTAAAGCCGTGTTCGCATTGGATTAATATTTAACCAAGACCATAGGTAATATCGCAATGGGTAAATCTTACCGGTGTCTGCACTTTGATTATTTTATGCAGGTAAACTAACCGAGACGATGGTGAAACAAACCGACTGACTAAATATAAACACATGAGGGCGCTACGCAAGTGACCTTTAATCAGATGTGACAAAATACATGACCTAGCTTGTAAACAATGGTTGAAGAAAAAAAAATAAAATAAAAATTAAAGTAAGAAAAACAACGAAAGCAGAGGGGTGCAATTTCAGAGTTTTCCACCGCGACAACAACTTACATATGTCATGTGATCATGGCTGTGCAGCGAACCGGACGAGGTATTTCACTGGCCAGTTTTACCGGGACAATACGTCCACACTGGACTTTTTGGCTCGGATAGTTTGACCAGGTTAGTTTACCTGGGCAGAAGGTGGCCAGTCAAACTAGCCAATGGACTCAATTAAGTACCTAGGTGATATTTTTCCTGGTCAAGTTATCCATTTGCTCGGTTACTTTACCCACAAAAAAGTCCAAGGCTAACACGGCTTTGGATGTGGTTGGGTTAGCTGTAATAATAATAATAATAATAAAAACAAGTTCTTATATAGCGCATTTTACAATAAACGTCTCAATGCGCTTTACATTAGTGCCCTGGTCATTGGGCTAATAACATTCCTTTGGTGATGAAAAATACAAGTTTTACGCAAAGGAAATCAGCAGCATGGCTTTACACAGCTCTGCTGACAAGCTGGTGTCAAAACAAATCATTCAAACTAATTATAAAAACATCACCCACAAATTTCTTTTGGCTCTCATGTGCTCTTTTCTTTTTGATCAAGTCATATAGAATCTCAGAAATTTGTCAGAAGGTCAAAAAAAAAATCAAAAAATGGGGCTAGATAGCTCAGTTGGTGTATTTTTCACTTACTTTTTGATTTCCATCTGTGATGTGCCTTGAGGCCCTTGCATAAGCACTCGATGCTATTATTATTATTATGTAAGAAGAGTGCCGGTTTGGCAGGAGAATCTGTCCCCCCGAAGATTCTGTCCCCCCATACAGCGAACTGTGTACAAACTTCTTTTGATAGCGCCCTCTTTTGAATCATCCTCCTCCAGCCCATGTTAATTTCCCGTATGGGGACAGAATCTCCGGGGGACAGATTTCCCTGGGACACCGGCACAATAATCTGAAGGGCGCAGGTTCAAATCCCGTTCTAGTAAATTTGTCTCTGTTCAACCCAAAATTATATAAGTTTATGGTGCGACAAATACTGGACGTTCCAATGGTACCTTTGTAAGTTGATTCTTTGTTGTTTAAGCCTGTCACTTCCACCCTGTCCTCGATCAAGTAGCACCACAGCATCCCGCACTTTCATACCAACAGCTTCTAAAGACTATTAAAGGTATCGTACACGTTTGGTAATGACTCAAAACAAATATAAGCATAAAAACTTACTTGGTTACAAGCAGCTGAGAGCTGTTGATAGTATAAAACATTGTAGGAAACGACTCCCTCTGAAGTAACGTAGTTTTTGAGAAAGAGGTAATTTCTCACTAAAGTAATAAAAACTTCTTGCAAGAAGCTTTTATTCCTATCTGAAAGCACACAAATTTGTACAATAAGGGTGTTTTTTCTTTCATCATTTTCTTGCAACTTCGATGACCAATTGAGCCCAAATTTTCACAGGCTTGTTATTTTATGCATATGTTGGGATACACCAAGTGAGAACACTGGTCTTTGACAATTTGCAAACGTGTTCAGTGCCTTTAAGGCAAAACATACAAATATTTGCTAAAATGTTTCCACTTTTATCAAGGAATTATACTAAGTATTACTTATTTATTTTTCTTTCTTTATTTTATTATTTATTTATTCTATTAAGTAGTAAATTTATTTACTATATTACACAACCAAAAGCACAATAAGCGCCAATAACAGAATGAATAAGAAAACAGGAAGAAAATGTTCAGGTTTATATACGGGAGGAAAACCTCTACATGGGGAAAACCCACACAATCAGGTAGGGACTGAAAAACCAATCCCATAATCAACCAATCCGGTCTGAGGTGGGATTCGAACCGGGGTCCACAGAGGTGAAAGGCAGG
Organism: Plazaster borealis; assembly: GCA_021014325.1. Lineage (NCBI taxonomy): Eukaryota > Metazoa > Echinodermata > Asteroidea > Forcipulatida > Labidiasteridae > Plazaster > Plazaster borealis. The sequence continues at coordinate 22,271,213 of CM037457.1, read as the reverse complement.
GAAAGAAACCACTGAGCCAACCCAAGTCCCCAATACCCCAATCCCGCAAAAGACCGTGCAAGTCTCGCGCATATTTGAACATATTTAGGGCCACTTTGACCCCACATACATTGCTTTAACAAGTGAAGGAAACAAACTCCTGAAATTTATCGGGTCCAATGTTCGAATACGCGCGAGACTTGCACAGTCTTTATTATTGTATGCCTGGCAAAAAGTTGTAATAAATATTCAAAATTGTGTTTTAAGAACAATGGAGGTGAAAGTTTGATGATAAAGTTGACAAAATAACCGTACCTGAGCTGTTTCATACACACTCCCACCGGTCGTCACAACATCCTCAATAATCAGACAATAGTCTCCCGGCTGGAAAGCGCCCTCTATCATCTTCTTTGTCCCATAATCCTTGGCTTCTTTGCGTCTGATCACCATTGGCTTCTTGTGATTAACAGCTATCAGCTGTGAGGAAGAAAAGTTTCAAAACGGAAAAACGGCTTTGAAGAGGAGAAATGAGTTACAAGCTTTCAAACTCTAGGTGGCAGAAGACATATGAAGTTTCTTGCAAATTTAACTTAAAGGGATTGTATACGTTTGGTAATTGGAACCCACTGTTTGTTTCAATCCTATATAGTTGTAGATATCTACCATAAAACTAACCTATGAAAATTTCATTTCAAAAGGTGGTAGCATTTTTGAGATATTGCCAAAAATCTGGATCCACGCAAGAATAATCTGCCATTGGAATTCAAATTTTTGGGGATAAAAAGTGATATATTTTTCTATAACCACATTCCTATCGAAGTGAAAAGTTTCTCAAAATGCATTATACTATCCAAAGCAGCTGTTTTTAATTTTCAGAGTCATTACCAAACGTATACAGACCCTTTAAAGGTAGGGTTATTGATTGTTTTTTTGTCAACCTATTAATGCTGATTTATAGGCAAAATTATCAAGAAAGATACAATAAAAGTCACATGTGAAAGTTTCAACTGAATACAGTGTCTACTTGCTGAGAAAACAGCAAAAAACTGTCACAGTTTTTTCATTAAGAACTTTGAATTCATCCAAGTTTAGCGAGAAGACAGCGGGTACCAACCGCATCTCTAGCTGCAGCATTTGTGAACGGACACCAACCCTCAGAAATCTGAGAAATGATTCATGCATGAATCGTTTCTCAGATTCAAATGTTTTGGGTTGCAAATTTTTTCCAAACCTTACTACTTCGAAGGGAATCCTTTTTCAAAATAGTTTATACTCTCAACAGCTGCTGTGTTTCTTACCAAGTAAGTTTTTATGGTCGTTAATTTTTGGAATATTCATCAATCTATGACCCTACCTTTAAACCTTTTTCACACTACTGAGTCAATTCCCAGGAAATATAACGGGAATATTCTGGAATTTTTTTAACCCCACGGCTACCCCATTTTCATTTCACATTCCATGCAATTTTTCTGTGTAAAATTAACACTTGGTACTTTAACCCTGAGGCGCTCGCCCATTATTATTAGTATTTTTTTCAAATTTGACAAAAAATATTTAAATCATTACAGTATGATATTTGTTTCATTGTTTGAAAAATTGTCAGCCCCCTCCCCACCCCCCAAAAAACAAATCCACTGTATCAGAGCAAGGCCAGAGAAACTGAGGCATTGGTTCTAGTTGCCTCTGTGCAATTTCAACCCTTTAACTCATGCGACTGAACTTACTGTTGCCAACGGAAGTGCTGTGTACGGCACGCCACAAACCACTTTGAAATCTGCGTTACTCTTCACCGATGCCTCCCATAGCAGCTCAGAAACCTCTGCCTACAATTATAATTGAAAACAAAATATTAATCTTAGTACAAAGTGGGAAAGAAATTTGTTACTTAAAGAGGGCTTCCAAGGTCAAATTGAGTTTTGTGATGCATTCATTTTCAAATAGATAGAGTCCTTATATGAAAGAGGTGAACAAATTACAAGTCTCTAACCTCATGTTAAAATGGTGTAAAATGTCATTTTATTTTGACACAAAGTTTTAAACGTGACATCATCAGACATCAAAAACAAATGAAGATCTGTACATTCCAAAGATAATTTTTATCTCAGTCAAAAGGTCAAATTCAAAAGGCCGTTTCGTTCGAATATCATCAAAATTATTATTATTATTATTATTATTTATTCGACCAAAACAAACAAACCAAGGTTACAATAGCACAAGAAAGAACATTAAATAAAAAACAGGTAAAAAAAAGCAAAAAGAAAAATAAATACAAAATTATATAAATTAATTAAATAAGAAAATAAGAGAGAAAAAATAAATAAAAAATAAAATTCAGGAATGAACTAAAAATATCCTGTACAAAAATGTACAGACCGTATGAAACGTGCCGTCATCGAATGTTTTTGGATTTTGACAAAAATTACATTTGAAGGGTATCAAACATGGTGGCATTTTACACCATTTCAACGCAAGGTTAGACAATTGTAATATTCTTTTCCATTTTCATAAATCATACGGACTCTATCTACGAGTGGATCACAAAACTGAATTTGACCTTGGAGCCCCTCTTTAAAGGTTTAACTAAATACAAACTTATCCATGCAATAATGTGCTGCGCACCAATAGTCAACATTTTGCGGCATTTAAAACTTTATATAATATTGTTAGCTACTTGTGTATGCATCAAAGAGGGCGCTATACTGTAAAGCAGGTTAATAGTGTTTACAAAAAGGTAGCCGGTACCTGCAATATATCTACTACATTTTCAGTTTTATTTAAGGGAAATAAAGTATGAAATTTATAAATGGTCTGATTCCCATCTCGCTCGTATACAAAGTCACTATCGACAATGCAGGTCTCAACCTCGTCCCCATGGTTTACTTTATTTCCAACCATGTTTACAATAGTAAACCCTGGGAGGGAAACTCCTTACTTGGACCCTGATTGGACAACGACTGGTGTACAAAAGTCTAACAAAAACATGTTAAGCTGTACTCATTCAGTATTCACCATGTTCACAGCCAGACTATTCTAGTTTGCATGCAAATGATCCAATACCAGGGTGAGAGAGCAGTCAACCTCGTACTGCTCAACACACCTTGGGACGAGGTTGTGCAGGTCTGGAATTATGGAGGCCATGGCCTCTGTTACCCCTGGTCTTAGCCTTGGTGCCGTTCAAAACATTCCCATAGACTTTTAAGAATTTCCAATGGAAGTGTCATTTGCAAAATGAAAATAGCCTTGCCCTCCCGAAGATGAAATTCCAGGCCTGCATTCTACAATGTTCTGTTGGTGTGGAACCAGACTAACATTTTCACGGTAAAATTTCTAGTAAGACTAAGATAAGTTAAGAAGAAGTCCCTGGTTTTTGTGCGTGTCAAATTTTACCGGGGGACACGTGCCCCCCATGTCCCGCCCCCACCCTCGATCCACGCATAGGGATGAGATTAGTCACTGCCCATGTTCAGTGCTGTTCCAGCTATATAAAAGTATAAAACGTTTACTGTAATGTAAATAAAAAAAATCTAAAAAAGCAGGCGACTGCAAAATATCCACTGCCTTTTTTAATGTTAATAGGAAATCAGGGGAAATCGTTACGTGTTGTAAAGTTAGATAATTGTTTTAAACTATAAATTTCACCCATCAATCCTAAGTAAGAAAGTAAGTAAGTAAATAAGTAAGTAAAGTAAGTAAATAAGTAAGTAAAGTAAGTAAGTAAGTTTTAACAGTGCAGCTAGCTCTTATATTTCGCCACAAATCATTTTTAGGAAATACTGCTGCTCACATACCCCAATACTTACCATTATTTCTGGATAGGAAACCATGACTCTCAAATCAAAATACACAGGAGATTGTATGCCACTTTTCAACGTGAACGACCCAAACTTCACAGCTTCGACATCGGATAACCTCAGTATCAACGAATCGAGACGTGTGTTTGCCATTTTTCGTAAATTTCAGCCTCAGAAGTTTTACATACGAAATCAAAGAAAGTAAATAAACTGTGCTGTCCAGTCCGTAAAACAAGTGACAAAATACATGTGGGGAACTATTGCATGGTTCCCCACCGTATCGTAGTGCGCAATCAGGCGATGGCGCCAAACCGTAACGGGGTCTGCCTACTAAACTCGTTTGTCAGTCAGGTAACCATTGTTTATGGCCCTTTTCGAAACCACGGCGCTTAGGCTTGGGCTTTGGCATAGGCTCATGGGCCATCAGTTATTTTAGATGACGTCGTGCGCTTTCCTAACGGGCGCTTAAGTGAATCGTTGCCAGACAGCTGACCAACTACATGAGTGAACACCATCTTCATGAGCCCATGCAGATTGGATTACCTGCATATAAAAATTTCATAGCACTGAAACAGCACTCCTTCGAGTCCATAATGACATCATGTGGACCATGGAAAAGCAAGGCATCACCATCTATAGTCATCTGCTTGACCTCAGTGCCGCTTTTGACACGATCGACCACAATGTGTTACTGGCCCGGATGGAAGATTTGTTGGGAGTGCATGATGTTCAACTGAAGTGGTTCACATCATATTTGTCTGGAAGAACGCAACGTCTCCACATCAACAATGAGTTATCGACACCTCATGATCTGCTGTCTGGTGTTTCCCAGGGGTCAGTCCTTGGCCCCCTGCTGTTTCTGATATATGGGTAGTACCCTTCCTCTTGGGCAGATCATCCGTAAACATGACTTGGAGATACACATGTACGCTGACGACACTCAGATCTACACATCTATCTGTCCTGTCAAGTCTTCTGAGGTCCTTAAAAATGCTTCAAAAGTCGAAGACTGCTGAGGTACAGGCCTGGATGTCATCAAATTTTCTCAAACTCACCGCTGACAAGACCGAGGTAATAGCGATCGGATTCAGAGCACAACTTGCTAAGTATAATCTCCCATCTGTGAAAGTTGCAGGAGTTGACGTCTTAGTAGAAACCAAGCCAGTCAGAAATCTTGGTGTTATGTTTGACCCTGCGATGACTATGACTACGCAAATGTCGAGCATAATCAAGTCTGCCAACTTCTACCTCACTAACATTGGAAGGGCCCGCAGACTGCTGACTGTCGATGCAACCAAACTGGCAGTGCACACTTTGGTTTGGTCACTTCAAGACTTAACGACTGTAACAGTCTTCTGATTGGAGTTAGTCAAAAACTCAAAAGGAAGCTAAATAACGTTCAGCGAACTGCTGCAAGACTCATCACAAACAAACGCAAGTTGAGTCGACTCTATCACCCCGGAACTCATCAAACTACACTGGCTCCCAATCCAACAAAGGATCGACTTCAAGGTCATCACTTTCATGTTCAAGGCCTTTCATATAATAAGCCCCTGATTACATCATGGACATGCTGCAAGTTGGTGCTGGACGGAGACAACTTCGATCTAATAGCTCCTGTTCACCATATACTTTGTTGTGCCAAGAACGAATCACATCACTTTTGCTGATAGAGCCTTCTCAGTCTATGGACCCAAACTCTGGAAAAAACTTCCAAATCACTTCAGGAAAACAACATCATTCAACACAGTTAGGACACTTCTGAAAGCCCACTTGTTTCAGGAGGCTATTCCATCAATGACTTATTTATTTCTTCTGTGCCTCAGCGCCTTTGATTTAGGCGCTTTATAAATTGTGTATGATTGATTGATTGATTATATTTCTTTTTCTCATTTCCTAGAAAAATCGGTGTACTCTCTTATTGGGAGAAATGAATAAACCTAGTGAAGGCCTTTTTTATATGATGAATTAATAATGTGCTTTGTGACATTATTATACAAATTAATAGCATAATATGTGTCCAAGAAAGCAATTTTACTTTTTTGTTTTGCTTGATACTTTGACTTGACAAGAAATTTATTTGTAAAATGAACTAATCGCCCCATACAAAAACCCAGACACAAAATATCGAGTAATATCTTTATTCATAATATAGAGAAACTGTCTCTATGCTTTATTAAAATGTCATACAAAATTTATTGCTAAATTTTAACTACTCATTATTTTTAGGAGCATCACACAGCGCACAACTTAAAAAATTATAATTTTCTTACATCGCGGAATAAGTGCACAATGGGCAGTGACAATTTTTAAATTGTTGACCGCATTCGACAAGTGTTGTGTTTCACATGGTTTCACCGATACCGACCCAATAATGTTAAAAGATATATGAACATCTGTTATTAAACTGTCATTAAGTACTGCGGTTATGGAAAAAGATATCACTTTTTATCTCCAAAGATTTGAATCTGAGATCAGATTGTCCTGCGTGGACAAACCGCTCCAGATTTGCGGCAATATCTCAAAAACGCTACCACCTTTTGACCTGAAATTTTTGCAGGATAGTTTTATGGTATATATCTACAACTATATAGGAATGAAACAAACAGTATACAATCCCTTTGAATGCTGACTAGAAATAAAACAACATCACCCTAGCTGAATTATCACAGCAAACTCGTTCTAAGTGAGCGTATAACTTATTCAAAACAGTTGGGATAGCATCACACTACAGCTGCAATTTCCCTGATAGGCGAATTGCATTGGGTTCAGAAAGACAGATATATATCAAACAAAACATCCTTAAACAATCTCTCACACACTTTCATTGGTAATGGCTTTTAAGGCCACTGGCCTGAGATCATCCATGCATGTGTGTAATACTATAATTCTTGGGGATAGGAATAATACGTGAGCACATCCAAAAATATAAATTAAACATTAGGCCAAAAAAAACCAAACATGTTTAGCGTCCCCGCCCGCTTCCTTTTTAGAGGCCGCCTCCTTTTTTCATTTTTTCATTTTTTTTTTGAAAGAAAAAAATTATACATTTTTATTTTCCCTGACGATTTTTTTTTTTTTTTTAAATAAATAAGATCATACTTTCGACTTAAGCAGAGCGAAAAAAGCACACCGAAAAAAGCTGGCAACCATCTTGAAAAATAGCCCGGCCGGTTGTCTCGAAAAACTTGTCGGGCGGTCATTTTGAGAAAAAAAGAAAAAAGAAAAAAAAGGCCCTCCTCCTTCCTTTTTTCAAAAAGGCAGGACGCTAAACATGTTTTTTATTTTATTTGGCCTTTTGGCCTTACAGCAACAATTCTAGAAAGCTGACTCGAACATGGTTGTTAAACCTTTGCAGAAATTCCATCTGGTCCAGCGGCCTTAGATGTAATCAATTTTTTAAACTGAAGACATACGTCTTGTTCGGAAACACTTATCTCAAAAGGATCTAAATCATGTTGTAGTATCATGAAGGTTATCAACTTCAACATGGAAATCATAATGACTAAAACGGTTATAAAATTCATTAAACTGATTTGTATATTCAACTGATATGTCTGGTAATTGTCAATTTTTCTTGGATTCATTTGAACACCCACTCATAAGTTTCATTCCCTCCCAATCCTTTTTCATATTGTTCTGAGTTAGAGTCTTTTCAATCTTATCCTTGTATTTAGCTTTATCTGCCTTGATGATACGCTTCAGTTCCTTTTGATTTGTAAGGATTTTTTTTTTTAACGGTAGCGCAAACGTTCGCACAACCGGAACTGGTGCATTCCGGTTGCTCGAACGTTTGCGAAAGGTTTAGAGTTAGTTCGAATCCTTGCTGGACCCGACAACCCTTTGTGATATACTTGTAAGTTTATTTCTTTATAATATTGACTGGATAAACGCCACTCAGCATCAACGTCCAGTTTAAAAAAAAAAACACCATTTCAGAACAAAACTTTTTCGGGATTTTGTTGCTAGTGTGCCTTATTGGCACAATTTTGGCTGAGCTCCTGATGTGAAGTTTGACCATTGCCTCGTATGATAAACACCGTGTTTTCTTGGCAGAGTAAAACTTTCCCGGATGCATCTCTAACGGTTTGTTTTTCACTCCCAAATATTTTCAGAACGCCTTCTAGGTATTCCACCGATGCGTTCTTGGTGTAGCCGGTCCTGTGTGTCAGGAAATCCAGGAGCATGTTTCTCTCCTCGGACAGCTCTCGGGGGACTGTCAAAGCACGATGCGATGTTTACGAAGTATTTTAGGTGCACTGTCTCACTCACTGGAACACTTCGGCTTTCACAAAATATTTACGAGGTCGCAAGAATTAAAAAAAACCTCCTGACTACCACTATTTTCGACATTTTCGACACTCATCAGCCAGGATTTCCAACAGCTAGGTGTCTCTCCTGCATGGTGTAGAATGATTGGGCGTTTAAAACAAGCAGGTTCAGTCCAGCACTGGTGAATTTAAATAAAGGTCTGAGTTTCCAATCTGCGTGAAAAACTCCACGAGTTGTTACGTAGTTAAAAATGTATTATTTTCTTAAAGGTCGTCATGATCAAACATGAAACTCATACATAGAACAATGAACTTTCACCCTCACCCAGTAACGCGTGCGCTCTCAATAGGGACCATTAAAAAACGGTGCAGGTGCGGGATGGGAGTGCGGCTCGGAAAAATTATTCATGACGTTATAATTTTTGTTTTACTCGCACGGCGTTTCTGCATGCGCTAGATTGATACAGAGGGGTGGGGGGGGGGCGTAAGTGCAGTAACTGTGTGATAGTTCATAATTCCATTTACAGCTACAGGCCTATTTTGATCATGACGACGCAGCCCCTTTAATAAGAAGTGTTTTCGAAATACAACTAACAGCATATCTCACATCATCAGAACGCCCACATCCTTCAGTTTGTCGTACATATACTGAACACTGTTAAAACTGTCCGTAAATTTACGGACTCCGTAAAGTGAAATATTCCGTATTTTCGCCGTAATTTTACGGACTTTCCGTAAATGTAAATATTAATTATGCTAATAAGCGTAATTACAATCAACCACATTTGCCCAAACACCTACACATAATATAGTACATGTAAGTACATAATTTTATTGTTATTTCACCCACAACCGTGTACACATGTACAAACTCATGTTAAGGGTTTTTTATTTTACGGAATTAAAAAACTTTTCCGGTAATAGAGCTGCCAGAAAAAATAATGCTGCAGGAATACGGAACGCTATTTTTTTCTGGCAGCTCTATTACCGGAAAAGTTTTTTAATTCCGTAAAAAAAAACCCTTAACATGAGTTTGTACATGTGTACACGGTTGTGGGTGAAATAACAATATGTACTTACATGTTCTATATTATGTGTAGGTGTTTGGGCAAATGTGGTTGATTGTAGTTACGCTTATTAGCATAATTAATATTTACATTTACGTAAAGTCCGTAAAATTACGGCGAAAATACGGAATATTTCACTTTACGGAGTCCGTATATTTACGGACAGTTTTAACAGTGAAGATATCTTTCTTTGTCTTCGATGTAATAGATTGAGCTGACGGAAATCATGAAATGAAACTTATCCTCCACCTCGACTTGACTCTTTTGAAACCCTTCCAGAGTTTCTTGTCTCCAATCGAAGTCGATCCCTCGCATCTTTTCTTCTCAGACTCGTTGACTGCCAGTGCCTTGTAACGCCTCATCATCAAGGGGTTTGGCTCTAAAATGACGGCGTGGATGCGGCGCTTTTCACGCTGGCGGAGTTTGATCAAGATCTTGCTGTCGATACCCCCTGCATGAGGATAGGAAAGTGGCTTGAGCCCTCAATAAAGGCACTGAACACGATTGCAATTTGTCAAAGACCAGTGTTCTCACTTGGTGTATCCCAACATATGCATAAAATAACAAGCCTGTGAAAATTTGGGCTCAATTGGTCATCGAAGTTGCAAGAAAATGATGAAAGAAAAAACACCCTTGTTGTACAAATTTGTGTGCAAGAAGTTTTTATTATTTTAGAGAGAAATTACCTCTTTCTCTAAAACTACGTTAACTTTAGAGGTAGTCGTTTCCTACAATGTTTAAATACTATCAACAGCTCTCCATTGCTTGTTTTACCAAGTCACTTTTTATGTTAATATTTGTTTTGAGACATTACCAAACGTGTACGATACCTTTAATGCTTTGAACTTCATATCATTATGGTGCTTTTGACTGCTTTTCGTCCTAAATGAATAACAATAAAGTAAGAAAGGTTTGTGTCAGTTTGTGAAATCGAAAATTAACGCAAAAGATTGACGCTACATTTTCCATTTCCAAGAACTGACACCATCCAATGTATGATAATACATGCTTGTGTGTCAGTTGGTGAAATTGTAGGAATAGCGCGCGCACCCAACCTTATACGGATCCGGTTTGTGGGGTTCTCCTATTTTTATTCTATTATTCCCTTTTCTAAAGAATTCCCTTGTGGGGGGTCCAGGTTGAACAAACAATTCCCTTGTGGGGTCCCTTGTTCCATTGGGTAAAAGAATCAGTAATCCACCATTTTGATTTTTTTCTTCAAAAAAATTCAAAATTCCCCATCTACACCTAGCCAAATAGCAAGGAAAATGTCTTGTTTCTAGTCCCACGTTAAGTCATTTGATTTCTCTTGCGACAACTCTCTATGGCCTTTGAGTAAATAACAATGTGGCACGGTGCGCTATAGACCCCTTGCACAACGCGCTGCGTACTCCCACGCGTGTACTCCCAATTCGTGTTGCGATATCGCACTACGATGAACGTCGCCAATCAAGACTAGTGGAAGTGTTGCCTCTAAAACTGGCTTTCCTAGCTTTTAACAAACTTACCATTTCCAGGACCCACACTAAGCACCCTCAGCATGCCGTCAATCGGGATAGTTGAACCCTCATCACCAGTGCCCGTGCCGGTAGTTTATTTTTAATGAAGTTCCCAGCACAGCACGTCGAGTACTAGCCCGATCAAACGCTTCAGCTGTAGCCACATAGTCACCATCAGATGTGTAATTCATATGGATTGATTTGGCTGCAGACATTTTGAATTTGGTAAATTCTAACAGTGTTGTATGACTCGAGTCCAGGACTCGGACTCGAGTCCGTCTCGAGTCACAATTTCGGTGACTCGGACTTGACTCGAGTCACGTCTGCAAAAGATATTTTCACAAACAATACCTTTTTTAAATATTAAAAACAATTCCGATGATCCGATTGTCATTCCCGGAGTGCACATGGAGGAATATTAACGTCTAGCACAAGAAATAAGTACACTGTCGTATGGCGTGTCGTGGCCGAGCGGATAAGAACACCGAACTCAAGCTCTGGTGTTTCTGATCAGCAGAGTGTGGGTTCGAATCCCAGTCGTGACACTTGTGTCCTTAAGCAAGACACTTAACCACATGCTTCGTCCTTCGGATGGGACGTTAAGCCGTAGGTCCCGTGTGTTGTGTAATGCACGTAAAAGAACCCAGTGCACTTATCGAAAAGAGAAGGGGTTCGCCCCGGTGTTCCTGGTTTGATCGGCAGCATATTGCGCCACAGCACCTTGTAAACCATTACATGGTGCTATGTAAAGGACTTGGTCTCATACTTCAAAACGTAGCTCCACAATACCTTGCAGAAAAATAATGAACGCTAAAAGCGCCTTGAGCGTCACTGAGTGACGGATATGTGCGCTATATGTGACAGATGTCTTTTAGGTTATTCTTTAAATAATTTACTTTAATTATTTTGAATATATTTGTGTTGTTTAAGACTTTGAATAATTTAATAACTTAAAGCAGACTGCCCCTTTAACCACGAGTAGATACAATCTTGGTAAGGAGTGACCAGCTGCAGGCAGGCACTGCACTGCAGGGGGTTGCATGCATTGCACAATACCAGACCACTTGCCAGCTAACACTCACTTGGGTGAGGTCATACACTGTTCCTCTCATCATATTCATCAAGAAATTAAGGTGATCTATATTTAAGCCAGGAGAGTTTTATTGCAAGGGGTGAGTACTTGTTTACCTGTTCTTTGATTCATACTTTGTTTAATTAGCTTTTAATAATTATTAGAGATATTAATAAGTTTATTCACCATCAGTTGTGTACTTGACATCACTGATTGTAAGCTCATACTATTTCCACACTTCTTAAGAAGTTGTCTCTATTGGTTATTCTCTATACTTCATTCATTGCATATTTCCAGGAAGTTTAAGTTACTTTTGATTGGGTTTAGATTTGCTATCATTTAAAGTAAGGTTTTGTTTACTTACTTGATTAGAAGCCTTAAGATATAAGAAAGTGCTTTAATTCATTCCTTTATTAACTGTTGGCTTATAGAACTTCTTTTACCTCTATTATTTAATTCTCATTGATTGGTTAAGTTGGAACAGTATTGGTACAAGAAACACATTATTTTCAGTGCTATGGTCAAACCTTTCCTATGTACCTGTATTAGTTTATAGCTCCGTGGTTTAAGCCATTGTTTCATACACTATGCTACAACTTAATGCCTCACTGTGTGGAATGTCTAATTCCTACTGGTCAGTCAGAGGGCAGAGAGTAGAATTGCCTTGGGGTATATGCTGAGTAGTATTTGTGGTCAGGAAGTGAGCATATCGATAATCAGTGTTGCTGCACAGCATAGTTTATCGATATACAGTATCTTTTGGTGCACTGTGTTATATTCCAGGTTAGTACAGCAATCGATATGTGATCACCGCTACATTGCCAGTACTATATCCTTGGATCTTTGTTTATTACTAAGTACCATTTCTCTGTAAACTCATTATATATTCGCTCTGTTGTATGCCACAAGTGGTGGTATAGCTTTTGTTTTTCTTTATGCAAGTCTTTGACTTATTACTCCTTGAATGACTCTTATATATTCTTTGGAGGTATTTACTTTTCTTATTGCTTTAGTGGTTTAAGACACAGACTAGCCTTGAGTATTTTGTGGTACAAAGAATTCCTTTTTCAAGCAGTGTTCAGCAGAGAGGTTTTCTTTTAGTGATTTGAAGTTAAGTTTAAGTTATCTAAACATAAAAGGATTATAATATGTATAAAGAATGAAGGAAACTTTAATTAAGTCCATTCTTAATCTCTTGAGAAGCCTTACACTTTCTTTATATAAGAATTTGGTGTTTCTTTTGTTATGATTTGTATTTGTTATCTCCTTTAGGAGTAATTATTAAGTAGCTTTTGTTATTGAATATTAATATATTATTTCTTGTCTCATTTTCTATCTTTAAATAGTCAATGTGCCAGCCTTTTTTGTTTTGGTAATAAATAAATACATTTGCAACAAAGAACTACTGTCACAAAGCGTCGTAGACAGGATTGCAATAAGTTAGTTTATACCAAACACAAGAAAAAGGTTGGTACTTGACCCTGCAGAGAGGAGAAGGAGAACAAGATGGATGAGCTCAGGGAGCAGATAGAGGTACTTACCAGCCGACTTCAGGAGCTGGAGGAAAGTAAGAAAGAGGAAGCGGCTTCTGCAACAAATTCTAAACCTTCTAAGATTGTGGTTGTCCCAAGGGATCGGGGGATCAAGCTTGCAGGAAGGCCCAAATCAGATAGAGACCCCGAAGTGACAGAGTGGGCAGAGGACATGCGTCGCCTGACAAAGGACATGTCTGATGCTGAAGGAGCCCAGCTTGTTCTGGACCACCTGACTGGGCCAGCAAGGGATGAAGTGAGACTATGTCCTCCTTCAGAAAGAGGCAAGCCAGAGACCATCATTGCACACGTGCTCAAAGCATACACCTGCTTTGAGACACCCTCCACTAGATGGCAAGATTTTTACGCCAGGAAGCAAAGAGGAGGGGAGTCCGTCCAAGAGTTTTCTCTTCAGTTAATGAAGTTACTGAGGAAGGTGGAGCTTGCTTCTTCAAATGATACACCTCAACAACTTCACAACAAAGATGCCACCCTTTGTGAAAAGTTCGCTGCAGGTTTATCAGATGCGTCACTACAGAGAGAGGTGCGTCGCTTCATACAGGAGAACCCCGAGATTCCGTTCACCGACCTCCGAAACAAGGTACTATCCTGGGAGAGTGACCCTGCACCCCTTCAAGCAGTGGAGGCAAGAGCAAGCACTGCCAAGCCAGTAGATCCTAGCCTGCAGAAACAGTTGGACGACCAGGCAAGTCAACTGAGAGCGACTAAGCAAGCAGTAGAGCAACTGGGTAGACAGATGTCTCTTTTACTACAAGCCCCTACAGTGCCACGACGACGAGAGAGTGGTCCAACTTGCTACTCATGTGGCGGTGTAGGCCACATTGCTCGAGTGTGTCCATCAAGTACGAGAAGTTGGAACCAAAACCCTACAGGTCCAAGTAAGTCTCAGTCAACCCAACAGATCCCCCAAGATAGCGGCTGGGTGCAAGCCCCACCATTTCACCCCCAGGGCCAGACAAAACCCACCCAGAGCAAGCACTCCCCAAACGCCAGCCCTCTATCGTAAGGAGCCACACGGTGGAGGGAGGGGATGGCTCAGATATGCAGTACTCACAAGAGGAGATCTTCGGCAGGGCAGTCGCAAGCAGCCCAGAAGTTGCAGTCGCTATATGTGGACAAGAGGTACCATTTATTCTAGATACAGGTAGCGAGGTGACTATCCTGCCGGAGACCGTGTACAGTAGATTGGCTGACGTGAAGCCACTGAGACCGGATATTAGGAAGTGGCTGAAGGTTTACGGAGCTAATGGAATTGAGATTCCTTACGTGGGCTACGCTGAAGTTGACATCGACCTACTTGGGATTCAACTTGGCCAGGTTGGAGTCTTGATTTCAAAAGCCAATTCTACTTCGAAAAGTCAGGGAGACATTGGACTGCTAGGATCCAATGTCCTTCGTGAGTTGCATGCTGCCATGAGAGAAGAGCACGGGGCGAGCTATTTAGAAGTTTTGGAGGAGACGGGCAACAGAAAGTGGGAAGAGGCTCTGTTTGCTTATGATTTGGAGCGACATAATATAAATCAAGTTACCTTTGCGAAAGTTGGTGGTCGGAGTCCAGTTTGCATCCCAGCCAAGTGCACTCACACTGTTACTTGCACTGTTAGACAGACCTCATCAGAGATAGAAGATGTTGTTATTCAGGCCATTCAGAAGGGGTCTGGTAATTTACCAAAAGGTATTGCAGTCATCGACACATGCACCAGAGCAAAGAAAGGACTGGCGCAGGTTACCGTGACCAACATAGGAGATGATGATGTCTGGCTAAAGCCAAGAAGCAGGATTGGAGTCGTGTCTAGAGTGGATGTTGTACACTCAAGTTCCTCATCGGTTAGTGTAACGGACGATGCTATCTTTGTAAGCTGTGATGAAACTGTGAAGAAATCCACCACAAACAGAGTTAATACATCTGGACTACATGAGGACATAACCTTGCCATTTGAAATCGATCTGGGGGAAGAATCGAGCCCTGACGAGAAGGCACAAATGATGAAACTCCTTCTTAAATACCAGGATGTATTTTGTCAAAATGAGAACGACCTGGGATACACAGACGCTGTTAAGCACAGGATCCCTACCAAGGATGACCGGCCTGTATGTGTCCCACATCGAAGAGTACCACCACATCAAATGGGAGAGGTGAAGGCGCATCTCCAGAAGTTGCTCGATCAACAGATTATCAGACCATCTTCAAGTCCGTATGCTGCACCTGTAGTCATTGTCCGGAAGAAGGATGGGAGTCTTCGCCTTTGTGTTGACTACAGAATGCTCAACGACAAGACCCAAAAGGATGCGTATCCACTACCCCGCATAGAGGAAGCCCTTGACTCCCTGAAGGGAGCAACACTCTTCAGTTCCATTGATCTTGCCCAGGGTTACCATCAAGTCGCACTTCATGAGGATGATATAAAGAAGACAGCCTTTAGAGCCGGCACCGGGGGGCTGTTTGAGTACCTCAGGATGCCCTTTGGCCTCAGCAATGCTCCAGCAACGTTTCAGAGGCTGATGGAGTCAGTAATGGGCGACCTGAACTTCAACACACTCCTTCTATATCTTGACGACATACTGGTGTTCTCCAAGACTTATGATGAGCACCTTCAGAGGCTGGAAGTAGTCCTACAGAGACTGCGCCATAACGGATTGAAGATCAAGCCCAGCAAGTGCCACTTTCTTAGGAAAGAGTGTCATTACCTTGGTCATGTTGTGTCATCAAGTGGAGTCTCAACTGACCCAGCAAAGACAAAAGCCATTAGTAACTGGCCGAGCCCAAGAAGTGAAAAGGAGCTTCGCTCTTTCCTTGGACTAGCAGGATATTACAGACGGTTTGTAAAGGATTTCAGTAAGGTGGCTGCACCACTACATGGCCTACTTTCCAAGGAAGGATGCCAGAAGGGAAGGAAGCGACAGCGTCCGACACTACAGCAGCAACAGACATTCGTGGGAAGATGGAGCCCTGCTTGTTCTCTTGCATTCCAGGATCTGAAGCGGAGACTGACAACACCACCAGTGCTAGGGTACCCAGACTTCACCAGGCCCCTGATCGTGGAAACTGATGCATCACTGGATGGTCTTGGAGCAGTCCTGTCACAGGACCAGGAAGAAGGAAGAGTCGTAATTGGGTATGCAAGTAGAAGTTTGCGGCCAGCAGAGAAGAACATGGACAACTACAGCTCCATGAAGTTAGAGTTGTTGGCTTTAAAATGGGCAGTCACAGAGAAGTTTCGGGAGTACCTGATCGGAGCCGAGTTCATAGTTTTCACTGATAACAATCCACTTTCATACCTGAAGTCTGCAAAACTCGGAGCAACCGAGATGAGATGGGCCAGCCAGCTTTCCCAATTCAACTTCCAAATAAAGTACAGATCAGGAAAGTCAAATGCTAATGCTGATGCTCTGAGCCGACAGGAAATTCATGCAGAGGAAACGTTGCAAGATGTTACACAGTCTACAACACTACATGAAGTTCACCAGGTAGATGTCAGGAGAGTGAGAGTACGACAAGTAACTGTCGCAGAAGTCGAAGCAGCACCAACTTTACCAGGATATTCCTCAAGTGAGCTGGAGAAGCAACAGCAGAGTGACCCTTTGTTTGCGCAGTTCTCTAGGATGTGGAGATATGGAACTAAACCAAGAAGTCTAAGGCATGCACCGAATGCAATAAAAGCTTTGGTTAGACGATGGGATAGGATAACAGTCAAAGAGGGTGTGTTCTACGTCAAAAGCCATGACCCGGTTGAAGGGGATTTCTACCAACTACTGTTACCGACGGGGCTCCAGCCAACAGTCCTTGAAGCCCTCCACAACCAGGCGGGTCATCAGGGACGGGACCGCACTCTAGCACTGCTGCGGAAGAGATGCTACTGGCCAGGGATGGATGTAGATGTTGACAAATGGTGCAAGAAGTGTGAAAGGTGTACAGTTTCAAAGGCACCAATCCCAGTTGTTAGACCCTCGATGGGTAGCATTCTCGCACAACGGCCACTGGACATCCTCGCAATTGATTTCACTGTACTGGAGAAGGCAACCGATGGCCGAGAAAACATACTGGTCTTGACTGACGTTTTCAGCAAGTTCACCCAGGCATTTCCATGTCGAGATCAAAAGGCTACAACTGTAGCAAGGGTCCTAGTTCGGGAGTGGTTCCAGAAGTATGGAGTTCCAAGTCGCATCCATAGTGACCAGGGTAGGAATTTTGAATCCCAGATTGTCAGAGAGTTGTGCTCCGTGTATGGCGTCACTAAGAGTAGAACCACAGCTTACCACCCGCAGGGGAATGGACAGTGCGAGAGGTTTAATCGCACACTGCACAACTTACTTCGCACCCTATCCCACGATCAGAAGAAGCGATGGCCTGAACATCTGCAGGAGCTAACCTTCATGTACAACTGTACCCCACATTCTTCCAGTGGTCTTTCCCCCTTCTATGTGTTCCTGGGACGTGAGCCAACGCTGCCAATCGACCTTTTGCTAGGGAGTGTTGAGGACGGTGACAAAACGGCCACCCAGCTAACCCCATGGGTTGAATCTCACCAGCGCAAACTGAGAGAAGCAGCAGAAGTCGCAGCCAAGAACATGCAGAAGAAGAGTACAAGCCGATGTGAGAAAGTCAACCTCAACTCCAATGATAAGGGAATTGCCCTCGGCACTAGGGTTCTTCTTCGCAATCATCTCAAAGGAAGAAACAAAATAGGGGACTACTGGCAAACAGTGCCGTACAAGGTGATTGCACGACCGCAGACAAATGTATATGAAGTACAACTAGCTGATGGTACTGGACCGACAAAGTGGATGACGAGGACTGAGTTGTTTGATACAAAAGAGGAAGTCCCATCAGAGATCTCCACATCCAATAAGGATGCAACCACTTCTCCCTCCTCCCTGGACACAGACCAAGAAGCCAGAGGTGATTTAGAGGACGACCCTGCATTATTACAAGATATAACAATCATTGTTGATACTTGCCTTGATGAAGAGACTTGCCAGAGTAGTAAACAGTCTGAAGGTATCATCAAGACCGAACAGCCATCTCTGTCTTCAGTTGCAGAACCAAGCCCATTGGTTCAACCCGAAAGTAGCAATATAGCAGTGGAGACCCCACAGCTATCTCTGTCTTCAGTAGCAGAACCAAGCCCATTGGTTCAACCCGAAAGTAGCAATATAGCAGTGGAGACCCCACCGCTATCTCTGTCTTCAGTAGCAGAACCAAGCCCATTGGTTCAACCCGAAAGTAGCAATATAGCAGTGGAGACCCCACCGCTATCTCTGTCTTCAGTAGCAGAACCAAGCCCATTGGTTCAACCCGAACGTAGCAATATAGCAGTGGAAACCCCACCGCTATCTCTGTCTTCAGTAGCAGAACCAAAACCCTTGGTTCAAACCGATAGCACTAGTATAGCGGTGGAGCCACCACAGCTATCCCAGTCACACTCAGAGGGGAGTCTATTGTCATCTGTTAATCATCAAGACATTGAGAAAGAAACGGAGACTTTACAACCTGGTTCGCCTACCCCTACTGACCAAACTGAAGTAGGCCTACTGCCGAAATCACCCCATGCTTCTGGCGAAGCAGTGGAGCCCCCCAAACCCCCTGTACCACTTGATGATCTTGAGGAGCAACAACCCAGAAGATCCACACGAGCAACTGCTGGAAAACATTCCAATCTGCACCATCTACCTGTGTCAGCAGCCAGCAACCGGACCGAAGTGTACAAACCACCATCCCCGCCGGATTTTGCCCAGTTCAGTCAAGCTATTACAGGGATGGGACAGATGTTAGCAGATCAACTTGGAGGACGGTTACAGGCAGGGTGGCTTGCATCAAACCAACACCCTAACTGATCAGAGACATTTAGATTTAGATGACATTAAGTTGAAGCATGAGAAAAAGTTGAGCTATTCATTTTTCTATTTTTTTTTATTATGTCACTGATTAACTTAGTAAGAGTGCCTATTTGGTCCCTCTGAAGTTGTCGTGGAAGCCAACTTGCTAGCAGTGGAGAAATGTGACAGATGTCTTTTAGGTTATTCTTTAAATAATTTACTTTAATTATTTTGAATATATTTGTTTTGTTTAAGACTTTGAATAATTTAATAACTTAAAGCAGACTGCCCCTTTAACCACGAGTAGATACAATCTTGGTAAGGAGTGACCAGCTGCAGGCAGGCACTGCACTGCAGGGGGTTGCATGCATTGCACAATACCAGACCACTTGCCAGCTAACACTCACTTGGGTGAGGTCATACACTGTTCCTCTCATCATATTCATCAAGAAATTAAGGTGATCTATATTTAAGCCAGGAGAGTTTTATTGCAAGGGGTGAGTACTTGTTTACCTGTTCTTTGATTCATACTTTGTTTAATTAGCTTTTAATAATTATTAGAGATATTAATAAGTTTATTCACCATCAGTTGTGTACTTGACATCACTGATTGTAAGCTCATACTATTTCCACATTTCTTAAGAAGTTGTCTCTATTGGTTATTCTCTATACTTCATTCATTGCATATTTCCAGGAAGTTTAAGTTACTTTTGATTGGGTTTAGATTTGCTATCATTTAAAGTAAGGTTTTGTTTACTTACTTGATTAGAAGCCTTAAGATATAAGAAAGTGCTTTAATTCATTCCTTTATTAACTGTTGGCTTATAGAACTTCTTTTACCTCTATTATTTAATTCTCATTGATTGGTTAAGTTGGAACAGTATTGGTACAAGAAACACATTATTTTCAGTGCTATGGTCAAACCTTTCCTATGTACCTGTATTAGTTTATAGCTCCGTGGTTTAAGCCATTGTTTCATACACTATGCTACAACTTAAAGAAGTACTTGAACGAGACCAAACAGGAAGTACTATTTGCTACAATCCATAAATAAGTGTTCAAGCTTTACGTTCATACAGTTCACATCTTATCAAAATATTTTTTAAATGTAAAAAAAAAAATCATTTCGAACACCCCTCGGACGTGCTTTTTAACGAGAATCGCGAAAAGCCCCGTGACGTCATCAATCTCAGATAGAAATGTGTGACGTCACTTGTGGGAGTTGTGTTTGTTTACACCGCGTTGTGTATGCGCATTGCAATGGTTAACGAACCACCTCTATGCAGAGACGACTGGAAAATCCTCTAAAATGTCGGATAGCAACGGGTCCTGGGAGGAATTTAGCATTGATGAAGAAGAGGTGTACTCTGCAAGCACTGTAGATGATAGTGATAGCGTAGAGGGGAGCTCTCCCGATGAGAGAGAGGGGGAGCAAAGTGACGACGAAGCAGTGGTTCGTGGGGCAGAACCATACCGGTTTGAGCCGCTTGCTGTCTGCCGACAACGATCAAGCTGGTGAGAACGATGAGCGGAACCAAGACCGACTGCTTAATACGGCATGGTAATTAGTTTATTCAGTTATATTGAGAGGCTAAGCAAATGGATGACCTCATG
This sequence comes from Plazaster borealis, assembly GCA_021014325.1. Lineage (NCBI taxonomy): Eukaryota > Metazoa > Echinodermata > Asteroidea > Forcipulatida > Labidiasteridae > Plazaster > Plazaster borealis. Next base: position 22,250,550 of record CM037457.1, on the reverse strand, counting down.
ACTGTGTATTGTTGTTATTTGGTACAGAGTATACGTAGGCCTGCTCCTACATGTATGATACATGTTTACTACTGATGCACAATATTATGTGCCGATTTCGGTAAACCAGTGCAGCATTTCGATACAGTATTTCAATTCATAAGCCTTCTTGTTGTTTTTTTTTGCGGGGGGGGGGGGGCTGATCGACCCATTACGATCATGTCAAGTGCCTGTAATAAGTTACACAAAACAATAACCCTTTTATTGGCACAGTAGACCCATTCTAAAAGAAAATACTACATGTCATGCTCTGCTCATAAGCCCATTGGCAGTCATTGCATATCGGTAGTGTATGGAGAGTTAAAAATAATTTTCTTCCTTCAACCATTTCTTTATAGGTGTCAATGGATGTCAATGTGGCAGGCTGTTTCAGGGTTTTTTCATACATCACTTAGTACCTGTGTGTTGTTAAAAATAATGATGCTGTTATTTGGTGATATACTTTTCAACATGCAAGTTCCATAAAATATTATAGCAGGTGCCGGGGTGGGATTTTATGACCGAATATTATTGCAACATAGTCACCATGCACGTAAAACAAAGTTCATTTGTAATAGCGTTACTTATTTAGTGCCCCTTTTGTTTTTCAAGTTAGCCTATAATGGCCAATTAGTTTATGAAATGATGGTCCTCCATAAAGTACCCAAAACAGCTTGTCTATATTTCTCTTGATATTCCTAGTCTACGTCCAATTGTTCTTTAAAGGTGTTCCTGTGGCCACTGTGTCCAACAACCATTGGTGAACTGCATATGCTGCAAGGAAGAAGACAAAACAAGGGCCAAAATGGTGGATCTAGAGATAGACTTGAATGACGTAAACCAGTGTCTAAGCTCACATGATTGGTTTGAAGCTGTGTGCCTCCACCCTGGTGTCTTGGAGACTGCCTATCTACAGTATCGGGCTTACTATGGACGAGATGCAGTTGAGGGACACTTGATCAGTAAGTACATAATTTTCTTCCTCCATGGTTGATCAGTGTGCTATTTGCTATATGTATACTATTGTACGTATGCATGTAGATACAGAGTTGAACAAAACCGCTCTTCATTGTATGACCTCTGCTGCTACACGTAGCCTGGAAAAAATGTACCGCTTGAATACCCTGTCACACTATACCTGCATGGTGTAGCATACTTGAAATACCATCATACATTCAGCCCTTCACCCCACCCCATTGAGATGCTTTCTAGTGTTTTTAGGTGCGCCTTTGACTTAAAATGGTTGAACTCACAAGTAAATCCATGGGGCTGGAGCACCCCAAAGTGAGATTGAAAACGCACAAATAAATGGTTTCATACATACATAATATAGCTCTCCTCCCGAATTATGTCTTTTCCCTGCTCCTCCCCCACCACCCTACACAATGAGGCAATTTGAAACATTGATGTTTTATTTCACTTATTATTTTTCAGAAAATATCGTCATGTTGCTTATAGGCAAGTGGTAAGATGGTGTTGGGGATACCTTGGCCGTTTCAACAGAGTGCCTCTTCCGTCATGCATCATGGATGCCATCCGTAGAACTTTTCCCAACCCAACTGGACAGTACAAGGGATTTCGCTATCCACCACTTGATTTGTGAATAGGTACACCAGGCCTGATATACATGTACTTTGTTCTTGTAAGGGCAAGGCAGTTTTTCCTTAGAAAAGGGCAATGACCAAGGGCCATGGAGACACAAATGCCTCCATGAAGTATCAGACCAGGGCCCAATTTCATGGAGCTGCTTAAGCAGAGAATTACGTTTAGCAACTTTCTGCTTTGCCAAAATAAGCAGGATACCAGTCACAGATTGTACATGTGACATGGTACTTTGGCTGGTATCCTTATTCTGGCAAGCATAATTTTGATGTGCTTAGCTACTTTTGTGCTCAAGCAGCTCTATGAAATTGGGCCCTGGGTACACAATTTTGCCTAGTACGTGGTTTATCAAAGTGTTTGGAATTATTCTGATGTTGAAAATCTACAAACTACCTGTATTTTATGGAAGTGCACACATGTTCATGTAATTCTTGTATAAAGTCACTTGATTTGAATACAATTTGAATCTGTATTTCAGTGTGTTGTTTTTAATGACTTAACCTTTTGTGTACTGGATTAGAAAATAACAAATATAACATGAGAATTGTTAAGTGCTAACATTTTTGCAATGCTTGTGTATAACCTCTAGGTTTTAAATCAGAACAATTTGCTAAGGGACAAGGGAATTTATCTGTTTGATTAGTAAGCCAAAACCATATTATATAAAATAAAATTAAACGCCAATTTCTTCTGTCGTCCAGCTCAATAAATGTATTTTATTCTTGTCAAACATTATGCTATGCCTGTGTTGCAGAGGGATCCCCTCAAAAACTGTACTGTAACACATGTCACTCTTGTACATAAGTCGCCCTCCAGCAAAACAGAAATACTATGAAGAATTTATGAAAACCCCATAACAACAATGAAGACGTGCCACACATCAAGCACCTGAATTATTAAGTGGATGGAAATAAGGGGTTTGGTACAATTTGTACATTACATTTAAAAAGTGGCTCATTTCTAAATTTTAGTTTACAGGAAATGTGTACTCAAATGTACATGTACATGTACCTGTAAACACACTTGATCAATGAGGGTAACTGATCAAATACATGTACATTGTTTTCTTATGGTTTATTAAAAGAAGTACTGTAAAGTGCCATGTGTAAATAATCCCAATTTAGATGTACCTTATTAAACAAATAAAAGCCAGAAAAAGATGGCACATATGTATTTCTTCTAAAAGATCTTGTGACTAATTAATTGTGTTCATTACTTTAAAAATGATCAGTTTACAGTTACAATACTAGGGGTCGGGTAGTGGAGTGAACTGTCTATACACTCCCATGTGTTTACTTGCTACTGGACAGGTCATTCAAATAAAGAGGAGCAGAACTTTGGAGTAGGCTAAATGACCAAATAACAACTAGTCTCATACTTCACCATATCAAAACAAATTAATCCATCATCTTAAAGAGAACCTATGAGTTTGACCAATTCACACTGGATGGAAAAATTAGCTGTGATCTGGTATGTAACTTTCTTTAATTTGTTTTATGGTGGCCGATTGAAAATCATCTTTGAGGTGACATAGCTATCATCAGTAAATAAAGTTATCAACCTGCAGTACATGTGTACAGTGTGTATGTATAAGTTTGTACGTGTAGAGCATGCACACTGAGAATAGGTGTAAAAGTACTTCAGGTACACTGTATGCACACTTCATGTGTGCTTAAAAAAATTACAAGTCAGACAAGGCCTACATTCAAGGTTGCAAGGCTCTTTTTGGACAATCTTCTGTTTACTTGGCTTTCTTCCTTCTCTTCCCTCGTGTGGTGCTTTGTGGCATATCCTTGGGTCCTTTCTTTCTCTTCCCCTCGCTTTAACTGGCGCCTGATCAGTACCCGATACCCCATTGAGATGCTGCAATGGCTAATTCCTGCACTGGTTGGGTTCTAGCTACCGGTTGTGTTATTTTAGTAAACCTTGAGACAAAAGTATTTACTGCAGTGTTCTTATCCGGTCGAGTCAGAGTGCTAGATATTGTGCCAGGATTGGAGACTAGCTGCGGACACATCTCCCTTGAAGTCTTGTCTCTCTCCAGGCATAGAAGTGCAGCCTTTTTTATGACTCTATTCACATAGTCTGAAATTAATACAAATTAATTATGCAAACATGCACTCTATAAAATCAAACACTAGACTCAACTTTTTCCTTCAAAATCATATGAATGAATTCCAATTTCCAAAACAAGTGATGACTTCTGTTGGACTTAATCTTATTTTTAGTTTTAAAGTATAGGAGCTATACAGCACATATGGCAGTAGTAGAAGGTATGCATAAGTATATGGATCAACTACCATCATCATTCACTTTCACAATAAAATTTCAAACCAATGACCAATTGTAATGAGCACAATGCTACAGACAGTAAAATTCAACTGTAGTTGAACTTACCATATGTGCTTTTGACCAGGAGCTTCTGAACAGTGTAACCCCCAGTGTCCTGCTTTGATCGTGGAAAACAATGTTGTACTGGAGAGCACCCTTTGCAGTCTTGGATTGTCTGCGTCCTGCATTTTCGTTGTAATGCAGAGCTGCCAAGAAGATTCTGTATGATTAGACAAAATATATAGTACTGAATGTGCAAGAGGATAAACATTAACAAGTTTGGGGCCATCCAAGCCAACAAGCGATTTAAAATACAGACAAAGGTATACAGACTACAGACATGTCCATGACATTTGTCTGAATCCAAGTCAAGTCACTTGTCATGGCCAAGTCAAGTTGTATCTCATTTTCAAGTCAATTCAGGTCATTGACTTATTTCAGGTCAACGAGTTAAAAATCAGTAACTCTTTAAACTGCTTTTGTTTATTATAGTAAATTAATTGTACAAGTGGTTGTCAACAATCACTAACCTGCACAGCATCCCCTCAAATGAAAACACATACATTTTGGGTGCGAAGTGATTGATGACCGAATGAAAGCCCTCAACACTAGATGTTTGCATTGAAGGGGAGAGCATCTGGACGTCCTTTCGAAGATATATGGAACCAAGAACTTTTCCTACCTCTTGTGCTGGTTTAGTTCCTATTTGTGTAAAGAAAACAAAAGTAATTAATTTTGTTGTAAACTGAAGATATTGGGTTTGAAATTTAGTATTTTTTTCAAAATAACACTGATATTTTAAACAAAATGCATACAGCGCAGTTTTATCAAGTTGTACCAACATGATTTCTTTCCCTTTTAGTGTTTAAATTGCTACTGACCTGGTTGTAACCATTCACGTTCTGGCAATGGTCCATGGGCACATCTTTAAAAGATTGGATTGTCATGAGTATGTATGTTGAGGAGATGTAATCTTTTCTCCATCAGAACTGTGGAAGACAAAAAGACAGAAGTCAATGTGTTGAGCAATAAACTGAGCAACAAAAAGTCCTTTGAACCGTCTGTTACAGACACTGGTTTCACAATAGATGCAACTTGTCCAATCCTGGGCCCGATTTTAATAGAGGTGATGAAGTAGACAATAGTGCTTAACAATTTTCTGCTGATCATAATAAGCAAAAGACCACAGTTGCAAACTTTACATAATGATATGGTATTTTGGCAGGCAACCTTTTTCTGGCAAGGACAATTGTTTTATACTCTGCGTATGTATGAAATTGGGCCCAGCTCTGAATACAGAAAACATCGGCATTCCAATCAGTATGCTCTGATTGTCTTGAGTAAAGCTTTTATTAAAGTTGGTTTTCCATCAACATTTGTTCATTGAAGGATACTTTTCAAGTGTATAGGCCCAGAGAAACATTTAAGATTACAGTTCTCACTATATGGTTTATTTTTACCTTGTGCTTGTATCGGCACTGTCATGACTAGATGGCACATAGTCACTTTCACAAACAGGCTCTGAAGTAGGATCATCAGATACAGGTTCCTCAGGAAATGTAGCAGCTTTTGCTGCTGGTTGGGTGACAGTATGTGTTGAATGTTGCAGTTTTTAGCGGCTTCCCTTGACAAGCGAACATTCTGTGAATTTGTTTTCACACTTCAGTAGTCGCTTTACCTGAACACCTAGAATTAAATTTAAAGAGTACACAATAGGAGACTTTAGTAAATAACTGCAGTTATACTCACATCATAAGTAAATGGATGTTATCAATGTTCAAGGCATTGTCCCTTCAGTTCAAGTCTGTATCCATTATGCAACAGCCACAAACATGGTGACTTGAGCCTGAGATGTGAGTCTTAAAAGTCTGCGAAGTACCTCACTTAAGGGTTTTGCCTCAAAATATCTCATTCAGCAGTTTATGGAACATACAAATCTGAAAGCACAGTTGTAAGGTGCTGCACACATTTACCTTTATTGACTGGGTGAAACATCTTGGGCTTAGTTTGTGTCCGTTTAGACCTCACTGATGTGTGGTGGGCATCCCTTGGGAAGATATTAATTTGACTACTGGCAATGTGATGTATGGAGCAACGCCATCTTGCAACTGTTTGGGTCGACTGATCAATCCCCTGATGAAATAAATTACACATTGTAAAAGATGAAGTCAAGGAGTAAAATTAAGAAATACACAAATAAACCAATTTAGCAAGGTGTGCACACTGAAGGGGTTGTCACCAACAGGGTACTCCCTAATGTATACCCAGGCAATATCAAACCTATTTTATGCTTTGTGCTATACTACTCAGGAGTAATTGCATTCAGGTCATAGTATCCACTATTCATCAATGACTTACATTATGCTCTTCCAAGATTGGACAGAATATGAATTTACTTCCTCTTCTATCAATAGATTGTGCAAGTCTTGCCCACATACAAATAATGTTGAGACCTAGGTCCCCGTTGGTTTATGTTTGAAGAAACAAACTCATTCACATTTTCATGTGTCAATGTTTGAACATAGTGTGAGACTAGGTCGTGGTATATTGACTAGGACGTGGTATATTGAGAACAACTAAAAAGGGAGCTAAAAATTATTACACTTACTGCTGTTGTGGTCATAGTACAGACTGCAATGGTTGCTCTGTCAGGCTCACTGGAAGGTGCATCCAGATGAGGCACAGTTACATCAGTGTCTTTGATGATTTCCAACCCTGCTGAAAAAACCTTTAAAATAAGGAATACAATATGGTCAGTGTTGTGCCAAATGTTGCTTGAAATAAAACCTGATTGTGAAACATTAAAATCACATGACAAAATAAAAATGTCAATATTGTTATTGTAAACAAAGAGTATAGACAAAAAACAATTGTGCAAATTCACTGAAAATTGTTGTTTTCTTGAAAATTAGCACAATGGTAACGTTATAGGGCGACAAGATTCTATTTAATGACAGAACGACTGTTTTGCTTTCATTGAAGAATATATTGTACATGTAAAATTGTTTACCTGTTCTGTGCTGGTTGAATTTTCTGGTCTGACACTGGAAGGTTCACCGTATTTTATATTGTATTCATCCAGTGCTTCTTGCAAAATCTGAAGGAAAGTGTCAACAATGAACTCAGCTTTGTTGAAATTGAAGCAAATAACTAAGCACTAATCAAGTAAATTCATAGTTACTGATGTTCCACAATGATTTAGTCTATTTAAACAAGGAGCTGTTCGTAAGGGTTGTTTAATTTCATAGTCTGTTAATTTAGCCACATTGAAAAATTGTTAGTTGTTGAGAAATAAATAAAACTGCAAATGTTGGGCTAAATTGTAAACCAAAAATGTCTACTCAGAAGGAAAAACACAGTGAAGATAACAAAAACAATCTATTTTTTTTACAGTGCAAGAAAAAAAAGAAAAAAAACCCAGGTCAACAGTAATCAACACGTACACAAACATAATTTTGCCAATTCATACTCAATATTGCTCTATGCTCTTAGTCTTACCATGTTTTACCTTTGACTAAACAATTTCCCCCTAAAACCAAGAAGAAACAAAACGTTAGGAAACCCCTCCTGAACTTGAAGTATAAACGATGACTACATGCTACATGTACATCCTCACTTCGCCATGTTCACTTGAGGGCGAGTTGGCAAATACAAGTTTTTGAGAGTACGAGTTGGTTGAGCGTGAGTTGGCAACCAAGGGTATTCTGTTCCTGCACGGTTTGTTTGTTTTTCCCAAGTGAAAATAAACTATGTTCCAACCTGATATTCATGTGAATGATTCATTCACTGGAATCACTGATTAAATTATTAGTAAGAACTGAAGGGTATTTATATTCATGCCTACCCGGCTTTTCTGACGTTTCTTGAATGCCGTTCCGAAATGCTTTGCTGGCTGTGTCATCTCGGCATCACTCTCCTGACTATCGTCTTTCGAAGTTGATGGGGCTTTCAGGCTTGGTACCGAGCCTGGCTTCAGCCTGAAGTTCCGTTTGAGCCCCATGCTGCTCTGAAGCTTCACAGAGTCATCCCTGCACTCATCTTTGAAGTGTGCGCTGGAAATCGTGGACCATTTGGTCAGCTTAAAATCAGATCGAGTGTTGTCTACGAAACGCACCCATTCCTTGCAAGTGGAAGGATTTCTCGGAAACCGGACAAAATGTACCTCGGGATTCTTGGTTGTCTTCCTCGTACAACCACCAACGACACATGATGCTGGCATATTACCCTAGCACCCAAGACACGTTTGTAAAAGCAGATTTTAAGACGATTTCTATATCGAAATTGTCGGAAGCACATGCATAAACAACACGTCCCCATATGAACAACTCGTCTGCCTGTTTGTTTACATTAAGCTAACTCCCACAAATGACGTCGCATGGAAGCGCGCCGCCAACGGCAGAAGTGTTTTTAGTTTTTCAAAACCTTGAGGTTTGGGCCTAATATTTTGATCAATAATTACGAAAAATCCAGAAATGTAAATACATCAAAATTACAATTACATGACAAACAAACACATTATAAACAAGTTTAAATAGCATTCCCGTTACAAAATTCTCGTTCAAGTACTTCTTTAATGCCTCACTGTGTGGAATGTCTAATTCCTACTGGTCAGTCAGAGGGCAGAGAGTAGAATTGCCTTGGGGTATATGCTGAGTAGTATTTGTGGTCAGGAAGTGAGCATATCGATAATCAGTGTTGCTGCACAGCATAGTTTATCGATATACAGTATCTTTTGGTGCACTGTTTTATATTCCAGGTTAGTACAGCAATCGATATGTGATCACCGCTACATTGCCAGTACTATATCCTTGGATCTTTGTTTATTACTAAGTACCATTTCTCTGTAAACTCATTATATATTCGCTCTGTTGTATGCCACAAGTGGTGGTACATGTATAGCTTTTGTTTTTCTTTATGCAAGTCTTTGACTTATTACTCCTTGAATGACTCTTATATATTCTTTGGAGGTATTTACTTTTCTTATTGCTTTAGTGGTTTAAGACACAGACTAGCCTTGAGTATTTTGTGGTACAAAGAATTCCTTTTTCAAGCAGTGTTCAGCAGAGAGGTTTTCTTTTAGTGATTTGAAGTTAAGTTTAAGTTATCTAAACATAAAAGGATTATAATATGTATAAAGAATGAAGGAAACTTTAATTAAGTCCATTCTTAATCTCTTGAGAAGCCTTACACTTTCTTTATATAAGAATTTGGTGTTTCTTTTGTTATGATTTGTATTTGTTATCTCCTTTAGGAGTAATTATTAAGTAGCTTTTGTTATTGAATATTAATATATTATTTCTTGTCTCATTTTCTATCTTTAAATAGTCAATGTGCCAGCCTTTTTTGTTTTGGTAATAAATAAATACATTTGCAACAAAGAACTACTGTCACATATATAAGAAGCCACTATTATTATTATTATTATTATTATTATTATTATTAAGACTCGGACTCGGACTCGGACTCGACTATCATGACTCGGACTTGTCCCCGAGGACTCGTGACTCGAGTCACGTATTTTCACAAACAATACCTTTTTTAAATATTAAAAACAATTCCGATGATCCGATTGTCATTCCCGGAGTGCACATGGAGGAATATTAACGTCTAGCACAAGAAATAAGTACACTGTCGTATGGTGTTGCAAGTTATAGTGTTCGTGATTATTGTGTAGATGGCCATGTACGTACAGCGCGTGCATAATGCTGGTATTCTGTCAACGTTAACACCATAGCCACTGCTTGTGCTTGATGCATATTACCAGGGATGTCTGGTACCTGTAAAACACAGCCTGCATATTGCACTGTGATGGCTGTGTGTTGTTTGCACCAGTTTCTACACATGGTCGACACACGTCACAGACACACACACACGACGTCAAGTTTGGTCACGTCACTAGTAAAAAGTAGTACAACATTTTTTAACTCATGGCATCTGCCGTTCCGCCCCGTATTGTTTCTTTTGGTTATACCATGGAGGTAGTTCTACCTCCATGGTTATACCAACTTATACAAAAACTTTAACAGAACTTTGTTCAAATTAAATGTGTTTTATTGTTTTCATTTCCAAATCTTATTTTACGACATTTGGTTTGCAACCAATATTTAAACAAGTGACTCGTGACTCGGACTCGGACTCGGACCAAGTGACTCGGGACTCGGACTCGGACTCGGACCAAGTGACTCAGGACTCGGACTCGGACTCGACCCAAGTGACTTGAGACTCGGACTCGGACTCGACACAGGTGACTCGACTACAACACTGAATTCTAATGAACTTACACCACGCAAAATAACCAGGACAAGTCATATATGCACAGTCTATAGTCAAGACATTCCCCGATTGTTGGTGTAACGGTTTCAGAGATTCTGTCGACCCCATAGTAGACGCGGTTATTTGTGTCTGCATCAGCCACACAAAACGTAATTTCCCCCTACGTGGAAACGTTTTCGTGGATTTGTCTCATAAAAGAAGTTTGTTGTGTGCAGGGGTTACGGTAGACTTGATTTCAAGTCTGAGCTTGCGGTTATTTCTCTGCATCAGCCACGCAGAATTCCCCCGCAGATTTGCTATCACGCGCTCTAACTCGTTCAAGACGGAGGTTTATCCACAAGAGGGCGCTGTTTCAGTCAATAATGTATCGGCTATCACTCAGGACGACTAAAAACCACGATCACAGACTTGGAACCAAGTCTGGGTTATGGCGGGCCACCGACTTCATTGGGCAGGTACTGTAGTTCCATTATTTGAATGGGTAAATTTACTATGACACAATTAGGGGGATCATGTGGCCGAGTGGTTTAGAGCATCGAATTCAAGTTCCGATGATTAATGGGGTGTGGGTTCGGATCCCGGTCATGACACTTGTATCCATTTATTTAGCAAGATATTTCACTATAATTGCTTCTCTTCACCCAGGGGTACAAATGGGTACCTCCGAGGTTGATATTGCTTTTTGAAAAAGCCTTCGGAGCGCTATTGCAGCCGGGCTGTTTACTCCCCAGGGAGCTGAGAAAGATTAAAGAAATGTTATTGGCCCAATGACCAGGGCACTAATGTAAAGCGCATTGAGACGTTATTGTAAAATGCGCTATATAAGAATATTAGTACATGTACAATATGGACAAACATTGTTTTCGTAGTGCAGAACATAGTATTTTTTTGACTTACTTGTTCAATATAACTATAAAAACCCACGATAAATATTCGAATGTTAAATGGACAGACTGTTGGCATTGTGCGTGAATCATTGCAAGTCAACGTCATCGACGATAATTCTGACAGTCTCGATCGAGGACTTAACTGATGGTTTCGCTTATTTTTTAGATGATTTACGAATAATAAAGAAAATTTATGAATTTAACTCATCTTTGATCATGTTTTTATGGACGTTTACTGGAGCAGAAAGCAATGTATTCTTGAAAAACAACACGAACTCATTGAGCAGAATGTCGGTACGCAAATTAAATTTTCCAGCCTTGGTTGGCAAAAACTCGGGCTGTGACGTTGCAATGGAAAGGTTTTTAGCGGTTATTAGCCGATTTACATACTGTACGAAAGCGCCTCAAGACAGGTTTTGTAATAGCGCCCTCTTTAGTATCAAATTGTCCAATGTTTCCATAATCGATCCAATCGCCATTTTAGAAGTCATAACTTCAAATTAATCACGTAAATTCCTCAACTAATTCCTAAATATCCAGTTCGATTTAATCTTCGAATCATTTCCTTTAAAAATCACTGTCCCGTGCGTACTTCATAACAATGATATATTGTTTTAGTTATTGTAAAAGGTGATTCTTAGGAGATTTATTATTCCATGTAATTCACGTCATTGGATTTGTTTACATGTAAACAGTATTGCCAATTATATGTTTAAACCTGCGTTTATGTAAGGCCCTATAATTGGATATAAAGATGATTATTGTTTCATGCCCAATATGTATAATTGATTGGGGTTAATTTGTCTTTTCTCTAAAGAACCACGGGTATGATCAACCACAATAAACAGTTCAGATTTCAAGTTCAAGTGCACTTCTTTTCACATACCCAATTGAATTATTAATGCGCCAAGCGTAAAGGTAACTTAAAGCCAACAACAGAAACATGAACATTCCTTAATAATTGTAAGATAAACAACTACACAGAATGAACAAAGGAATTGTTTACATTTTATGATTGGAAAAACAATGAGGCACTACTTTAGTTTGGAAGGGTATCGGCGAATGGGTATAAGTGATTAAACTCCCGCCATGGTATTAAAAGAACAGTCGTAATATACTTAATTTCTGGCTCTCCATATTATCATCAAGTTTTGATTTCATTCATTACGAATGAATACAGCAACATTGTTTCCTCTGAGAACTACCTGTCCCAAAGGACCTCGGTTTGAGCATGCGTCACTCCTTAAGAAATTCATGACATCATCTCGACACCGAGCCGAAGCATTCCGAGCAAAGCCGATGGTATGAGTCAAGAAGTCAAGGAGAATATTCGCCTCGTCGGACAGCTCATCGAGGGGATCGAAACAAGCCGATACATCACAATGATAAATATAGTCCTGAATTCCGGAAATGTTGAAATTGAGTTTTCTTGAGACCTCGATAACGTCTGAAGATGTGAACAGATCTCCTCTTCTGCCAAACTTCTTGTGAAGAAACTGCCATAGACTCCCGAATCCTCCTTCTCCTAATTTATATTTAAAAGATAAAAATAATAATAGACAAAATAGAGAGACAGAAAAATTCTGGTCAAATCTGGATATCGATCTTGTAAATGAAAGGTGAGTCTCAGCTGGAACTTCAATTGAAACCCTTATTGCGCGGAAGTAACTCCAGGAATTACACAATAGGGACCATTAGAACACTGTGCAGGTACGGGATGGGAGTGCGGCTCGGAGAAATTGTTCATGACAATTCATAAAATGTTCATAAAATGTTCATAATTTTTTTTTACTCGCACGGCATTTCTTCATCGCACGTCAGAAACGCCGTGCGAGTAAAAACAAATGATGACGTCATGAACAAGTTTTCCGAGCCGCACTCCCATCCCCGTACATGCACCGTTTTCTAATGGTCCCTAATGAAGGAAGATTCCATCACACACTTGTTACTGGCTCAACAGTAAGCCCAAAGGTTTGATTGGCTGAGGAAGGGATTGCCGCGTTGGAACAAACGGACGGGGAACGAATATTTTGGGAGACTACGCGTCCGAAGCGTCCTATGATTATCCATATTGGACTCCTGTATTAAGTTATGGAGCGAGGCGGCAGTAAACATGGCAAAATAAAGCAAGACTCGTGACGCTTGTTCCACCAATCAAAAATACCAAGGATCGTGTCAGTATACATCTAAAACAGGATACGGATTCCGAGAACTATTGTTACTATCCTGTTACTGTACTATGCTGACGACAGTTCAAATAAAAAATAAAAAATAAATAAATATAAAAAAACGCAGTAAATTGAAAGTCATAAGGTGCTCTGTACGATAATCCGGATGATGTTAGTTTGAAAACAATCCTTACAAGTATATACTAAGGATTTAAGCTTTACAAATTGTACGTCCCAAGACACAAACAGCACCCTCCACCACTGAGGTTAATAAAGACCTATCATAGACACCTTGCATAATGACGTCACACTCTCAAACAGCGCCCTCAATGAGGCAAAAGGAGGCAGATCATTGGAGGATAGACCTTATGCATATGACGTCATTTGAGTAGGGCGCCCTCGCCTAGAGGTCAAAAGGTCGTTGTTCATTGGCCAGTCCTGTGCGCCGCGTGTACAAATCAGTTTTCGTTTGTTTCATCATCGGTTAAACTCTAAGATGGCGGCTTGATGACGTCAACATGCAAGAGGGGTCTATAGATGGATTGCAAATGACGTAATTGACCGCCATCTTTGGTGACAAACAATGGAAACGAGCACGCGTGCACGCGCTGTGCACGACTCTCACTCAGCCAATGATAGCTTTTACTGCCCTTTTCATCAACGATGGCGGCCAATGCAAGGGCTCTATCGGCTGAGAGACGACGTGGCGCGTGCACGCATGCACGTTTGACCTCAGCGATGGCGGCCAAAATACAAGGGGTCTATTATTGAGCTGATTCGCAAGTTACTTTACCTGACATAAGCGATACCATCAAGATACCTCTTTCATCCAGCTCACCATGAAGACACTGCAAGGCCTGTTCTATATCACCCATGTAGTAAATAGAACTCATGCAGCTGATAAAATGAAACTTCCCCGTCTTGTTGGTGATCTTTTGATACTCGTCGAACGTCTCAGGCCTCCACTCGAAGCTGACACCCTGGAGCTGTGCCGACTCCTTGGACGCTAAGGCTTTGTACTGCTGCAAAAAGTTGGATTGGGCTCGAGGATAGTGGCGTGGATAAGAGGATGGCTAACCAGGAGGGTCGACATCATCTTTAAATCGATGACACCTGTGAGGGGAGTGTACATGTACTCAACTTTCATTCACACTGTCTTTGGGTTTTATATTACACTGAAACATGGTTTCACGAAGCCACAATAACAGAGGGTGCAGCATCGACTTGCTCAGAGGGACTGGACGAGTCTACGAATCTGAAGTTTATTTTGTAGGATTTGGAACTTTGCATGGTGGAAATACGATATGGAAAGGTTTGCGGTAACACCATGTAATATCTCTAAATGAGTTGGGGTGGTTCTGAAGAGAACCGTTGGTTTCAACCTGACGTTTCGATCAGTATGCTCTGATCGTCTTCTGGAGATCAGAAGACGATCAGAGCATACTGATCGAAACGTCGAGTTGAAACCAACGGTTCTCTTCAGAAGTTATTTTGATATTTTTGATACCGTACTGGCCGATTACTAAGGTGGCCGAGTAGTACTCTAGTCAGAGTACCGGGTAATCTGATACCGGAGTAGACGAGTCCAATAAGCTGTATGGATCTCCGAGTAGAAGTACAAGTACGAGTATCCTACTATTTATTTAAAAACAAATACTGCAAAATGAGGTATAAATACATACTTAATGTTTTCTGACTAGTTTGACGACAATGTACTTGCTTTGATAACAATATTTTAAAATGAATACAATGTAGACACCATAGACAACTTCAATTTTACCTTTTCCGGAAGGATACTCCTCTATTCTTTGCATTACGATTGACGTAGGAAAGCTAAAGGAAAGTGGTATTTTGACTACGAGTAAATTTCCAGTCGAACATCAAGAACATGATAATTTTTCAGACGAGCATTGAGGACAGACTTTCAGTACGAGTAATTGCCGAGTACTGAGTACGAGTACCACAACACCCCTGTCCTGACAAAAGCTCAACCTACAAGGAACCCATCCACTCACTCTGAATCCATAGGGAACACCTCTAAAATAAACGCGGTATTTTTTGCTTTTTAAGAGCGTAACTTTTGAACCACGGATGATATCATTTTGGTTCTTTCAGCAAACTGAAAGTATACTGTTCCTCTTTTTAATGTTGATTTTAAATTGTTTTTTAACTACTTTAAAGAACCGTCAATTTTCAACCAAAGATTGTAGGTTTGGCCAATTTTACAGTGCGAAGACGATTTTCAGACAGAACACTTCAACTGCAACCTTGGATTATAAGTGTCAAACTGGCCTCTGGGAATTCATACAAAATAAAACAACAACTGATTTTGTAAGCTGAATCAGCGGCGTAGCCACGGGGGGCCTGGGGGACCCCCCCCCCCCACAAATTTCCAGTGCCCCCCAGGTGCCCCCCCCCCATGAAAAAATTGCAATAGTGCCCACACAAAAAGAAAGTTAAAAGAATACATCTGCTATTTGTAGGCCTTCATTTACAATAAAGTAAAAAAAAACTTTAGTCGTATTCAAAGCCAATAATTATTGTTTAACTTATGCTGTGGGGATTGTCGCTATCATCACCGGAAGCGCGCGCGTGCCCACGTGTTGATGAACAGTTGGTGTGCTGCACGCTACGCTGGTAAACGATAACCAACGGTTCACGTGTATAGACCAATCCGACGCGCACCGGGCGCGAAAGTGTTGAGCACCGCGCGCCACTGCTGCGGTGTACATGTGCCTAGTTTTGTGCACAAAGACACGAGGAAATCATGTTCCTTTTCACTCTTTATGGAAATTAAATGTTTTCCTCAACGACTTACACGATTTCCTTTCCAGGACATCATGATATACTAATGTAGATCACTGACCACAGATATTTGCAACTAAATAGAAACCGAATCATCTTGAAAACGGTGCTTGTCTTAGGTGAGTTAGGGAAAAGACGCGGAAACTGCATAATAGTCAACATCGGCAGAGTATTTTGTCAGAATTTCAGTATTTTACTCTGTGCTTAATTTTAAAAAATTATCAAGAATG